>OY756369.1:9043982-10311728 GCA_963576895.1 Ceraclea dissimilis
TCACGCCACGTCCCTTGCGGGGTAGGCAGAGAGGACAGAGCGCCAGACATCCCTATCCTTACACACACTCTTAGCTTCCGTCACACTCATACAGTTTGTCATACACGCTCTCCGATTCCTTTTACTCAAAACGCGCCCATCCTTGAGGATCTGGTCGACATGATCGGTCCAGTCCAGTCTGGGGCAGCCGCGTTTCCTCACACCTCTTCGTTCACTCAGATAAAAAATAGAATCGATGTAATAAAATGTTTTTTTAGCCACCAAGAGGCTTTACTTCTTCTGCGGAGTTATTTACTATTTTATTCTGTCACATGCAGTGAGTGGCGGAAAGGCCCATAGCTGTAATGCCACTCACTGTTTTGCTTTATAAGAATAAAATAAAAAATAAAATCTATACTATAATTTTCAGCTGCCCCTCAAAAATTATTATTTTTATTTGATAATAAATCATTTGTATCTAAAAATGGTAGCGGCCCGAAGTTCATTTGAAATTGATAATGTGGCCCTTCATCCAAAAATGTTGCCCTGGCCTGGTCAAGGGTGTAATTTGGTTTTATTGTTTCATGCAATGTTTCATTGTTTCACACATATTACAGATTAATGATGTCTGCCTATGAATGAATAACCAAAAAACTCCTGCGTCATTTCTGAGGCTATTCGCTTAGCGTAATTTAGTTAGAACATAACGCATAACGCAGGATTGTGGTACTGTAATAGATATCACATTGTGTATAGTTATATTGTAAGGTAGTATAATAAATGAGTTATTCCTAATAAATTATTGTTGTATAAAATCAAACTAAAAAATGTGAAAGTTCAATTAAAATAATTCAACTAACGTACGACGTATGATAATAATTATTTAGATTCCCAAACTGTATACATATTTTTTTAGGATAGTATTGTAGTCTCTAAGTCCCAAACAAACAATAGTCCCAATATGTTTAAAACGTAAAGTCATGTGTACTGCTAGTGATAACGTATGAAGTGGAGACAAAAAAGTAGCCAAAAGTTGAAGCACACACAAAGATCCCTGGAAAGTCAGATGCTCGGTGTAGACCTCAGGAGTAAAATAAGAATGAAAAAAATCAGACGTAAAATCCGAGTTGTGGACTTCATGGATCGTACAGCTATACTGAAGTGGCTATGAGAAAAGTCCAAAGCAAGACAAAATATTGTAGGTAGACACAAAGGTTTATTAAATGGATACCATGAGCGAACAAAAGAAGTCTCGGAATAGCACAGGATAGATTAGTAGAAGATTTAACTTCAGCAGTGGAAGTAAGAAAGGTGAGTGCCAGAAAAGAATTGAAACGTTTGAAAAAGACCTATATCAAGATGTAGATAAACTTTCCAGCGTACTCCAATTCTAGTGTAATCTGCAACCCATAGTACTGGAGCTGATGTCATAGGTCTGGCTCCTAGTACTATTGCACCATTTGGTGTCGTTGTGCGTCCAAGAGATTCCAGCCATAGCAGAGCAGAATCACTTGATAACTGACCGCCATCAGATGACTAGGATTATCTTCTCCGTATCAGAAAAACTCAGCGCTGCACTGGACTCTAGTTTTGAATATTTTTCTATCTATTTGAATATTGTTCTATCAATTGCAGCAACACTTCAATGGTTAACACAGAAGAGAGGAGTTATTTTTGTAAGGTGTTTCCACACGGCAAATTGATGATTGTATTGTCAATATATTTTGTGATCTCCAGTACCTACCTGACTGCCTTCTAGCGGAGAATTAATTTACTACGTCTCCATACTATTTTATAAATAATTTATGATATAATGAAACCATCTACTTCTCATCAAATCGTCAAACATGTTCGCTGTAAAACGCTTCCAGTTTTAAAGTATACCGGCATTTACGTCACAACACTTCACGGGGGACAAGTGTTTGATGCAAAACAGGTCTTTTGCAATAATATCCTTATCGTTAAACCATTAGATGTAAAGTGAGGCGCATTTTATTAACACTGGTTTGTATTTGTTCATTCATAAGATGCTGGTAAAAATAAACATAGAAATATTACCTACTATAAAAAATAGTGGTTTTCTGCAAGTCATGACAAAATTTCCAATGTTTTTTTTATAATTTATATTATAGATCACTTTGGATTGATCCAAGTCAATTTTGTAAGATGATTGAAATACAAACAAAAATTTCGTTTAAACAGATTTATCTTAATTAATGTCTGGAGTGCTTTTTTAATTTTATTGTATTAAGTAAAAAAAAAAAAAACAGCGAATGGCAGATGCAAGCTTTTTCGTCAACGTATTCTTAAATCAGCAAATATTTAATTCATAACAAAGTATTATATTTTTAATACGCCTAAGTAAATTATAATCTTTTTAATATTCTTCTAATCAACGAATTCTGAATAACTCTGACATTCCTAATTTTATGACTCTGTTACTCTCTGAAATTTACGTTGCTTGACTCTGACACTATAGAAACCAAAATAACCTCTTAGCCTTCATACTTACAGAGGGTTCCGTACAATCTTGTCGCCTTGAATAGTAAAATGTTTCGTTACACCACTGTTTTTCTAACATTCAATCACGGTGTTCGGTATTGATTTATTGTTTATCTGAATAGACTCGATACTAAGTTCATGTAATAGACTCACTTCACATATAAATCATACTGTATATTTAATAAAATCTGGTCCAATATCAGATTCTACAGGGGGATTGTGATTTGTAAAATAAATTATTGTGGCAAAAAAAAAACAATTAGTGCCCTCTCATGAGCTCTGTATAATGTACACATAATTTTTCAAATAGTGCTTCTCTTCACGAGCTGTGTTTCTCTTTATTTTCCCCTATGCTCTTGTGAGTGTGAATTTGAGTGCAGCGTAGGTACGCGATTATTAACGGTCTAGAACCAGAATATCTTAGGCTAGGCTACCAATATTTTGTATGCTCAGAGAAAATGCTTGGTAGTGAAACATCACCCTGTAAGTATATTTGATATGAATAATGAATATATTGATATGCCCGCCAAAGTTTATTAGTCTCTCTAGGAAGGTGTCTGTGCTGGTGATTTATTGATCTATAATATAATAAATTAATATTCATATCTACATACATCTTTAAATTGTCTACCAAGTCAAATCTATCTATCTATCTATCTCCTCATGACGCGTCTTGTGTGGGGCAGGCAGAGAGGGCAGATCGCCAAACCGCCTTCTCCTTGATTCCGTGACATTCACGCAATTTGTCAAAAGCGCCCTCCGATTTCTTTTACTCGAAACGAATCCAGTCGAAATGATAGGTCCAGGTCAGTCTGAGCAGCCGCACTACCTCACGCCTCTTCTTTCAGACATATACTCTATGTTTTGGTCATCCTGTCCTCATACATTCTCTCAACATCCCCAAACCATTTAAGCATGTTAACTCTGATTCTAGCCACTACATCCGTCTTACTGCCACTCACCTCTCTAATAACAACATTCCTTATTCTATCATTCAGTGTTCAGTTTTGTGGTGCTGTACAGGACCACAGTCACCTGTTTTCATATCCCCAAACAGGAGTGGCATGCACGCCCGAGGATGCAGTACTGGCGAATGCCAAGGGTGTCCAGGTGGCCGAACATTGGAGCCACAAAATTAGATAGTGTTTCGGATACGAAAAGTAAGTAGGTAAATATACCTACTTACTACCCTCAATTTACAACTAGAAATATTTGTTGGTGTGTGCATCTAGTAGATTATTTCCCTAAGTATATCATCTAGATTATTTCCCTCAGTGTATGATATTCGTGACATTACGTAAGATTGATTTCTAGTTTATGTGTGTAAACTTGTACGTTGTAAACAATCTTTATGACATGCGGTTGAAATGAAACTACAAACCGAAGTACAATGTCAACTTACTTTGAAAATGTCAATAACTCTAGAAGTAGACCTATTTTAATCGAATGTTCTGCAACTATCGACGTTTATTATATAATTTATATAATATATATAATATAATTTACGAACAATTATATGTTTATAATTTGTCTAAATTTCTGATGGAACTTACGATTTTTACGCCCTTTTATTTAGCTTCACTTGGTGCTATCTTCTTATAATCTTGCAACCGAATTTCAACTACTTTTCCAGATTAGCTAGAGCTCTGAAACTTTCACAAATTGTGTAAATTAGATGACAATAGAATTCTGTACAATATTGGATCAGATTGGAGACAAAAAACGATGTAAGGGGTTTTAGGAAATTCAAGGGTTGTGTGGAGTCATTTATGTAGCATTATAATTTATGCTACAAAGATTATAAAATTTTGCCATCAATTTTTTTCAGTAGATGTAAATGGACTGCAAATTTATTTTCATAACCCAATCAATTATCTAAAATCAAATTATGTATGAAGTAACCCAAACACATTGTAACCTAGATATCAAATCAAAATACTCGTAATCGTAATCGCTTCTAAAATTAGTTGCGCAGATAATTAATCTTTATATTACCTCAATGTTCACAACACAACATATTAATAATCCATTTGTACTGATTACTTAATTTATTTACAGATTGTGAATTTAGTAAAGTAATCCAAATCGCTATATCATCGACCAAGATTACTATAATAACCTAATATGTAATACGAGTACTCTTTACCCCAATTAAATCTGTGACGTATCTGGCTACGAGTATATTACATCTACAATGATTGAGTTTTAAATAAAAAAGCATTGGGTAATTAATTTTCCTTAATTTATTAGTGTTGTCGTTTTTCCATAGGTAATGAATAAATTTCAAAGGGCAGAATTAGTTGGTCTCTAAGAAGTATGATTAATATAGGAGATTAACTCCAGAGGAAGCTCTTGACGAAAGTATTTATGTAGGTACATCTAGCTGAAGGGAGCAGCAGATGACCGAACCAAGTGAAGGATAAGATATAGAACTTTGCTGCAAACCAATCTATAGGACTGAAACCAAATTAGAAGAATTGCTATTAGTCAGCTAAGCCAGTCTAACTGGAGTGATTTGCTTGTCATAAACGCTCTCCGATTTCTTTCACTAGTCCGTCTTTCAGTATATAGCCGACATCGTTAGTCATCATTCATCCATCTAATTTTCAATTCAATTAATTCCTGTCTTGCAATGACTCTTCCCTCTAATAATCTCATTCCTCAACGTCCACACATTCTTCATAACAACCTGATTTCCGCTGCACTCAACCCAGGTTCGTCCTTCTTCAGCCATGTTCAAATCTCACTTGCATTTTTGCTTTCGTACATGCCACTACTAACAATTATTAGTGGTCTTTTGCTGGATTTCATTTCTTAGGCGAGGAATAGTGGAGATAGGGGTCACTTATCATTATTTTTCATATAAAATTTGTGCTAGGTGGCTCCTAACTCCGCTATTCTTCAACCAAAAAGTTGGTGTAATCCAGCATTAGTACCGGCCAGCTTTTTTATTTCAATGTATTGGGAGAATCCACCTCAAACATATTATATTGAAGTGGAGCTTTGTCTCCCAGATCTCTCGCACAATTCAATGGTCGCTTTAAGTACGTACGAATATCCATTGTAATTATATGCTGAATGCACACAACGAAGAGTTATTAGTGTAATTAAATTATTTTACGAATCGATAACAAATAAATGTATAATTTACATCCTCAGTCCATGACACGCCGCCACAATATGACATTAAAATGTCAACGCGTTGGTGTGAGAGATCATCACGAGATATGTATGTATAGAACACCTTTACCATAATTTATTATGTGTTGTATTAGAATCATACGGTATACCACAATGGTTAGGAATGGGAAGTGTCATAAAGGAAGAATATCGAGGGTCATATTGCCTCAATATCTTCTTCTTATGAGCCCACTCCCGTCCACTCCTGGACGAAGGCCTCTTCCATCTGCTTCCACACCGCTCAATCTTCAGCTCTCTGGATTCAGTTGACACCAACTTACTTGACTAGGTCCATCGTAGTGGTGGTCTTCCTACGCTCCTGGTAATCGTACCAGGTTTCCAGATTAAGACCGTCTTCGATCACTTATCATCTGGATCTCTAGCCGTGTGACCTGCTCACCGCCATTTGAGAGATGCGAAACGCTGGGCAATATCTGTTATTCCTGTTCTTTGCCGTATCGTTTCGTTTTTTAATCAATCTTTCAGGGTGACACCCAACATGGCTCATTCCATGGATCTTTGGGTAACCCTTATTTTTTCGGCTCTCTATTCAGGTCAGTGTCACTGTTTCTAGGCCTCAATGTACCTAACACAAATTACGCTCAGAGACAGTACCGTTTTGCATGGATTTGTGAGTTTCGTGCGAACCTCTCACATTCCTCATTTTTACCTACTGATTAAAAATGAATAAAAAAATAAATGAATCTTCATTGGCCAGAAAATGCTCACAGGCTACAAAACAAAAAGATGGTACTGTGCTAAAGGGCGGACTTTTTGCAAAAGCAATATCAACCCGATGATTATGGTAATTACCAATGTGAACAAAAATTTCCAATACGCTATTTTGAACAAACTAACTACGAGGATGACCCACCAAAAAAGACGGATTTTCTCATTTTTTTCTCTGATTTGATCTTTTACATTATTACGTCTTATTTTTTTATCTAAGTATTCGAATTAAAACAAGTGCGTTTAAAATTTATTCTGCTATGAAATAATTAAATTAAAGAACGACTTATTTTTTACTTATTAGTTGGTTACAGAATTGGACCTTTTGAATTAATATGACAACTCCCAGTTGGCAGTATTATATAACACAATGAAATGTCAATCAATTCATTAACATTATAATAAGTACTTAATAACTAATAATAATTCCACATTTGTTATGGCTAATAAAATCATATTTTATTATACCAACAAAAATGAAATATTTTATGAATTATAATAACATTGGAAACATAGGTTTAGATTAGCGAAATAAATGACATCTGTCTGTCAAACTAATGTCAAAAAGACCGCACGGCTACATGTTCTACGGAAAAGTGTAAAGTGATCACTCATCGGATTTTCTGTAGAAAGTTCTCACAAAACATAAGAATATGCCTTTCTACAACTTTTAGTAGAGGGGAAGATAGAAGGTAGGGTATGAAACGTAAAAAAAGAGGAGATGGAATTTTCGACCGTGGCTTGGAATACCAGGTAAGTGGCATTTATCAAGTTGACCCAGGATCGTAAGGAGTTTAAGTAGATGGTCTCAAATCTTTGACTAGAACGTCACAAGAAGAAGAAATACATATTCATTAAATCGGCACCTATGTATATTTCTTTTTTGGTCGATTTATCTCTACTTCTTCTTGATGTGCCCTGTCGGGTCCCCCCAACGTTGGCGATCACTTGAGCGAACTTGTCTCTACTACATCAGACAAAAATCTAGCACAAAACTGTTATACTGTATCTAAGTATAGATTTGCGGTTTTTACATTTGATGTTATCGATTTTTACAATCCTTGGAGTTAAATGATAAAAGTAATAAATACTTATGTACTTAAATAAAATTTTAAAACAACTACGTTTTCTTGTTTCCAAAATTATGTCTTTATCGTTACGTAATATTTCATTATAACCCGTCAAAATTTACAATCATTTAAATTTTCTAAAAAAATCTCCACGAATAACATGACGAATATCTCCAACGAATTTAACTAGGTATATTAAAAATACTATCTTACCATTCAAAATATCTCATTAAGTTTAGTAATGAGGTTGAAAATTTCTACGTTTCATGTTCTTCGATTCATGCTCTAATATATTTTAACTTTAAAGACATCTTTATTTCCTTTCATTTCCTTCCCCTTTCCTTTTCTGTCCTCATTTCCTCGTCTAATCCTTTTTTAACTATCTATACATTTTATACGTATTTTTTTGTTTGATACATAATTCATGTCTACTAAAATTATTACTGTAGTAGGCAAGGAGAAATTGGCACAATACAGTATCTTCTTAATGTCTTATATTATTATATACTGTATTATCTAATTTTATGTACCGGGTACCTACCCGATGTTCCATAAATAAATAAAATAACATGTAAAATCTACCGCCATCTATCGAAAATTTGTATAAACATTATGACGATGCGTTACAAACTTACATTTTTACCTAGTTAATTTTATATTAAGAGTTGTCATAGTGTTATAGGTTGTCGATTGTTAAGCGCCTTCTACAAATAACTTTATAGCGCTGTTTATTGCCAGCATTTACCTTTAGAATAACAATTATTTTATTGTTTACCTGCGAACTTACAGCATTTTGTTTTTGTGTAAGTACATCTACTATTATTCCATTACCCACAATAAATTTATTGTAATGTAATCAAGGACTAAATGGTAATTTTAAGAGTCCCGCACAAGGATTATTTATCTGTGGTACAAATACAGTCACAATAGTATAATTAAACAGAAAAAGTATTGACAAACCTGACAAATAACGACAACAACAATACACAAACATTCAAAAAGTTTATGAATGCAAATCCAGAACTTCATTTTCATCGCCGCGAACCGGCTAACGTTTGATAATTTAGCGCGGCCCGCTGAGGGGGGAAGTTTGATTGCTTATATTTTAAATTGTTTTGAATTAATATTTTAAATTGAATTGTTTTTAAACATGCCTTCAAAATAAAAACGATTTTACCTCTCGTTCATCAAAAGTCTCGCGAACCCGGGAAAAATACACCACAGTAAATAAAATGGAAATAATTTAATGGTTTTTGGGCGGCCCGGTACCATTTGATCCACGTACCGGCACCGGGCCGCGGACCGAGGGTTGGAAACCACTGCAATCTAGAAACTTATAATCACGATCACCCAGAAAATACCAACAAACTAAAATGTCTTAATAATAATCTTTGTTCCGTTCCATTCATTCATTCATTCATGTATATCCTACAGTTATCATGAATCACAGTTTCTCTAATCATCACACCTGTCAATAGGCGATAGGTTGAGATTTGTGATTTACCTACTGTCACCCGATATCGAACCAAGTTAACCTACATTGATACATTTGGTACCTACATTATTTACTATAGTAACCCATATACTGAGTGACACCAGGGATGTCACAAATAAATAGGTGCTATCAGACAGGCAGCTACAATGATATGTCTGATCTCACAAGAGTATTCACTCATTCAGTTTGTCAATGTTACTTTGTGCAACTACATGCTCCATACCATCCTCCATACGTACCCAACTCTATTGGGTAAGAAGTGTAGCGCACAGGGATTCCGCTTGAAACTGTGTTTGTCTAACTTCAAACTATGACCTCTTAAATACGTATTTTTGATTAAGGCAGAACATCTACTTCAACTAAGGACAGTCATAGTAATATTATATTATAAGAATAGGAAAAATAGCGACGTATTCTTCACTTCACGACACAAGTTTTTGGCGTATCTGTTTTGCTGTGTGCATGAAAGTATTTGGGTTTATGTAAACAAACCCAGATTGTTTAATAAAAAGCTGAACAATTTAGCATAGAAGACACAATCCATGATCTAGGTACCCCATAATTCTTTCACCACATTCATTCGGTTCATCTTTCACCCTGTTTGGTTCCATTTACACGATATGAAAAACAAATCGAATCAATTATAATGAGACTCCAGGTTCAAGTAAAGAATGTAACTATAGTACCTTGACAATGCATCTTCCGTTACATTAACCAACACATAGTTCACACGGATCAATGATGTAGAGAATGATTTATTCACCTTGTAGATCATTTATCAGATGCGTACGAGTACCTACATATGTCTTGGATTATCTTTGATCATTATAACACAGTATTGATATCATATTGTTATGTTCCGCTACTATCTGTACAGAAATAACTGATAGATGTGACCGTATTATCAGTTTTGTATAGCATTATAAATAAACTCTAAATAATAGGTAACTATAATCCAATGTCTTAACCTTAATCTAGATATTACTGATGTACGTCAACATTTACGCACTTTATCGTAATTTTTTATTTGAGAGTAATTTGTTTGAAAAAATCAAGTTTTATAATGTGATGTTATTAGAGAATGCTCTCTGACACTTATTATCCAGATAATATTTACCAGTTAGATAGGCGAGGTATTGAGTGAGGTCGGAGAGACAAGACATATCTTGAATAATTTTTCCCAACAGAGAGCGCAATGGATAGGCCATAACATCAGGCACCCCGGCCTGCTCATCAGGCAGTAATGTGAGAGGTCGCCCAAGAAGCAGTTATATGGACCAGATTATTGAGGGCGTGCACTGTAGCACCTACACGAAAGTGAAGAGATTAGCGATGACAGGACGGCGTGGAGAGAAAGAACTAAAATGCTTGAATGAACTACTTTTTCATCGATCAATGTAAAAACAAGAAATAAGTAGGTGATCCTATAGAAAAGCGTCATCACACGTAAACACAAGTAGGTAAGTAAAAACAATAAAAAACAGCCTTCCACAGACAGAGTAATTTTCGTTTTCCCGACGCAATTTTTCATAAATTCAGTCGCTATACGGTTTCCGTAAATTTTCTATAAAATGACATCAAAATATCTAGAATATTCTAGAAAGATTTTTATCATATTATTATTTACCACAATATTTAAAAATTCATTCTAGTATGCGTCGTTTCCTCTCGCAACCGGAAATGAAATCGCTTCAATGATGCGGAATTTTATTAATGGGGAAAATCCAATCAGAATTTACGGGGGAAATGTGTTTTGGTCTAGCTAGACTTCTGCTAGAGGAAATATATTTTTAATGAAGGACTCTGAACATTGAATTAATATTTTCATACCTTATATGGAAAGCACAAATTCTTATTTATTAATTTATTTATGCTGGGTTCGGATAATGGATTGGCGCAATCGCGTCTCTATATACGGAGAGCTCTGCTTGTGTCAGGGTGAATGCTGCGTTGTCGCAGTGGTTCACTCTCACAAAAGGGGTTAAACAGGGTTGCGTCATGTCGCCTTGGTTGTTCAACCTGTTCTTCGACTACTGCATGCGTCCTCTGAATGAGCTGAATGTTGGTGTGGACCTAAATGGAGTGAAAGTATGTGCGTTAATGTTTGCAGATGATTTAGTGTTGATGGCTGATGATGAATGTGAGTTACAACGGATAGTATCCTGTGTGTACGAAAGCTGCGATATGAATGGTATGAAAATGAATGTAAATAAAACGAAAGTATTAGTGTTCGAAAGAGAGGAAATAAGGACAAATTGTGTGATAAAGGTTGGTAATGACTGTCTGGAGCAAGTGGATGAGTATGTATATCTGGGAAGTTTGTTTACTAGAGATGGACGCTGTGATGGAGACATTGAAAGAAGGAAGCTGGCCGGTACTAGGACGAATGGTGCGCTCGGTCCGATTGTTAGTAGTAGCAATGTGTCTATGAAAGCAAAAGTGCTAGTGCACAATGCTGTCTTGGTGCCGACCCTGATGTATGCTAGTGAGACGTGGACGTGGATGAAGAAGGATGAATCAGGGTTGAATGCAGTAGAAATGAGGTCATTAAGAAGAATGTGCGGGAAAACGCTGAGAGATAAGATAAGGAATGAGGTTATTAGGGAAATGAGTGACTGCAAGACTGGTGTAGTGACAAGAATGAAAGTAAACAAACTAAGATGGTTTGGGCATGTTGAGAGAATGAATGATGACAGGATGACAAAAAAGATATATCTGAATGAGCGAAGAGGGGTGAGAAAGCGCGGCCGTCCGAGACTGACCTGGTCCGATCATGTCGACCAGATCCTCAAGGATGGACGCGTTTTGAGTAAAAGGAATCGGAGAGCGTGTATGACTAATTGCATGAATGTGACGGAAGCTAGGAGTGTGTGTAAGGATAGGGCTGTCTGGCGCTCTGTCCTCTCTGCCTACCCTGCAAGGGATGTGGCGTGAGGGTATAGATAGATAGATAGATAGAGTTACAGTAAAATGATCACATTAAACCAGGCCATGATCAGTCATATGTATATCTGGTTAGTTAAGTACCTTTTTGTACAAAGTATCTGGTTCATTTATCGGGGTCTTATGTAGGTTCATTGCTAGCTCATAGAAAAGTGTCCTTACGACCTTTGAGTATTCCTTAGTCGAATATGTGTTCCAGGAATCGAAACATGAATAAAATAATCAAAATAAACCATGTTTACTGAGGCCAACACAAAATTTTTAAATAACGGATCAATTCAATGATTTAATTTTATTTTTATATCGATCTTTAAAAGGATCGAGGATATGTTTCACTCTTGATCATCGAGAGGCACTTGAATTCTCTATACGACAAACTCCCGTTTGGAATCTATTGTTAATGGACTTATCTAGTGTCCAACTGTTATATCAATTCCCGGAAAATGGTAAGTAATTCAAAGATTTGAAATATGTTTATATTTTTACTACCATAATAATTTCAATGTGCCTAGCTATTACTTGTACTCTTTGATTATTGAAGTACCTAATCAAATTATTTTAGTACTACTGTACTAAAAATGTTGAGATTGCTCGTCTACGAGTGGAAGGCTCAACAAGAAAAAGGGCGGACTTGTTACAAAAGCAATATCTTCCACTAAAATCTAGGTATGTAGGTAGATTGTACAAACTTTATACCGCTTGAATGTTTGAGCTCCGGTACTCGTGTACAAAATATATGTTTCTAACCTATATCCAGAAATAGAAAATCGTTTAATTCAAAAGCAAAAACAAGAAGTCAGCTAAGATAATGGAGATAGGTGCAAATCTTGGAGAGTTTATATATAGAGACCCCACACAGTATGAAACAGCGGTGTCTTTTGTAGCCAGGCAGGTCGAGATAAAACCTCCGCGTATAAAATTGATAGAAGACTGAGAGCTCTATCATTTCGTCTAGTCGCCAATGAACCTATAATTATTTCCACTTAGGTAAAACAGTTAGCTCCTTTATCTCCTATTAATAGTAATAGCTTTTAGATATATTGTAGGTATACTAGTCGATACATACCCATGACGATTCATTGAGGGTCGAACAAACTAACAGGCCAATACTTCACTTCAGATGGATCGGCCATATAGTACGTCAAGAGGGTCATCTATTTGAATTAATTGAAGGTATGAACGAGGGGATTAACTACAGAGGACGATCAAGGAAAGAATACCTGGACGACCTGTGCCAGGATATGGGCATCTCATATAAAGAGTTAAAAAAGAACCGCACGGGACAGGAATGAGTGGAGAAGGAGACATCGGTTGTAAGCCAGATCGACAGTCCATCCTTCGCTGTATATCTGTTGAGAAAACTTATACTTAAATTTTTAATCCAAACAGTTTTAAATTTATCTCAAGAAGCTACGGACACAACTTAAGAATTTCTAAAAAATGGATTAGTTATAAACCGTAACATCTCAATTTTCAAAATAAAACAATTAAATAAATACATTTATTACATTATAAGGTTGTTATCAAAATGAAATTTATCAATAAAAGAATAACGTTTAAGGGTAGCTAACCACTTAATACAGTAAAGCTTCGATTATCTGATCGTTTCACATTATCTTTATTGTAAAATTGTATTAGAAAAAAAAACTTAAGTGCTTTCAATTATAATTATCCACTACCTGTACTAGGGTCATAACTATTAGGAGACGATGATTTGGTTCGCCTTTTATCTTCTCTAATGTTTCTTTTTTTTAAATAGTAAAAAGAACGTTTTTAAGAACTTTTTTTTTACAACTCTTTTGTTACCCGGCACGCCCGGGGGCCACATTGTCCAATTAAAAACCGCCCTTTAAATTAATCCATTGCTCATCAAAAGAACCTATATCCATTTTTTATTGAATAATGAGTTTTTGTAAAAAAAATACTATGTCTTTTAAGCCTAGCGAGTAAGGAATGTGAAAAATAACTTTGTAATTATAAGGTAAATTTGGAACCTTGGGTACACACTCGAGAGTCCGAATTTTGTACTTTTTTAAGAAGAACCTAGAACACAAACTTCTTATTATAAAAGTGTACGCAAAAATGTCATTGGCCCAAAAGTTATGAGACTTGGAAATGTTTGTTAAAAATCTTAATACCACGATATGCTTCTTAAATTATTTTTTGTGAGGTTGGTAGCTAGATTGGTAATGCATTCGTCTGGTGGTCGCCGGTTCTATCCCGGATGCTAACTTCCCAGCAAACATTGTGAAGTCAATAATTCTGGTCTAATAGCAGATTAACTTATTTTGGTGTAAAATTTCGTTATATTTTCTGACATTTTAAACTTTTCAGAAGTTTTGACTCTAATGGTGAATACAAAGAAAAAAGAACATCGTTTTTACTTATTTCCCAACCATAAAGAACAAATAGCCACTAGGTAGAATAAAAGTTCTAAAAAGACGTGGTATTTACCTCTCTTATTAACCACTGAGCTATTCCTACTAATAGGTTGAAATAATCGTTTCTGCGTCGAAATTATAACCATATAATCAACCAATTGGAAAAAAAACTTACTAGTCTAATTTATGACCCTTATTGAAGTTTGTTTTACTTCATTTGAGACAAAATTTCGACCAACAAGTTCCACAAAATGGCGGCCATTGATCAGCTGATCACGTTCTCGGTATCTGTTGTGTTTTGTAGGTTAGGTATGACTTATTGGTCATTTTGAACACCAATAGGTTACGGACAATAATATTATTATGTCTTTATGGTAGGATTTGCTTCTAAATTTAACCTAGAGGTTATAGTTTTATATAAGTGTTCCAATTCTAGTTATATTTTGGAAGTATTTTGGTAGCACAGGATATTTTGACGAATATGGAGTTTCTTTTTATAATTGTGACGCCATGATGAAATATGATACATACCTACCGTATAATGTTGGTGTGTGCGGACAATAGAGATGGGCAAATCTTAATAGTATGTGGATTCATACCGTACGATCACGATATTTACCACGATGAGCGGTAACCAGTGACAGGTGCGCAGGTGCACATGATTCACAACACACCTACTTATTTATATTTTTATATAGTGGTGTTGCCCTTAAATATGTAATATGTATTTTACTCACCTAATTTCGATCATCGGCTCGCCCTAGTGAATAATTTACGGAAATAGTTATGTTTTCTCACTTAATTTAGATCATCAGCTCTCCCTAGTAAATGTTCACAAAAAATATTATTTTTATATTAATTTCAATTATTAGCTCGCCTTAGTGAACATTAATCTGAATATTTAAATTAACCTACTTGATTTTATGTCATCAGCTCGCCCTAGTGAACATTTACCTGAAATATTTAAATTAAAACACTTAATTTTAATCACCAGTTCGCCCTAGTGAAAATTTATTGAAATATTTAAATTTACTCATTTAATTTAGATCATCAGCTAGCCCTAGTGAATGTTTACAAAAAATGTGAAATTTTAATGAATTTCAATTATAAACTCGCCCTAGTGAAAATTTAACTAAAATATTTAAATTAAATAAAATAAAAATTAAGTGTTTTAATTTCAATATTTCAGGTAAATGTTCACTAGGGCGAGCTGATAATCGAAATTAATATAAATTTAATTATTTTTTTGTGAACATTTACTAGGGCGAGCTGATGATCTAAATTAAGTGAGAAAATATAATTATTTCAGTATTGTATTCACTAGGGCGAGCCGATGACTTCATTTTAATCATCAGCTCGCCCTTGTAAATATTAACCTAAATATTCAATCGCCCTAGCGAAAATTTAAATAATTTTCGTTAGTAATTATTTTGATTTGTATAATCGTGGTGTGTATTATTAAAAGGGGGGGGGGGAATTAAATAGTTTGCCTCAGGCGCCAGCTACCCTAGGTGCGCCACTGAATTGTTCTACTGGATTTTATGTTTTTTGAGAAATTTTTGCTATGGTTAGTATAAAACGCGGCTTAACACATCACTAGATATCACGTGACGCTCGATTATCTGACAGTGGTAACTTTGGTGACCTACATTAGACATCATGGTCGGTAATTTTGTAGATTCTATCACTAAAGTAGGAAAAAGATTCTTGATAGCCGAGAATTACTGGTTTTCATGACTTATTTGACGAATAGAAGTCGTATCTCTTTCTAAGAGTGGACGCCATTTTTTTCATTCTGACGTTTTAGCTTGGCGGAATAATTGACATGTTATGATTACTATTTATGCCCTTATTAATGCTCAATTATCAAAACTAAGGTGAGCAAACATTATAAATCAATGTTTCTAACAATTTTGCATGCATAAAATTCAATTTTAAGAATTTTTAAGACATATAAAAATAATACGAATATTATTGTATTTCCTTATTTCTCAATATTTTTAGGGCCCGTTAGTATTTTTCGATCTCCAATCATCATAATATACGATTAGATTTGCACCGCACGTCATTTTTGTTGTATATGCGCGTAAAATCAGTGATAAAAAAAGTGCTTATGCAGTTTGATGAATATTATAAACGCCATTGTAAAAGTATTGTAACGTAAATGGATGCGTGTGCTAAATAATAAAATAAAGAATTGGTTATATGTTCTATAATCCGCGCATGCGCGCATTAGGTCATAAAATTTTAAACAGGTCGAGTAATCGGTAAAGTATACGTGAAGTTTAGGTCAAACTGGTTATAGCGACCAAATTGGTTGTAAAATGTCTGGTTAGAGTTTCTTAGATTACCTCCATTTAGACGTCATAGGCACGTGCTTCCGTTCCCCATTTTGGTTAAAATGAACATCAAATCAAGGTCTTTATTTCCGATTTAGGTGAGGTTACCAGAGTATCAGTGACATAATAAAGGTAATTAACTCCAAATTACAACCTTTTATGTTTGCTGGGTTACTTCACTTTGCAATCAGAATGAAGATGACATTCAGAATAGCTGGCAAACCTCATTGCTGGAAAATATGTGAGATGTCTTAAGCATGTAAGTTTTACTATTACCTGACTTACAGTCGAAAAAAATCAAAAAAATGAAGGTCTATAATTATTAAAAGTCATCATATATTTTTTTTTTTTTTACAATATAAGTATCTAAAAATATTAGGTTTAAACGGAGATGTATACTTTTGATTACAGACAATGATCTCAAGAGGACCAATACATCTATATATAAAGAAATTTCTCTACTCTCCTCCACCTTCCCTCTAAATTCAAAGGATACAATGTCGGTTTCGATAGATTTATTACATCATCATCACAATACCATTTAAACTCGTCAAACTATTATTTCCCTTTAGCTTAATTCCCATTAACATTACAAATTACAATAAAAAAACTGTAAAGTAATTATTCATTTTAATAACAATGGAGATGACTTACTTTTAATATGTAGGCCCACCGCATCCATTCAAGTTAAGACAACTAACCGTGAAATGAAATAAAACTCTATTAAATTTTAGTATTTTTTTGAAAACCGTACCGTCATTTCTGGCGGTTATATTATTGCAGTTTTTTCCTCAACAGAGACGAGAGACGTCTTCATTCACATAATGTAGCGTTATGTGAACTCCCTTGGGAAGGAAGGAGGATGGGTGTTCCGACGCTTACCGTCATTTCTAACGGTTATATTATTGCAGTTTTTTCCTCAACAGAGACGAGAGACGTCTTCATTCACATAATGTAGCGTTATGTGAACTCCCTTGGGGAGGAAGGAGGATGGGTGTTCCGACGCTTACGAGTTACGAGTCGGCATTGGCTGGCTTATAATCTCAAATTTTAATGAAATATGAGGTAACTTTGGAATAGTTTTAAGTATATCGAAATGTTTACAAAATTCAAATTTTTATTTATTCCTTTGGCTACAGACAGTAAGTAGCTAGTAAATAAATAATTTTGTCAAGGCAGTTATCGCAAAAGATATACATCAAAGGATAGTCTTTTCATCAGGCTTATAACTGATCGTTGGCTGCTTAATGTGCACTGGAATTGGTTACTGTTACTTAAGTGTAAAGTGATCACATTGAGCCAGCCAACGATCAGTTATAAGCCTGATGGGAAGTCCGTCCTTTCTGTATATCTGTTGAGATAATTACTTGTTATGTTCAACTATAACATGTAGAAAATCCAGATGTTCTTTCAAAAAAATAGTCTTGTAAATAATTGTTTATTTAAAACCATAAATACAGACTAAGAGACGAGTGCATTATAATTAACAATCCTTGTATAGTTAGCGTACGAGAGATTTAGAAATAATGAGAGGGGTGGTATATTTTCATTGAAAAACATCAGTCAGGGGTAATTAGTTGATTGGAAATATACACCCTGCATACCTACATAGCATAATCAAGTAGGCTGTATGTAAAATAATGAATGACTTAGAACAATTAATCAGAATAGGTATACCATACAGGGTGTTTGGTAAGATTTCAACACCCTCCTATCAAAAAACAAAAATTGACAACTTTCGAATAGGTATCGTTTATTTATATTTATAAATGATCATCGTCATCATCATTCTTTTGACTTTTGAATTTAATTTTATATTTAATCGCAGATTAGCTTCTAATTTGTTATTTATTGACTAGACAATATTAAACTTGTACAACCTTATTAGGTCGCTGTTTGAGCTATATAAATACTCCATGTCCATTCTATTTCTATGTGTATTCAGTGTCTGTGTTGTACTTATGAAATAAATAAATAAATAATATTTTTTGTAAGGTTGAACCTTATATATTGTTGACTAACGACACGTTTGGTTTGAAAATTTTCGTAGATTTTTGCAGCTAATTGAAGTGCTGCTATTATACTTTCTACTCCAAGATACACTAGATATTTTTTGGTCTTGAAGATATCCCCTTAGAGCTTCGAAACATCGAATTTTATTATCTACTAAATACAGAGCACGCTGCATATCAAAATACCAATCAATCTACATCTGCATTTATGTATCAGATATCAAGTATCTAGTTATTAATAAAATGTATTATCATGGATCATACCCCGCCCATACGGGAGGCGATCGACCACTGTGTGTGCGCAGTCAAAAAACAAGGAATTCCTCAGCCCATGGATCCTTTTAAATTTACATAAATCATTTGTGCCCGAAATGAGGAAGATTTTTGCATAAATCAATGATTTAATCGAATTGGGAGGACGCAACTAATAAATTGAGTGTACGTAGGTACATCATCGGAACGGTTGCTTGGGAACTCGCCTTTGATTAAATCGGTCGCAAGTTCGAGTCTTGATTTTTGATGATAGTATATCGACACAAAAATTCTCAGGAAAAGAATAGATTAGGTCTACACAAATCTTTTTCTATTTCTTTTAAAACATATATATGTATATAGTTATATACACAAACCTGCAGACTTCTGTATATATTTTACAGTAAACTACAAGCTTTTGTCGTCAAGTGCTCAATACATCGTCAGCACTGAGATATTAACCAGGCACTCCTGCATTTATAAAATCAACGACCGTTGCAACTAACGGATTGAATTTTCCGACGGTATATTTTTCTGATAGGTATATTATGTAAAGAATAGGATTCGATATGCATTGAAAAGATAATATGTGTGCCTACGTAAGTTTTTCAAAATGAACTTTTGCTACCACCACCTCCATGCGTTTTATCGTAATTATTATATTATATAAATGTGGATCTGTGTATGTGGGTGTATGTGTGTGTGTATGTATTTGTGTGTGTTTGTGTGTATGTGTGTATCTGTGTTTATGTTTCCTCCTTCTGTCGTTCTTTTGTACATTTCTTTAATGCTTTCTCTTGATTGGTAATGAAACATACATATATGCATAGATAGACTAATTGTTATAAGATCTTATGTTTTGTTCCTCTCCAAAGCACGAGCTCTGCTCAATTTTGGAGAGTAGTTCTTTTGTGTTATATTGAGTTGTAATTTCATTTGTTTTTCTTTACAATTTGTAATTTTATACCCAATAAAAAAATTTGAATTTGAATTTGAATATCGCCCTGAGTGCAAAACCTGATATATCACAACCAATATCTCCAATATCCGTACATAATTATCTTAATAGACACCTTAATCGTAGAACCCCCGCCAGACATCCCTTTAATTACTCAATTATTACGAGCCAGTCCTAATTTAGCCCGGGAGCAAGAATATTCTAGTGGGAGTCCTAAAAACTTGCAAAACTCTATGGAAACGAGGCGGGCGGTAAATCGATTGAAATGTTATTTGTAAAATATGATTGAACTCATAAATCCATACCATATTATCATAGCATGTGTAGGTTCTCCAAATGCATGCCCTGCCCAGTTGAGAATGCGCGATGAATCTCGCAGTTGAATATTAGGGCCCAATTCCACTGAGACAAAACTGAACGACATAATATGACATGCTACTTATTTGCTAGTGTCATCTGATGTGCCACAAATTTGACGAAAAACAGCCGACACTGTTCGACACGTTGAAACATATCGAAAGCTGACCCATGTATCCGGGCAACAACATTAGACTTGTAGCATGCGGTTAGGCGACGTGTTTTGTTTTGTTTCGCTTCGTGTTCCTTCAGTTGAAAGACATTATTATTACTTCAAAGTTGCCTCATTTGAATTGGGCCTTAAGATAGAAACTAATGTACTTTGTACATACTAATTGAAACACATTTAAGACTTGAATTAGAGATTGGTATATAATAAATTGTTCGCTTTCTGCACAGGTTCTATTCTCTCCTACACCAGTACGCCACGCGGTTCATAGCGCAGAGACAATAGTCTCTAATGATTCTATTAGTGAACTGTTTAAGGTATAGGGTTCCCAACACTAGCCTGAGGCAACAAAATTGTAAAGTGTTAATTTCATTATGGAGAATGATATATCTCTACCCACAAGACGAAAAATGCCTTTGAGTCTCACACGTTCATTTAGGGAAACAGACAAAGGCGGCAGCCAGACACCCTCCGGCATTTTACCTGTGAATTAGTAAATATCTAAATTATTTTACATCAGATATTTAACTCTCTACGACTAAACAGAATTGGATAATTTCATTCAGCAAATAGAGCCCAGTAATAGAAACCAAAGTTTCAGGCGTCCGGACTTGGTAGAAATCTAATAAAATAAAAACCAAAATGAAATTTAAAAAAAACTGCTTTGGACAAGGAAGAAGCTCCAAATGGTGGGAAAGGGCGAGTGCATAGGTGGATACAGAGGAATCAATATATATTGTGGAAGCCACGAAGGAAGACCCATGACATGTCTACGAGAAAGATGTTCAGTTGAGTTAGTGACTGGTTGAAAGTGCCCACAATTAGGATTTCTCTATGAAAAGTTATGCGATTGTAAGAGTTTAGTGCTTTGTAAACTGGAGATATCATCCCATTCCCAGCCCTGCGTCACTGCAGTTTTATCATCGTGTTATTCATCAACCTCTCAGAATAATATGACAAATGCCTTATCTTTTCATTACTCGTCAAGTGAGACAATTATTCCGAGAATGTCCTCTAAAGACATCATGTTATGTACCATCAGTTATAATAATAATGTAGAATACATCGTGAGAGTCAGCCTCATCATATAAAGGAAGATTATCACTTCATCTACTACCAATGTACCAACAGTTTGTCCTATTATATGAATAATCTAGACGTTTATAAAAGCAGATGAAAGAAATCTATAAGTTGTGTCCATTTGTAATGACGAATGAATTGTGGGAAGTGGTGGTGTGGATGGATTTTTGGATAGTAAAGGAAAGATATTAGTCAATGTAATGCCCTTTTGAAGTCTTGAATTAGTTTATGAGAAACCCAAAAGTTATGCATAACAATATTATGATATATATACAGATGGGATAAAAACGGGATAGTTTTAAAAAAGCAATGAGCCAAGTTGCAAGAAAATCATGGTAAAACAGATTGACGAGTAGTGACAGAGGATTTTAAATAAAATCAAGGCCTAACAAAATCAAGCGTTTGAAAATTAATTATCAAATTCAAGAGACAGGAAAGGTACCGAGAGTAATTATTAGAACATGGGTTGGGCATGGTCTCCAAATGCTTTGAGAAAAACACGAAAGCTAAAAATTATTACATAAAGAATGGCAACATTTGAAAGTCTAAAATCCGTTAATTCGGAAGTCATTGAACGAACCTAATAAAGGTAATTCTTTGGCGATGAAAAAAATATATAAACCAAACAAAGTTACGGTTTAAAAGCTCATCAAATATCTCGGGCAAGCTTTAAGCACGCTGAGCGTATCATGAGAGTTATTAACAATAATAAGTACTATACGTTATTGTTGATGACATTGTTTGTGAAGTGAAGTGCATCACAGCAACAGATGACAAATCTAAGAAATGCTTATAATAATTTAAAACAATGTCTACCTAATAAGAACAACACAAAGGTAGGGCCATGAACCACTCACCAGGGACCTTGTTAGAGGTACCTGACCAACAAGAATGCAACACTGGTTCTAATTTATGGCAGATACAATGAATTTTGTACTTCTGTATTCGTATTCTGCACATCGCAGTAAAGGCTAAGCCAGCCCTTAGTATTAACAGTTGGATGTAGTTTAAAGGGCACATAGCAAGTCAAGATGATAGGACGTGGAGTAAGACCTATGAAATGGAAACCATGGGCAAACAAAGGAGCTGTTGGAGGCTGCAAAAAAAAATGGGTAAACGATGTTATCTGTGTAGCGGATGAACAGTGGATGAGAAGGGTGAGCAACAGAAAGTAATGAAAACGTTCAGAAGAAGCCAATATCCAACAGTGGAGATACCAGGGCTGAAGAAGAAGAAGTTGCAGAAAGAGGGGTGGCCTTTCTAGGGCAACCTGGATTCTTAATAACCAGATACTCAGGGACGGGCAATGGGCATGTACCTACTGAGTAATTGGAATAGACGTCCTGTATGACAAATCGCATGAATGTGACGGAAGCAAAGAGTGTGTCTACCGCACAAGAAACGGTAATTTTAAGTTCTAGGTATTACTTCAACCCTGCAAACACCCATAATGCTTTACTGTCTCATGTTACAATATTATATGATTATTTTCTACGTAGTGCAAGACATACATGCGCAGTAAACTTGCGCACAACACAAATAATACTAAAATATTTTACATAACATGATGTTGTGTACTAAACGTGAGAGAATTTCATAACACGACCGCAAATGATAAACATTACCTACATTACCTATAGTATTTTTTCTCCTTACTATCGTAAAAATGAAGATAATGTTGTTTATTTTCATTTAAAAATATTGTGTGTACAATTGTACATACGTATTTATTATCGTTAAACTGAGTTGAAAAAACATTGGTCGATAATACTGTGTCAAAACACCTTTGCGTCGAACTCTTTATTCCGTTTAGTATTGATACCTACTAGAAATTTGTATACAAAATGTATTTAATATTTCATTAAACTATGATAAAATCCAAGAAAGCAATTTATTGTTCATTATCGTCCTTAGGCCCTAATTTCGGACACTTGGACTCGTCAATTACATGGTTTATCAACAATCAAGAGGAGCAATAAGAAAAGATAAGCACATCAATGTTAACAGTGTGTAGAACGTTTGCTAGCATTTCGTCGGTAACACATTTGAACAATAAGAAATTCAAACAACGAATTCGATGCTGAGATGTACCAATAGTCTCATGCCAGGATCTCGTCCTTTGACAAGAAATTACACAACATTTAATCGGAAAAGAGTGGCGGGTACAAGAGTGCGGAGAGATGTGACATTGCCACGCAGAATACAATAAAAAACGCAAGAACAGCAAAACAGCGACAATGTGGTACAGAAGTAGAATCAATGCAAACAAAGTGTATAGGGCTCAGTTTGCATTTCGTCATGAAGCTGATAACATAGGTCCTTATAAAAATATTACATAGTGGCTACGGTGTTATGTTCATGTAGGTATAAGACCACCAGAGCATGTTGACAACAGGGCACAAAAACTTAACTTCGTGTTGGAAGGTCCCGAGAAAACCTAACTGCAGGTGACCCTAGGTGATCAGGACATGAGCGAGGGCGATGTCACAACGGTGCATCTTCTCAAAACTTTGAGAAGTGGCGACAAAAAATTAGAAGGGCGAACCAAAATGCAAATAAACCGTGAAATGGCTTATATCAGTTTTACGAACACCACACTTATACAGGATATCCGAAAGAATATCAAAAAAAAAAGTTGAGAGGGTAGGCAATTCTAGAACCCGGAATACCATTGGCTTTCCAAATCTATTTTTAGTGAATCTGGGTTCATCGAGTTACGCTGGGCATGAAACCTTGGTATAAATAAGTGAATAATTATGCTATTTTATACGTTATGAAGTATTGATATACCTATAGAAGATGACTTGTACGAGTATATAATTAATATTGTAATATTAATTACCTAATTATATTAATTTGCATTCTTCTGCTTCAAAATACCTGAGATACGACGTAATTCTAAACAACGACCTCTTGATACACAAACGTAAACGCACATGTGCACAAAGGATAAGAATATGTATTGTTCCTATTTAGTTCTATAAAGGCCCTTCAGTCATTTTGTCATCTAGTCTTGGCCTCCATCAACTGTGATCTCCAAATCCTTCTGTCTTCCACTTGTTCTGATACATTCGTCCTAAAGTTGCGTTTACTCAGTACACGTCTGTCCCTGAGGCTTACATCTAGTTACAATTCAATCCACATTTTCAAACACTCCTTCTTTCAGCTACATCAGCCTATCGTCACTCATTCTTTCACGATGTCCAAACCATCTCAATTTGTTCACGTTCATTCTTGCTACAACACTTACAATGTCTTACAATGGAACTTTTCTCCGATTCCCTCAATCATACGATACACCTATGTAAGTTTTCCCAGATATTCTCCTAACGACCTCATTTCTGCAGACACTCATCGTTCTTCAGCCATGTCCATGTTTCTCTAGCATACAAGAGATTCGGCAACAGTAGGTATATGTAGAACACCACAAATTCATCGCATATGTTGAAATATCAACTGCACAAATTCGTATCATCAGATACATAACAAATACAACATCATTTTTTGTAATGCGATACAGTTGCATCATACATTTATTTCGAATTAAATGGGGGAAAACCACATTACACACTTTTATAATATCGGTGAAATCTCTCGTCTGTAAATGTTAACAACGATAATAATTATTGTGAATTATTTTATTAGTGTTTTGATACAGAGACCTGGTGATAGTAAAGACTAAAGGAGGCGACATTCCATGAAGCGATGACAAAGACATAAAACATAATTAATTAAAAGAATAACAGGACATTAAATAGTATAATATTATTATATTATATGAAGATATGTATTTTATACGGCGCCTACCTTGATTATCCTGTAATGTAAACACATCCTTAAGCCATTAACGTACGCCTTAATTTTATTTTTATTTAATTACTATTTAAAAAATGAGCAATTGCAAAATACTGTTGAGTAGGTATACATTAAATTTTACCAACTGAAAAGTGTTTAGGTATTATAAAGACAGTAGGTAAGTACCTACCAGTGGCGAAGGGTGGATACCTGCAGAAGGGAAGCCGGGGCTAACATTTCTTATGGGATTTCGTCAGATTAGACACTATTATACCTATAATTTTATCCAAAAGGTAACTCGATGGGAATCGTGTTCTTAGGTAGCTTCGCGCCTGGTACCTACCTACTACTACCTACAATTTTAAATGTCACTTAAAGCTAAAACTGCGGAGCATTGGGAAGTTATTAAAATTTGAAGAGGAAAATGAAGACGGAGATAACGACAGTGGAATTTAGTAGAATCGTTGTATAAAAAAACCTATATTTCAAATATTTTTACAAAGTTTTAGATATAGCTGTTTAATTTTTGAATGAGTTTATGCACTTTTGTTTTTACTTAGGTTCTCAAACTATGTTTTTTCTTCTTCTTCGAATACGTTTTATGTTTTTATTAGTTGTTTATAGACAATCCTGAAAATATAAGAAGTATTAAGTATACCGTTTTAGGATTTTTGGCCTAATATAAGAAAATCAATAATACCATTTACAAATGACAGACTAAAACATATTGCAGCTAAGAGGGTATTCAGATTAGTTATGGGAATAATTGCTAATTTGAAATAATATGAATAGCACGTGCTATATTACACTGCGTAGTATGCTATTTGCTATTGCCATGCTATTGGGAAGCAATTTGTTTTGCTATTTGCCAGTTACTAGGTCTATGTTAATTATTAGTTAGGTATTATTTGCGGTTGCTATATTTGACGATTGTTATTTTCAATATGCTACGGAAAATCGCAGTCATCAAAAATAGCAACTCATAATGCTATTTTCAAATCATGTGATTTTCATTACGCTACTGCTAATTATTCCTCCACCAATTCAGATGAGTGATCTTGTAGTTTGAATATTTGCGAGCTACCTTTAACTACCCTTTTGAAATACTTACCTACATTGTTTTTATTTTCATTAGTTACTACAAAAATACGACTGGGTGAGATGGGGTTAACATCCTATATTATGTATTATAATATATCTAAGTACATAGAAGGTAATACTGCAATATAAATTAATTAAATACATGTAAACATTTAATTTTTATTATTATCAATAAAATATTTTGATTTAAGACATTTATACGAAGAATGTGTGTAATTGATGTAAAAAAGCACAATCCAACAGGGGCGGATTTTAATTACTATTATTAATGAAGATGAAAATAAAAATTGTTTTCGAGTATCTCGAACGAGTCAGGAAGTCGAAACTTCGCAAGAAACGTCAATCTCGATCGATGCCGGTAATACGATAATATACCCGTTTCATCTCGCCTCAGTCGCCATCCTGCATAGCACAACGATGGAAAACTGGTGTTTTACGTGAAAGGTTCTGGGTTCGATTTCCGGATAAACTGAAATTCGCGAATGTTCTTAAGTGATCTCATTGACCAAGCCAGTCATAAGCCTGATGGAAAGTCCAAACTTCGCTGAATTAGAATATGGTAAGTTAAGGTGAGTGCATCAAATATAAAAGAAATATACTTTTTCTGATATGTTGAGTGGATGTGGAGCCTCCAGATTACCGGCGGTAAGAATCATCCGCATCGTGGAACAATAACATCGGGTTGTTGCAAGATCCCCGCAGAATACATCAATACGATGTTGTTCCAAGTTGTTGTGCCTTCAGAACGGTAGATTTTTGATCACACATTCATCAAACTTTTTTCCATATTTTTTTATCCTCTATCATTCTTCAGCAGATGCGGAAGACAACACCATGTATATGATAAATAAAATAGTGTCCATAAAGAATAAATAAATAATACATAATAAGGAGTGTCTTACGTGAGGTTTGTAGTCTCCCGCTGGTTTTGCATCAGTAAACACTGTCGTAAATACACACCAAAGACTTGCGGAGAGCGGTGCCGAGGTTGGAGACATCACTGTTAAATCCGACGACACATATTCAAAAAGCAGATGTGGACTGGTAGAAACTAAATTCAGCAGTACGATCAAAAATATTTTAACGGTCATATGATCTGAGCAAAAATTGTTCTATTATCGCTTCAGCTTTTTCAAATTTGAGACAAATCAGAGTGTACGCGCCAAATAAGAACATGTACCGTCAACGAAAAATCGATTTTGGCAAATTTTATAAAAAGATGACCAGATATGAAAAATATATCTGCTAGAGTCACTGTGTCTTGCCATAAACAATTTGTCAACCAAACTACAGCGTTTTATCTAACAAACTACAGGAATAATCTCAAGTTTCGATAAATTTCAGAGGTAACTTTGGAATTAATTTTTATCTAGAAAAAATTTACAGAAATCAAAGTTTTAGCCGGAAGAGTCGCTGAGCTTCGAGGTAGGCAGAGTGAACAGAACGCCACACTGTCCTATCCTTACACACGCTCCTGGCTTTCCTCACGTTCCTGCAATTCGTCTATTCGTTTCACTCGGCATAGATACGTAGATACGTCCCTCCTGAGGGTCAATATAGTCAATCCAGTTTACCCCGTTTTCTAACACTCCCTCTCTCAGCCATGTTTTTGTAAGTGTGTAGAAAGTTTTCCCACATGACCTCATTCCCACAGCATTTGTTATTGTTTATCTCGTCCTTTTTTACAACAGTCTCCTAGAACTGGACCTGCCTGATGCACCCATCTTATCGTCCATCTAACTTTCATTCGAAGATATTTTAATATCATTTTTGTACAGAGATTGTTGAGACATAATACCTAGTTGGAAAGAAGTCATAATCTTAAACACAATCTACGTACTTTATCAGGATCTTGTGTCACACATATGAACATTGAACATGATATCTGCCTACATCTTCACATTGTCATATCTTTCACCGCAAATTCTTGCGCTATAAATTCCGACCAATACCGTTCACATTTCAATACTTACATATTATTTTAACAGTCGTAAGTCTGAAAAGTTACTTGCCAAGTCCGACATTAATGGGTGGATGAAAATATACAGAACAAACAAAAACATGATACAGTAAATTCCTCCATCATTACATACGTTCTTATTCAGCCTCTCGGATCTCTTTCTGTGCCTTACATAGGCCTCCCCTTTGGTCCTCCACAACGCCCTATCCCGGGCACACTGCATCCATCTCCCTCAGGCATACTTCCTTATATCATCAAACCACCTTGCCTGGGGTCTACTGACACTTTTTCGCTCGTTCTTGGTCGCCATTCCACTATCTTTTTTGTCCTGACATCTGATGGCAGCAACGCGCAATTTCCGTAAACATCAACAAATGAGCATTTTATTTGTAAAAATAGTGAAAGAAGGATCAACATTGTACCATTACACTCGTGCTGTTTTCGTTGTTCCTCGAGAGCGAGGCGAGAGTCGCAACTCTGACTCCCGCAGTTGACTATTCTCCTCCATGAGCTCATCCTGTCCATGTGCGGCCTCGTGTAGAACAGTATTGGTGGCTGCTCTGATTTGGTCGCTCGATATTCTTCCTTGTATTAGTATTAGTACTGTTCTTTCTAGGCTGATCCCGTCGCGTCTTAACGTGTGCCTGAAAAGACGAAATATACGTTGCTGGCATATTTTGAAGAGCTGAGTTTCTACGTGGAGCTTTCCTAATATGGACTCATTGGTTTTGCATTCTGTCCAGGACACGCAAAAAATGCTCCTCCAGTGCCACATCTCGAGTGCATCGATTTTTCTTCTATCTGAGCCTTCCACTAATTAGTACATCACAAAAAGTATGCAATGATTATAAGCATTTTTGCAATAGTCTGTTTTGTTTTGCCTATAGTTTAATGAATCATTCTCAACGACGATTCTGGGGAAGAATTTGGAATAAAACATTACTTTGATTAGGTAGTGAAGTAAAGTCGGTGACTTGTAAAGTCACGACAGATATAACTGGGTTAACAACCTGATGTTTTAATCTCCAATGTTTGTCATGATTTTCAAATTAGAAGACACCAACGAAGTTCTCGCTTTTTATTTTAGTGGTAATTTGTAAATGATACCGCAACAAAATTTCTATTATAAATCATTATAAAAATGACAGATCATTTTTATGTTTGGGATCGACCATCATGTAAAAAAAAATCAAAAAATTATAGTCGAATCTTTTACCTTTTGAGTAGTGGACATGCTTTTTGAAGAAGAGAGTTCTAAGACACCAAAAACGTTACTATGCGGTGAATGGATGCTCTTGATCGCTAGGTGTCTCCCAAGGCTGAACAAAATCTGACTTCTGAACTGTAGTCTGTGAAAATCAGCACAGCGAAAGTTAGTAGTGGGCAGCGAATTCCTGATGCTTTGACCAGCTAATTAAGTCCAAAAACTTTGACCCCATAATATCTAGTCAGACTCTACATATCTTGGGCACTTGACATAGTTGTGTATAGCGGACATTAAGGATAAACAAAATTAATGAATATTTTGTCCGAAATCTCTAATAATATGTATTATAATCTTACTTAATGTAAATTCTAACTAAAATGTACTAGTAATAATATAATTCTCTTAAATTTTGGTCACGATCCTATGCTTGGGTGGTCACAAAGTATTGGTTTTTACTTTAAATAATATGATAGACAAGTAGTTTAGTAATAGATTCATCATGATTCATGATCGCTCACACCCAAAAGTATTTAGGAAGATATTTTCCGACATTTAGTACAATACAAACAGAGATAATTGTTGATATAAATGGGTCCTGTGTTGAAAGGAGGTTGAGAGCTTTAAAGGGAGTGAAGTCTACTTTTAGATCTATTCCTTAATTTGTATATTCTGACCTTATTGTCAGACAAGCAATTGAAACGCAAGATATTACGCCAATATTCACGCCACATCCCTTGCAGGGTATGCAGAGAGAACAGATCGCCAGACCTTCCTATCCTTACATACATTTCTTGCCTCCATCACGTTCATGCAATGCATATTCTACGACTACTTTCACTCAAAACACGTCCATCCTTAAGAATCTGGTCTACATGGTCAACCCACGTGATTCTTGGACGACCGCACTTCCTTACACCTCTTCTTTCTCCCAGGTATATTTTCTTCGCTATCCTTTCATCATTCGTCCTCTCTGGATGTCCCAACCATCTCATCCTATTCACTTTCATTCTAGTCACAACGTTCGTTTTACATTCACTCCACTCTCTGATAACTTCATTCCTTATCCTATCTGCCAACGTTTTTCCATCGATCTCACATTATCATGTTTTTTTTTTAAGCAAACCCAAATACTTTCCAGCAGACTTTGCACTAGGCTAAAAGCCTGTATCGCAAAGTGTGGAATACATCGCCAGCGCCGCAGTTTGAACCTGGCACCTCCCGCTTGAGAGACTGCTGCCTCGACCAACTGCGCTAACCATGTACTCTGGTATGGTATTCATATGCATCAGTTCATTTTGAATCCAAGAATAGAAATAGATGATTTAAATATGAATATAATGTGTTTGCCTACTTACCTAAAATAGTACATAATACTTATTACAATGTAGCTAAATTTCTACCCACACAGCACCAAAAAAAAAAACATTGTTTCATCAACAGATGAGACATCGAACTGTGATGAAATGTACAAAAAAACATTAAGCATGACTAATTATTACACACAACATTGTCTGCCTGGTGCATGTATTATCAAATCAATATAAATAAAATAATTCTTCGTCCTTGCTTTTCTTCTTTGCATCCAGGTTCTCCAGGCTCTTTGGACAATGTCAATTGTATTATTCCTACGGAGAAATATTCACCTATCCAGGTTCATCATAATTGGTTGCGCTTGTTTTTGTAATAGAAAACAAGAAGATGTGTAAAAGTGGACTGTATGCGATTTTAGCGGTGTGGTCTGGCGAAAAAGAAATGGAGATTTTACGGAGAAGATTGAATAAATGGAAAGGATGAAAAGGAATCCTACCTTTATGATGAATATTTGTTGTGATGTTTCAAAATCCTTTGCACACTTATTTGCACTGATTTGTTGAAAATTTGTTCTTAATACTTTGTAGCACTGACACTCATCTGACACTTGCGATGTCACTTGCGATTACCTTTACTGTCATTGTCAAACTCACACAAACTGTTCGTAACTGTATTGTTTTGTAGGTAGGAATTTAGGAATTAGAAATGGAATAAGGTATAAGGAACATGGAAAATGTTGCCATCGTACACACTTGTATAAACATTGAAAAAAGGCGCAAACAATAATACAACCTTTGTTTCTGAAATATCAGTATTTTATAGGACGGAAATAGAATCCAAACTGGTGACGGTTGATACAGGCACTTCACCTGTGTCCACATTCACAGAGAAGGATCACCCCCTTTGTGAATGTGACCAGATCGAGACTGTCGAAGATATAGCGGAGAGGTGTCCTGACAAGAAGTTTGTAGAGGTTCTTGAGGTGACACCAAGGGCAATTATAATAGACTATCTCGTACATGAAGAATATTGACGCGGAGCTATGACTCCTAGATAACTTGTACTATGATCGTATCCATACGAAAGAAGTAGATGTTTTTGTAATATTTAACTGCGTCACAACAGGCATTACAGCTAGTATTACGTACATGGTACCTATTTTTTTTTAAATTTTGTTACATACTGCATCTAGTGTGATTAATGTATATGTTCATGTCCTATTATGCACAATATAACGAAAACTAGGTACCTGCCTATTATATACAAGACTATGTAATACTAATAATATAATTATGTAGGTACTTATTACTTAATCGCTTGATAAATAAATTTATGTAAATCGTATTTTGACTAGACGCTTCGAAGTACAGCTATTCTGAAAGTGTGGGTCTCGTAGTCTTAAAATAATATTTATAAATATTTAAAGTTTGTCCAAATTTTAATGGATACTCAAGTGACAAAAGCTCAAAACTAATCGGATTTTGAAAATACAATTAATTGTATCTATCAGTGTGTTATAAATAGGCATAGACTAGAAAATAAACAATTAAATAAGCTGATCTAAAATGGGATAGACAATGATTTTATTCATTCATTTTCAACATTTTATAACTACTGGAATCCAACTAGAAAATTTGGGCTTTTATCCGTCGAGGATATTTCTGAAGGGCTTTTGTCTTTTTATGGATTTATTCATGTTGAACAATATTCTTAATGATTTTTCTCTGCTCGAAACAAACGGAATCATAGGACAAGAATATTTGAGGGAGCTTCGATGACTTCCTATACCTGAATGAGCCAGCGACTGAATACATAAAGAACTTTCAATTTAATTTCTGACGACCAAGCTTTCTTGCGAAATTTATCATTGCCCAATGCCCAACCTTCAAACTTTTTTCCTTTGAGGGATGTGATATACTTCTTTTGACCATACGATAAATAAATAAAATTTGAGAAACTCCACTAGAAAGGATCGAGCTGGCATTAAACGAGAACAGAAAAACCTCAAAGAATTCCTATCTAGTCTGAGTGTTATTAAGATTAAGTGAATCATCAACTATGTAACATTATCAAGGACTTGTTATGGTTATGGTTAATCTGAGTTACTCACTCACTGGTGTATGGAAATTACCAGACCAACTCATCTATGACACACTTTACTAAATGGTTACCTAATAAGTGCATTAAATTAAAGCCCAATGAATCAGTTTTTAAGATGCTCTTACATAAATTTTCTAAATATAATAGTATTTACGAGTAGGTATTAGCCAAAAATAATATAATTATAAGCAAATTATACTTATCATCAAAAATTATACTGCCTCACTAGACGAGGTCTGTTCTGAGGCAGTAACCCAGCATGTATAACTTCTTCTTCTTCTTCTTTCTCAGCCGTTTTAATTCCAATGCTGGATACAGGCCTCCCCTTTGAATTTCCACAGATCGCTATCCTGGGCATTCTGCGTCCACTTGCTTCCTGCGATTCGCCTCACATCGTCAGACCATCTTGCCTGAGGTCTTCCTACGCACCCTTTGGAGCATATTGCCAACAATAAACAGATTTACAAGATAGTACAGGCTTTCGTGATATTTACGCAGGAATGTGTTTACGGGGAAGGTAATTTAGTATCCAGATGTATGTAGATATTTTTAGGATGTTTTGAGCGATCTTGGTGAGCTTATGTAACAATATAAAGGTTTATGTTATTCTGCTTACGTTAGTAGAAGAACTTATATTTTTTATTTTTTCTAAATATGTACTATAACGACATCTATTGAATAATTTAAATAGGTTTTGACGTGTGGTAAAATTACATGCCAACTATTTTGTGTATTTTCCTGTAGATGGCTCTGTAGCATTAAATTAAATTTTATAAAATAAAATAATCTTTATTGTACAGAAAACATACAAAGGGCAGGTTTATTTCCAAATGCCAATTTCTACCAGCCAACCCAAAAATTTATTATTATTTATTATTAAATTTATCTTGATGGCAACATTTAAAAAAGTTGACAGCTGACAGATAAACAAAAATCGCATTCATTCAAATTGTCGACTTTGTTAGGTTACCTAGGTGAAATGTAAATTATGAAAAGAAAAAGTCAATGTTTAATCGAAGTTTTAGAAGATTCCGGAAAAGCAAATAATAGTTTTTACAAATCACAAGAAAAGAAACCGAAAATGCCTTCACCTAAAGAGTGGCTAACTTTGTTACAAGATGCCGAGAAAACTTCTGTACTCCACGATAAAATACAAAAAGTTCATTATAAATTTCAAGATAGCAAAGAAATGGTTGAAGAATATAATACTGACACGTTTGTCGTCATCAGAAGGGCCTGGAAGATTCCAGGAAAACTTGGAGAAGAGAAAAAATGGGAAATTGAAATTGGGATACCTGAGCCAAAGGCCGGACCTAATGGAGATGAAGAATTTATTCGTGAAAGTAATGATCAAGTAAGGGAGTCTGTCTTTGATTTGTAGATTAGCTGAGTTGTAGGTAGGCAAGACCAGTGCCATTTACTAACCAAACGAAACGAACCAGAATACAATATAAGAATATAAATTTATTCTTTCGTTCAGTTTATTATTTGCCACTATTTCAAACATTTATATCAGTAGAAATTATTTGTAAATTGTATAAAAGATTAAAAAATAAACATTAACAAATTTGTGTATAATTGCGTAATATTGTCACATGAGAACAGCTAGGGTCTGACAGACAAGACCAAAATGAAATGAATGTTTGAAGCACAAATATCTTTTACACACAGACAGAACTTATTTGTCTCTTTATTTACAAAATTGACGGACTTCAGAGTGTTTTTGTTCAACTGGATTCATAGATTTTATCGGCTTGGAAACTTTCTCACGCAAGTCAAGATCGATTTAAAATTTGCTTGTTATAACTTTGCTATTCCCAGATAATTAAAGAGATTCTAACCCATGACTCCCCAATACAGAGATAATGGTTCAACCAACTGGGTCTCAAGTTATAAAATGTTGTTCTACATTGACTCTAGAAAACAATTTTTTTTTCAGCCGATGATGGAAAGGCGAAACACTCGTATAAATCTAGAATGGCGAATCAGGAACCTTTCGTACCCCATAGAGACCTACTCCGTGGCAGCAAACGCCCAGGAAAGGAATATTATCATCAAGACGACTAATAAGAAATTTTATAAAAAGTTGTACATTCCAGAGTTGGATAGAATTGGAGTGGTCCCCGTACAAGCTAATATAGAATATACACATAAGTTTAGTACTCTTGTGATTACGGTAAGTAATAACTTATTTATTTTACGAAATTTGGTTTTTTCCTAGGTAGTCCTTCGAAACAAGATCTATCTAGATTCACAAAAGGTAGATTTGTGCAAACTCCCTTGGGGCGGAATGTGTGAACATTGTCCCGAGTACAAAGTGATTGCTTGAGCCAGCCAACGCCGACTCGTAAGCGTTAGAACAGAACACCCATCCTACGTCCTCCCCAAGGGAGTTTTGAATGTATTTTCCCCTCGTTTTTGTTGAGGAAAACCTATAATGTAATTCCAACTGTGCAATACAGATATCCGGTAATACTTATAATAATTAAGTATATTTATCCCAAAAACATGTTGTATTATCATTAATCTTGTCTTATTTCAGTATAAAAAACCAAAAGAACTCTTAGATCTGGAAAAGGAATGGATCGCCGAAGTGAAGAAACTAAACACAACTAAGGATGGTATCGGAGATTGTAAACCAAGCTAAAAGTAATGGCATTATCCTGGCCCTTTCCAATCATAAAGAAATATCGTTACATAAATCAATTTATTGATGCGTTATTTCAAGCAAAATATGAAGCAATGAGTTGTGCTTACTTTATTTACTGAAACTTACCTAATGCTGAAATATATTTTTATTGTAATGAGTTTGATTTACTAGAAAGTTGTACATTTAATTTTAACACATTCAAAGACCACTATTCTGCCCTCACAATGCAGAACCTCACATAAACCAACGTTAGGTATTGAGTTTTTTTTCTAAATGGCTAATTCAACCTTAGCCAATTTCAATGTGCTCCTAATCTGATTTTCCTACCTCCTCCTCGGGCCAAATAAACAACTCACTTGAGTGAATATGAGTTCAAAGTATGCAGAGGCCGTCAATTAAGGCCTATATTAAAAAGTGGACTAGAGGACCGAATAATGTGCGAGCATATTAAAGAACATGAGCAGATGCATCCTTTTCTCCAAGTTTTTTGTTACAACCAATCCCAGGGTAGATAAGTAAAATGAAACAAAAGAAAATTAAATTTTTAAAATTTAATGTAAAAATAATATTTGCAGGTCAGGTAATAAAAATACCTTCAGTTTTTACTTTTAATATATCAATGAGATATTCCTTAGTTTTATTCTCGTAACATTGTGATTCCAACTGTTCTTGTAAAATATTCAACGACTCTGTGTCCCATTGTTTTATCCAAAACAATAAACTGATGAGTTTTTCCTTAACTTCAGTATCGTCAGACAACCCTATAATTTTCATTGCCGGTATTCTTTGTACAAATGTTTTCAATTTACCTTTAATGCTGTTGTTAAAGAGCACATTGTCTCGCATCGCTAAACGATAAATTGTATTAAACGATTCAATAGAAATGCTATCACTATTACATATTACATTAGGCAATTCTGTCAGCCATGATTGAAACCCTTTAGTTTTTAGTATATCTGTCAAATGTTCGCACAACAAAATGGAAGTGAGCAATGAAAAAATATTTTGTTTAATTGTAGGATCGCATGATTCATTGTTATACAATTCAATTATTGCTTCCATCAATTGCATTATTGGAGGTAACTTAGTCCAAGACTTGGAGTTAAACAAAGCTTGCAGTACTTTGATGAACATTGCGCCACAACTTGCAGTTTTTCGTGAAATATCTTCTACAGTCTCCAAAATGTACTCGAATATTTTGCCGCAACTATATTGCAAGACATTTGGAGGAGTGTTGGAATGAATTATAATGTGAAGATAACAGATTAACAAATTTTCTTCAACACATTTCTGATCGAGAATCTTTTCATCATTATTATTAACTTTTGGCATGCCTTTCTTCCTTTCGGTTTTACCTTGAATGTACGGAAACGAACTTGAAATATGAACTGAAAAATCATTGACATATAACTTCAAAAACCAAGCGGATAACTCAACATTCCTTTCTTCCGATTCTACGAGGCACGATAAATTCCAGAGAAGGTGAATAATCTGTAGAATACTTCTTAATAACGTGGCGGCTTCTTCTGAAATAACCGATTCTGATCTCTTAGCATTGTTAAAAGTGGACGGTTTTACTTCCAGCCACGTTTCGAACAACAAAGGCGTTAAAACTTCTATGTAAGATTGTAATTTAAGTGCTTCATTATCGACTACCGCAGTCGTTGATTTGTCTCTAGAAAAATATGATAATTTGGATAATGTGATATTCCTATAAATAGGAAAATATTGAAACTTCTCAATGCTAAATTTCTGAGTCCGGCCTATTGAATTAACTGAATCAGAATCGCTGCTGTTAGTTTCTTTTTGTTTTGTTTTAATATCGTTCAACGTTTGAAGTAATAAATGTAGTCTTGATAGAACCTTGGATCTCCATTTGACACTTGTCATTTTGCTCCCTAAATTTACCATCAGAGTACGCCCCGGTTTAGAATCCAGTCTCATCTTTGATATCATGTCCAGAAAACTTGGTAGGATCTTATGTACATTACCCGCTACTAAATTGGGAACGCACATTAACAAAATGTCGAAGAAAAGAAGTGAATCCTCGTGTATGACGGTATCTATGTGTGTCATGGCGCATCTTAAATATGAGCACAAGATGTCGAAGAATGGTGTGATCTTATCCAAAGTTAGGGGAGATAGAATAACATGAAGGACTTTGTATGATTCTCTCCTCACCTGAAATAAAAAAAAAATTATAGCTCCACTAATTAAAAAAATTGGGTTAAAAAATGCCCACTTTAGCGCTTTGCTGAAAAAAAACTGTCCCTGATTTTTACCAACACTTCTTCGTTCGGCTGCGAAAATGTGATACAAGCACCATCACTAAACGTTTTTAAAACCAGATTGGATGATTTTCTCAGAATAACGAATGGCATAGACTTTGCTTTGGACCCACCAGCCTAGATGGCTTGCCCAAAATTGATAATAAACATACAGATAGGTACAGTTAACATAACCTATATTTCTAACTTACAGATCTCTCCCGGTCCAACACTAAAGGTGCAACTCCTTTGATTAACTGCCCTAAGCTGGTCGCCAACACCTCGTCTTGATAAGAGGATATCAAATCCTTCAAACTATTCAAGGCATCATTCCTAGCAGTTGTGTTGAAGTGTCCTAATCTCGTAATTAACTCCTTAACATTCTGTTTCGTCTTACTCAATGGCTGTGTTCCATCAGAAGCCTTCAGTTGTTCTCTAAGAACAATCTTCTTCACTTTGAAATTAGTTTTGGTAACGTTTGTACCTTTGGGAAGTTCTTTCTTGGCATCCTTCTTCCCTTTCAATTTCACTTTCCCTTTTTCGGCTTTGACAAAACGTTGATGACGAGATGCTACCCCTTTCCCCATATTTATAACTTAAGTCAACGATTTATATTAAATTCATTTCAAAACTCAAAAAATCATAATCAACTACACCGCAAACAATTCCTCCCAAACGACGTCAATTTGACCACAATTTGACACATGTTTTTGACAGCACCATGTGCTCGAGGTCATAGACAAAAATTATTTTTTTGTTCAACGCTTATGGAGGAGTTACACATAAACTAAATCTTACAGCGTTATCAGCTTTAATCAGCTTTCTAGTGAACCTTTACTGTATTCTGTATTACATATGTGGATGTGATTAAAAAATATATTTCATTTCACATCCCAATAATCTTCGTCACTCAGGGCTTTTCAAATAACATCTGTCATTCTTTTCTCTGAATGAAATAGAAAACCATTTTATTAAGCTTCATTATGTTGTTTTCCGTTCATTCTTTTAGACTTCTCTGGCTAATTTCCATAGTCTGATATGCTTCAAATAGAACCATTTTAAGCAATATACTTGGTACCTAGAATATGAACTCTGAAACTGACTTAAAATGCAGTGCCAAAAGCCTGTTTTCATCCCTAAATTTCATTCATAAGGAGTCATAACAATGGCCCATTAGTTTTTTTTGTGAAGAGGGGATTTCTGTAGAATGGAAGCCGGGACTATCATTTTTTATTACATTATGTCAGATAAGACCTATTGTTTTATCACCCTAAATCAAAAAGGTAACTCCATGGAAATCGAATTCTTAGGACCCTTCGTCATTTGCGCCCTGTCCAATGTCCAGGCCTTCAATAAACATTGTATCAGTTTTCCACGTCCAGGCCTTCAGTACCTAACACTGTGTTACTTTTTTAGTTGACAACCTCATCATTCAGATTCTTCTTCTTTTCTTAGATCTGATGATTTGTTTTTTTCAATTCACACTATCACCGGGTTGTGACGCCTGGTGCCACTGCACTGAAACCAGTCTTTTAAGTCAAGTCCTCAGGGTCCTTTATTATTGCTGCCTCTAGCTCGGTCGAATCGTTTTGGAATTAGTCTTAAATTATTATGTAATCTATAGCACATTGTTTGTTATCTTTCTTGTAGCAGGAATATCGAAGATGTCATTCCGGACTGTGTTGCTGGAGAATGCCCTTCCGGCTAACCCTGGGGCCTTCTGAGTAACTTTGGACTGGAAGGGTGAATAAAAAGACGCCTGTGTTATTCTAATGTGCGGAGGGACTTTCAACATATGTTTTTTTAATCACATGAATTTTAATTTAATCATAAAAATGAGTTTGTTGACGTATTAGGGACGGGGAAAATAAAAACAAATTTTAAACAATCAAGTGATATTTTTATTTATTTACACAGTACATAGACTTACAACAAGTCATAACAATTACACCTTCGTAATAATAATTACATTATTCATCAAATATCTCAAGTCTTTGAGCTTCCATTTTCCATAATACACTTCTTACATTTTAATGCATAAACTTCAATACACGTTTCGTTCAACCCTTAATATGAAAAACGCAGCATGCATACCTAAATATTAGTCTGTCAAGAAAAAGTTGGTCTTGGATAAGGGGGCTTGGGGGCTGCGTGTAGCTCAGCGACATAATATATTAACTTTTTGGCAACCAAAATAAAAATAGGTTGCCATAGACAAAAACATTTTGTATTTATTTGACACTCATGGAGGAGTTACACATAAACTTTTAATCTTAAAGCGTTACAACAGTCAGTCAGTGGCTAGCTTTACTTCATTACATAGAAGATAAAAAGTGTATCTCATTTTGTGTTGACTTGTATTCAATAGGCTTTGACACCGAATTAAAAATGGCGGACACGGGGCCTGTGGTCATACAAAACCACCGGAAATATGTCATAAAATTACCCCCATTGTGAGTGACCAGTTTCTAAGCCTTGTAATAGAGGATGGTAGTGTTTCAATAGAAATGTTGTTGCCAGCAAATAAAACTATAATTTCGAAATCAATCCGGGACCAACTTTATCTTTACATGCTGTATGTCCCTAGTAAACATTCTGGTCACAATTGGTCGCCGCTTACACATCGCAGTGTCCAAATGGCTACCAAATTGTGACCAGAATTGTTGCATGGGGTGTATCTACATAAATTCTACAATGTTATTCATCAGTTCGTAATAAATTCTTAGAATTCAATTATAATTATACAAACATAATATATTGATTTAGTTGTGGAAAAGGGGATAAAGCTAAATGAAATTCACAATGAGAAACGTAATTATGTGGGGTACATAAAAACACGACATTCAGAAAGGGTGGTGAATTTCTTTGCTAAAAAAGATGAAATGTCTTATGGGAGTTTTATGCACACCTGAATTTAAGACACTTGAAAAAATATCGTAAAAGAGGAGCTTATTTTACAAGAGAAGAATATAGTTGAATGTAAAATCAAATTGCAGAAATATTTTAAAAGGCTTTAAGATTCGCTTACACGAGACAATAAATTTCTCCACTCATGGCAATTTCACGTCACAATGACGCAGTACACTTTATGTTGTTGTGACGTCAAATTGCAGGTAATGGAGCAATTTATTGCCCCGTGTAGGTGAACCTTTATGGTCACAAATTTAAAAAAATAAGCAGCATGATTCATAAAATAACATAAAGTACAACTTAGAATATTTCTATAAAACTAAATATGTACATAAATAATTAAATTAAGAATATATAAATATTTAATATCATATCACAATTTTATAATTAAGCCATAACATTCATATCATTAAACCATTAAACAAATACATATTATAGTCTATCAAGAAAGACATGGTGTTCGAAGAGGGCGCTACTTGTAGCTTTTGTGTAGTCATAGTAGCAACACTTGTCAAATTTCAATAGAAATGTCATTGTTGCCAGCAAATAAAATTGTAGTACACAAATAATTCGAGACCATCCCTTTCTTGACAGAGTGTATGTTCTACATTGCACCCGCAATATAAACCAGATTATATTTTTTCATTTTTGGTACACATTGAAAAATGACTTCTTTGGGTCCGATCATCAAGACATTGTGATAATGGCAGCACAAGATTACGGCGAAACATTAGACCCAAAAAGGAACTCAGCTTGATCAAGCCTGGAAAATTGACAATAGTAATTGCAGATCATGGTGAAAATTCGGCATTTATTTTGAAATCTGGCCTATATTGTAAAGGTTTTTATTTCTTAAACAGAACTTACTGCGGGGTTAATTGTCAAACGAGCCTTCATACTGCCCTCATTGTTTGACATTTATCATATGAATAGACCGAGGCCGTCGCCATATTGTTCATGGAAGCCGGGCCCAACTGACATTTGACGATGATTACACCATCAAAGTTGTATGGGAAAAAATATTCCGTAGCTCGTTTAACATACATAACATACATACAAATACAAAAAATCCATATTTTTGGTTCTGTTTTAAACAATTTGGAGCATGCATTGGCATCATAAACTATATTATTAGGAATAGGAATATACATAAAGAGATCCTTATAAAAATGATTTGTCCTCGTCTAAATAAAAAGAAAGACAAGCCTTTAAAATGAGAGAGGTGTTTTTGTTAGTATAATTTCGATAGGAGAATATATACACCAAATATCAAGATCGTGCCATTTCTAGTTTCTAAGACCCAAAAACTTTTAACTATTTTTCACCCCCTAAAGAGGCCGAATTTTCAAGAATCCTTTCTTAGTGGAAGGTTTTGTATAAAAATCTATCTGTCTTACAAATTTTACTTTTCTACGATTGACCGTTTGGGCAGTGTGTTGATGAGTATGTCAGGCAGTCAGCCAGTGAGGACAATTGGTTTATAGATACATATACTAGATTGGAGCAATAGGACAAAAACTTACTCAAAGAAAATGCATTCCGAGATTTTTGATAATCCATTAAATATCCATAAAACTTATACAAACCAATTTTATAATTTTCGTTATTGTCTTCTACTAACAATATAATATGTAAATACCAACCTATTCACATCTTGGACATTCCCTTTTAGGGTAAACAAAGAACCTACACATCCTACATACATAATCTCTAATCCTTCTAGGAAGAATGATGAAACACATCTGATCAAAAACTTACATTACAATTCGTAAATCTGGATTTTTTTGGACACAAACACGTTACAACTACATACCATTAAGTTCCTTGTTTCTAATCCCAAGGTCACGACCTCAAGATTATGGGTGGCCATCTCTCCATTTGCATGACCTGCCCATTGCCATTTTAATTCAGCATATCAATTTTATAAATTTACATTAGGATAAAAAAAGATATGTAAGCAATAAATAATTTCTATAGAATGTATCATATGCCCAATATTTCTATTATTTTTACTACAAGTATGAAAAGGCTAACATTTTTGGCTGGCTATATAAAATCCTATTTTTAAGTATGTTAATTAGTACAACAAACTCAATGACAAGTACAAACTTCAGTGAAAAAACGATTTGACATAAGTACTAAAAACACAGTATTCGATTACACATCTCATGCTAAAAAATTTAAAAACATTTGCATTACCACTAGAGTCGGTTTGTTCATGATGTATTTTGCCATTCTTCGGTAAGATGCTACAAATCAAAAAACACACTTTTGAGAAAGACACCAAGGTCTATCAGTTATTAACAGTCAGTTAACTGTTTGACCGTTTGCAAAAAAGCTCCGACCAAAACCTCTCTCTGAATTCAGTGTTACCCGGATTTTGAATTAAGAGAGAAGTTTTGGTCGGAGCTTTTTTACTGAGTGATAGCCCTAAGCTTGTGTAATCAAATGCCATTATTCAAGTTACAATTGTTTTGTCATACGACAGCAGTATTGATTGTAACAAATAAATTGGTAGATAACTTAAAACTTAATTATGGTAAATCTTTGCATGTAACTATATTTTGTAATTTAGGCCTTTGGTCTATTTAGTCTAAGCTTTTAGTTGAAATCAATAGGGAAAAGTAGGTCAAAACAGATTTTTCTGCAACTGTGCTTGCTATAGGATGCTTTTTAGTGCCTTTAAGAAAACATAACCCGGTAAACTAAGGAACCTATGTATATAAAGGTGGGAAGAATTATTGAACATTGAGCCCCTTCTATATCAATAACAAATCTATGGTGGATGCCATTTTCACTGCAAACATATGATTATGTCATATTGGTTGTCCACAATTGCATGAAACCTGGTGATATTTCAGTGATTTTTGCAACTCATTATGTATAATCAGTGTGGAAATTACCTTTGGAATACAGCCTATGTAATTAAATGGTAAATTAGCGTACTTTAGATCGGGAAACAATGGTGTATACCTAGCAGAAATGCTAGAATCGAAAAAGGCGGCAGTAAATTTTTGTCTATGGCTTTATCCGTTAGGACTTCCTAGATTTATACAGGTTCCCTACAGTAAACCAACAGGCCTATAGTTACGCATGTCATGGGAAGTTCTCGTGTTGGCTGTCTTTAATTTGTCTGAAATGCCATTTTTGTTCTACTTTTCCCTACTCTTCACATTTTAAATAATCTCTATAAATGGAGTATTTGTTCGATACAAAGATTACTAACATTTGTATGGTATTGTTACACGATTACAATGTTATACATTACAATATGCAGGACATACAAAGGTAACTAATATTATATGCTATGTATTATGTCTTACAATCTATTCATGTAGTCTTCCTTTTACTTGGCTTTTTACTTCTGGGTAATGTTGAGGAATTTGCTAAAATTACCTGCAATCAAACAAAAAAAAACAAATCAATACAAACATTGTCAAACAAACATAGAAAAACTATTCGTCTCTACACAATATTGTCATTGGATATGCAAAATTAACTGAAAATAAATTTGTGACTTACAATTAATAATTTCCACAACTCGTTTACAAACCGAACATTAATTTCCGCAACTGGTATACAAATGGAATATTAATTTCCACAACTCGTTTACAAATAGAACATTAATTTCCGCAACTGGTTTACAAATGGAATATTAATTTCCACAACTGGTTCACAAATGGAAGTTCATTAATTTCCATAACTGGTTTATAAATAGAATATCAATTTCCACAACTGGTTCACAAATGGAAGTTCATTAATTTCCATAACTGGTTTATAAATGGAATATTAATTTCCATAACTCGTTTACATCTATACCCATGCTGCGTCTCTTGGGGGTTAGACAAATAAGACAGAGCACAAGCTTCCCTAGGTTATCGTGAAGCTAGAAACGCTTGTGTTGTGATGTGAATTAAGTCAGCAGTGGGATCAGAATTGTGCGAGAACATTAATTGAAATCACAATCAGGCTACCCACACCTATTGCTTTTCAAAATTGACATAATGTTTGCATCCAATGACAATACTTACACAACAATAATGTTATTGTCTTGAATACAACAATATTATATTCTTTCTAATATCACAAACACGTCATATAAATACACACACAATGAATAAATCGAAATGGGATAATTTAAAACAAGATGATAGGAACTTTAAACTCAAAATCATAATTCTTTAAGTCAAAAACTATAATGCATCTGTCTTTAATAAGTTGTAGCATTTTTGTGTTAACAATGTAAAAACACAGTTTTTTTGTGACTTAATTCATCATAATGTATAAAAAAATAGTATTAGTCTTGCTATTGAGTATTAATAAACCATGAGACTATGCAACATGCATGATATTTTAAGGTATATTTTGTTTCAGCAGCTAAAGACATTTGAAGCGATTCACGGGAACTGAAACCAAATTTTTAAAACATGGCCTGCAAAAGTACCAATTTCAAAGATGATAAATTAGTAGGGATATCGAGAGATGGTCAAACATGTTAATAATTTCAAAATCAAACTGTTTTCTATTAAAATGTAAAGCATAATGAGTCATTCAGGCACAACTAAATACCTGTTGAATATTGGTATTGAGAGAAATTTCTGGGGAATGGTTTTTGTTTATATCCTTATTATTAGATTTTATTTCTTAAACTTTATACATCTGTGCTAGTACTTTCTGGGTTTACGCTTATTGTGGCTATTCTTAACGGGATGTATGTGTAATCTTTGCTGTCAATGTTAGTAGTGGCGACGTTTTCAACTGTCGTTTTGTTTGAATCTTCATTATTTTTTATAGTTTCAGTTTTAACAGCAACTTCGTCTTTAGTTTTAGTAGCATTCTCATTTTTAATTGTGGCAGTATCCTCAACTTTAGTTTTCATAGTATTGTCAACTGGCTTAGTAGTATCTTTTGCTTCAAGATGAACAGATTCAGGCTTATCATCAGCATTCCATATGTTTTTACCGCTGTTATTATCTGCGTTCTCAGGTTTAACATTCTGTTCATCATCATTAGCATCTTGAAAAGATTCTTCGTCACTATCCAAACATATTTTTTTCGGCACTTTTTCAATTTTGTCATCTTTGTTGGTTACTAAAGCATTGGTGGTCAAACTTGCAGCAGAATCAGATTTATCTTTTGAACCGTCGTCACTTGTAGGCTGTTTACTTTTAGATTCAGAATGCCCTTTCTTTTGTTCATCCGAGGAACCCCAAAACGAAAGCTTTGTGGGTAAATGCATCAATTTTGACAAAGAAGAAACACCTTTGAATCCAGATTTTGGAGATGCGTGGATATTTTTGTTACCTCCATCGCTTTCAGAAACCTTTTCCTTTACAACATCGTTGATTTTAATCTGTTCATTTTGAGAAACTGCAGTTTTAGTCGTTGGTTCTGGTTTAGTTTCGTGTAATTCTTTCAAAGTATTTGACTTGGAGTCTTCCTTTATATTCTCCGATGAATCGTCATTGAGTTTGATTTGTGGCGGAGGTGGCGCATGTCTCTTCTTATGTTTGGCCATTTTCTTTACTTTAGTCTTCATTTTTGGAGAGCTGCTCGGTGTCGCGAACTCACTCAGTTCATCATCTGAACTCAAAGCAGACGAAGAAGCCCCAATGCTTGTTATTTCTTCTGTGCTCTTAGTGCTTCTGATTATAGAAAAATTAGGCACAAGACTGTCACCCAATTTTAAAACTTGATCCATCTGCACTGAGGAACTTGAAGATTCACTTAACTTTCTAGATACGCCTTCCACATCTTTTACAATAGCCACAATCTCCTCTTTAATGTCTGGCACAATATTGATACCTACTGCTGAATTAGATTTAGAAATATCTTTATCGACTGTTTTAGATGTGTCTGTACTTGGAGATGATTTCACGCCTTCAGTTTCATCTACAAGTTCCTTACCTTTAGTAGCAGGAATTTTAGCTTCTGGAATCACTTTTTTATCTGCAACTTCATCTTTTGCATCATTTTTTTCTTTTTCATCTTTCTCTTTACTTGATTCTGCAGTTGATTTATCTGACTTAGATTCAGATTCAAATTTTTCTTTCAACTTCAGGTAAATTTCATAATCATCGTCAGTTCTCTCTTTAACGTCAGAATTGTTTTTTTCCTGCAAATCCTTTTCCATTAGATTTCTCAAATAATGCATCAACATATCATTTGAGTTGGGTAGGCAAAGAGTGCCGTCAGAAAGTAAAGAAGATGGAATATTTTGCACCATTGAGGGTAATGAAAGGTCATCTTCCAATTCTTCTATTAGTACATCTTCGTCCTTTAAAAAATACAGTTACAACTATTGAAATAAAAAAAAGAAACATAAAATCAATAACACCAATAAATGTTTACGCGTGAATAATATTGTCCCGATACAAGAAAAGAAAGAAACAACAGATCTAACCCAAATAATATAAGTATCACAAAATCAGACAATTAAATTTCTACCTGTACATTCCTCAAGCCCTTTCCCCTGGCGGATATGCGGTGAGGACAGAATGCCAGGGTATCCTCTCTCTCTACACTCACTACTTGCTTTAGTCACATTAATAGAATCTGCCATACATGATCTCTGGCTTTTATGATCGATCCAGGCCTCTTGATACAAATCCTCAAGGAGCGTGTGTGACAAATTGCACGATTGTGATGGAAGCAAGGAGTGTGTGTAAGGATAGGGCAGTCTGGCTTTCCGTCCTACCTGCCTACCCCGCAAGGGACATGCCTTGAGGAGATAGATAGATAGACAAATTTGTGGAACAATATGAGACCAGTTTATTGACCATAAAAATAAAAATACAATTCTTCCATAACCTAGAGAAAAAGAATTGTCAAAGAGACATACACTCTCACCTCTGCCGCCCCGGGCCTTTTGATTGAGGTGAAGGTACTTCTAACCACTTTGCTTCGGGTTCTAGTGGAAGCTCCCCCTACTGATGCTGTTCTCGTGAGAGCATCTTGGCTGCTGGATTTCTCAGTTGGATAAGGACCACTGATATCTTCCGACGATCTGATATGACTGAAAAAGTTGCAACAATACAGTAAATTGCATAGGTTATTAAGTAAATTGCATACACTTTTACATAAATTTCACACATTTTAATGTAAGTAAGATAGATTTTTACATAACTAACATTCCTATTTAATAAATCTGTAGGAGGTACTAAATTTCATATCCATACACACACTTCTTCCTTCCGTCACATTCATGCAAGTCGACATATCTATTATTAATTCAAAACACGTCTGTCCTCAAGCATCTGATCGATATGACCCTGCCAAGTCAAGCCCTTGGATGACCGCACTTCTTTACATGTTACTAACATTATGGAAATAACTAAAAAAAAAATTACCTTAAATTCATATTGTCTCTTGAATTAGAATTTCGCCCGGAATGTCTATCCACATCGACTTCAGCGAATATCATATCCATTCTCGGAGCGCTCATGGTTCTAGGTCCTCTCGCATCCCTCGAGGCTCTACCCTGTACTGATCTCCTGACTACTCTGTGGTCTCCCATTGAGACAACATCGTCCACCTCATCCAACTCTTGTTGACTCCGATCAGACCTGTCGTCCGACATTGTTAAATCTGATAAGCTGTAGCTCTTGCGAAGCTGTTGGACTAGACCACCTCCACCCTGGAAAATAAATCCTTTATGAATATGTCTATTATTTACTAAACCACCTTATTTTTTCTATTCCGTTCTATCACCTCACGGCGAATCCCTTGCAGGGTAGGCAGAGATAGCATAATACTACACTGCATAATCCTTACACAGATTCCTTGCTTCCCTCATGTTCACGCAATTCGTCAAACATACTCACAGATTTCTTTCACTTAAAATGCGCCCATCTATGGAGACCTGATCTGACAGGATCGGTCTCCATAGATGGTCATTCATCCTCTCTCCATATCCTAACCATCTATGCTTGTCCACTTTCATTCTAGTCCCTACCCTAATTCCCTGACAGTCGATCATCTCCCTAATAACCTCGTTCCTATCTCTGTTTTTTTCCCCGTATTCTTCTGTATATTGAAATCATCAAATTGACATATTGCAGTTAGTTTGGCAGGCATTGCTTATGGCAATAAACCCGGCTTTCAGGTTAAATTATTCAATACAGATTATTTTATTTAAGGATACTTTTTTTATCAGATAAGTCATCAATGAAAAACATAAACAGTAAATTAATATCAAAAAACATAATGAAACGAAATGAAAGTCACCAAAATAAAACTAAATTGTGCCAAGGCAGTGCTGTTAGATTTATGATAAAAAAATAAATAACATGCAAACTTACTTGTGTTATTTGAGGAATTGTTACGGTAATATGTTGAGTTACTATAGTTGAAATCTTGACGGATCAGAATTCTGCTTATCTATGCCACGTCCCTTGTAGGATAGCCAGAAAGAACTAGACTGCTTAGCACAGTGCATAGTTCAGTACTCAGGCATTTTCAGATCAACAGCACCCATTCACTTGTTATACTACAACGGGAGACACAACTTGTCTCCTGATGCACTTCAAATACCTGAGCTCTCACGAACTTAATCTCTGACTCTGGTCTATCCAATGCCATACGATATACATCACTACCACACATTACTACTTTAATAATGTGTTGTAGAAATGCGGAACAGATTGCCTGATGATATTGTTAATGCTCCATGTGTGAATGTGTTGGACACAATAAACTTGACAAGCATTTGAGAGACAACTGATTGTGATAAGCACGAGCTATACGCCGCTCGCCTATTAGCAGTAATTTTGTCATTTTTCCTCCCACTCTTCTCCCTTCCACTCTCCAACTTGAAATTTATTTTGATACCATAATCGTAGGCAATTGGTAAAACTTTAGTTTAAGACTCTCTTTCTTGTAAAGTATTTTTAGTGGCAGTTGAAAGATTGTTGCTGCCTATACTACTCATCTCTGTGTGAAATACATACAGGATACAATAAAAAATCATATAATATCTATTCATCGCAATTTATTTTCAAATATATGAATAAAAATTGTATCACACATAATATAAAAGTACAAAACTAAAGAAACAAACTACAAGCAAACTTCTACATACAGTTGGAAAAATAAAGTGAAACGATGGTTTATAATACTACATCGAAACGTGATGCTTTTTAAATTTAACCAATTATATTTTCAATTTTACTATTGTGTATAAGAAATTACATAGAAAAAAAAACTAGATATAAAAATTAAATAATAAAATGATGTATGTAGTAATAATAAAAATAATACTCATTCAATTCCTTTAATTTTAACTCGGAAGAAAATTATGTATTTAAAAGTAAGCTACTACATTCTGTGTGTTTTAATGTGAAGAATGATATTTATTCGTATTTAAATTTGAGACTTTATCTTCAGAGGTAGCGCTTCAGCCGACTGAACAATGATATAATCATAGAGACAGAATAAGGAGGTGTTGACAACATATGCCAATGCCTCACTGGTCACGTGGAGTTGGGCCCAAATATCTACCATTATAGCAATATTGTATTGAGTTTGAATAATCATCACCGACATTTCAGGATATAATTAATGAGAATCAACCTATTTATTTATCGTCAACCCCTTTGTCAATATTATTAATTCTACTCGAGATATATTTAAGCATTTGAATTTTGAAAATTTACCATGAAAATTTGTGTTAAAGACATGTTGGCTTATGCGCAGAATGCAAAAAATGGCACCTGCGACACTCTTGATATATACGACTATAAACAACTTACATTTTAACACCTTACAATTTGATTCAACATAAAGCAATGTGTTCAACTAAAATAATGGTAAGAATACAAGATCCAGTTACTATTTAACTTATCAAAAAGTGAGATCTTAACATTGTTATGTATTATTATAATTGTCTAAATATATTTATGTTAGAAATCTCTAGGACCCACAGTTGTAATTCTATAATTATTATTAGTATACAGTTACCATAATTATTCATCACCGTTTAGGATAATCATAATTCGCTATCAGCTGCCGCCATCATATATGTAACAATACAGGTCAAATCTCAGTACAGCGAAGTTCATGGACCATGGTTGGCATCGAGGATTGAACCCACGCCCACCGGATTAACAGTCGAGCGCATGACTAACCTGGCTACCGACTACCACCCATGTTTGATTACTACCCAGTAACAAAATATCCTTTATAAAATATCTTATAGCATTGATATATGACAAAATTCATAATTTTCCAAATATTGTGTCAGGTTCTAACTTCATTCAAATTTCACTTCAAAATACTTCGTTAATAAATGAATTCAGATAATGAATTTAGTACATTTTGTATGAATGTTTATCATGAACAAATCAAAGATAGATTATATCGTGAATATCGTTACTTCGGTATTGTTACAAAGAAATTTGACCTGTAATAAATAATAATAAGGAATAAACTTATCGACTTTTGTTGCCAAAAGTACGCAGTTCACTTCCTCCACAATTTTAACACAATCTTAATCATCCTAATTTAAAGTAAAGACTGTTTCAATTTCACACCACGAAATTAGAAAATTTAATCTTGAAACAAGAAATAAATATGTCCTTTCAAAGACTTGAATTATTACCAGAATAACTTACACAGTGGGTTATTTCAGTCGATAAGATAATATAACTAAAAATATTCTGTCAAAAGTTTAAAATTATAAGGAACAGCAAAATCATAAATACTTTTTTGACCTTATCGAGTTAATTTCTCAGGAATAAAAAGATGTTGCATGCTCATATCATTCATCCTTTGATAACATAATAGACATTCACACCCCCAAATTGTGACAAAACAGGTGAATTAATTTCTAATTTCTAAGCCCGCTCGCTCGATTGTCGGCCCTATTTTCATCGTCTGAATAGACACTCTTACAATATATGAGGCAGTGAAGTGATGTAACCCACAAAAATACCTAAAATGAGTTAAACCTTGAAAAATGCTCCCATTATTATGTTTTATGAACAACATGTCTATTTTTTAAACGCGTTTATCTCAGTTTCACTTACATGTGGCTTACATCACTTTTTCTCTCACCTGTAATCATATCGATTCATACAAACATACATATTCACAATGATTTTAACTAAATTTAAACATACTTACATAAAATTATCACACTAACAATATGACTAAAAATTTATTAACATAAAATGTCAAGTTGGCAGTAAATAGTGCTAAGCCACAAATGCATGCATTGAGTCGAAATGTATTGGTTTTTTATAACGCTTGATTTCTGTTTGCGAATCTAATTTAGTGCTAGATCATATAAGACCACTCTACGCAGCAACTTGATTTAATCGTGTGGATTGGCCACTCTTTATAGCCAACATAACAATATTATCCCAAGTAACAATTTAGCGTCTAGATTGGTACTACAATTTTACTAAATTGTGACCTGAGATGTGTCAAACATTAACATTCACACAGCATGGCCTCAGTCTTACATTATTCACTCAATCAGTAGGTAAATATGGTCAAAAATCAAGTGACATAAATTGTGCAAGGAAAAAAAGCATAAATGCAAGCGAGAGCAAACAATGTATCCTAACAGATATATAAAGAATAACAAAACACTAGGATATTTCAAAACAATACTTCGTATTTAGACAAACTCCAGTTCCTTATACAGTTCCACCTACTTCAAATCCTATAATTACGATTGTATAAAGCGTAGTATCAATATGACAACTGAAATTTATGAATGCATTCAAAAATATTGTGCAGTGTTTGATCATTCCACAGATATATCCCTTAGGTTCTTCACGTGCTTCTCGATACTGCGTTTTCTAGTTCTCCTTGAACCGCTTCGTGCTCTCTTTCCACTCGCCATAGTCTTCTTTTTTGCCGTCTTATGTCTCCCCCTCAGGACTTGAGTTTCTTCCAAAGGTGGGGATTCCCTTTCAATCTTTGGGATCAGTAAACATGATTCGCTTTCTTCGGACGATATTTCGATTGGCGAATCGACGTGATCGACGAATGTCACATCATCGGCGGTTCGAAGATGCGACACTGACGATAGTGGCATCCTAGGTGACGCTAGAGGTTGCGGTTTCGGTGGTTGGGCTGATATAGCAAAGTTCTGGCCTCATCGTGGTCGAATGTTAGAATGATCCGCAATGGTGGGAGGGTGTGAGATAAACGCGGGAAGAAAATTAAAAAAAGCATGTTAATTAACATAAAACAAGGTAACTGAAAATTAACTTAAACATATCTTTAGTAAATAATGTATATTAAGTTGTATTTGTCTTTAGTACAATGTCGGTTGATAGTTAAAATAGTAAATGATAAAAATGGAACTGGCGTGGTACAGCAGAACATTAATTTACAAAATGAAAAGTACAATGACATTATAGTGCGTACAACACTGAAATTGGATCATGCAGTGCATATTACACCAAGTTATATAATGTGAAAAACCAAATTAAGCCAACAACATAAAATAATTACGAAGCCAAGTATTCCATTGTGTGAAATCATTTTACACAGATTGATTCTGTATTGTGTGTGCGCCATACCGTGATGTAACCCACCAAATATCCACAGGCAAAATTAAAAGTAAAATTTACAGGAGTGCTTAAAAATATAACTTGCAGACAATTATAAAAAAAACAATCATTTTTTGGGACAAACAAACTTAACTGCCTGCCAATCTATAAAAAAAAAAAAAACTTAACACAAATATTTACATGGCTACCAAGCCAGAGAGACACAAAACAGCCCCTCACAGGAAAGTTGTGGGGTAGTGTGAATTTCTTCCATTCCATATGTTTTGTGGTGGAACGTGGCAAAAAACGTGACAAATTGGGAAAATAATATTTTTTTTGCTGATTTTATTGTTTGTAACTAAAGAATATTAACTATATTAACTACTTATAAAATATTTTCGGTAAAAGTAAAAAAAAATCAGGGTACTTAATTGTTATAAATAAAATAAAATAAAATAAAATAAACTTTATTGTACAGAAAACATACAACGGGCGGGCTTATTGCCAAATGGCAATTTCTGCCAGCCAACCCTAAGAATTGTTATTTAAAAATATAATGAAAATGAACTCAATTAATCCAATGGCAAAAAGTGACTTTGCCATAAGTGACTTTGCCCTACACAAATTAGCCAGAAAAATCAAAATATTGTGATGACTAATAAAGTTATTAAAACTTTGGCCCAAAAAACGATTGTAAAGGAATTGTGATAAAAACTAACATCTAAGACAATAAAATACTTTGTTGATTCATACCTTTATGGCAGTCTGCATTATGACATTGGTGGCGTAGTTCACTCCCTTGGTTCCCAAGTTCAACACGGTATGGTATCCTTGGTCTTTGGCTTTTGAAATGTATTCATCTATCTCCTGGAAATAACAAACATTTGGAAAAATATTAGACTCCTGATATAAAACACTTTCTGCGAAATAAAAAAACAAGGAACCTATTCGGATTTGACTATAACTCGTATACAGAGATCTATTTAAAGGACTTCCGTCATTGTAATTCTTGAAATAAATCAAAAACTTATGTGACAATAAATAAGAACTTGTCTCTTGAAAGGATTATTTTTGTCTTTGAAGACATTGACCTATCTTTTACCACATTCCTAATAATGGGGTGACAGTAAATTAAAAATGTCACCTGTTCTCTTCTGCAGAGTGCGGGATGTACAAACTTCCTGTAGAGGATGGAAGACCCCTTGGTGGCTGGAGACAGCAGCCATATGACCATGAGGATCTTGACTTCGTAGTAGAACGGGAACCAACTGAAGAAAACGTCCGTGAACGTCTCGGCGCATGTAAACAAGGCGAATACTATCCAGTACATCATCCATTTTACCTGAAACCAATCACAATAATTATTGAGAACCGAAATTCGCTTAGCACTATAAATCGGCTATAGATATCACTTTATTGTATCGTGGGCTCTCTTACAATTTACCAGGGTTGCAAGAAGGCTGCCACCTCTCCGGGTTTGACCCGGAGTCTTTGAGTGTTTGAGTGGCGTTCGCCGGACTCCAGGTTAGCATCGTATATCTCCGAGTCAGACTGGGATTTGTTGAATAGGCCGGGCGGCAGAGATTTAGAGGGCGGAAGGTGGCCACGTTTCACTTTTTGATTTTCACGGAATTCTCTTCGAATCCCCCCCCCTACGACACGTTTTTTAACACGATTTTTTTCGAAATCTCCGGGCCTGCCCTCTTCAAAAGGCAGGCCTGACAGGCCTAGTTGCAAAGGATGATAATCATGACAAAAACACTTGAGCCTACAAGCCATGTTGCATGTCAGACAACTTATGAGGTAATTCCCCTTTTTGTGGCTGTCAGCCGTTTTTTTCATTGTCATGTTTTTGCCATTTCCATATTTTTATCATTGTCAACCAACTCCAATGCAAAGGATGACACCCACAACAAATAAAAAATAATTTTGCAAGAAAAACATATGTTTTGTTGAAGCGTTTTAATTTTTTAATTACTGATGAATCCTGGAAATTACCCAATAACATAAATCTCATATAATTTGTGAAAATAAGGGAAATTAGTAAACAAAACTTTTGAGCGTCATGGAGAAAAACTTACATAGATGTTAATAACCCAAGATTATTTTTGTTTGGGGTAAATTAGATACGAAAGTTTTATACTTACATATTCCTTGACGTTTTTCGTCCTGACTGCTTTGTATGATGCATAGGCCGGGTAGAGAGTCCCAAAGAGCAGTCTGCAAGATGGATAAATAATATTGTTAGAAATCATGGCTGGAACAGCGGCAGACGTGACGACAGAGACCACGGCAAGATTCACTGGAGTGACCGACGGTATCAGTTTACGCATACAAGTACCGAGACAACGAAAGCAATATACTATTACATTAAAGATCACAGACAAAATTAGATCGACTCTATAACCGTAAACTCTCGTCCACTTGTGGCTGGATATAATGTCCAAAAGATTACTTTCTAACGTATCAATCGCCGAACCATTTAAAGTTAAAGCGACAGGTTTATAATTATCTTCAGATACGCTGGAATCATTTTCAGTCTCATATTCATCGGCAGATTGTTCATCATATTCATCACAATGTTCTTCACTACAATTAGAGATTGATTCATTTATATTTTCCGCGTTATCATTTGTTACTACATCTTTAGAATATTGTACACTATCCGCTTCATCCAGTATTTCCCTCAACACAACATTAGATCTTCTTTCTTCGACGCAGTTTCCATTGTTCCATAATCTTCTTCTCTCGAGTTGACTGATGATGAATTTGATATTTGAATCCATGTAAAATCGTGGAGATTACATCAGCTCATCGGAGATAAAGAAGGAAACTCCGCGACGCAAATAATGCCATTGCAAATAATAATACTCGCGGAAAGTTAACTCGCTAACGGTCCGTCGACATGTATTTGTATTTTAGGATCAACTGACTGTAGTATTACTTGCATGTGCATCTAAATATCGGCGACACTATGACTAATAATATAGTTCTGTACACAAATAAGATACGACTATACAACAGGACTTCATAAACACAGTGTCTTGATACGTACAAAGAGTATATAATATATATCCTACGGATATATATGATACGTACATAAAATATATGCAATTACATAATTTTCGATACAGGTAAACGTTTATCAAAATAAAACACAATTGAAATATTTGTTGCGACTTTTCTATTTGTTCGATAACAGCTGATTGTCATAGATACCGGAAACAATATAAATAGAATAAATATTTAATTTATGTAGATATCCAATACTACGCTACGACATGAACCCTATATAAACAAGAACAAATCAAATATTTTTAAGGGTGGAAAATAGAAATAAAACCCCCCTGATCTACACTAAATTACTTGATGATCATGTCAAATGAACAGGAAAAAAGCAGACAGAACCAAATTAAAAAAAAAAATGGACAAACTACGCAAATTAACAACAAAATTTCCTAAAAATACGAATATGACGATGTATTATATTTTCAGACAGACTAAACACTATTAGCATTTGCTCCGCACGTATACCTGAAAGCGATACACTGACGGATAGATTTGATAACAAAATTAGAATAATAAATCTTACAAGAGTCAATAAAACTAACACATGAAATTGCTCAATTCAAACGTTAAGGATGGTTTAGCAACCAATTCAGTAAACAATCTAAGTGATTTTCGATGCTATAAAACATCCACGAACATGAAGAACATAATTAACATTATAGACCGGTGTTTTAACATTAAAAAAGGGGGTATAGCGTAGATAATTGTCGGAAAGCTGGAAACTATTTGATTCCCTTCATTAATATGCAAATAAGGTTTCTTGAAGTTTGCACCAATTTTCCGCTTGTGCTAAGTACAGGGTGACCCATAAACCGAAAAAATAATGTACTTTTTTCAGTTTTTCAGTAATAACTTCTAAACTATGCTTTATACGAAAATGGTGTCTTTTTATAAATTAAAGTACATAATATTCTGCGTCGTTTGAGCATAAATACTTCTTTGTACCTTAAAAATTATTGTGATACAGACACTGTCAAGTACATATTAATTTTCGGAACAAATTGAAATATTCGTATTTTTCACATTTGTTGTTGAATAACTCCCCAACTCAGGTATTTACGGTAATATTTTACTAAAAGTATTTAATTGTGGGTCAATTTTCTCTAACTTGTGATTAAAAGTTTAGACCTACGGCACACAGTTCAGGATGCACGGGTGTTTAAAGAAAGACGGGTGAAATAAAGAAATTTATTAAATGATAGATTTAGACATGTTAAAAGTAAGATAATTTAAATTTTACGATTTCATTTTATTAATGTATAGTTTTGTCAATTAAAATCTGATTTTTAATACTGTTACGCCACTGCCTAATATTTTATATCGAAAAGAGTATTTTTTTTACATTCATTGATTTTATTAAAATATCTCCTAAACGGTAAGTATTAGGAAAAAATATTTATCTCACAATTTATCCTGAATAATTTTTCTATATTACATTTGAAAAATAATTTATCTAATTTAAATACTAAGTGAGGTAGAATTGATTAAAAATGGTATATAAAAAATAAGTTCATACATGCCGTCACTTTTTGTTAAATTACTTCTAAACCAAGCAATGTAGCGTAAATCTATTAAATTGAATTTAAAGCGAAATAAATTTTCTATAAAGTGAGTATAATAAAATTAATTTGTGATTTATAATAAAAAAGTACTAGATGATCAAAGTTGATTTTGTGTAGAGGCACATTGCTAAGTAAGAACATTTTGTATGGGAAGCGTTGAATTATTTTACTAAATATTGATATTGATCATCTAGTACTTTTTTATTACAACTCCCAAATTAATTTTATTACACTTAATTTATAGGAAATTTATTTAGCTTTAAATGCAATTTAATGGATTTACGCTACACCGCTTAGTTTAGAAGCAATTTACCAAAAAGTGACGGCATGTATGAACTTATTTTATATATACCATTTTTAATCAATTCTACCTCACTTAGTATTTAAATTAGATAAATTATTTTTCAAATATAATATAGAAAAATTATTCTAGATAAATTGTGAGATAAATATTTTTTCTTACACTAAACTGTTTAGGAGATATTTTAATAAAACCAATGAATGTAAAAAAAATACTCTTTTCGATATAAAATATTAGGCAGTGGCGTAACAGTATTAAAAATCAGATTTTAATTGAAAAAACTATACATCAATAAAATGAAATCGTAAAATTTAAATTATCTTACTTTTAACATATCTAAATCTATCATTTAATACATTTCTTTATTTCACCCGTCTCTTTTTAAACACCTGTGCATCCTAAACTGTGTGCCGTAGGTCTAAACTTTTAATCACAAGTTAGAGGAAATTGACCCACAATTAAATACTTTTAGTAAAATATTACCGTAAATACCTGAGTTGGGGAGTTATTCAACAACAAAAGTGAAAAATACGAATATTTCAATTTGTTCCGAAAATTAATATGTACTTGGCAGTGTCTGTATCACAATAATTTTTGAGGTACAAAGAAGTATTTATGCTCAAACGACGCAGAATATTATGTACTTTAATTTATAGAAAGACACTATTTTCCTAGAAAGCATAGTTTAGAAGTTATTACTGAAAAACTGAAAAAAGTACATTATTTTTTCGGTTTATGGGTCACCCTGTACTTAGCACAAGCGGAAAATTGGTGCAAACTTCAAGAAACCTTATTTGCATATTAATGAAGGGAATCAAATAGTTTCCAGCTTTCCGACAATTATCTACGCTACAAAGCTAAATTTCCTGGGCTATTATAGGTAACTCCTGAAAACGAATCCGAATTTCGAACAACGCAATGAATATAATAACCACCACTATGATGGAGAGATGACTTCGTCAAAAGTGGAGGAGTCCTTCGTCCTGGAGTGAACGGTAATGAGATAACAAGAAGAAAAATGACTAAACCAAGTTTAATCGCACAGAAAGGAGGGCAGATGGGTTGGAGAATGGATTACCAAAAATTTATAAAATTATAAATGACCAAACTTCTGCCGACAAGAAAAGGTAACTCCTTTTTGACCTAACCTAACTAATTAGGACATGATGTATTGCCAATATTGCAGGACATTCATAATTTGAAACGCAAAGATGCAAAACGTGAAGAAACGTGTTAGGCGACTCACGATTGAACTTTACAACAAAACGAGTAGGAAGTTGTGTGTTAGGAAGACAAGATAAAATAATTGCAATATAAAACACAAAGCACAAAGCTGAGATCATCGCCAGCAGTAACGTGTTAATGTCATTCACTTACATTGAAAGTAAAAGCAAGCAATAAATATACTTGAGTAGGCGGAGTAAACGGACCAGGATTGGTAAAGGATTGTGGAGATCCTGATAAATGAGAGATAAGTCAGTTTAATGAATCTAAGAAACAAGTAAGTAGATAATGATTAAAGGTACTATCGTAGAATTGAAGAAAAGATGCATCAAACAAATGTGGAAACATAGTAAGAAGGAGAGACGAGAAAAGATAATATGAATACCAAAGACGATATGGCATATCAATATAAATAAGTGATTGATGTTGCAGACACAGAGCACAGCATCAAACACATTATAATACTGTATTTATTAAAAGCCATAAACGGTTCGAAGCTGCAATTCTCTATGTTAAACCTTGAAACTGTTTGTTTTTACGGAGTAGGTAATTTAATATTAATGAGAAAATATCGTATTATGTGCAATATTACCTATAGCCTATAACATATGTGCACGTTATGCACCATTGCTATTCAGTATTGTACCGCGTAGGATGCAGCGAGCCTTTACCTTGCAACATGGACTTGACAAAACAATATTATATGTAGTATTATTTTCAGTCTAGAAGACGATTACATTATGGATACTAAGTTCTTTAATTACTTATACTAAAAAAACATACCTCATCAATTTGCTTAATTAATACCTGTATTACTAACGTTAACACTGCCATAGCTTCTGTATAATTGAACTGCTAATGTGCGAAACTAATAATATCATATTAACATAGATACGTTTTTTCTACAGTATTTTCACAAAAAACTACCAAATCTAAACAAAATTCTAGATATTTAATATGGCTGAAACATCTAAATCCATGCTCATGAAGCGGGGAAAAAATATAATGGATATTCCGAGACCCATAAATATGTGGCTTGATAGTTTCACCTATAAAACTCACTTCAAGATCCTGTAGTACATAATGATGTATTATTACGTTATCAATAAGAATTAATTTCGGGTTTTGTTACTAAATTAGTTTAGCCATAACGTCGTTACCATTAATCAAGACTGCTTTAATTACCGGGTAAAACTTTCTGAGTTAAAATTTAGAAGTTTCTATGTTAATCCATGCCTACCTTTGTGCTTGAAACCATTATATCTCGTGTTTACTAATAGAATAATCAATAAAGACCTTGAAACAACTCAAACATACTTTAGTAATAAGACCTAATAACAATCAATTTTCAACTTTAAAAACAACTAGAAACTTTAGTGTTTTAATTATTCAGAACGGCATGATTTAAATTATCATAAACTATGGAAAATTGAAAAAAAAAAATGTCCCCCTAATAAAAAAATATCCCTTGCAGAAGGTTGCAGGGGTGACGTAAAGACGATATTAGCGTCGAATCCATAGTTTAGGTGTAGATGTGTAGCAAGCCGCGCAGTTACAGCTAATACGTTGTAAAAAGCATTGTCAATAAAATAATATATAATTTCCAACACCAATCAATGCAATGCATCATAAGTTTAGTGACTTTCAAAAGATCCTAATCGGAATCACAGCGTTGTACATTCAATATTCAAAGGTGTCCAATAAATCCTCCCACACGTTTGCAAGTAAGTAATTGTTGTTTATGAGTTCGATTAGCTCAATAAAATTTGCGAGTGTCAAGAATACAACGACCTCGAGACATAAGTAAAGAAAGTGAGATGTAGAATCCTACGCACAATAAAAATAATCCTAAACTTTCTAAACCTCAAAAAAAAAACAATGACAATTTATAACAATGTGTACCCACTAGCTCAAATGGCAAACTAAAATCAAAGCTAAACACACCAAAGAAGGAAAGTCGTAATTTATTTATGCAGGTGGACTTGTGACACCAAACATTTATCACCATACAACATTAAATCAAGTCGATACACAAATAGTTCACAATACTTGAACTCTCTTTTCTTAAACACTTTAAATGGAATAAAAATCAAACATAAGTTACTATAGATGCAAAATTCAACATTTCAAAAGGAAAAAGTCGTAAATACTGAGCAGATCACAAAACCAATATTAGATTTCCTAAAATGACGTTGTTAACGTATGCATTTATAATCTGCGTTAAAACATTAGTGATAAAAATAGATTTGACTCTAAGAGTAGCTTAAAAGTTTAAAGTAGTAAGGAAAACTTTTAAAACACTTTTTTAAATAGTTAGGAGAAAGATGTTGAAATAAATAAACATCACGCTATAAAAAAAAACACTGATACACTAAACAGAACAAATAATAATAAAACTATTGCGAATCAAAGTACATGTAGTATTATACTGGAGGGCCAATTATCCAATCAGACTACCCAGAACGTATTCCCTTGTTAAGATACGGAGAAGTATTATTAGCATTCAGAAATAAACACTTGAGATATCCATTAGAAGCGAGGAGCAGCTACTACTTATTTATACACAGAGCAATGATAATAGTATGGAAACAGTATCACATCACAAACAGTCCTTCACAATAATACGAAGCAACAGTATGAGACACATGCTCATACGACGTATAATACAAAAATAATGTAATACAATTGACAAGAATCAGAGCAAAAACCACGATATCAACTTGCATTCGCACGTGAGCGAACACACACTGAACCAGGCACAAATCAAAACAGAATAGTTTAGAAGCTCACGCCGCTAGAACGCAAATTGATAATGAATTATAAATTGAAACGAACCGAGAAAAAATAACACGATTATCCATAAAATTCGTACAGTTGAATGGCACATGTCTAAATGATTATGTAAACAACGCATGTGTTTGTACCAGCGGTCGATGTTAGCGAATAATTTTAAATTTTATTATTCGCGTCGATAGGTAAAGGTACATGCACCCACACTAAATAGCCAATAAAAACAATAAACATAACGTTGTCTAAGTATACTAAATCAACGAAGAGGTATCACAGGTGATCGTACATACGAAAATGTACGTACCAGTTTATGGTTTAGTTTAATAAAACTCGTCTTAGAACAGAACCAGTTGAGATGTTGTTGTGTATGATCTATGACGCATCAAACAAACATAGCTGTATTTATTCCACGAGTCGTATACGACGGATCAAGTAAGAACAAATTTGGAGAGAATGAAATTGAACTGAGTTCGTGCAAAAAAATACCTGGAAGATGATGTAGGCATGGTTCAAAAGTACAATACAACAATGACTCTCAAATTAAGCGAGCGCGATGATTTATCAAAATGTTTCAAATTACGGCACGCCCAATTTAATTAGCATGAGTGTCAAAAATCACATACGCCACGAAGTAAGTACAATGAATATTAAAAATATGGTTATAATTTTAATCTTATTAAACGAGTTAATTCAAATACATTTCTAGTTATTGAAAATGTTTTAAAATCTCGACAAATATGGAGCCAAAGACAGTAATAACGATAATTATACAAATTTTCTTATTATCGTAGAAAATTAAGTGAAACCAATTGGAAATCTTGGCAACAACATCGTTGTCCCTATATCTAACAGTAAAAGAACGAAAACAAGCAAAGCAATTAAATCAATCTTCACCAAATTCAAACGTTTTAAAATTAAGTTTGTGGGCATCAGAAGCTGTAGGATAAACGATAAAGTTACAAGTTGGAGTAGGTTAACTCAATGAGATAGTAAGTAGGTACTTACAAGTTAGAGACTGATAAAAATTATACACCCTACGTAGACTACCAGCCTTTAAAATCGAAAAATGTCAGCAATAATGTCTACGGAAATAACGTGCTCATGTCAGAAGAAAAAAGATGGAAGGAAAAAGTATCCACAAATCAAGTACTATTCTGCTCATTTCACGTCAACCGAACACGTTTATGAAGATCTAAATTCTAAACATACAAAGAAACAAAGTATGACGTATACGACACAACTGAGTGAAGATAATAATTAGGTATATATCTACATAAATAACGGGAATATAGAAGACGTTGACACTATTAAATAATAAAGAAAATCGTCGGTCGTTCGCACATGTGTTCATTTTTATTTTGTATACAATATTCATACTTAAACTCCACACCCAATCCTTACGTAAGTTGATGGAATTTTACTTATTGATTCAACTTTACCGTATAACTCACGAACATCCTCGTCTGCAGTGTCTCACGTCAGCCACATTATACAAACTCCCACAGGGTGAGACCGTAAAAGGTGCAGGCGAAGGATTATATCGCGAGGCGATGTAACCAACAGAGTGCAGAGATCTTATTATGTCATAAAACTTGTCTCCTGCTGCATTGCAGACAGCACGCTTTACATTTTTACAGTCTAGTTATTGACTTATAAACAACCAATCCAGTTACGTTGTGACATCATTATTTATGTTAAGAAAAAGGTAATTCTGTAAACATTTTCATCATAATTTTGAGGTTATAATTCAACAGAAAATAATAATAAACAAAAAGAAGAAGTGTCGGAAGACCTCCCAAAAGATGGTCTGATGACATAGACAACAAGCTGGTAGAACCTGGACGCGAAGGGGGAGAAAAAGAGATGAGTGGAAGAAACTATGGAAGAGGCTTACGCCTACATCCAGCGGTGAAGATCAATAGACTTATCACAACAACGATCTTTCAAATGGAAATTCGTGATATTCTTGGATACCCCAATAAAGAGAATCAGATAAAAATAAACATGAAACAAAATATACCCGTGAACCTGATATTCCGTGAAGTAGTAAAGTAGGAAGGAAAGTAACGAAACTCCCACACAGAGTATAAAAATATACCAAATCCAAAATCAATTTTTTAGATATTAAATTTATCCTTAATATTAATTCTGTGGTTACAAGCCGAATACCTACAATGATACAAGTTGACTAATACCTAATGTCTGTATCGTTATTGTATGTAGATACAAAATACTCACTGTCATAAAAAAGTATACTACAACAATACTATTTAAAACTTTTATTTATTTTTTCATATAAGGGGTTATCTAACGAGTTCTCCGTCAACCTAACAATGGACAAAAGGGGTGCATTTGAATATGGTCATTGGTTAATTGAATTAAGATCAAATTTAATTTCAGCCATTTTACCTACATTATGTGTACGTTACAAGTTGCAATGAACTTCCATCACACATTTTCAACACACATGTCTCAATCGACTTAACCGAGAAACACAATATGGATAAGAAATTTACAAATCTAATATGGTAGACAGTACAATAGCTATAACGTGCTCGTAAAAACGAATGGTCAAGTAGACTAAAAACATGAAAAAATACAATAGGAACGATACATATAACCACTTGTATAGTTACATACACAGTACTAACGCACTTCCTAACGGACTGACGACTTCCTGACAAGAGACCATCAGACTAAGCACTATTGGGTACCTACCTAGTACCTACATTATAATAATAACGAGTACCTACCGAGTAAATTATACCAACAGGTACAACACGCTTCACAACATAATGTATTAGTCGCAGTGCGTTAACCTTTCACATTTTCACAAACATGTTAAATGTGTAGTAAGTGCACCAGTTTTACAGCACTTCATAGCAAATAGAGGGGAACAATCAATAGATTACTGAATTCACATTATATTAAAACTTCTTACTCTGCTGTAGATACATTTCTAAATAAAGATCGAAGGTATAACGTCAGAGAGTGAGTGACTGCAAAGCTATACAAATAAATTGAGATGAATGGACCAAGACGTGAGGAAAAGACGAATGATGATAAATCTGCAATTTAAAAAAGAGGTGTTGGAATCGTGGTCGAAAATGACCAAAATCAATCACCTATTCAGGGAGTCAATGATCTAATCTAGACCGACAAGCAGTGAATTTTAACTAAAATGTTAAGAAAGACAAATTGCATTAAAGTAATGCATCAAAGAGTAACTTTATTACATACGAGATGTAGCTTAGAAAATCTTATACAGTAATACCAATACGCGACATCTCTTCTTGTCAGATTTTCACTTTAATGTTACTGAAAGGTTCACAGACTAAAAGGTGGACGATCGTTTAGTTTTTAATATAAAGCCAAGATTACAACCTTCACGTGTTACGCGATTACTTTAGAGTTGGCGTGATGGAAGGATATTACATGATAGAAACCTTGAGGTAAATAATTGTAGAAACATAAAACAATACAAATTTGACAACAAAAAAAACGTAAGTAAATTATGTTACAACAAAAGCTAAAATTAAAGTACACACAAACACGAAAACGACTTCTAAAATAATATGATTGAAAAGATTACTCAAAGAAAAATTAAGTTAAGTGCGCGCTCAGTGTACATTATGTCAAGTATAGACATGTGTGTGTACAAGAACAAACATACATTACGAACTAATTAGTACAAGTCCATTAAAACGTCTATTGGTTGATTGAAATACAATGTAGAGTATACAGCAACATATCCACTGAACCAGTAAGAACGTTGTGTAGGTAATTCTAGTGGGAAACTTTGCACGAAACAATGAAAATACTGCATAGATAATACGGCATGCATCAAATTGGATATTACGTATTATAAATAAGTACATTTTGTGTGCATGTATGTGTTTAATAAAGGAGCAAGGTTAATAAAATACGTAGAACAATGATGTAACAACTAACAAGTTCAAACAGTGGGTTGTTTGTGAAGATTTAAAGGACATCGGAAAGAACCTTGCGGTGAACCTTTGAGGTTTTCAAGGCGTCTAGATGTAAAACGCATTTGGCATTGTTCCCGCTTATAACCCTGGAAGTTCCAATGTTACACCCCCTATTACGTAATTTATAATACCTAGTAGTATCTTCTTTCCAATATTTTCATAGTTCAGTACGACATTTTACAATGACTCAAACGAAAACACTAGAATGAAAACTATTCTAACTTCAGCACAATAAAATATACTGGCGTGAAAAATGGATGGCGGTGAAAAAATAACGATAAACTGGATCAGCCTGACAAAAGTTAAACTCAACAGTTCTTAGCAAGGACCAAACAAAGAAGCGACGGGAATATATCTGTCATTTTTATTAGCAAAACACAAAAGTTAACAATGAATTAAGTGAGTACAGTTATAACAGCGCTAATTATGGCAAATCACAATCAATTAAACCCAGACATGCAATGATTAAACGCAATTGAGTATACGATCACATGAAGGTATATAATAACATGAATATGCAGTCGCAATCTAACCTTCCCTAGCACCACGCGTGTATGCAAGGAAGTTTAATAGTAAACACAACGCTGTATGACAATATAATTCACATTGGGGTAGGGCATGGCTCGATAGGGGGGTTGCAAAGTACGCGGCATTGAATTTGAATGTAAACACTCGTAAGTTAGGGAAATAATTGGACGATTATATACGAAAGCGTAAACACACTGCCTTACAAATCATTCCTGGAAAATTCAACGGAATTTAAAGAGGTATTTCCACTGACTCTTTACGACGTAATTTATCACCTTACGAAAAGGGTGCGAACTTTTATTACTCCAATTTTCTCTTCACACCTTTTGTAAAACATTTCCCTCGATTAGGAATTTCCTATTTTCACAATAGAAATGTCTAGACAAGATTGGACTTTTTTTGTTTTGAAGAGAGATCTCAGTCTAAAATTCGGAGAGATTATCAGACCTGTCCAATAAATGTTCTAATGGCACATAAAATATGGGCAGGATGAACTCGAACAAACGTATTGTCAAAGTCTCACCTAATCACAGCACGCAGAAAATGTCTGATACAATAGAGGATGTCACCTCTAGCTAGGCACTAAAGGTCTTGGTCACCCGAGCGGAAATCCGCTCCTCAAAATAAGTATTACCTACAATTATAATTAGTAGCTAGATGCTTCATTATTCATGTTACAATACCACTAGTAAAATATAACTAATAGAAACTACTAGACATTGTGAAGTGGAGTCTACATAATATTACGTAGATGGTATTACAATATGGGTGGATACCGTTTCATTATCTTCAACACCATACCGTGACTGTGCCGGTGTGTGGACATAATATTATCAACCGGTTTAACTTTTTTTTCATTAATATAAGAACAATTAATTGAAGAGTATTGTGGTAAAGGCATCGGCACTTGAATTGTATACCATCCATAGCCATATATTTTTTTCAATTATATATTTTTTGTATAGTAGCTCGTAGGATACGAAAACGACATATTATGTATAACTACCATTAGACGGAGTAACCTAGTACATCGTCCCTTTCGTAGCGTCGAAGTCAAACATAAATCAATTTAGAGTTTATTCGTCTTATGAAGCTGTGCTGTGAAACACAAAGGGAAAAGTCGTATTTCAATCCCAGTCTAATGAAATTACTAGAATTGCTGCTAAATTGAAATTTCATACCTATGTAGAGTCCCACCTGCGAATGAACGTTTTGACACTATGTTCAAATGTCTCAAAAGATAAAGTCATTAAAATTTGGCAAGAGAACACTAATATTTTGGCAAAGTAATTATCATTATCACTGTAGGTAATTCTGATCTAATGGACAGGCAATTCATCCGCAGTATCATAAAATGTTAGTAGATTAACATCATAATTGAAATTTTAGAACAATGCTCTGCAATCTGCGTTCTTGTACAGACATTTCAATATGATTGAGGGATTGGATTATTACAGAACTTATTACAAAACGACGCTAATGCGAATATAATTATTGACGGTTCTTTGTTTTTGTGACTGATATACCTGGTGGTAAAATAACCTCTGTTGAACATGCCTAACTTGTACAGATTACAAGGTCACCTCATACATAACATTGATATGTTTTTTTATTACAAAGTCACAGAGAGTGGTATTCTCATCTCAAACAAATCTTCCAAACATCGATCCCCAAGCTGCATTGCTGAATACCTACTACAACAGTTTGGCCGAAGTTCCAAAACGATCTCATAACAATGAAAACAACCCTACGAAAAAATCTAAAACAATTACATTTACGACGGTAGATGCACTCCGGTTTTTAGTGATTATACTGATTATAGGTTTTTGGTATTATAAAGTTCGATCAAACAATGAAAAAATCAGCAAGATTAACATAGACCTACTAGTTTATAACACATAAAACCAATAGCGAGTCTATCCAAGTATATTACAGCGATTTCACGAAACAACTGTCTGTATTTAATAGAATTAAATTATTAGGTGTGTGTATGCTTCCAGGTATCTATTAGGTAGAGGTAAATATAATTCTTATGTATACTAGTGTATCACTATGTATGACCAATAATAAATGTACATCAAATGTTATAGACACAATTATTATACCTAATGCTGCGATCTATACAGAGCGGAAATTATATGCCTAACGTTCACATTTTTATACTTTTAAACATGTAGGTAGGTAAATATGTGGATAACAACTGACAAGAATAACAATATCGTCATACCTACTTCGTAAAGAGTTAAAGCCGTTGTTGCATAGCAAAGTAAATAGTACTAGTATAAAAATCAATAATGCAAAATGCCTGTGGTTTGTTGATGCTAAGATACACGTCATACCAATAATATAGCGTGACATGAGATTAAGAATAATTTACCAAAAGCTGCTGAGACCCAGAAGTTGTTTATGACATCGTTCAATAATGACAAGTTACTTAGTTAACTACATAAAAACATGCCTTTTCCTTCGTCGGAAATTAGTAGAGAAAAGGCCAGATAATTGGTAAAGAAAAGGCTAATTCCATAATATAAATTTCATAACGAAACACACCATCTAACGCATCTTTATAAAGAAGTCACAAAGACTTCATAATTGACTAAATAAAGCAATTCAATAACCCACACATATAACAAACTCCCAAAGGTGTGACGTAGTTACGTTGTTCAATACATTGTGAATATGTGTAGAGTGAATGAATCGTAGGGTGTGTATAAATACCTACTTTTGTTAACTCAAAAGTAGGTATCTATTAGGTCTACGAATGACTAAGAGGTCGAGGGCAGAATAGTTCAGTGTGGTATAATAAGGAGTAATGTATTATTAAAAACATAATGACAATAACGCCAACATGAAAATAATTATTCACAGCTGATTGTACCCAGGTATTCGATTATTGACAAGTCATCGCTCATAATTATTAGAATACATTACCATAATCGATTAGAAAATTATGTAGGAACGAACACCTAATATTACACGTCTTAACTCAATAATGCAATGAATATTTTAAAACAACAATTAACACATCCCATACACAATAATACGAAGAATCTGAAGTACGAAAAAAGACATTTTTCTCTCTCATCTCGAGGGTCGTGATATCCAAATATCCGTTGCCTTACCAACCCCCCACTTGGCTCTGTCCTTAGCAAGATGCACGGCCCTGTAGATGGAAGGGGCAACCGTTTGTACAACTTGGTCCGTCCATCGCAAAGGTGATAATTCTGTAGGTTATTAGGTATACTATCATAAAGATTTTGTGACTGTCGCGAAGTGATTTCCTTAAGAAAATATTTTTCATTTTAAGCCGATAATGTTTTGATAAATGAATGACAGAAATGTGAAAATGTCACATTAGCTATTATAATCCCATTACACCGTGTAGGTAGTTATGTGCAGAATTATAATTTTGTAAATAATGTGTATTTACCGTTTCACTCTGTGACCACACTAATTATATTTCTATTATTACTTATGTATGTAGGTACAATCTCATCACCTGAATTGTTATTACGTTACGGTAATCTGTTATATTTTAATGTATCATAATACCTGTGTAACAATAATTATATTATTATGTGGTATGAAATTATCGGTGCACTTTTTTGGAAACAAGTCACAGGGGTTATTCACGGATAAGGTAATAACGCTAAATACTATTGAAAAACGGTGGCTGTTCCGCATGTTTCAAACTGACTAAAACATGTTCAACAATCAGTTGTTTAAATATCGAGCTAAAAACAAAAAAAAAATGGTTTTCAAAGACTACGATTTATATATTGTTCATATCCTCTAGAGTAGCCAGTCTTGATAACAAAGCAAGGTCAGAAAAAGCCGATCGAGAGAATGTATAGAAAAAATATGAGCAACCAAGATCTGTTAGTATCTCAACTCGGAAAGGCGACGGTCCCAAAAGGTCCCAAATTTTATATGAAAGAAGACCACATTTCATGAAAAAAATAGATTATCCCGAATAACTCATAAATGAAAACTCTTCCCTCCAATTGTCTACGCCTTTAAAAAGAGGAATCATTATAAATGATATTGAATTAGTAATACATCTATAACTTCCAGGTTTATCAACAACTTGGATAACAGTGAAACGCCCGCTATATAAAGTCGCCAGATTGAACTATTTTTTAATAAATAATAGTAATTATTATGTAGAGTGATAATATAGATGGAATACTAATACGATAGGCGAGAAATTACATCAATTTACATAATTATTTAGCAACAATGATTGATTATAAGAAATAGCGAAACTAAAACAATTTTATCTAATTGAATTATCAGACGTGGGCCGAATCCATGATGTATTCCTACATTGTTGGCGTCGCTGCATTTTCAAATCTTACGTTGTTCATAATATTGTCATAGAATGTACAATTGGAAAATAATATTTCAGGAAGCAATTGAAGGACACGGGATTGTGGGACAATGGGATCACGAAGGGATTACGATCTTCACGAGAGGGGTAAACAGTAAATAACGTACAACATCTTAATAGGTACGTTAAGTTTCAGTTTTTCATTGATGAACATGATACTCAAAATAAATAAGACTGAATTTACACAAAACTTATTTTATTAAAACAATTCATATATAAAATACAACAACCCTATCCCCGTAATATATGGTTATTTTAACCTGTGCATTTCCCATATATGACATTATGTCTAAAGTTTATAATTAAACAAGCAATTAGCTAATTATATCGATTACTTTAAAATTAACCAAATCTATGGGTAATTAACACAGAACAATGAAGCTAATTGTCGTATATAAGGATGATTCAAAACAACAGTCGCTGAATAAGAGTTTGTTAAAATTTAAATAACCGTCAACAGCAGTAACAGCGTAACAGCAAATGGCATGAATTTTACAAGAATGTGATCAAAAAGTACAATGCAGATGGATTAATACTGAATTATACAAGCATAAAAATGATGGATGAATACTTGAAAATGCCCTATCTATTTCGTACCTACAATATTGCAATTTACTGGAGTTCAATTCACGTTTCTGATATTGCTCCTAATCTTCGATAAGTCACACTTAACAGGTTTCAGATTGTTCTTAAATAACGGGTGTTAAGCATAAAGTAATACTTCCCAATAAGGAATGATTTTACCAGTTGCTGATTTGTGTCAAGGTAACCATGTATTCGAGAAACCTATTGATAACTACTACAATAATGCCGTACTTAACACTCGTTGAGCGCACAGAGACGCTAAGTAATGATAGATATGTTGATAAACATATGGTGTAACTGAAAGTAAAATGATTGAATGATGGACGATAGTAAAAACTCGATGATCAAAACGCACACAATGACTAAAGTCAACAATCAACTAAAGGTTTAAATAGAAATAAACAAAAACACGATTTCGCCAAAACACTACAGTCCACGAAAAAGATAATTGAGTGACACTCAGTTATGCAAGAGCAAGAATACAACAATAGACGAGAAAAGGTATGATTTTTACGCAACTGACAAGAGAACAAAAAACGACAAACGCAGACGGGAAATTCTAAAGAATGACGAAAAACCACCAAAGTACTAAAGGTAAACAAATACAGAACTAACTTGAATAGAACAAAACAAAACAAAACAGAACAAAATTGAATAGTCAACAGAGGCAAAATAACGAAGTAATGCCTCGACGACAATGTATGCAAATAATATCAAAACATTTTTGTTTCACAAAATGTCACAGGTGCAACGAAAACAGCGTCGGAATATTGCATTCAAATGAGACTCGAAGGCACGTGTCCGAAACATGTGCCAGAAATAAAATTAATTACAAACGAACCCGAAATCAAAATGCACTAAAAAGAGAAATAATACATAAATCAGTTTAAAGTGAAGCTATTATTATGACGATCGATGTAGAAACGCCAAACGTAAATTATAATTAGGTCAGATGGATATAGAAGGGGAATAAATAGTATAAAATATATTCAGATGAAGAAATCAAAACAAACTATTAGAAGACGCGTTCAACGAGAGATAAAATCACGAACGGAAACAAGGAAGTGCAAGCACGCGTCGGCGTTCAAACGAACTGATGTGATGATAAACTTCGGCAGCCAGATTGTCAGAATACATCAGATGAGCCAGTTCTAAATATAACACATCAAGAAGAACAACAGCTTGTACTTGGGGATATGAACCACCAATGAACATTCTTTAACACAAAATTCCGAGTAATATAAATAAGGTATTTATATTTACAACACTGGGTAAACTTTCGCGAGGTTACTGAATCCAATAATGTCAGTTACATGACAATTTATCACAATTTTTGTGAATTTATTATTTGCTAGTGATTCATCTTCATTTCATCCGTAAAGTAATTCTTCGCCACTATCTCTACTCGCCGGTGAATGTCCTTTCCAATTGTAAAGTTTTCTTAAGCAGTTAACTATCAGCGTAGAATTATCCTGGACTTTGCTTCATCGCAAATCTTCAAATCGATGTATTAATTTCCAATGATACGTCTTCTTCAACAGCGATTCCTCAATTTTCTTCAATACTCGTTTACAAAGTATGTAGTTAATATTTAAATAAAGCATTCGCTTAGTTTGGCAGTCGCAACGTCTACATCAATTCACTTTTTGATAATAGGAAACGATTTTGCACTGTCTGTGAGTCTAAAAAATTGGCAATAATGCAGAATTTTAATATACTTGTGAGTCATGTAGCAATACGATAATTCTTTATAAATTAATTGCAATTATTATCCAACTTCACTACAGGTGGAGATTACGTTCTTATGAAACGCAAAACAGCGAACTGATGCAAGAAAAATAAAATATTATTAATGTGTGTGTTGAATATTCAACATAGATCGAGCAACCAACATCTGAGACAATATCTCGACTAGAGTGTGTATATTTAGACTTGACGAATAGTAGAGCCCGTACAACGCATCGGATCGATTTTAAAATACTAAATATATTATTTGTTTTCGCTCTGTCCAGATGTCTGAACAATAGATGAAAATAACAGAGAATTACAAAACATCTAAGCTTATTGATTTAATGGGCCTTTCAATAAGAAATTTTCATTGGAGAAAGACGAAAATTGCACGGCATACAACTCATTTCGACCTTAAAGAATCAAATGAAGACATGAAAAGAAAACCATTTGTCCTCACAATAATACGAACATATGTAATTAGCATAACAGTCAAATTGTTGCAACGGTTTACGAATTGAATTTAAAGCGCATCTGTCCTGAACAATGAGATGAGCAAATTGATTTGATGCCAAACGACAGTGAAAGCCGCTAGTCCGGAGTCGACATCAACAAACCCAACTAAACTGACAACTTGTGTGTAGATATTAGATATAAATAATACGTTTTATGCGATTGTTCGTGCCAATGATATAGAACCACGTAACATGTTACACGTATATTTATTAAATAACAATTGTGAAGCTGAAGGACTTTTGCTGGTATCGTAATTCGAGATATTGTGTGTGTAGCTAGTACATGGTATTCTCAATTTTAATGTCAAATCCATACGATTTGCATAATCTTTGTATCTCATTAGTCATTAGTATAAAATGAATTAGAATTACTCTATGATTGAAAGGGAAACGCAATTTACAGAAGATAGGCAAACCATAGACAGATAATGCCCTTTACACAAAACAAAAGTTGCTTCACTTAGTGGCACGTTTTATTTTTCTGATTTGAGAAAAACACGAAAAATATGCATTTCATTGTGACATTGTGACGTTCACAATAATTGGGGATCTGAAATAAAAACGTCTGAGAAGTCAAATAGACAGAGATTTATATATCGTTGTGAATATTGTGATAGGTACTTAATAAAATAATATTACATAAAAATGCAGTGACATGAATGCCACAAATTCCATACAATCAGATAGGTAACTTAATGTTTCAATTCAATGGCAAAAATATTCATAACTGCAATTCAATTCATGAAGATCAATAGTATGACTTGGCCTTTTACAGAACTTAATAAAGAACTATACAATAAAAGTGAATAAAGAATATCACAGAAAGAAAATCATAATAAATAATACTGAAATGTATTCATCATTCAATATGACTCTGAACTGTTGAAAAAAGGGCTGTTGGTAGCCGTGGTTTAATGCGTGTCTACAAGTATTTTTTCAAGAGTTACTCGAAAACATTGTTTTTTACCTGCTTCTATTTTACATACAAATTTACCAAGTTAATGACTCAAGCATAACTGTTTTAATGGCCAGACAAAACCGAACTACGAGGGTAGGCTGAGAACTTCGCGGCCTTGAGAAAAAAATGTACTGGCCAGTTTAAATTTATTATTGATATGGATAATTTGAACCTTTAGAAAGCTTCTGGCAAAATTTGACATCAATAGGACTAAGCTGGCACTCTTGGCACCATGTTTAATTCAACGTGTTTAAGATTTTTGTGTAAATGAGAAATTTTCAACCATGATCCACGATAAAATGTTTTATTATCACAGGCTGTATATCAAAACAAACTTTTTAAAAGATGTCACATATATAATTGGAGTCTGCTCTATCATATGCGGTAGTCAAATAATGGGTAGCAGATTTTAAATGCGGTCAACAAGGTGTTGAAGAAAACCCTCGCAGTGGATGGCAATAATCTGCAGTTGTTTCGAAAAACGTCGATAAAAACATGGATGTGGTTCAGAAAGATCGCCAAATTAGTGCCTGTCAGATAGCTGAGATCCTAATGGTCTTATGTGAATGAATAAATTTCAAATTAACTTCAGAACAGGGCTTGTATAAGCTTTCTGTTCGCAGGGTGCCAACGCCTTTGACTCATTTTTAAGGCCGAACAAACATGTGTTCGTTTTCGATTTTCATTGGATTTTTTGGCCAGGTTTGAAGCTGATCCTGAGGATTTTTTTTTCGACATGTCACCGTGGATGAGACCTGGATCTAACAGAGCCCAAAAATAATCAAAATAGTGGCGGCATGGTGATTTTCCGTCTTCAGAGGAATCGATGTCTCCTTTGTCAACTGGAAATGTGATGGCATTCGTTTTTTGGGAATTTAGGGCTATAGACTACTTGAATAAGGGCAAAAAAAGAAGTGGGAAGTACTATGCTAATCTAATAATCTAATTGCGACAAATTACCAACGCGGAAAGAGCCGGGAAATTGGCCAAAGTCGTGATCTTTCACCGCGACTCTGAGCCAGTTCACAAAAAAACAATTTTCATAGCCAAATTGCATGCCAATTGCTTCCAATTGGTAAAACATCTGCCTTATTTACCTAAAATGGAATCGTCAGACCTTCCCCTGATCCCTAAGCCAGAAAAAATCTCAGCATGTAAAAAATTGACTCAGTTAACGGTGTTACAGTGAACGCGGAGCAATATTTTGAAGACCTTTACAATTTCTTCAATAAAACTAGGATCCTAGCTTTGAAACGTGACTACCAAAAGTGTATTCAACTTCGAATAGGTCGTATAATAAATTAACAAGAAAATCTAACCATACTCCAGTACATTTTTTTCTCAAGGCCGCGAAGTTCTCAGCCTACCCTCGTAAAGACGGGACAAAATCATTTCTTGAGTAAAACGACATGCACGTTTCTAGCTGATATTTGACATTGTCGCTGAATTACTGTAGGTGTATGGAATCACACTAGTGACAGACAAAAATTACACCAATTTAAAACAGATAACACTATGCGTAACCCACCAGCTACGGTGAGATTCTTCTCATAGAGTTGGGTTAGTCACATTATGATATCTACCTAACACACGGCATTATGGACAGATGGGTAGTGAAATGTTTAAATAACTAAGAGATCAAGTTACAGAATTCACTCCTAAAATAAAAAGGGACTGGGTGTTTCATCTCCAGAATTCCCGTCAGTCGATCAACGTTTTGGAGGTACTCTGGCCATCACCGTTTTAGCAGCAACCACAAACACAACTACAGTTTGTTAGATAAAATAACTTATCTACCGATTCGCATATTTGTGTTAATAGAAAAGCAACAAACCTCGACAACTGTGAAGGTTACTATAATACACATTATATCTATAACACAATAGTGAAAATAGGAACCGTCTTATACGTAGTTTCACATACGTTTAGTATATGTATACACTGTGTTGTATTACTTATTATTATCGCTAGAAAAATAATGATATGTAACTAATGTAACATCTAAAATAAATTATAATATTGAGTACTTAGAAATAAATTGAAGGACGTTATATGTAGGTATAAATAATAATTGCTAACATTAAATAGTATTTTAAACCTAACAGGTATTGTAACATAGTCGTACTATCTAAAACGCACGTGTTCGCAGAAGACTCAATTTGGAAATACACAAATGGATGAAAAATGTAAGCTGTCGATGTAATGGCATTTTTAAGAGATCCGCCGTCAGCTTTTTGTAGAACACAAAAGAACATAAGTGCATATTAATTATTACCAACCACCGAAATTGCACAATTTGATTTCACTCCTCTCAGTGTTTTTGAAAAGGTGTCATTCCTAATTATCTAATCTCACTGTCATATATTTTACTATGGGCTAGGATAGTAATGTACCTAATATAGATAAGATATTTTAATATCAAAATGCTTTTGGATCAATTAGTTCAAAAACTTCTACACAATACAATTCGAAATAGTTTGTGTACAGATATTTTCTCGTAGATCAATATTACACAGTAATATTAGTAGTTTTAGTACCCGTAAGGAATGTAGGTAATACAATAATAACACTAGGTACTGTGTGAGGCAACACGAAGGAATATATGGAGAGACCAACAGGCCGAGTTTGGAACGAGTCCAAGAGATTGTATTCTATTCAATATTATACCTAACACACTTACTTAATTAGTAGTATATGGGGAAGAAAAAAGTATTATAACATTAATACAGTTAAACGTTTAGAACCAACGTATTCTATATACAAAACAATACAGAATGATCCATGAAAAGGACACTTACAAGAGTTTATTAAAGCAGTTAAAATAGAATACAATAGAACACGATAAACTCTTAATGTCTGCAGAAAATAAATACTGTCGCCAGCGAGATTCTACAGGTCAACGGCCCTCCTGAAAAGGCGTGAAAGGTAGAGAAACTGCTAATGATCTAAAAAAAGATATCTCCCCTTTCGAACATATGGCTTTATTTTAAAATACATCAGCACAATAACTCAACTTTAGTTACATAGCTAGGAAGATTTAAAAAATCCTCAACCTCTTTATTATGTAAACGCAATATATTATTCCGGCGTTACAACAACAAAGGACGCGGAAAGTATTTAATTATTTATCAAGTTGATGTGTACTAGTTTAGTGAACATATGAAAAATCCAACTTGGCTTTTTTTTCACTGTTCATCCTTTTTCAAGTAAATCTTCTGATAAAATGCAAAAAAAAAGAAAACAAAGGGTTTCCCTCACGTTATTCATATAATAATCAATATCTTTATTAGACTTATTCAACTTAATGTGACTGATAACAAGTTGTTTAATAATATGATACATGTGTTTAGGTAATAATGTATAGTATAGATAAGAAAACATAACAATCATGTGCACTACGAACATATTCTATACAATAAATATGTATTGAAATACGCATATTATTATCTAACTAAACGCAAACAAAGACGAGAAGTAATATCACAAACAGACAATGACCTACACAGATATTGAAAATTATTATTGATGTTATACAAATATTAATTAACACATTCAAATAATTACATAAATTCAAATAATAACAACAAAGAAATCGTAACGAAATCAATGATTCACCGTCGGCTACTGGTATCTTGCATTATGTCAGACATATTACCCAAATAGTACGTGAAAATAAGGCAGGTTTTTAAACACTCCAATAGGCTTGGTAGAGATGAACCGATTACGATAATCACACTACAGTTTGACATAGGTACTACGTACTACTTAGCAAGTGGCTGGTATCGTCCTGCACTAGGTTTTATTGATTCCCAAGAATATACCTACCTAGTATGGTGTTAACAGTGTTGCCGTTTCTAGTATTTTTAATACTAAACTAGTATTTTTTGAGGCATTTGAAGAATCTAGTATTTTCTTTAGTATATTCCGAAAAACTGGTATATTCTAGTATTTTTGATCAAAATCTAGTATATTTAGACCTAATTCTAGTATTTTTCGGTACTTTGCAATATTATTTTGTTACGCTTTTAAATTTTGTACAGAAATGACCAAAAATGAATGAAAAAAATGTGAATATATAGTTGGTTTATTCATTTTATCACCCCCCCCCCCCCCCCCCCGTTTGCCAAATTTTTAGTCGTCAAGGTCAAAAGAAAATAGTACGATTAAAAATTGTAAAAAAACATTCAAATCTCCCCCCCCCCCCCCCCGTCGACGTGTTTTCGCAGAACAAAGACATTTTTGTGGCGGAGGACAAAAAAAAAAAAAAAAAAGTCGACAAAAAAATTATCTGGTATTTTTCTAGTATTTTTTTCGACCCCATCTAGTATATTCTAGTATTTTCTGGACAAAAATCTAGTAGTTTTCCAAATTTGAAAACGGCAACACTGATGGTGTATTGGCTCAGTTTAGTTGGCTGGGTCAATGCGAAGACAGTTTATCAATTCCAAATGTTTTTCTCGCTGTACATCGTTAAAACGGAACTTTGAAAATTTAGGAGTCCTATTCCTGAGCGGTTCGCGATGTATCATCCCCGCTTGGATCCAGTAGGCAGTAATACAATATTGACCCAGAGATCCGACTCCCAAATTATTTTGTACAACGGTTGTTTCACATACGTAAGAAGAATAAGAATCCTCCAGTGAAGCAAAGGCAGGAAATTGCATCTTCATCGCTTCTGATATTACGGAGAAAGCCTCTGTCTCTGACTATGTACCCCCCTGACAAATCACACAAACCTCAAATGTGGCCACATAAAAATTAATTGTACCTACATAGAAAACGAAATTTTGAACAGTTCTTGTGCGGACTGGCCATCCTGCAGCCTTTTTGGCGACTGTGAAAGTTCACTTTTTTAAACGTTTTCCTGTAAAAGAAACCGATTTCCATCAGGGTAACAAAATTATCGGTAGGTGCTCACACGAATCGGGATCTCCTGTGGATTTCTAGTTCTGAACATCTAAACTGGTGGATAGATAACACAGATCAAGAAAATTTTCACAGAGTGACCACCTTTATAATACCAAAAAAATATTCACCTTTTCACAACTTGACACTCTTTTGTCCGGCAATTTTTAAGCTAATAATTTATAATGATTACGAATTAGTACTGTCTTTTTTCTGAAGAAGATTAGCGCATCATAGTTAAAATGGTAGTAAAAAAAACTGATCTTGGTGAGTTGATTAAATTCCTTTGTTTTATCTAGCTTTTGTTTTGTAGCGACTTTTCCCTTTATTGCTACTATCTAATTTCTATAATATCAATATTTTTCTATAAAATGATTGTTCAGAATAATTAGCTAACGTATAATCCGATAAAAATATAACCCGAAGGATTTGAATTGGAATTAAAAATTGACAACCACAAACCCCGTCCGACATTTTCTTCACAATTTATTGACATAAATTTCGATTATTTATTCAACCTACCTACTTAATAATTCGACAATAACATGATAATTTGTTTAATCCACATGATAATAGAATTATAAAACAATAAACCTTTGTTTTAGAGAAGATAAAACGATATTTCAATTCAGCTTGCATAAAGAATAACAAAGAACCAATTTTACAAGACGAATCGTCCGTATTATTTTCTGATGAAATCATTATTGTCATTTATAAAATAAATAAAACTAGACATGTATTAATTTCAATTGCAAATTAAGTCTCGTTTCACAGGAATAATTCCAATATGGATATATTTCAATCCGCATTGCACAATGTAAATATTTTTTTTGTACAAAAAATTTTAACGGTTAAAAATAATTTCAACTGTCATTGCGTCAATGTGAATTAAAACATAAATTTCGAGAATAATATTAATATACTTACATAACTATCCTGGATATGATTGAAGATATCATTTTATTTACACACAAAGACTATTAACATAAAAGTTTAACACTGAAGCACTTATTTTGGTCTTGTTATTTTATTTTTCACAGCACAGAGCACAATATCGAACATACTCTCACGACGAATCAGCAGGGCGGACTGTTCGCCATATTGAATATGAATAATAATGTTTTGGTCATGTGACCTGGTTCGTTAGTTTTCTTTTTTGTCTGATCAATAATATTACCACGGCGCAGGCTCCTTAGAGCTCAATGTTTTTAATCTACCCAATCATAGATGGCGGTAATCAATTTTATTTTATTTTTTAAATTCATATCATTAGATTCGTACGTAAATATTGAGCAATTATACCCATCTATAATAGGAATGGCCAGTATGACGAAATATAATTTAATTAAGTACTTCAATAATCAAAGGGAATGACTGATAATTATTAGATTACTTAAAATTTATCGAGAAACAAATACCTAATTATTGTGACTTTTCTCTAGTACAAAGCTGGCTGACTTCGTATTTCAAATACTATGGTAATTGATGGTATAACTTGTCATTAAAATTTGATTCAATTTCAATTCTTTTATTATCTTAATTATTTTATTTTATTTATCGTTGTGCAAGCTGAAACAAAAAATTGGAAAATTTTTGAGTTGCTACTAATGTTGCTACTGGAGAATTCACCAAAATATAGATTGGCAGCACTGACTTGACCTGAAAATTTGAATAAATTCTAGGATTGGAGGAGGATGGGATGTGAAAAAAATAACAATGTGTATAGTAGCGCTCCGAACGGTGAGTAGCGGAATCAAAAAATACTAGTCGATAGCCCGAGCCCCGCCGGAGGTACTTTGTAGCGTGAATGTGTATGTGCGTCGTGCATATACAAAACACAGTAGAGTATGTATCCGAGGTGTTCGGAGTGTTCTATACATATTTCTATTTCTTTACTCTTCAGTAGTTTTACTCTGTGCTGTCGTACGGATGTCGTGTGTGATCTGTTCAGCTATAGTAGATCATTGTATGAGTTTTATTTTTATTTTTTTTCGGTGAAGTTGTTGTGTGAATATGTGATTTATAAATGGAAATGTCATATAAATATCGTGATGAGTTAGTGGGTAAAAGATTTCTGTCAGTGAGTGGTGTTCCCAAGTTAAGTGTTTCGAAAATATCGGATTGGGGTTGGAAGGCTGGTGTTATCAGAGCCTCCAGTCACAAAGATAACAAAAACAAAGATTTACAGGTATAATATATTATAACATCACCATATATTTCATGACATTTTGTATTTTCATTCCTGAAAATATTCGTCGATGGTGTGAATTTTTAATTTTCCTGACGTTGTAAGGGTTGCCACCTTCTCGTAGGTACTTCCTAAGGACCAATGGGGAGTCTTACATTACTTAGGGCGTGGGCTGCAAAGAAAATCAAAAGATTTTCATTTGTTTTTTTTTATAGTTTCGAGTTTCATAAACAAGTCCTACTGCCATAATTTGAATCTCTGTAGGCGTTTACCAACGTGCGTACCTACCTTTGTAAGGAAATTAGGACAATTCGTTATTTATTACAAATTTCTTGTGCATTTTGTTTTGAAAACAAAACAATTTCAAATAATTATGTTTAGTGTAGCAATTTATTCTAAAACAGTTTAAATTTGTACATTTTGTAACAATAACCTTACTTTTTTTTTCGAAATTGTTACACTCTATTATTGTCACGTAGATCAATGCTACTTTATATCAATATTATTTTTAAATATACTTTCTCCAATTAAACTGGCAAATAATTATGATATACCTGATCACCCATTTTTAATTCCATAATTTTTTAAAAACTCAAATCTAATTCCAAATATTGCGTCATATCATACATGACAGAAGATTCCTTTATTGTATATTTTGTAATTCAAACACATTCCATTCTATAATAAAAATCGTTCTATATTCAAATAAATCATCCCGTGAAATTAACGTCAATACCGCTGTAAGGTGATTACTTTCAAATATCTGGCGGCAAAACTATGTTATTGATATCACGTCATTATGTAGATGCCTACACTAGGCACGGCCTACAGCCTACATGACGTAGGCATAGATAGTATAGTTATTATTTTCATCTAGGTGTTGTATGTAAGAGGGGTAGGTATAGTGCACTGGATATTTCACACGAAGGCCTACTCTAGTTAGGGGGAGAATTGTTCTGCCCTATATTGTCGCCTGAATAATTTTCACATTCACTCGCTGAGTTTATAAAATACGTAGGTGGGTATTGATTGAAATAAGAAAATTTTAATGATGTGCAATGGAAAGAGCAATATGGAATTACGTTTTTTAATGGTCAATACACAATAACGGCAATTCCTACCATACGGGGTAGCCAGAAAGAGATAGTATACAAAAAACTACATTACTGAGCCAAAAACATATTACAGTTTCGGATTAGTGAGTCAGTAGATATAAACGTTGTTGATATGAGATCGCTGAGAAGAATGTACCGGAAAACCTTGAGAATTAGGATACGAAATGAAGCTATCAGAGAGTTGAGTGAATGTAAAACGGATGTTGTGACTAGAATGATAGTGAAGAAGTTGAGATGGTTGGGACATGTAGAGAAGATGAATGATGAAAGGATAAGGAATAAAATATACCTGGGAGAAAGAAGAGGTGTAAGGAAGTGCGGTCATCCAAGAATCACGTGGCTTAGACTATGTAGATCGGCTTCTTAAGGACGGACGTGTTTTGAGTAAAATGAATTGTAGAATGCGTAATTTGTATGACGAATTGTATGAATGTGATTGAGGCAAGAAAAATATGTATGGAGACTATGGATAGGGAAGTCTGGCGATATGTTCCTACTGACTACTCCACAAGGGATGCGGCCTGAGAGGCTAAAACAGAATAGAGTCGGTAGAAATGGAAATCGTAATTTATAAATTTATTCATTGTACATTAGTTATGTTGCAATGATCAATTAAATTTTTTCTCACATAATCTGCAAAAAAGTGCACAATTGAATGGGTATTATTCTTATTGTATAGATTTTTTACGCGCGTAATAAATTTACCGCGCAATATTTTATTATTATTATTATGTATCGATACCGGTCATTGCCTATGGAATTTATTGCACATTGATATTTTAAAATATAACTCACCAAATATTATGGAATTCTTTTCGAACAAGTGTTATTTTTGAATTTGAATTTAAAAATCGAAGGAATAGATTGATTTTGAATACCCTACCTATCTAGTGTTGATCTGTTTGCATGAATTGCAGTTCCCGGATGCTGTCGTGGAATGTATGATAGTTTCGTTTTGAAGATTTGGATGATGGCAACATTAGAAAGTATTTTCTTTACGGTTTTTCACAGAAATATGTACTAGCTTTAGGTAAACGTATTTGCATCTAAAATTGCGCGGATTTACGGGATTGTCCCTTGAGAAATAATATTTCTCTCAATTATTGGACCATCGCTGCAGTTCAACGAACTACATACCTAAATACAAACACAGTATTATATCCATAGGTAGGCCATCCTCTTATAGCGGTGTATGTACGTACTAACAATGTATGATCTATCTATACTACACAGCATCGGGAATAATGCCGTCGCCCAATACATTCTCAACGGAGAATATTGACAAATGTGTAAATTAACACTTTGGTTGTATTGTGTATCTTATGCTATTCTGTTCTGTCATTTACCTCAACGCATCGTCCCTTGCTTGATAGGCAAAGAGAATAGAGAGACATCCTATAAGAATATTTATACACACTTCTTACTTTCGTCATATTCATACGGTTAGTCATACACGCTCTAAGATTCTTTTTACTCAAATCGAGCTGAATCGATCTCTTTTCAGTTTCAAAAATCGAACAGCTAGCGCTGGTGTGAAAATGACGAACCACAATGAATTTTCTTTAATGTTCCATTTATTTACTCCAACTGCATAAGGCTATCAATAGTCACTGCGTACAATACATTGTACTCGAGATGACCGTTGAAAATATAACATCGTATATTGGTAGGTAGATAGGTATTACTGTAAGTATATTATATACCTACACCTATATACAATACATAATGAAACGCAGAGAACCTGTTTTATTTCTACATTGTTTTCTTATATTTATTATCCATCTATCTATATCTTATGCACGTACCTAACTATAATGTTTTATTTATTTATTTATTTTATTTACTTGCTACACGGATGCTCCGAGCAAACACTGAATTCGCTTGCAAGTGCATTACGTATAGTATAGTACATATATTAGGGTGTTACGTCGTCGTCGTCGTTGAGAGTGAGCGAATCTTTCTTAAGAGGAATGTATATCTACAGGATATTAGAAAACTATGGTAAAAAATAGTGGAGATACAGACAATTTGAAAATGCCACATTCTTATCTCTGTCTAGATAAAAGAAAGTGCCTGATTGACTAAATCATCAACACACGGCCCAAACGACTAATCTTGGAGGAACGAAATTTGGAATACAGATAGTTTTCGATACAAAAACTTCCAATAAGGAATGAATTTGGGAAATATACTCGATAAAATGCTGTACTGAATTGTCTACATAAAATAAATATACGGACGGAACGTATGAGGTGTCAAAATTAGGGTATTAACTAGTAGTTTCAGACTGCATATTTAGTTTTTCATTGTGAAACTACTTTTAGACCTCTAGGTACAAATTATCTTCTTTAGAGCCTGGTAGAGGGCTAAAAGCAGTATCCTAATTAAAAAACTAAATATAGGTACAATCTGAAACTACTCGACGTAAATACCCTAATTTTGACACCTCTTACGTTCTGTCCGATATTTGGAAAAAAACGATTCTCCATACATTGACAGGACATCCTAATGTAGGTGTAGGTATTTATTTTATGTAGACAATCCAATACAACATTTTATGGATACAATATCCTAAATTCCTTCCTTGTTAAAAGGTTTTGTACCGAAAACTATCTGTCTTCCAAATTTAGGTTCTTCAAGATGAGCCGTTTGGGCTATGTGTTGATGAGTGAGTCAGTCATTCTATCAGGCACTTTCTTATATATCTAGATAAAGATAAGAGTGAACATATTCAAATTGTCTGTATCTCCACTATTTTTTACAGTTGTTTTCTAGTCCTGTATGTATACTTTCCTCTTGAGTAAGATTTTCGCACTATTGGTTTAATTCGTACACTGATATCAAATTTCACCGATACCGTATGTTTGATAGTTATTAATATTCGTAGATAATTCATACATCGAAAAGTTTATCGATATTTTTACCATCAGTTGTTTAAATTACTTCTATTGTATTGTTAATAATTGAATACAACAACAAACCAAGATCAGAATTATAACTTATTATGTATATTATTATTGAATTACGTTATATTATATAGCTCTAATAACTTTCCCTTTTTCTACCTCTTGGACGGCCATGAACCGTTAGCCCGATGGTATTCCATCACTGTAGCTCAGTGTAGCGATATTGTATGCCGTGAATGTATTATGTTCTCATACATACTTCTTACAATACAACGGAGAAACGAATCATGAATACAACAAGTAAACGAAGATTACTTAGACTGCCTACTCGTTGAATCAAAAATATCTATTGCTAACTAAACTCTAAAGTGCTCAAAAACATTCCTCTATCTTATCAATCCGTGTTAGAAAAAGTAAGACTACTCAGCTAATGTTTAAAATATCACCCCAAGACTTAAAATATTGATAAATGAGAGTAATATGTTTGAATGACTCTACTCTAGCGGGTAGAAATTTAAATTTTAAATTAAATTAAAATAAGATCTAGAATTCTAGAATATGATAAATATCTACCTGAGAGGGATATATCTATTATTTTAGGTATTAACTGGATTTGTCTCATCTCAGCTCAACTACCATCACGCCACTACGTTTGTTCATCGAACTATGTAATATTCCAAATTTTACAATGTGATAACTACCTGTCTGAAAATTCGTAATTTTCTTCGTTCAATTATTATTATGAAAGCTACCATCACGCTATTGCGTTTGTTTATTGAAGTACATAATATTCCAAATTTCATAATAATGATGTAGGTACGCTGTCTGAAATTCGTACCTAATTAATTTCTTTCTTTCAACTCTCGTACCATCGCGCCACTAGGTCTGTCCATTGAACTAATATGCCAAATTTTATAAATGACAATATCTACCTGTCTGAAAATTCGTAATTTTCTTCTTGACAATAAGTATTGTACCTAACGGTAACGTACCTATACGGTATCCATTAACGAACTTGATAAGTATCTACCTATTTTACAATGATTCTGTGACATTTGCAATGAAATATTTGTGTTGTTTGGTTGCCTAGCAACGTTAAATAACAGCTATCATGGTTTTTGTCTCTCCTTGTTAAAAGTGTATTTTTTCCGTTTAATCTGCATGTTTATGTAAAGTTTTTGTTTAAAAGTGTTAAATGTTGAGTTAATTATGAGTTTGTGATATTGAGTCGAGTTTTATTTAGAAATTTCTTGTGTTTTTTCTCATTTTTGTTTTCTTGTGCGTCCATAGTATATTTGACATATCTTTTGTTTTTTTTTCGTGTGGAACGTTTTTAATAGTGTTGTGTGTTTTTCTTTCTAATTTTTAATAATAATCATGGATAAAGACGTTAATTTATTGCCGGATCCTCCTGATAGGAAAAGGCCAAGGACTGATGACACTCTGCTTAATATTCAGGCTCCATTGAGCAACAGTTCAATCACGAAATATTCTCAAAGTGCTATGGGACCTTTCCTAGTTTGTGTAGAAAATGTGGACAGAAAACCAATTCATCCAATGTCGTTTGGAAACATTTTATACAAGAACAATTTTTCTTCTATTACCCAAGGTGGGGTAAAAAGTGAAAGTAGAGTAAAATTATCAGTTAACTTTAAAAATGCTAATTCTGCCAATGCATTTATTGACTCTGACTTTATTACAAAAAACAATTTAAAAGCATACATTCCTTCATACAAAATTATGAAACAAGGTATTGTGAGAGGTGTATCCACCGATTTTAATATGGAGGAGATTATTGAAAAAATCGAATGTCCGATTTATACTAAAGTGATCACGGCAAGAAGACTTAATTTCAAAGAGAAATCGTCTGATGGTTCTCCTGTGTGGAAACCATCCAACACCGTATTAATAACTTTCGAAGGACAAAAAATTCCCGATAATGTATACTTATTTCATGTTTCACTAAAAGTTGAACAATACATTGCCCCTGCCATTTTGTGTCAAAATTGCTTACGCTTTGGCCATTCCAAATCAGTCTGCCGTTCACAATCGAGGTGTGTGAAGTGTGGAGATCTTCATACAAGTGATTCTTGCTCTTCGCCGTATGTTAAATGTGTCAACTGTAGAGGAAACCATTTAGCTTCAAGTGTTCATTGTCCAGAGTTATCAAGACAAAAAAACATCAAGAAATCAATGGCATCAAACAACATTTCTTTTAAGGAAGCATGTGTATTACATCCTCGCGCATATATCTCGTACGCCGAGAAAATATCTCATAGTGTTCCATCTCAGTGTCCATCATCCTCATCAAATAATGTTGCACCTCAAAATTCCTGGTCAAAAATGTTCATAAATCTCCCATCTCATAAACCTCGCCATCACACAGAAAATTCAAATAGTAATATTACTAACTCCAGAGAATATAAAGAATGCTTATCATACCAAAATGGACAGGCTACATCCCCCTCTGACGGTTGTTTCTTTCAGTATAAGGATTCCACGAGTCCTGATAATCAAAACATTTCCTCCGAGCCCCACACAATTATAAATTACATAATTCAACTAATTATCCAACTTATTTCCTGTCCAAACTTCAACTTTTCATCCTCAGTCTCTAGTTTTCTTCCACTTCTCACTTCACTTTTACATAATGGCTCATCTTCCACAAACGTGTAATACAGTAATCAACTATAATAATGATTTACGGATTTTGCAATGGAATGCCAGAAGTATTGTTGCGAATAAGTTAGAATTAATGCATTTACTTGTTTCTTATAATATTCATATTGCTGCATTATCTGAGACCTGGCTGCCGCCTGATAGTCAGTTTATAATCCCTGGATACTCCTGCATCAGAAAAGATCGAACAGATGGAAGAGGAGGTGGGATAGCATTGCTTATTAAATCTAATCTACAATTTTCAGTTGTAAATTTACCTTCCAATAATTTTTTATTTCCGACTATTGCAGCTTCAATTCTTGGCATCATATTTGTTTCCATTTATATTCCCTCCGGAACTCCCTTTGATTCTGCTTTCTGGAGTGGAGTCGTTTCAAATTTTTCGTCTTCATTTTTTATCCTTGGAGATTTCAATGCTCACTCTCCCGTTTGGGGAAGCTTCAAGAATGATACCCAAGGTACAGATATTGTTGAATTTGTAGAAAAATATAATTTATGTATCCTTAATGACGGAAGTCCTACTAGATTGACTCCTCCAGGTCAAAAACCAAGTGCAGTTGATATAAGTATCTCTTCGACAGATTTGATGCCGATTACCAATTGGTTTGTTTTGGATGATACTTTTGGAAGTGATCATTTTCCTATTGTAATGAATGTGTTGAATAAAAATAATAATAATCAGATTTATACACGTAGAAACATGTTCAATATTAAAAGGGCTAACTGGGACAAATATGAAAATACATTAAGAAATTCTAACTGTGTTCAATCTCAAACATATGATACTGAAACTTTAAATAGCAATATTACAAAGGAAATAATTTTAGCTGCAGAAAGTAGTATCCCTCTTAAAAATAGTAACAACAATAAAAGGATACATAGGAACCCTCCGTGGTGGGATGAAGAGTGCTCAGAATTGATTGAAAAAAGACGAAATTCAATGAGAAAATATAGAAAAAATATGTGTTTAGCTAATTTCTTAGAAGTGAAACAGATACAAGCATTAACAAAAAGAACACTTCGACGAAAGAAAAGACAAGGCTGGAAAGATTTTTGTTCCTCTCTCTCTCCTGACACAACACCTTCAGTAGTATGGCAGTCTATTCGCCGCTTGCGTGGTATATACAGATCCAACTTTTCACCCCCTCTTAGTCCTCTTTGTACCGAGCAATTTATTAATAAACTTGCTCCAAATTATGTTCCTAATGTAGACGAGATTGTCGAGCCTAATAACCAGAGACTCACTTCTTCTTGGTTTGATTCAGCTTTTTCCTATTCTGAATTGTTATCAGCCATTCAGGGTACTACAGACTCTTCTCCAGGTGTAGATCGAATTCCTTACTCTTTTCTACGTCATCTCCCTGAACACATGCTTCATCAAATTTTACATTTATTTAATGAAATCCTTATTACTGGACAGGTACCCCAAATTTGGAAAAAACAACTAATAATTCCTATCCTCAAACCTGGAAAAGATCCAATTAATAGTTCTTCTTATCGTCCTATTGCATTATCATGTTGTCTGGCAAAAATATTAGAACATATGCTTAAGGCTCGTCTGGAATGGTTTTTGGAAAGCAATTCATTGTTGCCCCCATACCAATTTGGATTTAGAAAGGCAAAATCTTGTTTGGATAACCTTTCTATATTAGTGACAGATATTCAGATTGCTCAATCCAACCAGAGCAACGTCATTTCAGCATTTTTAGATATATCCAGTGCGTATGATGATGTTCTCCTATCTCCTTTAAAAACTAAACTATTAGATATCGGTGTTCCTAAGGCTATAGCTAATCTTATATTTAATATGTTTTGTGAACGTACAATTTTATTGCAATCTAATAACCAATGCTATTCAAGAACAATATATAAAGGCATTCCACAAGGGTCTGTCCTAAGTCCGATCCTTTTTAATATTTACACTTCAGACATAACCCCTCATCTCCCTGAAGAATGTCAAATTCTTCAATATGCTGATGATTTTGCTATTTATGTATCTAATAAATCAATTGAAAGGGCATCTTCTTCCCTCCAACTGTCACTGGATGGTTTGGGTCAATGGTTTAAGAATAATGGATTTTCACTCTCGCCTTCAAAGAGCCAAGTTGTTATTTTCTCCAATAAGCGTAAGCTTCCGACATTGAATTTTATTTACGATAACGTTCATATCCCAATCAAAGATTCTGTGAAATTCTTGGGTATGATTCTTCATAAAAAATTATCATGGAAATTGCATGTCGATTATATTTCTTCAAAATGTGAAAGAAATATTAACATTTTACGATCAATTAGTCGTGTTTGGTGGGGATGTCACCCATCTACTATGAAGTTACTATATGACGCTTTGATCCGTAGTATAATTGACTATGGAAGTTTTCTACTTGACCCTCTCCCCAAATACATTTCTAAAATTTTAGAAAGAATTCAATCTAAATGCTTGCGTCTTATTCTAGGTTGTATGAGATCTTCCCCTATTTGCTGTCTTCAAGTTGAATGCTTGGAGATGCCAACTATTCTTCGTAGAGAGTATCTAGCTTATAGATTTCTCCTCAACAGAATAAATCTACATTTTCATCCCTTACTTATTAAGTTAGAAAACTTAGCAAATATATGTTCGACTAAAGCCGTATGGCGATCTAAGTCTCACCCTTTTTTAGTTTCGTGTCTCCAATTATTAAAATCAAATTTCACATTCCCTGTATCTGCAAACATTCCTTTCTTCCTTGTTCCCTTTGAAGCTACAGTTTTTGTTCCCGATACGATAGATTCTATAGATATGGATAAGAATTTATCTAGAATAGAATGTTCTGGGGTTAATCAGATTTTCCACGACCGGGTGAATTCCCGCTGGCCGGAATATACGAAGATCTTTACGGATGGCTCCAAATCCGAGTCTGGAGAATGTGGTGCAGCCTTCTGTATTCCATCACTTGAGATTTCTAAGAAATTTCATCTTTCCCATCATTCCTCCGTTTTCACTGCAGAATGTTTAGCGCTCAATGAAGCAATCTTGCAAATAATTTCTCTTTCTATTAATCACTCTGTCATATTTTCAGATTCACTAAGTCTGGTTAAAAAGCTTTCTTCTAATTTGAAAACTGATCCGAGAAACGAACTTTTTTGTAGTATAATCCACAATTTATACCTTGCCCATCACAGAGATCTCAAAATCATGATTGTGTGGATTCCATCTCACATTGGTATCTGTGGAAATGAATTTGCTGACCACCTGGCGAAAGAAGCTACACATAGTGGTGATGTTCCCAGTTCTTTTTTCTTTTCATTGGATGATTTCCTTCCCACTATTTTAAAGAAGTTGAGAGATGACTGGGAAAAAACCTGGAAAGTTTCTAGTAAAGGTGCACACTACAAAACCATTCAATCGTCACTTCCATCTAGACCATGGTATGAAAAAAAATGTTTGTCAAAGTTAACAATCTCCACTATTTGCAGATTGAGGATGGGACATTGTTTAGTTAATTCACATTTGCATAAAATAGGGATTCTCGTTTCCGGACAGTGTGAATGTGGGGCGGAATCGGAGACTTTGGACCATATCTTTTTCGATTGCCCCATATTTATTAATTCGACGTTGCTCTCCGAAATCAAAAAACATGTCCATACTTTTCCGATATCCATTAATTTCCTTTTAGCCCAAAATTCACAAGACATTCATCTATCAATCATGAAATGCATCCATCAAAATAATAGAAATTTTTAACACTTTCACATTCTTGTATTAATATGTTTGGTTTATTTTATTGTTTTTCGTTATAAGTCTATTTGTAATCATCTTTATCTTTCATCTTATTATCAAAATTATTCTAATATTGTATTGATTTGATTTAATTGGCACAAATCACTCTTTACGGGTGGATTGCCTTAATGAATTAAAATAAAATAAAATAAAATAAATTTGTGTTGTTTATATTGTTGACAGCACAGTCCACAACAAACATGAATCATTACGTACTTATTTATTTAATGGGTAAATTATGACATGCCCTTAAAGGCGGAAGTTGTGGTTTTATAACACGATAGAACCTTGAATAGTTTAGAATCTTCCAACCAGTTTAACTGGATACGTTTTCGGTAGTTTTCAATCAAAATACCATCGTGTTTTTCAAGGGTCTTAGGAAGAATCTTAGGAATTCAGCAAAAATAAATAAATCGTTATTACCCAGCAAATGTTTACAAGTTACAAAACAAGAAGATAGTAGTGTGCTAAAAGCTGGATTTGCAAAAGCGATATCTTTCGCCTTTCGGTCAACCCGATAACGTAGGTATAAATAAGCACAATTTTATGGTGGTTACCTAAGACGTAGCTAATTTATACTGTAGTACAGACTAATACAGCTCCCACACTACTTGATACACGCATGAAATTGCCGCAAACCACCCCCAAAAATTAGTACCTACACATGAAGTTTGCTGCGAATATCGCAGCTCAACGACTAGAAATGTGTACACTGTACAATGTGTCCTTTACGCCTCTTTAAGGGGTTCATCCACAATCACGTCTTTCAATGTTATTTTATAGTGCATTTTACGATTTTTCTCATTGAATTTCCCATGTATGTATGTACAGGATCTCCATAATCGTAATACATGAAAAAGTATAGGTGTTAAATGATATCTTTAGTTTCCTGATACCATGTGCTGTACTACTGTGTCGTCACGGTTTATCTCAATATTCCCAATTATGGGGTTATCTATGAATGCTGCAGTCACACACAACATCAAAAATCGCAGCATTGCGATATTTTTTCCTTATTTAAGTTGTCTATAATTTTGTATTGTATTTTCCGAGTAAATAAATAAATAAAGTTCACCCTAGTATATAACTTTATGTGATTTATTTTTTACGCGGAGGAATGACTTTGCCAACACACTTCTCAGTATTATCAGCCAGAAGAGTCTACATATTATCATTCATGATTCACATATAAACTCATCAGCCTAATACTGGGATAAATTCACCTATCCAGATATCACGGATATCACAGGATTAGGCTCAGATGCGCGGGGCCTAAAATACAAGCATTGTGCCTGAAATATCAGTATTTAGAAATCGTCTTACAATATTGCAAGTATTAATAATGACCGATTTTTGCATTTTTATGTATAAATTTTCCGGTAAATCTAATTTTTTAAAATTGTTTATTAGCGATTTTGGTATTATACCTGTAGCTAGATTGTATTAATTGATTGTATTGAATTTAGATTGTATGCCTCTTGTATTGTAAAATATTTTTATTTATTTATTAGTAGTACTCGTAAATACCCTACGAAATTTAAAATGAGAGGTGAATATCATTGATGAAAATGTTTTGACTGTTTTGGGTGCAATCGATGAGGTTCGCCACCAATTCTGGGTGTCTTATTAAATAAATTATCGCATTGCTCTTTTGAAAGACATATAAACATACATGGTAAGTCGATTACGTGTAATTAAATAATCTTTAACTTCCATAAGAAATTTCACATTCTTTTTAGTAGGTAAGCTGTAGAAGGGAAGGGCATATTTTTCTTCGTGGAACTTAGGGCTATAGTATGCGGCCTTTCGTCTTTAGACTGGTCAGTAGTTTCTTCTTCTTTTTGGCACTCTCCCAACTTATTTTTTATTTTTTTTTTATTTATTTAGTAATATAATACAAGTACAGTTGTAATTAATTTTTCAGCAGATAGGTACAAGATTTACATAGTTTAATGTTGTCCTTCTCTCTCAATAAGTAAATAAATACTTGAGTAGAGAGAGGAGTGTTTACAATGAGTGCATACTATTCATGATTATTAACATTATTGCCGGTGAAAGCTATTGAAGTCAGCTCTTCTCGTCCTGAGGTCGTATACTCTTCTATGCCTCATGTCATCCTCATCTAGACCATTTCTCCGCAGGATCTTGTCGCATTGTGTCATCCAGATATTCTTTGGTTTCCATTTTGATGGATGTTGAGGGAGATTCATTGACATTACTATATATTTACGGTGTGTTCCGGTGGTCTCCGCCTTATGTGTCCATACCATATTTTAGTTGCCTTTCTTCTAGCTTACTATTTATGTCAGTAACACCCATGCTATCTCAAATGCGTGAACTTCTTAACTGGCCAACAGTTCTCTTTATTCATTGGAGACTCGATCAACCCATGAGATGCGTTCACCCATATTCAAAATGCCTTAACTTTATTTATCATTGAGACTTCGAGTCCTATCCACCATTCCACTCCATACAATAATTTCTCAACTATTTCAAATATTACTGCGTCTCGTCTAGGCGAGATGTATGAAAAATGTTTTGCAGATAAATCTCGTTACAGAGAGTAACATCATAAGTATATTACTAGTTACAACTGATACTAGATTATATTATTATAAGTTGACTATGTAACATAACTTGTACGAAGTAGGTAATACTGAATACTCTGAACGAGTAGTATACTAACTATACAAGGTTGACTTGATTACCTTGGATTACTACTTCGTTCATAGTATCTACAGACAGAATATTACACGTAATAATTAATAATGATATTGTTTGTAATATTATCAAACTAGACTCCATTATTTTACTGATGTCTGCAAAGAATTTGTAAATTTGAAGTATTATGTCATTCTCTTTAAAGACTGCATCAGCAAATTCTTCCTCTCTTGTCGTTTTGGTTATGATCGAAATTTTGTGTCTTTTTTTCGGAAAATTATTCCGACAAATCTTGAAAAGTATTTTCTGCGTACTATTTCGACAACTTGCCATAGAAAATTCTAAATTACCAGTGGTAGAAATATTCAGTGAAGTCTGCCTAACTTAACATTATTTTTTCAAATTTGGTATGTGAGTGTAAGCGCAAAATAAGAATTATACGTAAACGACAAAATCATTTTTGGCTTATTAGGTGTATAAAAAGGGGACCATTATGAAAAAAAAATTGTTGCGTTGCATTGATTCACTGCGTCTTGCCTTAAAAAATTTTCATCAAGCATTAACAAACTACGGAAATAATCTAGAGGTAATTTTGGAATTATTTTTTACTCGGTAGAATCACTAAAACATAATATCATTTATCCACGTTTTAAGTCTTAGAATGATATCTGTACCATTAGCGGAGTAATCATCCTCTTCTCGACGCAATTTCTCTCATGTTCTGTTATTACTATGAATTTGTATCTTCGTCAGCCTACTCCCGTCCACTCCTGGACGAAGGCCTCCTCCATCTGCTTCCACGCCGCTCAATCCTGGGCTCTCTGGATCCAGTTGGTACCCACGTACTAGCTGTTATTATGTAGTTGAAATTGTGAAGATAGATACCTTCGTATATCTAATGGTACCTATATCTACCTAAAGAAAAGTATTTGCTAAAGATTTCCATCACGGAAAATTTATGTTACTCTTGATTTAATTTTTAAAAAACATTGAATAATAAATTTAGGAGTGCGTAGGGTGAAGTCGCTTTTTCATACTAACTTGTAAGTACGAGTACTTTCGCTTTGTTTTATGGTTGACGCTGGGATATCATATACTTTATATTGTAAGTTGTATTAATATGTACTAACACGTAACACATGACATCTCTTTGATATTGTGTGACATAAAATGTTAAATAAAATCTTAAACATGATTATTATACATGGCTTGTCGAGATTTGAATTTTATGATAATTTGGTAGGCATACCTTACATATGGGACTTATATGTACACCTGAATTAGAATATTATATGGACTTTACAAAGATGATATTACATTACCTTAAAAAATAATTACCTAGAGACACATACTTCGCGAGGTGTAAATAAAGTATGTCTAACAATATGATTTTTATTAATTTCATAAATTTGTTTTTTTGTGAGAACATCGGATTTTCTATATGTCGTAGTTGAAATAACAAGTACCTACTATTTACGAGTATATCAACAAATGTACAGGAAAGAATAGACTTTCCATCAGGCTTATGACTAATCGTCAGCTAACTTAATTTACCTTCAATTGTATAATACTATTGTAGATAGTATAGTCTATAGTATATGTGATCATCTTTTCCTTCGCTTTCATTAGTACTGGGTCCTGTTATTTCTCGGAAACTAATTCTCTTGTGACACGGGCGTCCAACCATCACGTTATCTCTTCGAAGGTCTTCCGGGAGGTCTGTTTCCCAAAGGGTATTCGTTCGTCGCTATGTTAACTACTTTCTCAGAACTGGATCTCTCCAGAAACGTCTTCTTGCTCTTTCCCATTGCACAAAGTCCCAGACATCACAGGTTCTCCTTATTTCGGAGTTCCTTCCTTATTGTCTCGGACTTGTTGAATTTGAATTTGTTCTTCGTCTTGGACTCGTCCTTAAATTCAAACTCAACTCCGACAGATCGAAAATCGATCCCCGCTCATTTGATCCTTTGACATTCAGTCATTTTGTCAGTAATTTGTAATATGTATTATATTATACTTTATAGGTTCACAACTTAGAGGTAGTTGACAAACCTCTGTTTTGCGTATTTAACTTTTTAAAATTTTCAACATGAGATCATTGATGTTATCTTTCATGAATTTTCTACTCTAAAATTCTAAGATACGTGATTCCAAAACTTATTACCTATATATTAAAATATTTATGTAGAATTTTAGAATTTTTTATCGTTATTTAACCGAGTCAACGCCCTACAACATTATAATACAGCCATAACTTAGCGCGTACTACGAGCTACGTTATATAAATTTAGTTTCTAGGAACAATAATTTACCTTTCCTATCGATCACGTGTATCAGGGAACAGGATTTTAGCAATGACTGGACAACGGAAATGGTGTACGCTGTACGCGCATAACTAGTTAAAGTAACATAGGTACATCACTAGTTATTATGTAGTTACACTTTAATATTAGCTGTACAGTGTACGTATATCTATATGAGTATCACCGGTGGAATCATAAATGATGAAAAACTTTTTCGTGAGTTACGTTTTTGAGTCATTTGATAAACATTCACGTATCTATACTTGATTTCTTTGGGTTTCTTTTAGTTCAGTTTTGAATACACGTCTTTCTTTAGGGTCTTCACATTTTTCGTAAAGCGTTAATCGTTAATGAACAAAATTAACATTTTGGTTAACGATTTAACGCTTTTCTCACCTCCAAAAATAGTTAACAGATTATTTAACTTCCGTTACATTTTACTTTCGTTAATAAGTCCGTTTATATTTGATTGTTTTATTAATATGTACCTAGGTGTTTGTAAAATTTCTATAAGACATTTTACTCCTTATTCAAAAATGAGACTCGCCACCCATTCTGTATGTTTTGTTTGTGGTAGACAGATTGTATGTATTTGTGTACCCACCTTGTTGGGATACATCGCGATAGTGTGATAGCAGTAGTATATCGTTCAGATCCTTGGTGATTGCATCAATACTAGAGAAAATCACCAGATTCCATTTATTGAAGATTTTGTTTCAGCCACATCAACGTTAAAGGTTTATTGAACAAAATTTTTGTTCATTATCTCATTCGTGAAAGATGATGTAATTTGACATGCAGAAAGTCAATGATATTTCTCGAAGGTGCTAAAACATAGAAACACTTTTAAACACATTCTTTCGATAATCTGTCAGATTCGCCTATAAAATTTGCCAAAATTTTAATTTATTTGGAACATTTTCAAATCGTAACAATGTTCGAATTTCAAAAGAGTCGATACGTAGAACGTTAATAGTATTCCATTCTATCATATATTTTTTGTCTCGTATCGTGTTTGAACTGCGACAAAGCTTATTCAGACCACGTCTCGTCTTGGAAAATTGTATTCTTTGTTTGTGTGTTTTTTCTGCCTTTTTTAGAATTCTCTATGGTAGTGAGATCTTTGTGCGGCATTCACTTCCAACATATTTGATTTTCTCTTTCTTCTATTGTGGTGAGATACAATTTACCATTACATACTGTATCTTATATCAACTTACATAATTCTGGTGAAAATCTGGTATGTTTGTTACGTAGGACCGTGGCAACTTTTGCAAGTTGTTCGAATATAATAATAATATAATACATAATAATAAAAATAAAAACAATATACATATAGACAAATATACATATAGACATAATCATGTGGCAAAAATAATCCACCAAAATTTAGCTATAAAATATAAATTAATAAATTCGAGAAATATAATTCCATATTATAAATACAACCCGGAATCGGTTTTAGAAGATCAAAATTATAGGCTCTATTATGATAAAACAATTATAACAGATAGAACAATACATCATAATAGACCCGATGTAGTTTTACATAACAAACAAACTAAAATTACTTATTTAATTGACATCGCTGTACCAAATACATTTAATATTCAAACAACCGTCGCAGAAAAAATTCGTAAATATACAGAATTAGCAGGTGAAATAAAAAATATTTGGCATTCTAGGTCGGTATATATAATCCCATTAGTATTATCAGCTACAGGTATAATACCAAAATCGCTAATAAACAATTTAAAAAAATTAAATTTACCGGAAAATTTATACATAAAAATGCAAAAATCGTTCATTATTAATACTTGCAATATTGTAAGACGATTCCTAAATACTGATATTTCAGGCACTATGCTTGTATTTTAGGCCCCGCGCATCTGAGCCTAATCCTGTGATATCCGTGATATCTGGATAGGTGAATTTTTCCCAGTATTAGGCTGATGAGTTTATATGTGAATCATGAATGATAATATGTAGACTCTTCTGGCTGATAATACTGAGAAGTGTGTTGGCAAAGTCATGCCTCCGCGTAAACTTTTTTAATTTAATGACATGCATTAAACAAATAGCGCGTTTATTGCCATGGGCAATATCTGCAAACACAATAGTACAAAAGTGTACATAAAATGACGAAAAATAATAATAATAATATATACCTACGGAATTTAAAACACTTCGCGTTCGCAATGCCTTCATCCACAGTACAAAAGTGTTTGGCTAATATGTACTGCTTTTTATTGAAGTAAGATTGGGTAACATAGATATACGAACTTAATAAATGTTTACAGTGATTATCGATAGATGACGATGTCGAGATTCTTAGAGGTCGCGGCTTTAGACGCGCGGAAATGTTTAATTTGTTCATTGTGATTTATAAAGTGGAATTGTAGTACAAATATTATTATTAAGTATTCAGAATAGAAAATACCATGCTAAAGAAAAAAACTACCATCATATGAATGTACGTACAACAACATGTAAGGATGAGAAAGTTGGCGATCTGTTCTTCGTACCTACTCTGCAAACCACGCATTTTTTTACGAGTTACAGCTAGTTATTAAGAAAATTATAATATCCGTACGTGTTTTACTCACAAACTTACAAGAGTTTTGATTAAATTTTCCTAGAATCGTAACCGAAAAACCCTTGAACTTAGGATACCTGCGTTGTGTTTGCTGGCCTATAATTAGCTCCAGTACTCAATGGATTCCCAGAACAGATGATTATACTATCTTCTTCCTTACGTTGTAAATATTTGTTAGGATACGTATTATTAGTTATTTTAAGGTCATGATCTAATCAGATCAGTTACCTGTCATTTGTATTACCTATTATATGTAGGGATGATATCATTTTCCATGGAGGAAGTCACTAATAAGTCCAATTCTGGAACCTTTTGGAACTGAAATAAGTGGAAAAAAAGAAGGTCTTATTTTAGTTAGTTCGCATTTAATTAGTTACAGAATTGATCCAAATTTAAAAATAATTATTAAAAAAATGAATCGAAATAAACCCAAATACATCTTTGCACACAGAAAGCTTAAAAGCTTGTGTTGTGATGTGGGGTAGGTCGGGGATTGAACCTGCGTCCACTGGATTAACAGTCGAGCGCGTTACCAACCAGGCTACCGACCACCTCAAATATGTACTGATGTGTCTGCCCTTCTTCTCCATGACTATCATTTCTTCATTTTTAAAGTAGTCACTAAATATTTTAATTACACGCTATTTTTTAAGGACTTTGTTGGCCGCAGAACGCTGCTTTACAATTTGTCAAAATTTCCACGAGAAAATTTGTGGAAAGCCATTATTTCATGATAATGTTTTATCATATGTTTTTCATTCCACTTTGAGTTACGGGTCCTTGTAAGTTCCCTGTGTTCCCTCGTGGAACGTTAAATATAAAACATATATTAAACAAAATAATGCCTAATCCCGTTCGGGATTTTTGGCTTAGAGTAGTACTGTTTGATTCTCTTATTTGTAACCCGCCCTAAAAAAATAATTAAGTAGGTAATAATTAACAAATTTTGAAGAGTTGACTTTTATTGTTTGTGCGATAGACAATTAAGTATACTATCATATACACATTATACGGTCCATAATTTCATACTGCACTTAGTAAATTGCAATATAAAATAATATATGCTTAAAATTATTTTAATAATCCTTTGAGGACGTAGTTTAATTAACTCCACAGTCTAATCCTTTAGAAAGGATAATCCCGGATTAGAATGACTTGCATTGCATGCTATAATGAAGACACATTGACTTTACAACTTGTGTAACAATATAGTGGCGGAGGTGGTTGTAAAAAGCAGAGTCTTATTATATAGTATGGTCTGCAAGGCAGGTATCGATCTAATAGTCTCGCGGGCCGCGGCGGCGGGCCCTGAACCCGCTAGGAGCATTGACTCCTCAACTCAGCCGCTGCACCGTACCGTCTCGCCGGGCCCCGTAGCACCGTGTGAGGTCACCCTACATTTTATATAATACAACTATTATAATATAGTTTCTAATTCCTACCCTTACATAGTAAGACATTCCTAAACAGAACGTACCCACTTAACCATTTCTAATGTATTTCATTCATTGATCACGTTACCTATAATCTTTCTTTGCATTCCTTTTCGTCAAAGGAATTCACTAGCTGCTCTGGCACCGTCTAATCTTTTTATTAGAAATATTGAAAATGACGAAACTAGATTCCATCAACAAATAATATTAAGTACATCAGGTACGTTACATGTTCCTCATCCCTACTTCTGGATATAGACTTCTTCCAAACGTTTCCGTTATTTTCTGTCACTCGGCTTTCTCATCCAATGTCTACCCGATACCGAGCAATTGTTGAAGGTTTTCACGATGAACACTTGGCTTGGCTTTCGGGCGAACCGTGTGTAGATTGACTTTTGATTGACCGGTGTTTCGACACCCCTGATGGTGTCTTCTTCTTCAGACTCGCTGTTGAGTTTACGAGGTCTACTCTGTGGCTGACATCTATTCTGGGCCTTCCGACACCAGTTTTGTTTGCTCGTGGTCTCCATTCAATAAGTCTGGGTGTCTACATACTAACATTTTGTCTTATTCGTGCCCTGCCTATTCCTATTGCGATTTCAGTCTAGCTCAGGTCTATGTTATGTTTCCTAATTTCTTATTCTGTCCCTGTTACGTTACAATATCCCCATAAATCCCAATCATCTATGGAGCATAAGAAGTACTAAGCTCAAGAGTATGCCCTTTTAAAATACCCCTCATCAAATTAAACCTCCTGATGTAACGTCCACTGCCAGGCGAATAAACAAGCCTCATTTCCAGCTGATTGTTTTTAACGTACTGTTAATTTTTGCTCCACGTTTTCTCTAAGCTCCTCGCTTGGTCTATGGTGAGCTGGTAGTTGTCCTAAAAGAACAATGTTAAATTTCTGCCCATGAGGATTCATGGAAGTTCCATGTTGGAGGCTTGAACATATATAGGAACCGCTTTGAATCTCCACAATACTGATCTACTATCCCCTGCCTCCAACTCTTTTCTCGAGAATTTATCTATTCTTGATTAAGGTGTCTTGCATCAGTTTTCTTTAGTAGCTAATAAGGACACATCATTGACACAAGAAATAGGTCTCTATCCAAGGTTTTGAGTACAAAATATAAACATAATGGTTACCTATTTACATTTTAATGCATTCTTATGTAGGTCATAAGATAACGCTTGGTTTAATTACCAAGCTTATGGGTTTTTTTGTCCACAAACGGTACATTATTGTACGCATTATGTTGTAGTTAATGTTTAAATAATGCAGTTTTGTAATATTTGTGCAATCTTTGGTGACCAAACATTAATCATACAAAAATCCATATACTTTTACAGTCGGGGCACTTTGCCATTGCATTTTGAGGAATATGTTTCTATTGCTTGTTCTCGATTTTTCGAATCATAAGTAAGCAAACTTTTTGATCAAGCCCACCAAAGAATTTTAATCAAAGCCCTGAAATTCGTAGACCAGTTCGCTCGATCTCATCATCATCATTATCTTCAACCTTCCTGCGTCCATTGTTGAACATGTCCTTACCCACATATCTCCACAGTTCCCTATTCTAAGCAGACCACATCCAACCGCCGTCTCTCGCAACTCATATCCTCCGATCTTTCACTCGATCTACAGGGGTCTTTTCCATCCACAATGCACTCAGTACCCTCAACCACACAATCATATATTTGCTCTGAATTTTGACAAACTTTCAACAAGTAGAATGTTTGCGATAATAGCTAACACAAAAACTACTACATTATGTACCTACTGCTACGTAGCAAAACGATGGTCATTTTATTCACGACTCATTTGAGTCACACTCATACATTTGTTTGACGAATACATATTCTCTTTGACGATTCGTATTATTGAACACGCTGACTATTTTCTTTCGGTTCATTAACTTATTTTCAATTTTACACAATAGTAACAATATATCTACATCTGAATGCTCTTGTATTGCACTACACGTACATTGTACAGACATGTTGTATTCTTGTTATAAACAAGTGCAGACTTCTTTGCGGCTACATGCACGACTTATATAATATGTATATTGCAGTTATGTTGCATTATATTACACTTCTACCACATCAGGTGTATATAATTGCTTTGTTCTGAATATATCTATCTCGATATATTGTATACGTATATTTTGTTTGAGATCTCGTAAACAGTTCGCCGCCCAATGAACGTATCCTTGGATGATGTTTTATTTTTGTTGTAAATATTTTTCAACATCGCAGACGGGATACGTTTTTTCGCGGCATCTAAATTTGCATATTAATGCAAATTTCGTATTATTTTTGATCCATTTATTCATACCTTTGCAACATATAATACCATTCGTCTACTTGCTAAACCATTGAAGAATGTAGATATTGTGTGGTTGATTCGCATGTTATCATAGAACGTCTTGAACAATTTCAAGAACCCATTATATCCCAAAATAAAATATCTAAGTAAACAGACAACAGACAGAAATAATCTGTGCAAGATGGTGCAATAAGTCGCGCATAATACATTAATTAATTAATTTTATAAGTTCGTACCTATTTTCACAACTGTAGAGTGTAGGTATATGTATTTTGTTGCCCACTAACTAATAACTGGTCTGTCCTAAGAGTCACAGCCGTCCTAACTCCCTTTCATCCTTAGATGTATTCTTCTACTTTCTGATGTCACTCCATTATACCAATTGGATTTAGATTTGTCAACGATCTACCTTTCCTTTTCAATAGAAACATTCATAGTTTTTCCTCCTCAATAGAAACGATAGGTATCGACGTTCACGTAATGTAGCACTATGTGAACTTCCTTAGAGAGAATGCCGGTTGGGTGTTCCGACACGTCGCGTGATCCTTTATGCCCAGGGCAACCTATTCCCACACAACCTGCTTTCAAACGTGTAATTTTGAGAAGCTGTATACGACAAATTCTCTCTTCTTTAACGACAATTTTGAACATATTTTGACAACGTAGTTAGTAAGACAAGGTCGTACTTCATATAGGAGAATCATACGAATGCTACGTGCCAAAAAATACGTAAAACACATAATATAACACGGAAAATCTCTCTTAAAACAATAATATATATCAAATTTTGGTACATTGTACTTTGAAGAACACATTAGATGACTAAAATATGAACGTTCAACCACAGAAGAGAAAATGGATATAGATTATAGGTATAGTATGTAGTAGGTACAATCAATTGTAGAGACGTAGGTGTACATAGGTCTACAGAACAAAGTTGAAGTTTGTATGACGTCGATACAGTTGTATGAAGAAGATCAGCGACGGACGTTTTGATGCCAGGCGCATCTCATGCACTTGTAGTAGTAGGTCAATGCACCTAATTCTACTATTATTAATGTATACGTACAACTAACAATGCATATACAGGATGATTGGCTCCGTACAGTAGCGGATCGTGTAGTACGCAATTGCGGCCCCCGAGATTTGGGAGCCCCGAAATTAGGTCAGACTTCATACAACATGTAAAAAAAACGTTATAATTCAAATAATAATTAACGTAATTTCAATAATACCATATATTTCTAAAACAATATCAAAAACCTGCAACGCTGTTAACTTATATTTTCTGGTACGTGTGGGGTTTTACGTTAGGTTGTGAGCCCTAAAATCTGTTGTTTGTAGTTGGGCTCGGATATGTAAATCCGCCACTGGTTCTGTATGTCAAATATTTGGAGAGATGGTAGAGGACAAAAGGTTTAAAAAAAGGGTTAATTGAATGTACATTGTACGTATCCAAAATTCAGCTATTTGGGGGATATGGCCTTTTCAAAATTGAAGAGTACGAATATTTCTTATTTAGGTTTTTTTGACAATAGGTCACAAACTGATGACTCGATTTTGACAAAACAAACCAAAAATCGCAGTTAACTTTAGGCCTTCGATAACATCTTTTTTTTGGCTTTTTCGTTAGGGTATAGGTAGTGCAAATTTGATGAAATGAAAAAAAATGTTATATTTTCCAATGAACATCCATTTTAAAATTTCACGATGAAGGCTTGATGAGTTCTCAATAAATTGGATTCGAAAAAAAACGTATTTTCCGACGAAAGGGTCTCCAAATATTCGGCATACGCAACCAATCACTCTGTATACACTACGCTATGCCCTATCTATTACTAGCATACTATAACGTACTTCTATGTTCACACGCTTGAACAACACACGTGCGTTATTTTGTGTGTGTGTGAGTCTGAATGCATGTGGTCAACAACATCATAGAGGCAATCATATGTTTTGAGTGTAACGTACCTGGAATATTTAATCGATTTACATTATTTGAAAATGGAACGAAAAACGTATTCGATTCCTTATTTGAATTTGAATGTTCTTAATTAATTCTGTTCTTAATTAATACTTCGAACGTTTCGTTGGAGATTTGATTTCAAAATGGTGTTCGAATACTGAACCGTATCTGATACGAAATCCTGATTCATCAGTGACGTAACGGATATGGAATTAATTAAATTATGGTGATGTACAATGAACATATTTCCTTTGCTTCGCTTCTGCTTGCTCTTCAGTTCCTTTTACACAAAACGAGTCCTTCCTGCAGCATTTAATAGGTTTTGGTATAAGTATGTCACTTGTAATTGACTTGGAATACATCTTCTGTTGTTTTCAAACTCCACAAACTTTCACACTCAAACATCATCAACATCAGCCCTCTCTAGTCCAGTGTCGGATAAAGGCCCTCCTTTCCGACGTCTGACACTCTCTGACCATTGCCACTGTGCCACTAGTGTCCGGCCACTCTTATTATGTCATCAGACCATCTTGCTATCGATGTACAACATACATGTCAGGCGCGAAGCTACCTAAGAACACGATTCCCATAGAGTTACCTTTTGGATAAAATTATAGGTATAATAGTGTCTAATTTGACGTAATCCAATAAGAAATCTTAGCTCCAGCTTACCTTCTCGAAAAATCCACCCTTCGTCACTGGTACATATACACATTGAAATTGGGTTACGAACCTCGTTGCTGAAAAATATATGAAATGTGTTATGGGAGATTTACGAACACTCTACTTTTACAGATCACTCGAAAAAATATCAACAAAGTGTGTGAGCCAATTCTACAAATCAGAATTAGTTTTTATTTAGCGGTTGTTTCTAAATTATCTATAAATCACTGTTCATTCTTTCCACATGTCTAAACATGGGTCTTTCACCCCAATAGAACCACAATAGTTACCTACTTAGTAATTTCCTTTATTGTTCCCACAAGGAACATTGCCCTAGCAGGCTAATAATTGTAAGACGATATACAGGAAACTGATGGGGAATATCTACCTAGTTGTAGTCAGTCAGGTATTCAGCTCCACTGATCGGAGAAGTACTCAGTTATACTTTCGTTCCTCTTCATACAATCAAGAAGTCCCTCGAGACGATCTAATTCTGAACACTCTCACACCCTGGGACTTCACACTGTAATGTACCAAGATCCAAGTGTAAAAATATGTGACATCTCCGAGGTTATTTAGACACGATCTCTCGTGAGAGATGTGACTATTTATAAGTATCTTAAAATAATGCACATTTACTGTATTTACATTAATACAATATTATTACAGATAGCACAACGTTTACGCGAGGAATACATTGTTGTCAAACACTTATATCATGTTTACTTGAATTATTTTGATTTACAAATTTTATTCTTGTAAAGCGCTGGATTTTTTCTGCATTCCGTAGTATATACAATGTAGTATTCCCACAACAGTGTAGAAGAACTAAGGATGAACATTGTCGGGCTTTCGACTGACCTCGGCTGGCGTAAGTGAATACTTTACACAACGCAGCCGTCGCTCCTCGTGGTGTAGTGAATGTGATCCCTACTATGCGAGACGAAGGTCTGGGTTCGAATCCCAGCCGGTATGAACTGAAATGGCAAATGTTTCTCGAGTGTAAAGTGATCACTTAACCCAGCCGAGTCGGTCGTAAGCCCGACAACGTACATCCTTAATTATTTTACACTGTTGTAGGAATACTACAATATTTATATGTTTATTTATACCTAACCGTTCTGATGAGCGTATACAAGTTAGGGTTACAAAAAATACGATATTTATTATACAAAGTGTAGTTTTTTCGTTATTTTTTGTAATTTTACCAGGATTTACTGGGAGGCAGCATGGCGATAATCTAGCCCTATTGAATAAATGCCATGGTTTTTCTTTATCGGATTTTTTGCTGTATTTCTGTATAGTGTTCGCTTGAAATATAAATAAATGAAGAAAAAAACATAATGGTTAGTACCATTACCATTTTCCCCGGTTTGTAAAATATCATATTTTTATATTTTTTCGAGTGTGTGTGTGAGTGTACAAGAGTCACATTTTCTTAAGCAAATTCTTAAAACATTTAGGTACATCTATGCAACAATTTTCATTTTTCAAAACCAGATACTTCTCCCAAGTGTCTGGTTTTCCGCCCATCTATCCTTCTTCACTCATCCCTGTCTTGTGCGGTTCTTTTTAACTCTTTATATGAGTCGAAGCCCATATCCTGGCATAGGTCGTCCAGGTATTCTTTCCTTGGTCGTCCTCTGTAGTTTATCCCCTCGTTCATTCCTTCAATTAATTGGAATATAGGAGACCCTGATTACCCCAATGACCATTCCTATGATGGCCTTCCACATACTAACGGAAAGTTTTATTATGGAATTGTTTTTTTGTAATAAAATTAATATTGATATATTTTAATTTTAATAATGGTAATTATTATGAGTGTTAAAACACTCGACCGGTTTCGTAAAATATCTGAACTTACATCGTCAATAATAATTGTTCATTCTCCTAATTATTATTTGCACATTATCAGTATTCAATGAGTACCTACCTGACGATGTATGTTTGGATGTTATCGAAACCGGTTTTGCATTCATTGTACCTATAATTTACTTGCAACCAGTTGCGTAATTTCATTATATATTGATATTTTTCAATGAATTTAAAATGGACATTATATCACTGCAACGATGCAATCATATGCAATTTCATTTTCACTCTAATAATAACTAAACTACAGTTAAATTGAATAACAAGTAGTTATTTCAACAGATACACAGCGAAGGATGGACATTCCATATGATAGTCGGCTTGTAAATTGTAAATACGAAAAAAGTATAAAATGTTTCCTCCTAGACTAAATTCAAATTTTGAGAGAACTGTACCATAACTGTACGTCAACGCAATCTATTGAACAAAGTAGTAAGTACTGGTGTCGCCGCGATGTTTTTTAGAGGGGGTGAGGGGAAATTTTGTTGAAAACGTGTGACGTCATTCTTGGTGCCAAGCCCATAATGTGATCGCTTTATTCTTAAATAACATTTACCAATTCCTTCCGCCGCGGCCAGGAATCGAACCCAGACCTCCAACATTATGCAGCAATATTCTACCCTCTGTATTATGAAGGTTTGCTTATTATATTATTTGCTAAGTTTATAGTGTTCACATTAAGCCAACCGGCGATCAGTCATCAACGAAAGATGGAAAATTCATGCTTCCAGTGGAATAGCGAAGACGAACATTGCACAGGCTGTCATAACTTTCGTACAAAATATTCTTCTCACCTTTAGATGGCGAGATTAATCGATTGCAAGATGCAGCTGAGTGGTGACTAAGTCACAAATATGTGGTCTTTATAAGTATCCATATATCTACCTACAAAGATTGAAGTTACGAAATCGAGACGGTACAACCTACTACTTCTTATAATAATAATGTTATTATACCTTTACCTTCGATGTTAGGTTCTGTTACGAGTATATTATATAAATAAGATTGTATTGCTCAACAGCTGAGTACTGAGAGTATAGAAACTTAGTTTGAGATACCTCTAATGCCAGTGCCAGAGTGCCTACTGCAATACGAAGGTATTATTGTGGTAAACTGGGCAGAAATCGTAATAAATATTGTGTAATCTAATATTTGCCTGTACTGGAATAATGCTACAATAGAGCTTTTAAAATTTAATGCATTTTATGCACCCGTGGAGAAAATTAATGAATAGTAAAATTTTCCACGACATTATCCCAAGAGGTTATATGCTGTCACTCGGCTTTGGCGTCATATCGTTTTCTCAGCCAATATTGAAAGCATCGTCTTGAAACTGAAGACAGTGATAGATGAAAGTATTAACTCTAAGCTGACTGTTCTAGACGTACAATATTTGGAAATTCCTTGAATTAAAAAATATTTCGAAAGCACTCCTGAAATTTACGGGAATACAGATCTAGAAGTATAATTTAGCCACAATATTGCTAAGTGTGAGGTTAACAAGTTGACTACTGTCGCAGATTTATCAATTTTCTTCCATTTTTTTAAGGTGCAATTCACAGTGTCGCTTACGTTATTCATATTTCGCGCTAACATTATAGAAAATTTGAAAAAGTTGAAGAGATAATGGAGCGTTTTTTCCTCAGTAAATATCCGATTAGCTCGCCCTAGTTCTAGTTATATTAGGTACATCTTGTCTTGTATTATAATGTTGTGAAAACAATGTATACATTCTGTTCTCTAGGGATGCCATATCCAAAATATAAATTAAATTTTTCAGCAATAAAGTTCGGCACCCATCCCGATTATCATATTAAATGTTTTTTACATACCGTTTACTTGTTACCTCTCAATTATTGTAGTAGTAGTAGTTATATAAATTTCACATTTTCGTTAGCTGTGATTCAAAATTTTTCTTTTAGATATATCTGGGTAACTCGATAGTTTAGGAATCCGTGTTAATACGTTGTCTTGAATTACGTAGATGATTAAATTTGATGTTATATTTGTTAAATCCCACGCAATGTTTGATTATCATCAATTGAATGAATTGCGAAAATCTATTTACACCTCAGTTCATTTATTTTCATTAAAATAAGTACTTATATCTATCACTGCGAGTTTAAGTTACGGATTTCCTGTGTACACAAATGGTATGAGTAACATAGTTTGTATTGATTATTACTTTACGCCTTTTAAAGGGGCTATATGCATTGAGGAAAAATCTATCTATTATCGTTTAACTTTTTAAAAGTTTGTATCAGAGTGTTAGCCAAAATAAGAATATCGTACGCGACAATGTGATCTACGACAGTCCACTTGTTGACAGCTAACTTTTTGGCTAAATTATACTTTTACATCTGAAAAACTGAATGGGTAATGGATACTTTAAGTAAATTTAAGGCTTACTTTCAGAATTATTTTTTGTTCGAGGAATTTCCATATATTGTAATTCTGGGACAGTCAACTTGTAATCAATACTTCCATCATGCTCTCAGTATTGGCTGAGTAAACGCCAAAGCCAAATGGCAGAATGGCCTCTGGCAATATATAAAGTTGCCACAATCCTTCAACTTTTTATACATACAGTGATATTTTTAAGACACGTCTCACTCAGGACCCAGGACCATCAAAAAATTTATAACGTTGACATTACTGTTGTTACCACGTTTTTCAAAAACACCCCACCATTTCGAAGTTGAGTACCAATATAAATTTTCGTTACAATGAGCTTCCATTTCGCATTACATGGGCCATATTTTCGTCATAACAAATCTACTTTTCAGCATTTTAAATCGTTAGAACAACACGAAAGAACTTGAAAAAACATTTTCTTAGTTTTTTTATAATCTGTTCCATTTTTCGAATCGGCTGATTTGTTTACTCTACTCATTCAACGACTCCTACGTGATATCACATAGAAGAAATCACACAGAGAAGAAATCGCAGCGCTGCGATAAGTTTACAAACATTACATTGTAAACTACAGTATTGTATAGAGAAGATTACTATCAAGAGAACCTACCCCCGTTTTCACCAACTTTTACCTAAGAAGGAAACCCCTAAGAAATTTCCATACAAAAACAGAGATAATATTCTATTTTTTGACACGCAGGCCTACCAACCACACCCTAATTCCATACAAAATGCAACACGCAACTCACCTAGCCTGGGAAGAGATATTTCGGCACCTAACGTAGGTGAGTTGCGTGTTGCATTTTGTATGGAATTAGGGTGTGGTTGGTAGGCCTGCGTGTCAAAAAATAGAATATTATCTCTGTTTTTGTATGGAAATTTCTTAGGGGTCTCCTTCTTAGGTAAAAGATGGTGAAAACGGGGGCTAGTCGTCTATATTATGTAGTGATTGTTTATATTTGCATTGATTAAACTGTAACCAGTACTGAGTATAGTTCGAGTACTAAGTATTCAAATACCGCTATGATTAATTCATTTGTTATTGTTATTTACTTGTTTGTTATTATTCACACTTTTACTCTCAACTAAACTAAATATTCATTGAGCGTATTCGCACTTGTTTATTTCTAAGTTGATTTGTCACGATGTGAACTGTCGCAATACTAAATCTCTAAATATTTTTTCCTAACATTATATTCTTTGAACTTTTTTATAATAACGTGTTATTTACCTAGTATTTCATAATACAGCGTAAAGTAAGAATCATATAAGAGTGCCAAAACAATGTAGGCACTTTGTTAAAAGCGTATTTTCATTTGAGTCATTTGTTAAATTATGATAGAAATAAAATAACACTTTTTATAAAAAAATATTATCTGAAAAGGAGTTTACTCATGAGTACCTGTTATTATTGTATTGTAACACACTTACCTAATTTTACTATCCTATACTTTTTTGCTACTAGTAGGTAACTATGTGGTACCAAAAATAAACTCATATGACAGTACTTGTAAGTCATTAGTTTTTTTGTTTACATTTTTGCGTGTATCGAAAATTGAAGAAAACGAAATTGACCCTTATTTCTTTCGAAAACTTATAAACAGGAATTAGCTGCTGATCGAAGGCATGACACAAACGATAGGTCCTGGATCCGAATCCTGGTAATGACGATGTATTTTCACGACACAAACTTTTAACTCTTAGACTCCCCGCGCACTATGCAGCCAGGCTGCGGCAGCCAGAATATTTGCGCAGCCAGTTACAACAGCCAGTTAAGCAGCCAATCGACGACTATTCGAGATTCTTCATTTTTATTTTTCATTTTTTGATAGTTCGGAACCCAAAATACATCTGGCTGCTACAACTAGTGCGCGGAGATAGAGGGCAGCCACATACATTCGCCTATACACGCTCTGGCTGCGCGCAGCCAGCTGGCTGCTGTGCAAACAGGCGCGTCGTATTGGCTGCCGCAGCCAGGAATTCGTGGCTGCCTAGTGCGCGGGCCCCCATACAGTGTCATATGTTTTACTGGCTGCCGCAGCCTGGCTGCATAGTGCGCGGGGGGTCTTAATTGTCGAGTGTGTAAGAATGTCTTTCAGTTCATGTTTGTCACCACTACACTACAAGGTGCAATATTAGGAAAAATTGGGTCTATAAAATCAGTGTTTTTTTAAATATCACAATTTATCTTTTGTGAGGACATCGTATATTCTTCATGCCATCATAGTCACAAGTCTTCGTAGCACAACGTTTAGAAGACCGCTGTATCAGGTTAGAGGTCTGAGTTCGACTCCCAGGTGCTGCGGATTGCTCGACTGGAAGTAGTGAATAGTAAGGCCTCCGTCACATTCATGAAATTTGTCATACACGCGGTCTCCGATTCCTTTTACTCAAAATGCGTCCATCCATCCTTGAGGATCTGGTCGACATGATCGGACCAGGTCAATCTCAGGCGGCCGCGCTTCCTCACCCGTCTTCGCTTACTCAAATATATATTTTTTGTCATCCTGTCAAATTTCATTCTCTCAACATGCCCAAACCATCTTAGTTTGTATACTTTCATTCTTGTCACAACACCAGTCTTACAGTCACTCATTTCCCTAATAACCTAGTTCCTTATCTTACCTCTTAGAGTTTTCCCACACATTCAACCCTTTTATTTTATTTTTTTTTATTTTATTTTTTTTATTATTTATTGTTATTGTTAGAATTACACAACACCCTGATTCGTCCTTCTTCATCCACATCCAAGTCTCACTAGCATACATAGAACCAATACTCCATTATTATACTAGGTACAATTGTTTTTATTACAAGATTCGACATTGATAAATATTATGACGACAAAATAATACTTACGAGTCATTCACAGGTCAAATATCACTTTTTACTACTAACATTTTGAATACATAACAGTATGAGGCGTACTAAAGTCTACGTAAATAGATTTTTTTGCTAGTGTTGTTTACAGTTATTTTTTTACGATTACTATTATTTCCTTAAAATATCTAACTTATTATTATTATTATCCTCTTTTATATTTGTTCTCCGATTTATGAATCCGATAACCCTATTTTTTTTAGTTTATTTTAATAGGGATACGAACAAGGAATTGACACAGATTCATAGACAGTACACAAAAGCAAACCTTGGTCGGTCCCTCAACTAAATGTCTCCTCAGCATTATGGGCGTCGTCAGAGGGGGGGGGGCAGGGGGAGCAGCTGCCCTACCCTAGAGATTGGAACTGCTATGTACTTTTTCAAACTGAATGATAAAACCCCAAAAAAAAACACATTATGTAGTATATTACCACACATTTTTCCATTATATCAAAATTTTAAAAAAATAGTACTTATGAAAATCCAAATTCAATATTTTTTCACAAAAAAACATGCCTGCAGCGCTAATGTATTTATTACACATGGAACAGATACAGTCACAAAAACAAACATTGACAGGTACATTAGTACAAAATATCAATACACAAGACCAATAACAATAACTAATTACCTATATACTTATTTTTGTATTGATATAAATAAATAAATAAAATAAAATATTCTTTATTGTACTGAAAATAATCATACAATGGGCGGACTTATTGCCAAATGGCAATTTCTGCCAGCCAACCCATATATATGATATACTTATGTACGAAAAATAAACTAGATTCAAACCACGACCTTTTTTTAGATACAGACATGAAAAAAAAATCGCTTTCGGCGCTATTTACGCGTTTCCATGATGTATCAAAATCAAATTTTGAACTTTGGTTGCTCCCGCCTAGCGCCAAAGCTGGCGACGCCCATGCTCATCATGCTCATTGCTCCAAAATCATAATTATCTAGGTTTTCAATAATTATAATCTATGCTAATTTTATTTCATTAGCATTTTAATTATATACTTCCTAGTTTTTAAATTATGTAAACCCTTTTTGACATTACACGGTGTGATCATAGAAGCGTATATGAATTACTATTATAATTATAAAGTAGTTATCTACCAACTAATAATAACTAATAACATATGAGGAGTTAAATAATAGGTATTTTCCAGTATGCACTTGAATAATATGTTAATTCCTTCAGTAGATGGTAGTCATACGGTACCGGATATAAACGTTATTGTTCTATTCTTTAATTGTTATTGTTATTATGTTATCCTGTTCACTGAACGCACCTACATTTTTAATATACCGTACTGGACATCGCCCATTTTTTCTAAATTCTCCCATCCAAGTTCTTGAGATTAAAAAGTTCAGAAAAAGTAATTAGAAGTTACTCGTACTACTTACATATCTTCGATGACACTGAATAATCTTTGATCTTGGACACTTGGCTCTAAGTGTCATATAGTCTCCCAGACCTCTTTGAACAACATGGCACCAGTACCTACGAACTGTGCACACCAGGCACTGTTTCTATTTATATTTATATTTTTTTTATTTTTTAATAGATGATTTTTAGTAGATGATCGTATATTTTTCGATTCCTGATCGTAGATGTCTAGAAGACATCGTATATTTTTCGATTCCTGATCGTAGATGTCTAGAAGACATCGTATATTTTTCAATTCCTGGTCGTAGATGTCTAGAAGACATCTACGACCAGGAATCACATGTAACCGTAAACATAGCAAACGAAGATTATGACAGCTAGAGACTGGTTTACTTTTGTAAGAACGGTATCAAAAATGGAAAACCTTTCCGAGTTTTCACCATGGGCCGGGAGGACTTTTCGGCTTTTTCTGCACTACTTGACAAAGGGAGCCATCTGCTTAAGAGGATGGTCGACATGGAGGGCCAAAAGGTTGATTAGTTCCAGATCAAGTGGTTGAGGTATACCTCAACATTTGGTCTGGTCCAATTCAAATACACGTGAGAAGAAAGTGTTGCTTTCCGTGAATTAGATTTGAGGAGGCAGAGACGCGACAGAGGTCTAACGATGGACAGGATAGGCATACCACTGTCATACACTGGACAGGTCCCCATCAAAGCATTGAAGAAAAGGGACCTGTTATCCATACTCTCTGTGATTGACCAGGACTGTCACCATTTTTACCAGTCGTTGGTAATGACGGATGATGCAGAGTATTATAAGCTGGAAGACCTGGATAAACCATAAATTTTGTATATATTGTAACTTTTCCTGCGTCTTTATCATATGAGATGTTTGTTCGTTCAGTTCATCTAATGTTTGTTAATTCATTCTTTGATTCATCGAAATTTGTGTTTATCAGTAAAATGCATTATTTGCGTATTTCATTTTAAATTAAATTAATTCGCAGAATTGATAATACCAAAAAACGTGCTAATAAATATACAAATAACACAAAAAAATGAAGTTGATGTGAACCTGACGAAAAGAAACCAAAAAAAAGTAACACGAAACATAAAAAAGGGATATTAACCTTTCACGGTCAAATAAAAATTCCTCAAACAAAAATAAACAAAAAACACATCCCGACCAACAAGTGCATTAACCTGACGTTTCTTCTCAATACATATTATGATTGTGGGTTAGTATTATTATTATTATAGTCGTATTCAATAAACCTACAGCTGATCGTTCTTCCGTCTCACTTTGATCTGAACAAAATGATAGGAGCTGATGGATGTTGGGATAAGCACTCGGTTCATTGTATTCATCATTGGTTGAACTACTATCAGCAGTACATAGTTCCACTACGTAGTGACTGCTATGCCATTATAATAAGTGTGTCAGGAAGCCGTAGAGTTTATCGTTTATGCTAGTAACTTGTACTTCTACTGGCGACTATTATTTAATGCTGCTAACTAGTACCTACATTTTAATACCGGTGGTGAACCCCTCCTATATTATTGTCTCTTGTTACTAATTTAATTAATTTAGACGTTGCTTTATTGTTCAACGCAAAGTAACAGTTTCTTTCGTTTGTCTAATTAGTTAAATTGTCTTATTCGTTATTAATTCACTTTCAACTTTAACGTATTGTCCCCTGAGCAGTCTATGTTCTCATTATATGTAATTAGGGCGCCTTTGTGTTCTATAATTCAAACTATTACATAGTCTATGGCCGTTTTTTATTCAGCCTTCTTCTTTTTGCCTGTAGTCGTTATTTAAAAGGGGTTAGTCTCTTGCGATGTCTCCTAACTGTTAATTCATCTCTTTGGTGGTCTCTCCGGGGGGTAGACTACTTTAAAGCTGACCATGGAGCACAATGTTCCATTCTCCTTGCATATCCAGAATCTCTTTCGTTGTCATCCCATCTGACAACATCTTCGACCTCGCATATCTCTCTTATTCTTGTGTTCCTTTCTCTGTCTCGGTATCTTTATTCCACTTATTACAATTATTTTTAACTTATTCATTAATTATAACTTCTAAATTATCAACTGGATCTTTTAAAGGTTAACTATATTAACTATAACTATAACCGAACTATATTTGGTTGACATTTTCAATAACTGGATCATCATTTCTTATACCACCGTCATTTAGGGCATTGACCTATTTACTGGTTAAACTGTGTTTGTTTCCCCCTTGCAAAGTGAACTAAAATATTTACTGTTACTTCTTTCTTATGTGTCTATCCGCTATCGGGATTTTTTTACACTTACTGGTGTGTTTATGACATTGCATTATTCATCCTCTGCGGATCCATCCATGGCGAAATCAGCACTTAATTAACAATATATTTTAAGATATAACATTTTGTATAAGAATGCTCTCAATTCTCTATGATATTTTGATTACCTACATCAGCTGTTGTCCCTTCGTAATAGCTAACATTTTCTATTGCGTTTGTGAAATCTAAAGTTTTTTTTATTCAATCATCATTTATCGGCGATTATTTCCACATTTATTCCATTAAATTTTATGGTTTCTAATCATTATTATCAACTTACTATTTTATCCAACATTTTTAGTTCACGTCATTGCTATAGATTTATCGAATAAACATACCGAATGTTCATAGTTTATCATTATATTTCATTGAGGAACTTTATTTCTAAAAATTATGTTCATTATCTCTTTTACCCGGATTTTCTGAAATATCCCTCAGAATTCTGACCTAGATAATATAGACATTTCTATTCACTTGCGTTTCTATTATGCATCTTTTTATAATACATTTTTTGCCCCAAAGTGCGCTACATTTTATTTGATAAATTTTGTATTTGGTTGAATGCAGTGAAAATGACATAGTTGAAAAGAATTGAGACGAAAAAATCGTCTTTGAGGTACCTACGATTTAAGGTCCGGCCCCAATTATAAACTCACGGTCATTTCCCGCTGAATTAAGGTTCAAATTCGCATAAACAATCGCAAAAATAGCGTTTTTTTAGTTTTTGTGGTTAATTTCGCTCCATTCGAAAAACTTTTACGGTAATTTACCAGATTTTAATGCATTTTATCAATACAAATCATAAATCTTCGCAACTTTCGGGAAACGGGTTTCTGTCTTTGGGGAAAAAGATCAGAGGTGTTTTTTTTTGTGAGGTTTATACAAGATACAAAAAATCATTTACTAGATAAAGAATCAATGTATCTAACGTGTTATTTTCCAAAGGTTGTCGAGATCTAAGGTCTCGAATTTTTTGAATTTTGTTAAATGTCAATATGCATAAAAGTTTCATGTACATTGCTTCTGGTTATAAGCATATAGCAATCAGGAATAATATATTTCACGGTCATGTTAATAATATATTGTAAAATCAATCAATATGATATGTTACTAATGTTACAAATATCCATATACTTTACGTGTCCAATTATTTTCCTTAGCCACTCCGGCCACCTAAGCTGTTTTATTTACAAGTGGAAGAAAGTGTGAATAATTCATTATTTAAGTAGCATAAAATTAACATTATAGTATCGACTCAGAGGTATTTAATATGTCCATTCAGTTGTAAAACAATTTTGCATGAAATGAATTAACTCAACACCATGAATGGTAGAACCACTGGGTATTATTTTAATAATAAATAATGTTAATAATAAACACTTTAGCCTGAGGTGAACAATATTCATGAAAATGAGAGTGATCGTGATTGTTGATCGAATAAAAAAATGCAATATTTTTTGCTATCGCTTTTATTTTTGTCATATGTAACTGTAAGATTTTTGTTTTGGTGTTAAGATTCGCGACCCAACCATGACGTCACGGTCATTTCCCGCGGCATTAAGGTTCAAAATCATATGAACAATCGCATTAATCGCTAGATTTTAATGCTTATTTTGCTTTCTGACATTCGCAAGGTCTGTGATCAAATGAATTTTTAATTTATTTTTTTATAAAATTTTAATCTATACCAGACATGAAAGATCTGTTCCGTTAACTGACTATAGAGTAGACATGAGCGCCACGCCGGCGCGCCGCCGCTGATCACGGTCGGCGCGCCGCCGCCGGCAAAACGCTCACGCCGGCGGCGTGGGAACCGTGTAACTAAAAGTATTTATCCTTTGTTTCTTGAGACAGAAATCGAAATAAGTACTTTACCAGGTAAAAAAAAAATAAGTATTCAGCTGTGGCGACGCTAGTATTCAGTAATTATATAAGATATCGAATAATAACTAATGCAGTTCCGTTCTAGACCCATTCCGTCGTCTGAATTACGTTCATTAGGTTTTGCATAAAAAAAATCGAGGAATTTTCTGTGTCTTATTTATTCGATACTAAAACAAGAAATAGGATGGGATGGGAATATTAATAGTTTGGTTCTTCGTGGTGGAAATTAAATGAAAAACAAACGTTTTTTACGTAAGTAACTTTATGTTTTTCTTATCGATTTTTAGAACACCAGTCGATTTTACCACGCTGAAATTTTTAAACCACCTGAATTTTGGCGGAATATCTGACCAAAATATGCGGGCTTTCGTCTTTTCGGTCAACCGTTCTCTCTTTTCAATAGTTTAACCTTTGATTATCGAAGTACCAAATCAAAATTATTTTTATTCCACTTGACGATTCGCTATACTTTATTTGTTTCAATACAACACTGTGAAAAGGATAATGACTCCTTTTCTCTTGACAAAAAACGATATTCATTTGGTAATTTTTGACGTTTACGGTGTTCAAAATGTCAAAATGTGAATATAATTAGATATTTTTACGTTAAAATCCAATTATTTCGCTCACCCAAGGCTGCATTTTAATAATAAAAAAAATACTGTCCCCTAACGTGGTTTCTCAGACTGTGATTACAGACTACTCTCAAATTGTAATTTATCTTTCCACCGGTAAGCATTACGTATTTTGGTTGATATCATTATTAATTTATGCACTTTTCAATGAAAAACACCACAATTTATGTTTATTCATTAATTACCCTTATTTTTACACCTAAAATAACATCACAAATAAGGTAGTTTTATTAAATTACATAATTTTATTAAATTACCCTTCCACTAAAAACAACAGCACATATAACACAAATGTTTTTACAGCTTATTCTCAACCTTAGTTCTTGGTTACATTGGAGTTTTGGATTTCGTGGAAGGTCGACCTCGTCATCCCAATTCAAGACTTTCAGAGTTTCAATTTCACTCACCGTTTAGCTAATAGCCCAAATATTTTTTATTTTATTTATTTATTTAAACTTAAAGTAAACAACAAACACATATAAATATACAAAATGGACATAGTACAGATTATAAAACGTTGTTCACTAGGGCGAACTTATCGCAGAAATGTTGCCAAATGATAAACCTGTTCGACTGCACCACTGCCCATAGTGAGGCTCATTCTGACGCGTTTGACTTTATGGCTTAGTTTATTTTGACCTGCTCTCCAGTACCATGAAAAAGCAATAATGAAATTTTCTCAAATGTTTCGTTCATTTGGTTTTCAAATATTTCGTTCATTTGGTTTTGCATAAAAAAATCGGGGAATTTTCTGTGTCGTACTTATTCGATTCGAAAACAAGAAATAGGATGGGATGGGGGCAATAATAATTTGGTTCTTCGTGGTGGAAATTAAATGAAAAACAAACGTTTTTTTTATGTAAGTAACTTTATGTTTTTTTTATCGATTTTTAGGACACCCAACGATTTTACCACGCTCTAATTTTTAAACCACGTGAATTTTGGCAGAATATCTAACCAAAATATGCGGCCTTTCGTCTTTTCGGTCAACCGTTCTATCTTTTCATTAGTTTAACTTTTGATTATCGAAGTACCTAATCAAAATTATTTTTATTCCACTTGACTAGATTCGCTATACTTCATTTGTTTCAATACAACACTGTGAAAAGGATAATGACTCCTTTTCTCTTCGATATTCATTTGGTAATTTTTGACGTGTCAAAGTGTCAAAATGTGAATATAATTAGATATTTTAACGTTAAAATCCAATTATTTCACTCACCAAAGGCTGCATTTTAATAATAAAAAAAATACTATCCCCTAACGTGGTTTCTCAGACTGTGATTACAGACTACTCTCAAATTGTAATTTATCTTTCCACCGGTAAGCATTACGTATTTTGATTGATGTCATTATGAATTTATCCACCTTTCGACAAAAAACGCCATAATTTATGTTTATTCATTAATTATTCTTATTTTTACTCCTAAAATAACATCGCAAATAAGATAGTTTAATTAAATTACATAATTTTATTAAATTACCCTTCAACTACAAACAACAGTACATACAACACATATGTTTTTACAGCTTATGCTCAAGGAGTTTTGGATTTTGTGGAAGGTCGACCTCGTCATTGCAATTCTACACTTTATTTCAGAGTTTCAATTTTACTCACCGTTTAGCTAACAGCCCAAATATTGCCAAATGATAAACCTGTTCGACTGCACTGCCCATAGTGAGGCTCATTCTGATGCGTTTGACTTTATTGCTTAGTTTATTTTAACATGCCCTCCAATACCATGAAAAAGCAATAATAAAATTTTCCATTATTTTTAAATATGAGCTTTTATTTTACTTTGTCATTGAAATAATCATAGTTTTCAAAATAAATAAATCGATTTTATCATTATCCTTTTCACATATACGTATTTAATCATTTAAAACAATAGTGCAAGAAAATCCAATGCTCCCCCCCCCACTTTGTATCCACGCCGCCGGCGTGGCGCCGCCGCCGGCAATTTTAGACATGGGCGCCGCCGCCGGCTTTTTTGCAGCCGGCGCACATGTCTACTATAGAGGAAGGTTCAAAGTATCTACCCTATTTTCTTTTAAAGCATATTTAGTAAGACTAGATCTACTACTATACCCTCACGCCACGTCCCTTGCAGGGTAGGCAAAGAGGACAGAGCGCCAGACATCCCTATCCTTACACACACTCTTAGCTTCCGTCACACTCATACAGTTTGTCATACACGCTCTGCGATTCCTTTTACTCAAAATGCGCCCATCCTTGAGCATCTGGTCGACATGATCTGACCAGGCCAGTCTCGGGCGGCCGCGCTTCCTCACACCTCTTCGTTCACTCAGATATATCTTTTTTGTCATCCTGTCATCCTTCATTCTCTCAACATGCTCAAACCATCTTAGTTTGTTCACTTTCATTCTAGTTACAACACCAGTCTTGCAGTCACTCATTTCCCTAATAACCTCATTCCTTATCCTATCTCTCAACGTTTTCCCACACATTCTTCTTAGCGACGTCATTTCCACTGCATTCAGCTTTAGAGATCTAAGCTATAAAAAATACACCCTGGTCCATAGGTCTTAAATAGGATGATATTTTTAGTATTAGCTGAGTAATCTACCTTTTTTCAACGCGATTTTTCTCAGTTACTATGGCCCCTAACGATCCACTGCGTGAGCTGACACAATGTGCTAAGATTCTACTGTAACTAGTAATATAATATTGACCGATATTATTTGTATGACAATGATGATTAGATTCAAACTGTCCCTCTATAATACTCTAGTCAATTTTCAGTTACAAATTGGCTATACTCGTACATACATTGTCGATGTAATGTGTACTTATTATATTATCATTACAATGGCCTTGGCGGGCCAAGTATGCGTTGTTGTACGTATTATTATTGTTGTTGTTCGGTTCAGAGAATAATAACGTAAAGTACAATATACATAAAGTATCTCTGTACCGTAGTTATTATATTAGTAAAGTCAGTTACATTATTCAAAGCAGATGGTAGTATCTCTTCTGAAAACGAAGACGATTCTTCATATTCATATGATACATCTTATTCATCTGATCAAAAGATTTATATTATCACACGATTTCATATCTTTGTCGTTTTAATATTCTGCCTACCATTTTTATACAATAGAGACGATGTCGGATTAGGTAGAGTTTGTGATAAGTTCATATTTCATTTTAAACTTCGAAGTCCATGTACCTGAAAAAAAAACTTGCTCTAGTATTTTTTTGTTTTGATTATCACGGCACTACGTTTCTTTGTTGTACAAGGCTTTTTTAAAAAATATTGTTTATATTGTTTTACATGTTCAATAACTGATTTCAATCTGCACTACACAATCACTCTCAGGCTTCCAACAAACTATTTTCCCTCATTCAATATTTTAATAGTTCCAACAATGTAACACAAAAATTCCAAAAACTGGCGAGAAACTCTCATCCAGGAGGACAGACTTCGGACATTTTGATATTTAGTCCGTGCTCTCTTCGCTGCGAAGGTATCGCAATCACACATAAGGTGTTAAATTTTTTGTGGTGCTTTTGGCTGTCACACGGGGACTTGTTATCCAGATTATTTAGGTATACAATTCGTCACACAAAACTCTTATAGTTTTTTTCTTCCTTGGAAAACTCAACTCTTACATAGATCTTCTTTTCCTATTGAATCTCGGTTTGGATAGAAGAATAGCTTTCAGAATCTGTGATATTTACACAGGCGGACAAATAGGTATCCGTTTTAGAAGAAATATAGATATTCGATACCCGTGTGTGTAGGCTTTTCTTCTTTGGCTTGATCACCTTATCAAACCAGGATATAGAACAGTTGTCTAAATGTAGAACCGCAGTGTCATCTTTGATACTGCTTATCGCAACAAGGAAGTATATATAGCATGAAATATATAACTAGGTGTACGCGTAGACAGGTAATTAAATCGTAATGATTCTCAATATCTTTGTACGTTTGTATCGTATGAAGATACCGAGGAAAAACTGTAATAGATACTTGTAATGTTGCTGGATTGATAGTCATTTAATAGTTGTATGATAACAACCTATTGTTGAAGTCGCTGCTACTTTATTAATTGTTAATTGTTATTAATAATAACTACCTACGTGGAGTAATAACATAACATAATCAAACGTATCAGTACACCTGTGCGATTAAACTACATATAAGAACATTTATTTGTTATAGCACTCGATATGCATTGCAATGATTTTGTGAAGAATTTTCTTGCTCCAATTTCTTTATTATGTACGAGGTACCTATTCTATTCTATCTGCCTCCCTTGCGGGGTAGGTAGAGAGAACCGATCGCCAGACTTTTGCATCCTTACAGACACTTCCTGCTTCCATTATATAGTCACACAAATCGTCGTAACAAACGATTCCTTTTGCTCAAAATATGACCGTCCTTGGGTAGATTTTCTTAAACGGGCGTGCTTCCTTACACCTGTTCTTCCGCCTAAATAGGTATATAGCCTTTCGTCACCTTCGTCACCCTCTCTACATGTCCCAACTATTTCAACTCGTCATTCACTTACTATTACAGACATTCAACTCTATAATCACTTCATTTCTTATCCTATCTCTCAACGTTTTTCCACACATTGATAGCAATCTCATTCACACGTATACATGTAACTGCATATAATATTATCAGCTATGATTTTTGATTTTAAGATATACCTAAATTACTTAGGTATGGAACCGGATTTATCTGTACCTACATGTGCACCCGAAAATTAGGTTAATTGTTAAATCGTTTCCAGCCGCAGCATATATACAACTTTAAAAAATTACACGATTGACAGCAGGATGTGGTGGAATGGGTGAACGTTGCCCTGGGCATAAAGTGATCACTTAAGCCAGCCAAAGCCGACTCGTAAGCGTCGGAACACCCATCCTGCTTCCTCCCTTAGGGAGTTCGCATAACGCTGCATTATACGAATGAAGATGGCTCTCGTCTCTGTTGAGGAAAAACTTCATTATCAGCTATGTTCAAATTAGGTACATAATGAATTACACGTAGGTACATTTCTTTTATCTAGAATACAGTGTCTGTACATATTATGTGATTGTTTACTAAATATTGTCCACATGATATTATCTCAATTCTAAGCCAATATTGCCTTTGTTTGTAGATAATTCTGATTATATTTCTACTAAATCAATTCATTATACAGTGGTTGAATAAATTATACTTCATTTAGGAGTTACAATACACAAACAAAACACATAAATTATTAGGCTAGGTTGCAGGATGACCTTTCGTTGGTCAGGTGTTGTTGTTGACGTCAGTTCTGCCCATCTTTACGTAATGTATTTGTCAATAGCTTAATCCGTATAACTGAAAAAAGAGAGTACTTGGCTAATAAGGAATTTTCGAAATCATTATACCTTACGCTCTTTTGTAATTTGATGCTTAAATAAACATAGTTTTCCTACATTTCCCCGACTAATTTGGACATGTAATTTTTTTTGACTTCATTCATAATGAAATTATGTACTTTAGGAGAGGGAACATTTCTTAGCCAATACTGAAGATATCATGCTAAAACTTAAAACATGCATGCTTTAGTGACTATGGCGGATATAAATTAGATTTTTGTAAATTTTCTCGACCGAAAGGTAATTCCTCTCAAACTAATTGGAACTTGAGATAATTCCCCTAGTTTTTTATTCATATAGATATAATGATGTAATTTGGATTATAAAATGTTTGTGGCGAGACGCAGTGACTGTAGTGGCTATTTTTGTGATATACGGTTCCCTTTTTATTCAATGAGACTAAGATGATTTCGTCGCTTATTTTTTTACTTATTTCGCGCTTACCCATTCATACAAAATTTGTGAAATTCGAAGTGTCGCATGATTTTACTCAGAACATATCGTCCTTTACTATCACTAACAAGTATAACATGTAGCACTTTGATACACAACTAAACATCGTAAACTATACTTCGAGTACGTATATGATATTGTTTGCTTTAGTATAAAGTAGATATCTATGTATATGTAGGTATACACACATAGCTAACTATATTATCTTTTTGTGTAGTTGTACCATTGAACCTCGTATAAGTTCATTGTCATTTCAAAATTATTTTACTGCAATAATAATAAGATATGCGACGTAATTATATACCTATGTACGTATACACATAAATCATTTCAACATTCGTGTATTAATTAGTATATTCGTTTCCACCTGTAATTTTCAGCATTCTGCAATCTAATTCATGATGCCATTTGAGCGTTTGACCATCGCTCGCTAACCAAGGCGGAGAAACCGTATCCACGACCCTCAAAAGGCGATATCCACTGAACAAAAATCGTTTTAATATTGTTGCTTCAACTTTGTCAACGCAAATTGTGTCTCGCTAATCTCTTAGCAAAGTTTTAGTGAATTTCAAAGCTAACTTTAGAATATTTTTTTGTAGAGAAAATTTACCAAAATCAAATTTCTAACAACTAGATTCACTAAAACATGCCTGTTCTTATTTATTCGTGTTGTAAGTCTTGGGATGGTGTCTTTAGTATCAGCTGATTAATCTTCTTTTTCCCTGCGTTTACGTTATTATTTCGTGAGTTTTTATAAAAAGTGTTATTTCACTTCGATCAGAATTTATCAAATAACTGTCAATTAAAAATGCAATTTTAACAAAGTCCCTACCTACATTGTTTTGGCACTCTTATTTGATGAGAAGTTCTACCTCAATCTATGATTGATATCGTGACAATGGTTCCCGGAGAAAAAACCCATAAGAATATTGCTCAGCATGAATAAATCTCAAAAAAGACATAAGCCCTTCAGAAATATCCTCAACGGATAAAAGCCCAAACTTTCTAGTTGGATGAATTATTTATAAAATGTTGACTATTTTATTGTCCGTCCCATTTTAGATCCGCTTATTTATTTGTTTATTTTCTAATCTATGGTAGTTTTTAATACACTGAAAGAAATCGTATGCTAATAGATACAGTTAATTTTACTTTCAAAATGCAATTAGATTTGAGCTTTTATTCCTCGACCACATTTTGATAAAGCTTTTGTCCTTTTTGGGATTTATTCATCTTGAGCTATATTGTATGAAATATCGAGTTTATTGTCACAAGTATTTTGCAATACATAATTATTATCGACTCATTGCAACAATACTCACCTACTACAATAACCCTCAGCTTTTACAGTCCGCTACTTTGTCAATATCACACTAGAATTATTATTACTCCATCATGTTGTACTGTAGGTAAATGATTATTTATTATTGATTACATGATTATGTATGAGTGCATTGATCGATAGTGCGCAGGTAGAATTCATTACCTTTATTGCTATCTATAAATAATTTGCTCTGAAGATTTATATTTGTTGTACATAGTTTATTGTAACACACAAAACAAAATAATAAAAAAAAACAAACTCATTTATGACACTTTTTATAATCAACGCTCTCGTAAAATGCTTTCATATGAGACCAAACATGCCGTTATGCTTCGCTTGGTGTCTTCCGATGGCTTGAGCTGGACAGCCGGACAAGATGACTTTCGATCAGAATTTATTTTCCAATGCACTTTATTGCGATGACTCCACACAATCTTTGGATCCCCTCAAACGCCGTCATTTTTGTATCTGGAGAAGGCTGATGCAATGTGGTACGGACTCGTAATGTCTTTACACAATTGGAGAAAGTTTCAGAGCTCTAGCTAATCTGGAAATGAGTTAAAATCGAGTGCAATATTTGGAGACAACACCAAGTCATGTTAAATCAAAGCGTATATGAGGAATGATTTAAAAATACTTAGATCTACAAATAATGTACAAATATAGCGTATTAGATTAATATGTAGATAATACTATTAGTCCGAGAGCCCGCTGCTTAATTTATGACGTATCTGTTTTTTGATCGAAATGTGGTATAAACGATAGCTTACCAATAGGGTATTACATCGCACTAGGGTTGCCTATCAAAATCTTGCCGCAACCCCCCCTGCCCCCCCGAAAAGGTGCCTCTTCGCGGTTTTTCGCATTTTATAGGAATATGGTAAGAGATAGGAGAAAATAGTCAATGACAAAAATAATCCTTGCTAAATTCTCTACAAAAAATGTAATGTCAATTTTTTTGTAGGACTAGTAGTTTACCCGTAATGGCCGGTCAAAAAACAGGATATTTTTTGAAAAAAATAAAAAAAAAGTTTGATTTTTTTTCTTTCACATTCTTCCACTCATTATTACTAACATTTTATGGAAAAAAAATTTGGCCTGCGGCGCTACATCACTGGTTATTTTATGAAAAACTAAATTTTAAGAATTTTCGTCACTGAGTTTTATTGTAATAACTCCGAAATTATTAGATGTATGAACATAAGTTATAGCTCGTTTTGTAGCTAAGACTATGATAATTAAGTCGTTCTCTGACTATTTTCCTGGAGCTCTTATCAATTTTAAACCAATTCAGTTTAAATACATTTTTTTTGTATTATAAATGAATTTCGGTTTTGGACCGGCCATTGCGGGTAAACTGCTAGTTCTACGAAAAAACTGACTCAACATTTTTTGTAGAGAATTTAGCAAGGATTATTTTTGTCATTGACTACTTTCTTCTATCTCTTACCATATTCCTATAAAATGCGAAAAACCGCGAAGAGGAACCTTTTCGGGGGGGGGCAGGGGGGGTTGCGGCAGGATTTTGATAGGCGACCCTAGTGCGATGTAATACCTTATTGGTAAGCTATCATTTATACCACATTTCGATCAAAAAACAGATACGTCATAAATTAAGCAGCGGGCTCTTGGACTATATGGTACAGAATTATAGATGTAAATTATTTACAGAATTCATTCCGTTTTACACGTTCTTGTCTGTCCAGTCCAGGTATATTACCTGTCTAATATTTTTACAGGTGACCTTCAAGTATCATAATTACTCGTAACATCTAGAATCAAGATAACATACTCTGTTGTTCGTGATACCAACAAATCACACGCCATCGGTAAATCCAACAAATACCTAATAATTATGGTACTACCTCTACGACTATTAACTTGTACGTACCTGCTTAGTTGGGAGTCCGAAATATGTTAGATATGAGTCGAAGAATCACCTTCGTGAGCCAAAAAAATCGACGAGTATGTAAAACAAATTGTATGGAAATTAAAGAGCCATTGACCATCAGGCTTCAGTTCTCTGCCTTTAATCGTTGACTGATCCTTTTCCAATAATGATGTGCGTCAGTGGCGTATATAGGATTTCATTTCGGGGGGGGCCCGACCTAATATTTGACTTTGGGGGGGGTGGAGGCAACAAAAAATTTGAAGGTAGACGCACAGCAAGAAAATTGTAATAGCGCCGCAGGCAAATTTTTTTCGTGAATGTAAGGGAAAAAGGTCGACTTTTAGGTTGGTATTAATATCGTGTGCAGAAAACACAAAGAAAAATAGCGCCGCAGACGAAATTTTTTTGAATAATGGGTGAAATGATGAATTTGAGTAACTTTCATGTTTTAAAATAACGTTTTTTAAAGAATTGTTCAATATTTCGGGGGGGGGGCGGGCCCTCTCGCCCCCCCCCCTATATACGCCACTGATGTGCGTGAATTTGAGAGATTCTGAATTAGAATCTCAACATTCTTTAAATTCGTTCATTAACAATATTGAGTAATTTGTTTTAGAAAGTGTCATAAAATCATTTCGTCAAAACCCCCTGAGCTTTGGTCGTGTAGTAAAATTACTTTCTTCATTCCTATGTGATGATTAATATATACGAGAATACTACTATTCGAGACTGATGCATCAGTATTTGAAAGCAGTGGATATTATCGTCGTAATTAGGCGACAACTTAGATATATTCTAAGATAATTTTAACTTTTCTTATTTATTCGTTCAATCTCTATCTAGCCTCAAATGGAAAATGTCTCTAAATTGACAATCTTCACAGTTTCCTGGTTGCAAGACTGATCCTCGGCTTTCACAGCTAATTATTCTACCACAATAAAAGAGCATATAGTTTTGCATAACTCAAAATTACGATGATTGCTCAAATTATTTTAAATATGTATTGTGTACAAATATCATTGCGAAAATGTTAAGACAAGCATACCTACACGTTTCAGTTCACAGATAATTGTGTTTAATTTTAATGCTGTTCTTACATATTGTTGTTGTTAAAATTTGCTGGGAAAAATCAGTGATACGAATATATATGGTTAGCTAGGTACTATTTTTAGTATAGTTTACTACGATAACCATATTGTAGTATTTTTGGTCAATACCTGTCAATAATAATTTAGTAGGTAAATTTGTACATCTTAGATTTATTGTTTATTGTATTGTATCGTCCTTAGGCCCTATGTAGGCACTTGGACTCGTCAATTTTACATAATATAAATGGATACATGTATAATGATGAGTTTCGTAAATAACACATATCCTAAACAATATTACAAACAATAAGTTCATTACTAACAGAATGTAGAGGGTTCTGTTAGTAATACGTCATTCCAAAATAAAAATAAAATAAATATAATAATGCTAGTTGGTATCCATGCGATCGTTCAACATTTCGTCTACACTATAAAAGGCTTTATTGACGAGATACGCCTTCGCCTCTCTCTTGAAGTCACGGATATTGGGGCATTTCACTCTGTCGGGTAATTTATTGTACAGCCTCACACTGAGACAAGCGAAACTCTTGGATGATTTTTCAAGTCTATGCTTAATTGGTCTTATACTACTCTTGCCTCTTGTGGAGTAGTTATGGTAGTCTCCATTTAAAAGAGTATTTGGTAAATTTTTGAATGCAAATAATAGATATTCGTATATATATACGCTGGGCATTGTGAGAATACCTAACTCCCTGAAAGATCTCTGACAGGAGATTTAATGTTTTTTATTCAGCATCATTTGACGTTGTTGTTGTTGTTGTCTCCAAATCTTGCGCTTGAATTTTAACTCATTTTCAGACTAGCTAGAGCTCTAAAACCTTTGCCGATTGTATAAACTAGATTCTGTGTACCATATTAGATCAGATTTCTTCAGAGACAAAAAAGATTTTAAAGCGTTTGAGGGGATCGAAGGGTTATGTGTGCTGTCGTAGGGAAGGGCTTTGGAAAATAAATTCAGATCGTCATTGAATTCACTATAAAATTGACGTAATTACTTACTGCTTAATGTTGACACTAATTATTTTTTTCTATATTTTCAGGTAAGAACAGCAAGCAAGTGTTCCCTTTGCCCAAGCCCTTTGTGTTCACGAGATCGCAAGTTCTATTCCCAGCTGGGCTACGTAGTACATAGTTTTTCAATTATGTTAGGTGCCCAACGTTAAAGTGAAAAAAGTGGTATAGAAGTGAAAAGTGTTCTAGTGTACCTGTGGTTCAAAGTGCTTTATATGTTTAAAAATCGTGCCTGGGTATGATAATGTCGTCACATATTTTTTCTATTTTATTTTTATCATAAGTTTTTCGTACTTGCTGTAAAATGTACCTACGTACAAATGATAGCTGAATCGTTTTTCTAGTATCAAAAACAGTAATCTGCTCTGGATCTGATTGGGAGAAACTAGAAATAATGATTTAATATTTAAATTGATCTTATTGATTATTATATTGTAGATTTCTGTAACGACAAAGTTACTTTTTATTTTCAAAATTTATATGGATTAGGGCTGTTTTTTTTTTCATTTTAATTTCTCACACAGATGCTCTGTTTGATACTATACGACTCAATCATATATCATAGTCCGCCAAAGGTCCGTTCTTGTATTATCTGGCATCGTAATTTCACAAATAATCCCCTCGAACTTGTTCGTGGGTGCTGTTTCTCAAGATATGATCAACCTTCTTAATAATCAGCAGACCACAGTTGTAGAGAATGATCGTTATTTCCTTGTTTATTAAATTTCTTGTGGCCTCCATTTAGTTTGACTTTAGCTTTCAATTTTTGTACTCCGTAAAAGACCCGAGTATGAGAAATACAAGTACATAGTTAATGGGTTCGTGGTACTGAGTTAAAGTTATTTGGGAATATTATCGTAGAGAGAGATTACTTGCGTAGGTGTCCACTTTATGTTCCAAATATTATAAGTGTGTTTAAGATAAACACTACAAAGTTACATAACAGTGTTTAGTTTTACCTTATCATATTATTACTGTGAGTCCCTTTACTAAATACAATTTAAACTTATCCATTTATTGTTACGGTACTTTTGTCTTAACATCGTTGGGTTCATTTAAGTGTGTGGTGTATTATAATGTAATATTCTTCTTGAATATCTTTTCGATGAAACTCTCAGATCGTGTTCAAACGATTGTTGATAAAGCAGGTAGTATTAATATGAAAACGTACATGATCCCACTTCCCACACACTCTTCTTTCGATTGCCTCAGTTGTTTCAAACAACTAGATGTTGACTAGAACACCTCTAAATGAGTAATTCACCCTGGGCAATGCAACCAAAGTTCTACCAAAATAAGGTCTACCCTTGTTCTACCAATCTGAAAATGAATATTTCAGAAACAGCCCTTTCCAGGGCAATGTGCAACGGGCTTTCGTACAATGGTTGTTTCACATACAAAATGTATGGACTAGTATGGAGAATATGCCTTTCAATCAAATTTTAACTGTTCACACAATTTAATCAGTATCTAAATTAACCCATATCGACAATGAATGCTTAACTTGCATAGAACACTATCTATGGTAATTCGTGTGCAGTATGGTCATCTCTCTGTGTTTTTCTAAGAAAAGGAAGAAATAGTGTTAGTAATACCTATAGCATGTGGTATACTAGAAACATGTGCGTATTTCTAGCATTCGTGATGATAAAAACACTTAAAAGTAGGCATATTGACATTTAAAAAAAAAACGGCCTTAGATCTAGACAACCTTACTAATTATATGAAAATAAATATTATAGATTTAAAAAAAATGTGAAAAACACTTCTAATCTTTTTTCTGAAGGATAGAAACTCGTTCCCCGAAATTCGCAGAGATTTTTATACGTATTGATAATATCAATCAAAATCTAGAAAATACATAGTCAAGTTTATTTTCTCAGTTCAATAGATCACAAGACTGCGCAACAGAGCTATTGATAAAGTAACTGCTATTATTTTTATGATTGTTATTATAATACCGGCTAGTGAGCGAGTAGAAGTGGTAGCAGTGATTATGAAACTTTTTCCATACAACAAACCAAACAACTGTGTACTCATTTACTGTGTCATGGTCGCAGTATCATTCAAGTACTCACCACTACTAGGTATGCTACTTTGTTAACAGGTACTGTTTATAGCAGTGTTATAAAGTAACAGCTTCTTGATTACCTGTTTATATATTTAATATTTGATACTTTTTTGCACTAGGTATAATGAATAACAGTTTATAGCCTAAGATCCGTCGGCTAAAAATATCTGTTTTTTTCTCGAAATGTGATTTAAATGAAAGTTTACATATAGGGTCACACATCCCTAGCAAAATCTTGCCACGTCACTCCCCTGCCATTACGCGTTTTTTTTCATTTTTTAGGAATATGGTAAGAGTTAGGAGAAAGCGGTCAATGACAATATATAATCTTATTAAATTCTCTAAAAAATGTTGCGTATTTTTTTTTTCACAGGACTAGCAGTTTACTCGCAATGGTCGGTCTAAATACCGTTTTTTTAACTTAAAAATTCAAACACCCATTTCTGATACACATTACAGAGAATTTAGTTTGCGCCTAAATTTTTATGTAAGTATAATCAAATATTCGGTCTTAGTCGTATGAACCACAGGGTACCTACCTATTAATATCACTCACCGATTACGTGCATGACAAATATTAAGTTTATACTCAATATTTGGCACTGATTGCCCTCTCAGTTCTATACTCATAACGTGATAACGTTATCATGTTTGCTTAGTTTGTGAAATAGCAGTGATTGGTTATTGAAGTCATCTCTCATTTGAATTGTATGAACTGCATACTGACGACTTGTGAATAACAGTCAAAGAGTGAAGTTTATAATAGATAGCATTGTAACACCTTGAAGTCTTCCTGCGCAGGCGTGGTTGTTTATCGAGTCTTGTGTCATGGAATGATGGATGTGTCTGCTCACTCTCCAGTACAGAAATTTTCGCTTTAATGAATATCTCCAAATGCCATTAAAAAAAATCGATAGATTTAAACGCGAAGCTTGGCGCATTTATCTTGTCGCCCATTCGTCCAGTTGTGTTTGTCGTCTTTTCGGATTTCGGCCTATTGTACTCCTAGACCATTTGGAATTCGGCCTGCCTTTTATACTTCTAGACCATTTGGATTTCGACCTTTTGACTTTTGACCAATTGGTCATATCGACTGTTTGTCTCTACATCCACTTCATATTTTTCGAGTCTACGTTTGTTTCTTTTTGACGTCTATAGTTTTCGCTTCTCTTGCTGGAGCCATCTTCAACACTAATGTAGTCTGATGGCCATGTGTCCATGTTGGTCTTTTGGCATCAGGCCATTCGAACTAGACTCACCATATGGACAGACTAGGGGGAGCACAATAGATCTTATACAGTACACCCCGTCTGATTAAAAACAAAATCAATGAATAACCTCTATTAGACTCCTTATTTATGTACTTTTTTATTTTTCTTAATTAATAGACGAGATATTGATAATACTCCTGAGTTTTTTTTCTGACCAGTAAACTGTCGTGATTATTTGTTGTATTGTTTTTTGTCTGCACTCATTTTTGTTTCACCTTTCAAGGTGAATTCTGTATAACGAAATCTTAATTTGTTTTTATACTAACTTTAATAGTTTATGTTGTTTTTTGTGATCTATGAGGTGTGATCACCGAGCACGCAAATTAAGTTTAATGCGGTCGGATAAACATCATCTAATATCACACATCTATATTTAAAACGGTTGCAGTCCGTATGTCATGTTATGTTTTTTTTCAATATATGTTGTTAGTATCATTAAAGGGAGTGGATGTAGCCAAAGGGGTATTTTTCAGAACAAATTTTTAAAAGAAAATAACCCGTTCTGCGAAAGCGCACAGCTTTCTCGTCGTAATAATATACATTAAAATCTACTGGATTACCATAATTTGTTTTTGGATAAGTCCCCAAAAACATACTGTCGGCGCCTAGTGTTCACGAGTTAACAAGCGTGTGGATCCCGTTCACGAGTTCACGAATCTACACGAGCCATGACAAACACCACGCTAGTTAACTCGTGAACAGTGTTGCCGTTTTCAAATTTGGAAAACTACTAGATTTTTGTCCAAAAAATACTAGAATATACTAGATGGGGTCGAAAAAAATACTAGAAAAATACCAAATAATTTTTTTGTAGACCTTTTTTTTTTTTTGGTCCTCCGCCGGAAAAATGTCTATGTCCTGCACGTCGACGGGGGGGGTCCCTAGTACAATTTTTAATCGTGCTATTTTCTTTTGACCTTGACGACTAAAAATTTGGCGAGCGGGGGGGGGGGGGGGGGGGGGGGTGATAAAATGAATAAACCAACAATATATTCACATTTTTTTCATTCATTTTTGGTCATTTCTGTACAAAATTTAAAAGCGTAACAAAATAATATTGCAAAGTACCGAAAAATACTAGAATTAGGTCTAAATATACTAGATTTTGATCAAAAATACTAGAATATACCAGATTTTCGGAATATACTAAAGAAAATACTAGATTCTTCAAAATGCCCCAAAAAATACTAGTTTAGTATTAAAAATACTAGAAACGGCAACACTGCTCGTGAACATGCACTTGTAAACATCTGTCTAGGCTGTGCTAGCGTGTGGCGCCGGCATAAGATCTATACTTCTAAATTTTGATCATACGATTGTGCGTGCGATTTTGAACGTTTAGGACGCGGGAACGGTTTTCGTGGTACTTTAAATGCCTTCAAATGCGCAAACCCCAGTAGAATCTTACATAGATTTTTTGTATGCAGGAGTCAGTAATATATGTTCATGAATATCTTTTTGAGGAAATTTTTCCCCCAGAGAACTACACATGGATGAATGAAAGTAGTTTATTACGAGTATATTGTGTTTTCCGTACTTTTCTCATCCAATCTTTAACATCCATAAAAGCAATGGTTGCACCATCATCTAGAAATACATAAAAGCTTCTTCATGTTTCCACACAACATGCTGTTCACTCGCTACATTTAATATTTGTACAAAACTAAGGCAGATATCATATATTCTACATGTATCTTGAAGGGTACTAACATTGTAGGTATTAGTAGTACCTACCTATAATAATGTGGTCTATGTTCTATAGTAACTGTGTTAATATAAGAGGGCGCGTCCATCGCTTCCATCGTTTCAAAAACAGAATTATAATGATTTTCAAAAAATCTATGGTTTGAAATGTCGGTACTATTTTCACCAGTGAGCAATTGAGTCATAGAAAAAGTCGTAAATAAGAATACAGTATTTTAGTGATCGTAGCAGTTATAAATTTAATTTTTGTATATTTCCTCATAAAAATGCCAAACCTCTGCAATTTACTGAAACGTAATAGTAATCTGTAGTTTGGTTGATAAAATGTTTAAGGTAAGGCTCAGTGACTAGCGTTTTTTTTATATTCGGTCCCTTTTTTTACAATTTGGTCGCATACCTTTATCTTATTTTGCGCTTACACTCTCATACAAAATTTGAGTAAGTTGAAGCGATAATAGAACGATTTTTACTCAGAGCATATCGCCTCAAAATGTTGTAATTTTTCAAGCACTTATCTCAACAGATATATACAGCAAAGGTTGGACTTTCCATCAGGCTAATTGCTGATCGTCGGCTGGTTTTATGTGATCACTTTACACTTATGAAAAATAACTAGGGTACTGCGCCTTTTGGCACACTGCATTGTCTTGTTTTTTGTTGTTATATATATTTACTGGCCAATACAAGTTTCTTTATTTATTTATTTTATTTATTTAATATTTATCTCCAATTCCGAAAATTACGATGTTCTCACAAAAAAACATAAATTAACCCGAAAAACAAATCTACATATGGATCATCGTGAAAACCTGCAACAACAATTAATCTTGTAGATGTTATATTTTTTAGTTGAATTTTCTACCGATTGTCGTGTAACGATCTCGTATTTCTAATATGAAATAAGTGCTCGCAGGCTACATACAATATTACTCAGTACGTAGCCCAAACTTGTATGACGACCCACATTTGAAAAGTCATTTGACCTACATACAATATAGTGTGTGGTTAGGTACTTCTCTACTGCTTGCGTTTACTGTTTAGTTAGTACGGCTTGATGCACCGGGTACTGGGTAGGTACCATGTACTCGAAACTAGAAATATACTCTGCCCTTTGGGAGCGTACTTATTTGATCTATGGTCGCGTCATTATTCAAATATTTCGAGAATGATTGGAGATTTAATATTCCGTTTCATTTGTCTTTGGAATGGAATGAGATTGATGTTTGAATTTGGAATGTGATTGGATTGTTCGCTCTTTCTAACATCAAAGATCTTCGCGGAATCTTCTAGAGTAATTTCTCGTGATTTTCCTTACTGCGTTGAATATTTAATGAGGCAGGCTTCAGTCACAGATTCTAATCTAATTTGCAACCTACTCTTCTTTCACACTCTCAGCTGTCATCACTTTTTCAACATACCAACTCTTACATTACCAGATTTCGTGTACTTACAATACTTATATACCTACTTAAAGGCATATTTTTTAATGTCTCATTTTTTAGAATTGAATTTTTACATTTGATTTTTTTCCTGGGTTGTGTACTATTAAGTATATTATTTGTATATTTTTTTTAATTGACCTGTAATTGTGTAAATGTATTTAAAAGGCTTTTGGCCGTTTGTAATCTAATAAATAAACAAATAAACATCGGATTTTCTCCATGTCGTGGGTAGTTGAATAACAAGTAGTTATCTCAACAGATATATACAGCGAAGAGTGAACTTTCCATCAGGCTTATGACTGATCGTCAGCTGGTTTAATGTGATCACTTTGTCAGCTGACGATCAGTCATAAGCCTGATGGGAAGCCCATCCTTCATTGTATATCTATTAGATAACTACATGCTCTGAAGTATTTTACCTGGGAAACTACTTCTACCAAAAGCAAAGGAGGGACAACATTTAAAGCCAGCTCAATTTTCATTTGTTTGATAATATTATTTTATCATATACTCGATTGTGTTCCTTTTTCAAACGTGAACGAAATCCTCTCACACGTCGTTCTAAATCTGAATTTTCAGTTTCATACCATACTGTATCTAAATATAACATGTTGTTATAGGTAGGAACCATAGACCATAGATACTATTTCCGTCAGGTTAGAGACTGTTGCAACTCACACATGGTCGATGGTATTAATACGTGTTATTATTGGTAGGTGGCCGTAAATAACTATAAAAATATATATTATTTCACTATTTTATTTTATGTTGGAATTAAAATAAAGACGAACGAACATAATATTACACGTTATACAATCGCCTAACCATAGATAAATCATCATGTACCTATAATATCATAGATATTCTACGTAATATTATTATCTATGCTTCTACCAAAGAGCCTTGAACAAAAGTTTGTTTTAGTACCAACCAACATACTAAGTATGCAGTACCTACCTAACACTAAATGTAAACATTTAAATATCGAATAGAACATTAGTATATTCGTTTGTTTTATTATGTTAAGAATGTGTTCGATCTTTTCAAATTTAAATAATGGCGCGCGGTAGGTTGAAAATCTACAATTCTCTGTACAATAGTACACAAACGTAACAAAACACTTACATACGTATTTTGCTTCCTTTAAAATTAGTACATACATAATGCCTCATCCACATGCTGTCCGACCTTCCACGAGTCCCGCGCGAATGAGTAAAAAGGCGTTAACCGTCGGTTACGTATACAGTTCAAGACAATCACCTCGTCCGTACGTCCTTTTACTCATTCACACAAAACTCGTGGAGGGTTTCCGAGCGTGAAGCGGCCGCATAAGGTGTAAGAACCATAGAAACATAATATAAGGTGACTACAAATACAATTTTTCATAAAATTTCTAGAATCACTAAAAAACGTTATCACTTATCCATGTTTTAAGTCTTAGGACGATAATATTAGCTGGCGGATCTTCCTTTTCCTGACGCAATTTTTCTTACGTTCACTAATAAAATAAATATTCTATTTTTAATTTTTAAATTTCAATTACGGACACAATTCGTTGTCAATTGATGAGAGTACGTTTAACTCACAATTTAGTTTTACGCATTTTGTCTATGATTTTTCTTTAAATTATTTTCCATCTTGTTCAACGACCTGTATGATACTGGACGGAATTTAATTCGCTTCCATCGTGTGCCGTTTCCTGTGTTATAAAAATAAATAAATAAAATAAAAAAATCTTTATTGAAAAGAAAACATATCTTCCAAATGGCGGGTTTATTGCCGTAGGCAATATCTGCCAACCAACCACTTGTGACATTAATTTGCTGTACACATTACATACAGGTATAAAATTGCTTATAAATTCTAATTAACCGACTATTTACATCCCTTGGTCCTATAATTATGTCAATATGATGTCTGTAATTTATTTTCAGTTAAAATATAAACAGTGAAAACCGCAGTTTCCTATAGCTCTTTTAGTATGGAAAATCGTCAATTTTGCTTCTTTTTCCTAACTGGTCATTTCCCCCAGGATCTCAGTACTCGACCAAGAAGAGAATCCAGTTTACTAGTATTACTACATCTATGCTATTGTTTACAAAAGAAAAGATTTAAAATTCGAACAATATTTTTAAAATCCATAGACTTTTATATGGAAATGGAAAAATCGTTCTATTAAAACAGTTCAGCATCGGAATATGGATCGTACAATTCATTGAAAGTGAAAATTATTCCTATTTATACCAACTTACACATTGTGTAACGTATAATAATATAGGTAATCTATGTAGAATATCGCTCTGTGAATATCACACGGTACGGTAATATAATGATATGTACATAATAATATATTGTAATATTATTTATGTTATGTAAACAAATCTCGTACAGTTCGCTGACCGTGAAATTTATAAACTGCTAGTCTAGCTGTGACTTGTTGAATTGTAATAGATATTTACATACAAACAATACGTTGCAAACAGTACTGAAATATGTATGATTGAAGCTTAAGATATTTCAAACGACAGTCTTTGTTCATTACTTTTCTTTTATCTACATATCTATTACCTCACTCTGAGTCCTTTGCAGGGTAAATAATAAAAATAAATATTTATTGGCCAAAACAAAAATGCATAATAATTACAAAAATAAGACAATCGTAGTGTGCCAAAAGGCGGACTTATAGCAAACGCAACATCTTACAGTCAATCCGAGAAAAGAAAAAGATAACTTATATAATATAAATAATAATAAAGTAAATATATATGGATAGATATAGAGGGTAGGCGGAGAGGACAGAACGTCAAATACTCCTACTTATATCTTTTTTTGTAGATATTTCTATTTATACTTGCATATACAATTTTTTATACATATTTATAGAAGTTAATTAATTTATATAATTGTGTTTTTTGACCATTTTGATATTTTTTATTTATATAAAGGCTTATGACCATGAACACTGATGTAAATAAATAAAAATCCACATGTAAGCTCCTTGCTTCAGTCACATTCATGTAATTTGTCTCGCACAGCATCCGATTTCTTTTACTCAAACTACTTTAAAAACCTAATAATTTCTCTTAAAAATATAATAATTGTACAAATTTCCAACATAATTTTCATTCCTCGCATCAACATCATATTTATTATACGCATCCAAAAAAAAATAACGCAGTTAGTTTAGACAGCCTAACACGATTTACAGATTTGATTAAGTTTTACCAACACAATGCTACAATTTATTTTATAAATTTTGTGGAAGCACCACTAAGGGGCAATAATAGCGTCCAATTCCCAAATTACTTGTGAAGTTTGAAGTAAATTATACCTATTAATAATAATACTTGGACAATTTTGGGCGCCGTTTAGCGATAAAATTGCCCCAAGGGCACCTTACATTTTTCTTTTCACCATATAGGATCGTCACAAACAGCAAAAATGATAGATTAAATCACCACATAGGATCGTCACAAACAAAATATTAAAAATGAATTAATCTAATCATTGGCTGACTAGCAGTCGCGAAGGGTGGATTTATGCAGAAGGGAAGCCGGGGCTAACATTTCTTATAGGATTACGTCAAATTAGACATTATTATACCTATCATTTTATCCAAAATGTAACTCGATGAGAATCGTGTTCTTAGGTAGCTTCGCGCCTGCTGACTAGTGACCGATCCGTAGGTACTCATTGTGTGTATTATGAATGATAGTGGGCACTAGATAAATATTATGTACCCATAATAGGTATTAGATACAATATATCGTACAATAAATTGTATCTGTTATTATTTATGACACTCGTAAATATGATTAGTGATGCATAAAATAACATTATGTAACACTGAGTACTATCTGATATAATTGCACAATTATTTACATTGTATGTAGGAATAGTCGTGTCAGGTGGGCTTATTATATCATTTGAAAGCGAGTTTTACTTGCAAGTATTACATACTCTACTACTTTTATTTTTTATTAATAAATTGTGTTTTGTGATGATCTACAATAGATCATAAAGATGATTAGAAACTGGAGTTACGTTGTGTTTTAAAAGTCTTCTAAAACATCTTCTATATTGATTGTGCTTTTCAATTTCGGTATAAGTTTCTGACTATTTTATGACACTTTAAAATTCAGGGGTTCTTTAATAAAAAAAAGCACAATTTGTTCTTTCGTCGCCTCATCATAGTAGAACTTTTATCACATAGAGTTTAGTAAGAAAGCATATATTTTGTAATTAGATACTAGGCAAACAAAATTGTGGTGAAAACTATAATGTCTTGAATTTTTTACTAAAATTGAAATGCACAATAAATATATACTACTCTGTCAAGAAAGTACCGGGAATTGGTCAATAACTCGCAAAATGTTAGTTATTCTTCCAAATTTATTATATCATCTTCAAAATAGGCCCCTTCCGAAATAATACACGTATGCCAGCAAATAATTCAATTACCCAAAAAAAAATTATACGCGTTTTCCGGCATCCACTTCAGATCTCGCCGCGAATTTCTCTTTTATGACTTCTATCGACTGAAAACGGGTGCCTCGAAGTGGTAATTTGATTTTTGAAAAGTGAAAAAAGTCGGCCGGAGTCATATCCGGTGAACATGGTGGTTGTTCCATGGTATTTGTTGAGTTTTTGGCCAAAAATTCGTTTACAATGATGACCTTGTGCGATGGCGCGTTGTCGTGGTTTCAAAATCCAAGAGTTTCCTTTCCACAAATCTGGTCTTTTTGAAGAATTTGCTCTCTCAAACCCCGCATATCGCTCACATAATATTCTTTATTTACCGTCTGACTTTCTGGCAAGAATTCCGAGTGCGCAACGCCGCGATAGTCAAAGAAAACAGATCTTCACCTCAGTTGAAGATGTTGATAGCCGACCAGAAAGAGGCAAATCGTCCACTACATCTCGAACGCTTTTGAATGAATTGTACCACTCATATGCACGTATTTTTGATAAATTCGATTCACAGTAAGCTCTCTGCAGCATTTTTAGCGACTCGAAACACGAAATTCCATTTGTAATGCAAAATTTGAGACAAAATCTTTGCTTGATAAAACTCGATGTTTTTATCCATTCTAAAAATCGCAGATCACCCTTGACATAAGCTTACAAAATCGAGCACTGTAAACAAACTAAATGACAGATGGCATTCAAACTCCGCGCCATAATAGATAAAAGATGTGCCAACTTAGCGGCAGAAAAGGATTTTCGAATCGAACTTTGAAATCAGAATTAATGATCAATTCCCGATACTTATTTGACAGAATGTAGTTGTGGTATAACTTTTAAAACACACTGCACATTTTTTAAATATTATCACATCGAAATGACTTCATACATTTGTCCATCAGTATTTGAAGTTGGCCTCGAAATTTTCACACAGAAACTCTTTTCGTCCTTTATTGATTTCATGCATGGAGTTTGTTGTACCTTTAGGTACAAGGGACTCCCCTTTTCCCGGCATACAATATAATGCTACCAGTTAGCAGTACTACCCTAAATTTAACCGAGGAAGTACTACTTTCTCATCTACTTTGAACGCCAGCACAGATCCCTAGTACATTTTCTATTCTGAAATGCGGATAGGCACGGAATCGTTTCGTACTTTGACCCAATTCTCCGTACTCTCCCCCAACGCGGCCATGTTTAAAAGCATTTTCATCTACCCGAGGGTTGTTAGGAAATGTACTCTCTTTTTTAAATATACGTACAGCATACAAACGCACGAATATTTTGGGGGATAAATTATGCTGTGTAGAGCGTATCCCAAAAAACCCTTACGTTTCTGTATGCTGAAGGACTTTGAAAGTGCGAGTTTGTAGGATAAAAGGAAAAGATTTGTGGATGCACATAGCACTACCTATTGACTCTATTAGTTTACTTGTTCTTTCTGTATAATTTATGATTATTTGTTTTCGATCTTCCGCACTATAGTGATGGGCGACAGCTCCATATTTTATAGTCGGAATGGTTAAAATGATTTACAGTCTTCTTCTGCTCCCTCTTTGAATAGATCTTGGATCTGTTCACCCAATTTTAGAAGACTTACAATCAATTACAATAATTTTCGACGATGCATAAAACCATCAAAGTAAAATCAATTAATTGTAGCACGCTAATATACAAACAACGTATGTTCATATTTCATGGAATTATAGGTCCACTGTTTTGAAGTCGATTATTTTTGTTAGTTGAATAGTAAATACCTGAGATTGTTGGATAGGCGTACGTATACGTAATGTCGCAATGTTTGAGTCAAATGAAAACCTGAGAGAATATTCGTTGAAAGGAGGGAGAGGCATTCCTGAATCGGTCTTTAGAAATTTATGGAAAATTGGGTCAATCTGTGTAGTTCTTTGCACTCAATAAGACTTTGAATATGAGAAGATATATTTTTTAACTTTTTTAATTTTTTGTCATTATTTCATGATTCCGGGATATTATTAGTACGCCACGTTGTGTAATATTGTTATCAGGTTGTCAAGAAACTATTTAGATATATCATTACATGTATGTGGGGGTAGTATTAATATTTACACCCCCTACAAAGTGAACGCTTGAGTAGGCCCTCGTGTAGGTATTCATAGACCTACATATAATATCATAGTAAGTATAAGATTTTCGTTCACCCTTTGACCTGATTTCACAGGAACCCTACTCGCTCTATATAATATGTATAGATATGTATTAGTAGTTTAGGTGCATCCGTCGATTCCAACATCTTCGTTAAACTTAGCGAAGTACAAATTCCTATCTATATTAGATCTATCGGTTACATCGCGGGCTTATAATTAGATTACTTAAAAACCGTGAGATGAAATTGCTTGAATATTGAATAACTACATACCAAAACCATAGCCAACCTACCTGTAATCTCCTGATTATGATAGTGAAAATCTTCGAACACTAATCGCGTATAATAAAAGTCATCTTGTGGATTTTGAACTAGGTATATATTTATTTCTGTTTATGAGCACAAAAAAAATCACAGAACATATCAACAGTCAAATAGTTACAGCAATTAAACCAGCAAAGACTTGTCAATATGACTTAATACATATAGGCCAGAAAAATTGCGTTTTTACCAGGAAAGTTGTGGGGTAGTTTCGATATCTACCATTCTCAATGTTTTTTAGAGAGTGCTGAATCAAAATCTGAAGTTTTTCAACAAAATTTCATAATGAAACATTGAAGAAATGCAAAAAAACTAATAAGTCTCATTTTTGTGGTTTTTGGCTTATAACTCGTAATCTCTCAATTTGAATTTTGAAATAATTGAACCTACTAAAAATTTGGAGCTAGATATGTAGGCTTTGTGGTCAGAACCTTCAAATATCATAGTATTTAATTTTGGATCGACAGATTTCTCTTTAAGTACTATAGGAAAGTTTTCACAATATTGTGTGCCTTGTATAAATGATAATTTGCTGTTTATTGAGTTTACGCATAGAAGAATAAATTATTGCTTACTCGTGGAGAAATATTTTCTCATTAAGCATAATAATTCATATTAAAAGTTTCTCTATATAAATTCAAAAAAGTTTCTTCTATTGAAAGTTTCTTGACGGTCCGGCACTGAAGGCGAAGGTCAGATCGTTACGAGGGATGTCCTTCATCCTTCACAAGTAAGTTGTTTTCTAGGAGTTGGGGCTGGTTCGTCTGGCTGGAATATAAAAAAGAATCAGAGGCTGGAAAAACTTTTAATAATGGAAATTCTATTCAACGTACAAGGATTCCCATATGTACGAGAAAATAATTTGTTTTTCTCAGTAATTTTAATAATAATATGTCAGTGAAAACGTACCTCGTTGAAAAATCATTTTAGTCTGTCGACGAAACGCTGGAATGAACCATTCACACTTCAGCATTGAACTGACTATATCATAAATTGTTTATTGTGCTTGACGAAATGCTAACAGAGCCTTTTACACTCTTTAGCATTGATATTGTGCATAATGTGTGCTGTATATTCCATTCAATTATTATACATCTATTTATGTAAAACTGACGAGTCCGAGTGATTTAAGGACGATAAACAACAATAAAAATATATAGTGCAGTTCAGTGCAGTGAACTTCAAGGGCGCTGATTTTAAAGAAAAATAGTTTAAATTTATTTATAAGTTTTCGAATAAAATCGGTTCCCTGCAAATTACCAGTCCTATGAAAAAATGTGTTAAACCTTATTTGTAGACCATGTAGTAAGGATTATTTTTGTAGTTGACTATTTTCTCCTATCTTTTGCCATATTTATAAAAATGCGAAAAAATGCGTAGGGGGTCTGTTCGGGGGACCAGGGGATTGACGCGGCAAGATTTTGCTTGGTAACCCCATGGCTATCTGTGACCCTATATGTAAACATTAATTATTTAAATTACATTTCAATTAAATAACAGATAGGTCAATTTTCAAGTGGCTGGGATCTTAGGCTATTACATACATACTCGTATTATTTTAACATATCGTTATGCTTGCCTGTTTAAAAATGTGCAAGATATTCATATTTGTTGACTACCTTTGTTGCCTTCTCAGCTACGACATGGTTTTCTATTTATATATCTAAATTACCTATAGTCCCTGAACGCGCATTGAAAGGAAATTGCACCAGCTTCCATTATCTCTTGTACATACGTATTACTGTTCTTGTAAGAATTTTCACAGCATATCTGCTTATCTTATGCTTTACTATATTTCTTCCCTTTCAGTTCCGTTAATATTAAACTATTTTCCCCATTCAAAGAAATTTCCCAGTTTTGCTTATTTTGTCCCAGTTTTGCTTGTCTTTTTTATGATTTTAGTAACCGACTATTTTACTGCACATATACTTATCCGCGACTCAGTTATATTACCTACTAAAGTTTAATAAGAATATTAGATTGGGAATGATAATGGAAAAGAAGCCCTGCCCAAAATCAAAAGTGAAACATTATTAAACCATACGTTCTTCCCGCGTTGTTACTCCCTATCCAACAGAAAAGTTTATTTGTTTACATGATTCCCAGTTTTACTCGTTTCCCAGTTTTGCACCCCAACTTTTAATAACTTCCTCTTTTTCACATTAGGTTTTATTCACACATTCCATATTTTAGAACATCGTTTGAAAAATTAACCTAATTGTACTTCACTTTTAATCAAATGCCAGTTTTTCATATTATTTTCGATAGAAATTTTTCATCCCATCAACACAATTTTCCTCATCGCTTTGTTCACAGTTCACATTTACTCTTCAATTTTTACGATACAATTCCCAGTATTTTTCACCAGTTTTCATTGATGTCCCAGTTTTACTTATCTCACACTATTATTACTACTTTGAAGCGAGACATTCTGTCTCCAATTTCTCGTACCAATCTTCTCCTATTCTTATCTTTCTCGTTCAGTTAAACGGCTTTATTTTCTTTACTTTCTACTCTTACTAATGCTCCTGTTGTCTGCTTTATTATTTGATACTTTCTATAGAGTTTTCACCTTTTCATACGTCGTTTCAGTCTCGTCTGTAGAATTATAATTATTTTTATATTGTTCTGCTTAAAGCGTTTCTTTTTTAAAATATATTTGAATATTTCTTTGTACCAATTTGCCTGTCATTTTATTCGCAATGTAATGTAGAACTAGAACCCCAATGAAAATCGAAGAACGTAGATCGATCTCCATTTTAAATTGGGTCATGATTCACGGTCCATGAAATTTAGTGTTCGGAATTTTGAACACCCCTCAAAATAGAACCGTCCCGAATGATTGGTAGATATTGCCGTTACGTAATGTCAGGTCGTAGATACTTTAAGGTTTATTGAGAGAACACAGGGATGTCATTAAGCAACTGTACATTTACTAGTCTTTCGTCCTTCAATCTATCCCCTGACGTCGCATTCATTGCGGAGTAGGCAGAGAGGATAGAACGCCAGACCGCCCTATCCTTACACACACTCCTTGCTTTATCACATTCATGAAATTTGTCATACATTCGCTCTCCGATTTCTTCTATTCAAAATGGGCCCGTCCTTGAAGATCTAGTCATCTTAAATGCTCTAGTCTCATTGTCATTACAACTCATAGAATCGTGGAAAGTCATACACTTATTTTAATTTCTGTAGTATCCTGAAAAATACTAGTCTTCGCTGAATATTCACGAAAAATCGATGTGATGTTGTCTGCACTTCATGAGAACATTATAACGTAGAAATGGGTGGAAGGAATCCTTAAGGTGCCATTTCCAACGATCCTGCCCTATTATTATAGCACCCAGGGTTATTATTAAAGAATTTCTACGTCGTGCACTCCGCTCAGAGCATCCTACACCACGTGCGAGAGGGCCAACGACCCGCCCGCGAATGGCCGTTCTCTGTTTACAACTCTATCCACCATCGTTACTCCCATTCCCTCTCTGTCACTCGTGCACTCTTTCCCGCCCTTTCTTTCCTTAGAGGGCACTCCTCCTCCTCCTCAGTACAATACATACAACACAACCTACATTCCTTTCTCACTCTTCCTTCGACACTTGCACTCTTTCCTCTTGAGATGAGAGTGATTTTTCGTCCCTTTCTCTTCCATTGCGGTGGATGCTGCGGTTAAGCTGTCTCTTTTCATTTCTCCATATAAATTACAAACAGGTGACAGTATGCGCCTGCAAGTTGCAAGTTTGGTTCTCCTATAGGCAGGTACCTACCCAGAGTACACACTCACTACTCTTATATCACAGCTGTAACTATAGTAGGTAGGTACCTACATAGGAAGTCGATTGCCGAGTAGAGAGTAGAATAGTAGTACGTGTTAACTATTTCTTCTATTTTTTCTTTTCATGTGGCAACATTTTGTCGAAGAAAAGTACCTAGTAGAGCAAAATATTTTTACATTAGAAATCGAAATTTGAAACCTTTAATAAATTTAGGCGTTCTATATTTAAATCCGAAATTTTAAATAACGTTAAAGTTCTTTTAGGTTGTTCTGCTCTCTGAAATCTAGATTTTTATACCTACATATTAAGTCCCTGGGTGATCTGAAAGGGGTATTTTTTAGAACAAAAACCTAGTCAAGCTTTCTAAATATGCTTTGTAAAAAATAGGGTAAATACAATGAACCTTCCTCTAGTGAATTATCGCAACAGATCCTTCGTATCTCGTGTAAAACCCTGAAAAAAAGTGAAAAATACTTCATTTATTTTCAATCTTCTCGAAAGATGCTTAAAAAATATGTTTTCGTGCTTGATTACCAACAAATTGTTTTATTCAGGGTTATTTATTCGTCAGCTTAGTTTGCTTTGTTTTTTTTTTGGCCTTGGTTCCGACTTAGGCTGGCCACACACGTCCCCGAAGTTCAGTTCCGGAATCGACCGTTTTGCAAAAAAGTTCCGATCAAAACCTCTCTCTGACTTCAGCGTCACCCCGATTTTAAATTCAGAAAGAGGTTTCGGTCGGAACCTTTTTGCAAAACGGTCGATTCCGGAACTGAACTTCGGGACGTTTGTGGCCAGCCTTATTTGTGTTTTTTCGTATTGTTACACATTTTATAGGGCAGAAATAATTTACGAGTTGTAAAATGACTTGGTAAATTCAAATTACTATCAATACCTACATGAAAACAGCAACGTGTGCTGTGTAATACATGTCATGAAAGCAATGTCACCCTTTTATTTGCACTAAAACATTTACAATTTTAAAAAATAGAACTCATTATCATAGAATATAATTTCGAATTTACCGCGTAAAATATTTCATACTTCTGCTACTCTTCTAAAGGCGGCGCTTATACAACAATATTTTTCTTATTGCCGTTTCTTTTTATCAAATTATAGGCGTATGTTTCATTCTCTTTCACGCAATGTAAATAACTTTCCGGCCTTGGATTGTTCGTTTTACACTTCGTTGCGTGTGCCGTATAGTGCTGCCACCACCGTGGGTGGCGAATTGCGTAACCAATAAAGCGGTAATCTGTTTTAAAATGGTTTGAACATAAGTTTAACAGTAAACATTGCCTGCGTATTTTTATGATTTTAATAATAATTTGTTTATATGAATTAAACACGTTGAAATAAAAATGGAAATTATGCTAATAAATATTAGAGAACCAATACATCCGAAGTTTAAAATTATTTATCGTCAATTTTCTCATTTTTTCTACGCACTTTACATTATTAAATAAACCATTGGCCCTTTTCCAATGGATTTATCAGTCACGTTTCCTGTATTTTCCTCAGTTACCATATTGTTCTGTGTTATGTTAAATAGAATCTTTAGCAATTCATGCTTGTAGAAGTAATTGGGGGGATTTGTTTATGTTTTTATGATGTGTTTACATTCTTATTATACAACGAATTTCGCTAGATGGCTCTGTCGTTATTAAACACATTGATACATTTTGTGATTTCTTTCTTGTTCCAGGTTCTGGTTGAATACGATGGAGAGAGCTGGAGAAGAAGACAATGGTTGCAGGTGTACGCTGGTTCCTTCAGTATATTTCTCGTGGAGGAAGAACTTGTATGGGCTCCAAAGGGAGCCAAATCTTTCCCTGCACTTGTAAGTAATATGTATTACACACTTAGCAAACACTATTTGCAAGCAAGAATAATTTTATTCTTATCGGCGCATTTACAGAATTTAAAAGATAATATTGGCGGATGTATAGTCGTTTTGATTAGTGTCCATTTCCGGATAAAGGCTTCCCTTCCCTCAAGAAAATAAAATTATTTGTACCAAAAATTCAGAGTACCTATGTTAAAAATCATTCAGGCCCAATTCTGTGTATAGGAAAATGGGATTTGGGATTATGATCAACGGATAATAATAGCTCAAACTAATTGAATTTTTGTTTTAACTTAGAAATGTTTTTCTGGTAAAATTGACGGGCCTTCACTGGTTTGCCTTCTGTCTTTGTTTAATTGTTGATATGTGCTATTATAACTGTTTGTGCCCATGTGATTAAATAAATAAATAAATAAATAAATAAATAAATAAAAATCATATGTGAATTGTATTAGGTACATTGTGCGAAATTAGATTTACCTACAATGATCTTAATGCAAAAATTGTCCATATTTTTAAATAATTCATCTGCTGGAATCCAGCTGCACATTAGATGTGCTTTTTACACATTGTGCATATTTCTGAAGGACTTCAGGTTCTTTGTCTTTTTAAAATTTTATTCGCCCGAACCATTTTTATGGATTTTTATCCAGGAACCATTAGGTACTTAGATATACCCATCATATCTATATAATCTTTCACAAATTAAAATTATACTTACTTGATTCTATTCTAACGTAAAATGTTTTTACATTTCAGAAATTCATCGCTCTGAAGTCAGTTCCCCTGGGTCCTAAGAAACCCGTGGAATTCATTATTGACCATGAACTTATCTTTGTTGAAGAATCGGAGCTCGAAGACTTTAAGGTAATTTTTTATACTATTCCTTTTTTGCGAAGGCAGGACTTTCCAACATACTTCTCAGTAGGTATTATCAGCCACAAATTACCATTGATATATAAATTTATCAGCAACATTTTACCTAGGAATCAGCAACATTTTACCTATTAGGAAACATTTACCAATATCTAGATATTATGGATAACAAAGGATTATGCTCAGATAACGAAAACAGCAATATTATTAGGCAAATGTCGCTATGTAAATGTTTTTGATTGGATCTTGTGGTTCTGTAAATATAATATGTATGGAAAATTGATCACATTCAAAACCACCGGCATGTTCATATACTATTTCTTTATATTATTTTGTATGTACTACATATACTTTAATCGGGTGGCGAACAAAACCAGTCAAGTCAAAATTACTTGATGTTCTCGTACTAGCTAAATTGGGCTCTAATGTGTATTATATTCTAAAACAATCCATCTCTTATATAGGGGGGGGCTTCGCCCCCCCCTATATACGCCACTGACTCAATCGAATGTGTCGCAGGCATTAACAAATGCCTGCGACACATTCTCAATATACGCTGGCCAAACGTCATAAGCAATGTCGACTTATGGCGGACCACGAACCAGAGGCAGGTCGCTGAAGACATCCGGGAAAGGAAGTGGAGGTGGATCGGCCACACCCTGAGACGACACCTACCTAAGATAAAGAAAAAAATCCTTTGGCACGCCGCAGGCATAGGTAGATTTCAAGTTATTTATTTATTTTATTAATTTTAAGATTACATCTGTACATATAATAAAAACAATCACAATATCATCATTCATCACCAAATAAACCAGCGAAGTGATGAAGTAGTATGGATGTAGTCTATTCTTTGATTTTCGAAGTACCTAATCCAATAATCAAATTATTTTCATTCCACTCATAATATGGATTGGTACCGGTACCTAAGCACTAGAAATTTGAAAAAAAGATGTGAGTTCTACTCGTATCGTGAAGCACTTTTCTAAGACAACAAACACGCTAAGTACCTATGCGGTAACTACTTAACTAGATCTTTCGATCGATCATTGTCGTCCAACGAATTGAGCTAGACAAAATCTGACTTTTGATCTGTATTCCTTATTTAATGCCCTTTCAAACGATACCAGACACTAGAGAATTATTGTTTTTGTATTTAAAGCCTTAAAAAGTGAACCTTCCTCTTAATGGATTTAACCCAATCTCATATCAGTTCATCTACCACTTACCAAAAATCTACCACCCAAGTTTCACGTTTCTGAGACGCATAGTTTGGCCGCAAACGTGCGCACAAGAAAAGGGACATATATATGGCTTATATATATATATATATATATATATATATATATATATATATATATATATATATATATATATATATATATATATATATATATATATATATATAAACTTTTAAACCAAGGTCGGATTCGGGTTCTCCTGGTCCTATTGATCCTGAGTAGAAATTTTTCAATTCTGCGACATCACGGGAGAAACGAATAGGTAGAGTTCCTTTTGGAAATCTACCTAAAATGTATCATTATGACGTGCTTCATTTTGCTCGCCGACTGTTTTTCATCAATAATGTATTCGTACATTGTAACGTAATTCAAAATTATATTAGGTATTGTAAATAGATTTCAAAGGAGAATTTCATTTTGTGTTCGCTATTCACAAACACACATAGCACAGTAATATAACACAATTAAACACATACAATACATATTATAGGCTCGTCAATAATAATAAGAATAACACACAAAAGGTCTTTCCCGACAAACTCAAGTTACTCAAGGTCGGAACAAGGTCTTATTTTCATCTTGGATAATTAATTATTGTAAATCACTATTTACCTTCCTTTTGTAGAATCATAATTATATCAAAGGACTCAAAGGGAGGAATTTATTTATTTGTTTATCTTCAATTCACCGTATCACCTTATTCAACTCGACGTAAATAGGGAGGAATTCAGAAATATAAGGATGACAGGTTCTTGTAATCCTCCACGTAAACTCGTTTTTCAAGGTTTTTTGTACACCGAAATATGTGTCGCCATTTTTGAATTAAGTATGTATACATATATATATTATTCTCTCGACCCCTTCAATCTTCAGCTAGTTCCAGGTATTCCAACTCCCTCCTAATCGCCTCTTCCAGTGACTTTTCCTTCATCCTTCTAAGAACCACTCTATTGACAACCTCGGAGCAGAGTTCCTACCGCCGGACATCCTGATTCACATTTCTACATTTAATAAATAAATAAATAAATAAAATCTTTATTGATAAGAAAACATATCTTCCAAATGGCGGGTTTATTGCCGTAGGCAATGTCTGCCAACCAACCACTTGTGACATTCATTTGATATAGACATTACATACAAGTGTATGAAAAATAAGAAAAAATATAAATAAATATGAAAATAATAATAATATATAGAATATTATACATACATAAAAATACATACATAAATAGATATGTGGATGGGATGAAGGACAAGGAAGGAACCACGGGATTGTCAGTTAGATGGATTATTTATGGAAAGGTAATGATGCCTCAGTTTACTTTTAAAAGAGAGAATAGTTGGAGCTAGTCTGATAGGAAGTGGAAGGTTATTCCATAGTCTAGCCGCCGCCTAGTTTAATATATAAGTGAAATGCAAACTCAAGGCATGAAATAATATATTTATTTATTTATCGTATGGCCAACATCACGCCTATATCATATAACATTCGTTATGTCAAAGTGTAAAAATAAAAGTCAAAAGCGCAGAGTGAACTGCTTGTCAGAGGCTTAAATCTAGATTTCTTATGTATTGTATTGCTTCGTCGCTAAGGGTTAGGAAATCCGATGCATTGCCACTGTACGCTCTGAGTGCACACCCGGTAACTATGTGTTGAATGGTCTAATGAAATAATATAAATTTGAAGAGACGTAATTTGAAACACATAACTATACCCATCTCACTAATTTCTAGTAATACCTAATCGATTCCTCGCATAATCTCTCTGTCTGCTCAAATTTCTTACTTAATGCTAGCCACTTGCGTTCCACTGCTGGACATAGGCCTTTTCTAGTTTAGTAGTAGTTTGTGTAGTTTTCCTAGACCCCTTTTGTTGTCCCGAGGCCTCCACTTCAGGATTCTAGGTAACCATCTAAAACTGGTAATATCGATGCTTCAAATTCAAGATTCAGATCTTCATTAGGAATCAATTATAAAAACAGTAGAATATAATTAGCGTCAAGTCGTTTCATATTTCCTAAACAAAGGTATGAATGTTTATGTTGGATAATTCGCAAATTAAATTCTATAATAGGGAATGGCGTAGAGTTGTGCACATAATACATGTAGAAGTACCTACCTACGTACCTAATAGGGTAGCGCTGGGGGTGGGGGGTAAATATAGGAGTTAATGTGAAGTTCCTATGTGTGTAACAGGGACAGAGCTCGTCTGTGTCGTAGAGAACAAATCGATAGAATGAATAGAGATGCTGTATCAGGCAGGTTGTTGTCGGTTCTATTCTGTTCTATTCAATGTGAGTTATTTATAGGAGCACCTAATGGATGCAGGCGAAAAGGAAATTAAATATCTATGGGATGTTTGGCAAATGGACCAGTCTAGGTCAAAGGAAGGTTTGTTAATGTTAACAACGTAAATAGTAGATTCTTGTATGTTATTAGTTTGAATGTACAAGGGAGTCACTTAAGCAAAAGTCAATATAGACTTACATAAGAAGAACGAATGTTGTAACTAGAAAGAAAGTGGACAAGAGATTGATTGATGATAATTTAATTTCAAGAAGCCTGTGTAATTTCTGAAGTTTTGTTTTTACATTACAAGAATACAGTTTAATTAATTTATTATTGTTCATTTCTCTGTTTTTCACAGTGTTTGAATATTTCTCAGAAAGTCAGTTTATTTTATACCCTGGATGTTATTTATAGACAACATGGGAAGAAAGAATCTGAACTTTACCGTTTTGAAAAAGAAACACGTAAAAGGTGTTCCTGTCGAAGGAATTTACTTTTTTTCTTCTTCATAAACTTTTATCCTCGATAGTAAACACACAGACAGACGTCTAAATTTATAAGAATAAAAGATCTGATATTGAAATAATTTATGTCTAAGTTATTAAGTATAAGTATATAGTTTAACGTTGACGTAAGTCATGTAAATTCTTCTTACATAGAGCCTTGAAACTACGAGTACCGATATCACTCACTGCCATCATCTTCCAGTTTCAATCCTGTGGATTGGTTTGCAGCAGATTCTTGCATCTTGATCGTCATTCCTCTCTGTCTTCTGCAGCTCTATTGAGCTCGACATATGTGGCGCAGTTCATGTCCTCGAATAAGAGTGCAAAAAATTAAGTGCACTCATCAAGCTATAGAAAGATAAATGTTGGACATCTCTCCAATAGTATATAAGACACTGTACCAGAGTCACCGACATGCCAGAAAGACGAAAAGCTACATTCCTACGTTAGCCCCATATTCCGTGGTGAAAAAAAACGCCCTGCTACAATTCACTGTGGAGAGAAAGATAGAGAAGCGACGGTATTTGAGGCTTATAAGAGCATTCAGAAATTTCGGGCAATGGTTTGTAATACCAGATGGAGAGACTCACAAACTGGCCTAGCAACGACGAAATGCTGGAAAATGGTCGTTAACTTCCGATGGGTGTGGCACGAGAAGAAGTAGTATAAACAAACAAAGAAATTGTTTTGATTGAATTGCCAAAATAAATTTGTTTGTTTTCGTCGAATTGTTTTTCTTCTATTAAAAAGTTTTTTATTTACGTCTATTTACGAGTACTTATATCAAAAGTATTTTGAAATCTTCCGAGATTGTTGAGTTATATCAATATTAATAATTCTGTAATGCGGGCGATATAACGAGTAAGTTTATTCATTAACAACGCGAAAGTTATTTATTAATTTAAGTTAGTAATTCTAATCAAATCTTAAATAATTGAAAAGACAATCTTAAATAATTGAATCTTTGTAAATAAAAAAAGTCCAAGTTTACAGTTTAAGACCAAGTCTTCATCATTCACCGCCAAAATATTGATATATTTCTCATACATAGCTTTCCATTTTCTATGTTAAAAAATTTCGCTATCCTTTTTTTAGAAGAAATTTATCAAAGGTTTGAGTAATGATAATTTGTCTTGAGTCCTCTCTTTATTTAAAATGTCTTTATCATTTCTTTGTAAAATGGGGAACTTATAGTTCGTTCACCTTAAAATTATTACCTTTTAGTCATTTATCTCTGCTGGGAAATCAATTCATATATCTATCAAGAAAATGGGAATTGTAATCAAATTTAGAGAAAGCATTACGTTGATTTCTTTTGATTTTTCTATTGAATAATTTATTAGTTTTACATTCTGAGGTTTTCTTTTTATGTTAAGATGTAGGTATCTGTTAATAATACATTTGTTTTGATCACTTCGTTTTATTATTATTACTTTTATGAATATCGACTCCACCCCACTACAGGGTCATTTGGGTTCGTCCCGTTTGACCTATCTATGGAGTAGAAGACCATACTTTCAATGTCCAGTTCAGATTAGGTTCAGGTTGAACCAAAGTGTTGTCGTGGTAAATGGCTAACATCGCAAATATGTTCCTTGGTGCGAATCATGACCTCCATATACTTCCCACCAAATAATTCATCCTTGTATGTCCTCTGTTCTAAGTGCAAAGGTCAATTGCAGCAACCTTTAAAATGATGTAAATGTAACAAGCAATAATTCCACATATTGGTGATATTTTCTAGACAGTTTTATTCGTTTTACCCAAAATGTACTTATGTGATAAATCGCCTTGAAATGTCGATAAAAATGTAGAATTTGTTCCCAATGATTGGCATATTTATCAGTAAGAAGGGTAGTCATTACTTGAGATAGACGTCGTAATTTCTTCAGACATTTCACAGACGATGAGTATACATAGTTAGGTAACCTATCATCTTTTAAATCTAAAATCCGTATTCGTCAGTGTTACCAGTATACCTATAATTTCGCTTATATAAGACCTTTTTTTCCTTTTTCGGTAAAATACGTTAGACAAATTTAATCATGCGAATAACCTTTTTTTGACTGACATACATTTTTGCCAGACTAGTCTATTAAATTTCTCGTATAAAACTGTTTTTTTTTAATGAGCAGTAGATGAGTAAAGGGCAGATTTGCTGTTAGACAGAAAACGAGGAGAAACGTCTAAATATTATTGAACCAAAGGTAATTTACTTTTATTTAAATACGAAGGTTATTATATTCTCATTTTATATATCTACAGTTTAAAGTGGGCATTTATCGGCGACGACAGCTGACTTATTCATTTTTCACCCCGGAAAATTTCACCACTCTTTATTATGTAAACTCCTGATAATAACCATATCGTATAACATACTTTCCACCAGGCGCGGATCCAGCCCTTAAAAAAGGTTGTGGGCACAGCCAGGAGCGTAGCCAGGAATTCATTTCGGGTGGGGGGGGTTCGAGCTCTGGAACAGAGACAATAAGTAACAACCTTGGGCGTCGCCAGCTTCGAATATAGGGGGGACATCTAAAATTGTGATATTACAAAATGGAATAAATACCAGGAAATAGCGCCGCAGGCGAATTTTTTTCAAAAATGGGTGAATAAGTGAACCTGATGGTTGATTTTGATAGTAAGGCTTCTGGATATAATTCTGGGTTACATCATGACAAAGGATTAGTGCAGCAGGCGAAATTTTTTCATAAAACATAAGAAGGTAGATAAAAAAGAACTCTTTTGAAAGTCCACTTTCTTTTTGGCGATCAAGCCCTTAGTACAATTAGATTAGCGCCGCAGGCGAAATTTTTTTCATGAGCAAACAAGTGAAATGAAACGAATGAGACAATTTTCATCAGCCTATCGATCTCAATACACAGTGAAAGTGTGACGTTACGAGTCTATTAGGGTTGTGGGCATGCCCATCGTGCCCACAACGGTGGATCCGCGCTTGCTTTCCACGACGTTTCCTTTTGATATTTACGATGCTAGCATACTCCGCTTTATTACTGAAATAATAATACATTACTGCGCTTAATATTCAACCTATATAACTACCTACTATATATCTGTTAGTACTCATTATAATACAACGACTGTCTTACCCTGTCTCCTTCACCCCCCATCCTGTTTCCCTGTCTTTCTAAAGATAGATACTACCTACCTACTCATTATATCTATTATTATTCCATTTTCCCTCCCCATTTCCCTTTCCATCCTCGAGTCGGCACCTTCCCAATTTCCTTTTTAAGATATAAATTAGTACAACAGAAGATTTCTACTATTAGTAGTATTGTTGTCGATACTTCCTTCCATACAAAAGTTCACATTATTAAAATAAAATAAAATAATCTTTATTGTACTGAAAATAATCATACAACGGGCGGACTTATTGCCAAATGGCAATTTCTGCCAGCCAACCCATAACAGAGACTAAAATGAGATAAACCTAATTATAAATTTAGTACCAAAAGGGTACCTTAACTTAACAATAATTGAATACTTTGTTTGACTGATTGACTTTCTAGTTACAAAACCAGTCTTGCAGTCACTCATTTCCCTAATAACCTCATTCCTTATCCTATCTCTCAGCGTTTTCCCACACATTCTTCTTAGCGACCTCATTTCCACTGCATTCATCCCGGATTCATCCTTCTTCAGCCATGTCCAAGTCTCGCTTGCATACATTAGGGTCGGCACCAAGACAGCATTGTGCACTAGCACTTTTGCTTTCATAGACACATTGCTACTACCAACAATCGGACCGAGTGCACCATTCGTCCTAGTTCCGGCCAGCTTCCTTCTTTCAACGTCTCCATCACAGCGTCCATCTCTAGTAAATAAGCTTCCCAAATATACATACTCATTCACTTGCTCCAGACAGTCATTACCAACTTTTATCATACAATTTGTCCTTACTTCCTCTCTTTCAAACACTAATACTTTCGTTTTATTTACATTCATTTTCATACCATTCATATCGCAGCTTTCATACACACAGGATACTACCCGTTGTAACTCGTATTCATTATCCGCCATCAACACTAAATCATCTGCAAACATTAGCGCACATACTTTCACTCCATTTAGATCCACACCAACATTCAGCTCATTTAGAGGACGCATGCAGTAGTCGAAAAACAGGTTGAACAACCAAGGTGACATGACGCAACCCTGCTTTACCCCTTTTGTGAGCGTGAACCACTGCGAAAACGCAGCATTCACCCTGACACAAGCAGAACTCTCCGCATATAGGGACGCAATGGCGCGAATCAACTGGTCGCTCACCCCATATTCCGACAGCACACGCCACAGTCTTTCTCGATCCACACGATCGTATGCCTTCTCTAGATCCACGAACGCGCAGAAGAGCCTCTGGTGCTTAGCCAGAAGCTTTTCCACTACCATCCGTAGGGAGAAGATCTGATCTGTGCACCCCCTGCCACTCATGAAAGCACCCTGGACATCCCATATTTTACTTTCAGTCACTTTTCTTGCTCTTTCAATCAGTACTTTTCCATACAGTTTTCCCACAGAGCTCAGCAGACTGATAGCCCGATAATTTCCGCACTCCAACCTTGAGCCTTTCCCCTTGTACAAGGGGCAGATGACTGCCCTCCTCCAATCCTCAGGAGTGCAGCCACTCCCCCAGCACACGTTGAAGAGCCTCAGGCACCACTCGAGAATTTTCTGGCCACCGTGTTTGATGAACTCTATGGCCACACAATCATATCCCGCAGCTTTACCATTCTTTGCTTTCTTCAATGCAAGCACAACCTCGTTCATACTTATTTCCTCGTCCTCAGCAGTATTTATGTTCGTACTATCTGTTTCATTCGTCTGGCTCGTATTAGTACCACTTTCATACAATTCTTCGAAGTATTCTTTCCATCGTTCAACAACTTCCTCTCCATTCGTCACTATCAGAATTATAGGTACCTGTATAAAATTTTGCTAATGCAACTTGTCAATATTAGTGGAATAATTGATAAATCCATGTACATTGTACACGTGTACCCGATATTCCAGTTCATATAAATTTATAACTTGGTTGTGTTCCACCTCTCACAAAGGTGTGTCATAATCAATACTATACACTCATACATACAAATATTCTCTCCCCTACATAATATGTGATGTGTAGTATGTTTTTGGAATTACTTTTAAAAGTAAAGTTTTCTCGTTTAGAAGTTGTTTACTAGTTGGAGTACAACCTGCTTCTACGGTAGTTTTGTTTACTTATTGTTTTTCAAAAGTTCTCATATTTGTTTGTACACAGTAGATAAGAAATGCGGATAAGGAATATGCGTCGTAGGCTGTAGTAATAGAAAAGTAATTGGGGAATTGTTTTTAGAATGATATTCTTGAACCAATTTCGCAAGCAATCGTGAATAACAATCACTTATAAATTTTATGATGATGAAGAAGATATAGTAGTGTTATCGTTAAAATTACCAGTTTCATACACTTATGCTGGATTTCACCAATTTCTTAAATTAGGAATAACGGAGATAGGAGCCACCTAGCATGAATTTTGTTTAAAAAAATAATGATAGGTTGCACCTATCTCCGCTATTCCTCACCTAACCAGTTGGTGAAATAGAGCATTAGTCAATTACAGGGTGTTGCCCGCCGTGTAATAAATGTTTCAAAGGGTATGTATAAGATGCTAAAATATGGAACAAAAGTTTGGTTAAAATAAGGATCAAAACAGATCGTCAAAAGTCAACCGTGTTGGGTGTATGAATAGGGCTGCCACTGTCAAAGAGGGCAGTCCCGGTGATTCAAACCCAGAGAGGTGGCAGCCCTATGTATAAATGACCTCTTGGAAATACTTGGAAAGGCTAATTTATTCTTTTTCATCAGATTAAAAAAACGAGTCAATAGTTTTCGTGAACACTGAAAATCATATTTTCGAAAACTTTTTCCTTGGCTTACTATCCTCGATACATTCGTCATACATAAGACAACACGCAGAATATCGTTTACCGAACATATGTACTTGGTTTTCACACAAAATTGTGTCAAATTCCTGAGTAATCGTGTAATATTTTAATCTTGAGTTCTGAGGCAAATAGGATTTCTGTAATACCAAACTTTTCCCAAAGGAATGCATTTCCTTCGTAAACTTTATCCTTCCCTATATTTTATTCAACTATTATACCACAAACTTTATTATTTAAGAAAGTCGTATTCGCTGTCCGTTCGTTTTGTTTCTTTTATTAATTCTTTCACAGCTTTGACTTCACAAAGCGACATTTCTTACAAAAAGGGATAATAAATTAAATCTAGTTAATTTAAATTTTATGCAGTGTTCAAAAATAAGAATTTTATTTATATTTTTCTAATATCCTTCCTAATCCTTGCTGATAGTGGAATCCTAATTAGTGAAGGCGCTGGGTGTAGTTTCGTATGAATAATATGGGGACCGAATTCCATCAATTGATTATTTTTGGGGATAGATCAAAGATTAAGGAATTTTCTCAAAAGTAGTCGGTGGGGTGCATTCTATGAAGTCATTTTAATGACTATTTCAGTTTTTATTTTTAGTTTCCTGATCCCACTTGAAGAAAGTAAGTTAAAAGTCAGCAGGGAATCACGTCTGAAAGGCGAGTAATTGAGTAGCGTTGAAGAAACAAGGCAACTCCTAAATGGACTCACCTTAAAACTCTCTTTACCATCGTTGAGGATAATAATCAAAGATTCCGCTAGATACAGTTATGTAGAGTTTGTTATCGAGGATGTGCGCTGTGACACCTACCAAGAAATTAAGCGGAGGTGAGAGATTGAGCGCTTCTGCAGTCCCATCTTGGGATTGTATGCCTCAAAAGTACGGAGAGTAGTATAATTCCTTCGTGTCTTGCCCTTCAGTCTTTGATATCCATTTTTTATCCAAAGGTTCTGACACAAGTATCTAAGCAATTTTAGATATCAACTTTTCTTATGTTACGAAAAGTCAAAATTTCACGAATTGTGTTATTAAATTTCACTACTGAATTAACGAAAAACAAAATATTTCAGTAAATATGCAAAAATAAACGAATTATCTTGTATAAAATATGCAAATATCGTTTTGTTTTCTTTAACGAGTATTATTTTCTCGAATTACTTCGTCTTGATTAGCATTTTAATTCGTCCCTTTGAGATCTTTGTGAGTATTTTTTTCGTTACTTTTCTAGAACGGAAACATTTTCAGATTGACGAGTCAGCGAGGCGGACAAAGTAAGAATATAAGATAGAAAATAAAAACAGAAAAGAAAAACTCTTTCGATAAATAAGTCCGCATTATTTATAACGCGACTTCCTTTGGGAAATAAACATTAAGCGAACCTCCAACTTATAATTACTTCTCTTTTTCGTTGAAAAAGCTGCCGAGAAAAAAGTTTATCAAATAAGTTTGGGTAAAATAGAAAAAATGTATAAGTAACTAAAATTATAATCGAAAAATATCATTATTAATAATTCATTTTTTCTTTAATAACTTAGTAACGAAATCCAGAATCATAATAATCCTTTTGGTATTTACATTCTCTCATTTCTCTTGTTCATCTCGTAAAAATAAAAATCAAAGTTGTTTTTTGTAACGAGTGTAGGTATGAAAGCTAATAAGATGAAAGAAGTTTAATATCATATTGTTAACCTAACAATTTAATAATGTTACGTAGGTACCTAGAATTGTTATTAAATACTAGCCACTATTACACCGGTAGGATCGAGCCGCTGGCGCCGCTAGAAGCAATGTGCTGAATGATACAGGTGATTGTGGATATTCATATTGCAATTAACTTGTGCGAAGCACCTTCATTCAAAATCACTAAAAAACCCATTCAAAATTATACCTGAAATTAACAAACACGAGATGAAGTTAATATTAGATAATGAAAGTTTGAAGTTACGGTCATCGTTTTATTAATATTGAACTACATAACCTTCAAAGTAACAACGAGAACAGTATAACTGGTTAAATAGTTCAGGAAGCTCGATAGGGGGCGGTAGACGGGAGACGGGTTTGTTTGGGGAGGCTTTTGTAGCGTAGGTGGTTGGGTGTGTTATGGTGGGGGCTGCCAGGGTTTACACGAGCAGGAGGGTGAGGTGGATTTAGGGAGGAGAATCAGGGTGGTAAAATACTACGGCATGAACCATATAATAAATCTCGCGTATCGCAAATTACAATCTTCCATTGTCTTTGTTCTGTGCCATTTTCGTCATTCCTATCTCCTGTTTCTTTCTTTTGCAGAATACGAATAACCGATTTTATTCGTCGTCATCTAAATATCTGTCTTGCTGATTAAATAATTTTTCCTTTCATCATTTTTTATTCTGCTAGTTCAATAGAAATCAAATCAAACACGTTCGCAGTAATGCATACATTTTAATGCGATATTTTTTAATGCCACATTTCTTCTTCCCGAAATATCGAAATTTTGCACATCATCAGATCTTCCAATAGGTACTTATGTTTTTCGTCTAGGGTCTTTATTGGATACCCATGTCGTATCATCCTGTTTAGGGATATGTCCTGCCCACTGCTATTTTAGTTTTGCTACTTTTGTTATAAACATACGTACATGTACAGTAATTGTACACGTGTTTCGTGTATCCTTACTTTTCATAACAAATTCATCGAATCCATTAAACTTGCGTATGTACGTAGTATTAGTCTGACATTGATATTAATTAAATCTTACATCATTTCACCATCAAACAAGAACATTTCAATGTCAGTAATACTCGTGTTTAAGGGAAACCTTTTGCTCCAATAATTAATTAAACATTTCATACATTATAATTAATTTAATACTAAATCTTGTACATTCATTCCAAGTGTTTATTTACATTGCCTTTTCCTTCACATTCAAATATAAATGTAAGACAGATGTTATGATTTGAATGAAATAAGTGTGCTGAGAGTTCGGCCAAAGATTCTTGGTGGAAGTTTGTCGTAATAATCTCGAAATGAAAAAACAGTATTTAGAATCATCCACAGACTATGTATTTATTAAATAGGCGACTAGTTTACCTACGTCCGTCGTCCAGTCAAATTGCTTGATGAAAGCAAATACAAAACAAATTGTATTGGCTTACAACGGCAACAAAAATACAGTGTTTTTTTGTTGCCGTTTTATTACAATGAAGTACCACCATGAACCTTCGGTCTGAACACTCAACAGCATAATTAATAGACGTCTAGTACCTATATCTTTCAATTGAGAGAAAATCGTTGGATGCAAGTGAGGTCGGTGAGGTAGATAAGAATAAAAACGTGAGGAAATCAGAGTTGTCAATATGGTAGATCACATTGACAAATTAAAATGACAATGGACAGTCACGTTGTCAGACAGCGAATAGACAAATCTGTACCCAGAGTTCTTTGGTGGATACCGTGGGACATGTCTAATACTGTTGACTGGAAGAAATCTATTGCAATAAGTTCACCCTAGTGATAATTTAGATAGGAAAACAGTAGGTATAAAGTTCTGGTTTACGTGTTAACCACACAACATAAAGGACGTTACTGTAAAGGATGGATGAATAATGAATATAAATATTACTTACATAAATCTATAACTGTTATAGTAGTGCAGGTTGCTGTGGCGAAATGAGATATTGCGTCATTTCTACGTTTATTTATATGATTCGTAACTCGACTTAACAATATTACATGACGCCTTAGTTAAAAATAGCGCTCTGCTTTTCCAAATACCTTTCCATAATATAAATATCACTTACCCTATAAAAAATGTTATACGTAAACGTTGAATGCGATAGTGATAATATGTTTAGTAACAATATTTACCAACCTATTTATATAACTTGGGTTGTAGGAAATATCACCACGTTCGATATTTATGTTATTTTCCTACGAATGTAGTAGGTATATTATTTAAACACGCAATATCCGCCATCAGATCAATACTATACACGCTACGCACTTACATTATTATTTCACCTGCTTAAACGATGAAGAAATCGGACGCAGAACCCGAGTCGTGGACGTCTTGGATCGTACAGCTGAATGAAATGGCAATGGGCAGGACACATAGTAAGACCAAATATATGTCAAAACGTCAAATGTCAAATTGTAAAGACAAAGTCAATGGACACTCAGGCTTATTACTATTGGATACTATGGACAGGCTAAAGTCCCATTCGAAGGGGACAGAAGAGATGGGCTGACTACATGAAGGGCGAGTGACAGAAACAAAATGGATGCGTTTGGTAGACGCCTGTATCCAGTTGTGGAAAAACCAGGGCTGATATTATTATGGTTTGGGCAGGTTGAGAGAATGAAGGATGACAAAAATGATATGTTTGAGTAAGCTAAAGAGGTGTGAGGAAACGCGGCCACCCGAGACTGACCTGGTCCGATCATGTCGACAGATTCTCAAGAATGGACGCGTTTTGAGTAAAAGAATACGGAGAGCGTGTATGACAAATTGCATGAATGTGACGGATGCTAGAAGTGTGTCTGCGACCTCTCTGCTACCCTGCACAGTGCACGTGGCGTGAGTTGAGGCCAAATTTACTCTGTTAGAATCTCGTGTGTGTGTTTGAGACATGCAAGCCACTGTTTCGTTATTCTAGGGCGTTCTGAATTATATTTATACTTTTTTATGCGAACAATGAAGTCTTTTGCGTGCAATTGTTTCTTGTGCTGTTCCTTAAAATATCCTAATCCTCAATAGCACGTATCTGTTTCTCGATAAAATCCCATAGTTTGTAGGTCTTTCCCGGAACACAAATTCCTGAAATTTAGAAGCTCGAGTGTTTTTCTCTCTAAACATTTTTTTGTTGAAATTTATTGTTTTCGTAAAAATATCTTCCAACAGAAAACATTATATTACTTTTTTCAGGAAAAACAATGGCTTGTTATTTTTGTCTTTTGTTGTAAGCAAGTATTATATTGTATTACATCCATTCATCTTTTTCAAATAATATTATCCGTCATTAACTTTAATGTCAAAGGTGACATAATAAAAAATGATAAAAGGTTCTGTTCAGACATTTGTTATGGACTAGCCACAACGTTTAATTAATTAAAATAATATTTTTGGCAACCCTAGATATATTTAGAAGATTCCTCGTATTCTTAGTGACAAAACAACATTTTAAAAAGTTAGATAACTATCTCTCGTAAAAAATATTCATGTATTGAATTTCAGAACAAAGACCGAGTTAAACAATCTAGTAAATATGATACCTTTCAATCTTTTCAATATTAGTTTATTGCATCGCCAAAATATCGCTAAAAGTATGATTATATTGTATAGATGCACTTAAATAGAAAGATGCCGCTTTCCTTTGTAAACAATACTTTTTAAAAGCCTAATTTGAAACAATACCTTTAAGAGCCTAATATAACACAATCTACCGACAATCTTCAAAATTGCGTCTAAATTTAATAGATTTTTATGTTATTGTTTTATTTCAAAGGGCCGAAAGAAATATTCATGAACAATAGTTCCAAATTCTAAGGATTGCATCATTTTTTAAAGCACCTATTTAGTAAATACAACTGTATTTATCAGCGTTTCTAAACATACACTAAACCTTGATGACTTCCAGATAATTATTTCTTAATAACTATAGATTTGTATCATTAATGCCTCATTTAACATTCGTTATGTCAAAGTGTAAAACATGTTAGAAGCGCAGAGTAAACTGCTTGTCAGATACTTAAATCTAGATTTCTTATGTATTGTATAGCTTCAATATTGTACTGTATAAATGTGTTCTTAAATTATGTTCAACAATTTCATTAATTTAATTGTGAGAATGAATTGATTATGTATACAAATTGGAAGTGATTGATTATTAATTGTCAGTAATTATTCATACGAAAACTAATGTACGTACGCGATTATTTCCATAAAGTTTGAACATCACTGTGTTAAGGGATGTTTCGCTAGATACTATATATCCCCATACAATTGCAATTTCAAGTTAGAACGATTTCGCCGTAACCCGGGAACCGTTTCTCCGTGTGTATTAGACATGAGCGCCGCGCCGGCGCGCCGCCGCTGATCACGGTCGGCGCGCCGCCGCCGGCAAAACGCTCACGCCGGCGGCGTGGGAACCGTGTAACTAAAAGTATTTATCCTTTGTTTCTTGAGACAGAAATCGAAATAAGTACTTTACCAGGTAAAAAAAATTAAGTATTCAGCTGTGGCGACGCTAGTATTCAGTAATTATATAAGATATCGAATAATAACTAATGCAGTTCCGTTCCAGACCCATTCCGTCGTCTGAATTACGTTCATTAGGTTTTGCATAAAAAAAAATCGGGGAATTTTCTGTGTCTTATTTATTCGATACTAAAACAAGAAATAGGATGGGATGGGGGTATTAATAGTTTGGTTCTTCAGGGTGGAAATTAAATGAAAAACAAACGTTTTTTTATGTAAGTAACTTTATGTTTTTCTAATCGATTTTTAGAACACCAGTCGATTTTACCACGCTGAAATGTTTAAACCACGTGAATTTTGGCAGAATATCTGACCAAAATATGCGGGCTTTCGTCTTTTCGGTCAACCGTTCTCTCTTTTCAATAGTTTAACCTTTGATTATCGAAGTACCAAATCAAAATTATTTTTATTCCACTTGACTAGATTAGCTATACTTCATTTGTTTCAATACAACACTGTGAAAAGGATAATGACTCCTTTTCTCTTGACAAAAAACGATATTCATTTGGTAATTTTTGACGTTTACGATGTTCAAAATGTCAAAATGTGAATATAATTAGATATTTTTACGTTAAAATTCAATTATTTCGCTCACCCAAGGCTGCATTTTAATAATAAAAAAAATACTGTCCCCTAACGTGGTTTCTCAGACTGTGATTACAGACTACTCTCAAATTGTAATTTATCTTTCCACCGGTAAGCATTACGTATTTTGATATCATTACTAATTTATGCACTTTTTAATGAAAAACACCACAATTTATGTTTATTCATTAATTATCCTTATTTTTACTCCTAAAATAACATCGCAAATAAGATAGTTTAATTAAATTACATAATTTTATTAAATTACCCTTCAACTACAAACAACAGTACATACAACACATATATTTTTACAGCTTATGCTCAAGGAGTTTTGGATTTTGTGGAAGGTCGACCTCGTCATCGCAATTCAAGACTTTATTTCAGAGTTTCAATTTCACTCACCGTTTAGCTAACAGCCCAAATATTTCCAAATGATAAACCTGTTCGACTGCACCACTGCCCATAGTGAGGCTCATTCTGACGCGTTTGACTTTATGGCTTAGTTTATTTTGACCTGCTCTCCAGTACTATGAAAAAGCAATAATGAAATTTTCTCAAATGTTTCGTTCATTTGGTTTTCAAATATTTCGTTCATTTGGTTTTGCATAAAAAAATCGGGGAATTTTCTGTGTCTTACTTATTCGATTCGAAAACAAGAAATAGGATGGGATGGGGGCATTAATAATTTGGTTCTTCGTGGTGGAAATTAAATGAAAAACAAACGTTTTTTTTTATGTAAGTAACTTTATGTTTTTTTTTATCGATTTTTAGGACACCGGTCGATTTTACCACGCTGAAATGTTTAAACCACGTGAATTTTGGCAGAATATCTGACCAAAATATGCGGCCTTTCGTCTTTTCGGTCAACCGTTCTCTCTTTTCATTAGTTTAACCTTTGATTATCGAAGTACCTAATCAAAATTATTTTTATTCCACTTGACTAGATTCGCTATACTTCATTTGTTTCAATACAACACTGTGAAAAGGATAATGACTCCTTTTCTCTTGACAAAAAGCGATATTCATTTGGTAATTTTTGACGTTTACGATCTTCAAAGTGTCAAAATGTGAATATAATTAGATATTTTAACGTTAAAATCCAATTATTTCGCTCACCAAAGGCTGCATTTTAATAATAAAAAAAATACTATCCCCTAACGTGGTTTCTCAGACTGTGATTACAGACTACTCTCAAATTGTAATTTATCTTTCCACCGGTAAGCATTACGTATTTTGGTTGATATTATTATGAATTTATGCACCTTTCGACGAAAAACGCCATAATTTATGTTTATTCATTAATTATCCTTATTTTTACTCCTAAAATAACATCGCAAATAAGATAGTTTAATTAAATTACATAATTTTATTAAATTACCCTTCAACTACAAACAACAGTACATACAACACATATGTTTTTACAGCTTATGCTCAAGGAGTTTTGGATTTTGTGGAAGGTCGACCTCGTCATTGCAATTCTATACTTTATTTCAGAGTTTCAATTTTACTCATCGTTTAGCTAACAGCCCAAATATTGCCAAATGATAAACCTGTTCGACTGCACTGCCCATAGTGAGGCTCATTCTGATGCGTTTGACTTTATGGCTTAGTTTATTTTAACATGCCCTCCAGTACCATGAAAAAGCAATAATGAAATTTTCCATTATTTTTCAAATATGAGCTTTTATTTTACTTTGTCATTGAAATAATCATAGTTTTCAAAATAAATAAATCGATTTTATCATTATGCTTTTCACATATACGTATTTAATAATTTAAAACAATAGTGCAAGAAAATCCAATGCTCCCACCCCCCACTTTTATCCACGCCGCCGGCGTGGCGCCGCCGCCGGCGATTTTAGACATGGGCGCCGCCGCCGGCTTTTTTGCAGCCGGCGCACATGTCTAGTGTGTATATAATTATTTACTTACTTTTACCAACTAGTTTATTATAATAATTATTAATTTAATATTTTATACGTTCGCCTTTACTTAAATTTATCTACGCTAATAACTGCTAATAATCGAAGCAATCTTTTGATAATTAATCACTCGCTTCCAACAAAATTATTAATCTAATTATTATAAATAATACTTCAAATACTAAAATTTACCGATTCCTACATAATTTGATACCACTGTAATGTAATATATGTAAGCTGCAAATTGTGCTCCAATAAACTATTAATAACAATTCAAAGACTTGTTACTCCATACACCACCCGCTGGCCCATTACATAAATGGTGTCAGAATTGGAGGATGTATTTCCAATAAAAAAAAACCGCGTCTTAATAATAATAATTGAATAGTTAAAATATTTAATTAGAAGAACAAAGGTTAAAAAGTGAATAGACATTTAGCATCATTGTCGCCGGAATTTGAGTTACGTCTGTGAGTTTTAAAGACCGGAGGCGCGACACTCAACATCCACCCAGGAGATTGGAAGACCACTCTACAAGAGCAGGAACCAGATCACCAGGTCATCACCCCTTTGAAGTCGCCGTTGTCCACCTGGACTGAGGAAGAACAACCCGCATCCCTCGAAGCAGCTATTATCGGAGGGCCCACCGAAAACACTGCACATATCTACAGGCCAGCGAGAAGTTCCGACCTCCCAGAGGATCCCCGTCTGCTGAAGCCGAGAATTCAGGAGGCGAAGGCAAATCTGACGAAGGTAAGGAAGGAGCACAGCGATGTCATCTCGTAGCAGCACAACAGTAATGTAAGTAGTAAATTTGTGCACACGTTAGTTTTAAGACTCTTTTTTGTTTAGTTTGTTTCTCGCGATTCTTTTTATTACAAAAAGAACTATATAATACAACTTGTTGTATTATAGGCTCATCTCGGGAAGCCACGCGTGTTTCTTTCGCGAGTTTCGGTTTGATCTGTTTTTTCTTATAGAAAAAAGCTGTTAAAAATAAATCGAACTGTCTTTTCTTTTCGGGCGATTTCTTTTGCAAAAAGATAATCGGTCTCGGATACCGTCGGGTCTTCCCTCAGGTTTCCTGAGGAGGACGTTTATTAATTGATCGCTTGTAAGTCATATTTGATTCTTTATTAATTTCCTTTTTCGAATTTTTCACAATAATTTCACCCGTAAAATCTTGTTTCCCATAATTTTATTTAAACTCATCCGCATTGCTCGTAAATTCGTAAACCTAAATTTCCGCACTGTACGTAAAATTTCAATCATAACAGTAATGAAACGAATCGCACTATGTAATTTGTTATTTTGTAATATTTAATCATGACATGTATTGTATAACTGTTAATGCAATCATCAATTATTGAATTTGAATAGTGTGAAAATTGTTTTCCACTTTTTTCTAATTATTGTCTCAGGAATATCCTATTGGACTCCATTACGAAAGGGAAAATTTTATAAATTAAATCGATTCTAATATAGAAAAAATATATTTTTAAAAATTTGAATTTAAATTACATTTATGACGATCAGTTAAGCTTGGGGAATTTATGTTTTGTATTGATGTGTTGGCGGTATCCGCAAAACCCACATGGCGTCCTCCCCTTCGAAAGGATGAATTTTATTATAGTTAACTCATTATTTGAAGTGTAAGAGCCGGTGCAACCCCATTTACAATAGATTACAAAATTTGTACCAAGGAGAAGGTACAGGCGCTAATCCAATTAACAATAGTTTTGAAATAGCACTGAGAAAAAGCAAGGTGCATTTCCACGTAGGCTGCTTCGGAAAACCATGTGGTCGCGTTTGGGTCTTGAGCCCTTCGTAGGTTTGTGAGAGTTAACTTTTGCCTTGGCTAATATATTGCAGAGATCTCAAATATGAATGAAAATGAAAGAATAATATCGTGTTGAAAGTAACACTCAAATCAAATGAAAAAAAAAAAGAAAATGAAAGAATAATATCGTGTTGAAAGTAACACTCAAAATAAATGTACAATGTTTAACTACGCGTAGAATAAGAAGAAAAATGATGAAAAAATAAAATGTATATAGTCGACGTGATAACTAAAGGGTTAACCCATATCTAATTACATCTTATAGATATTTAGAGCTCAAAATGTAAAACATGCATATTGCATAGTATTGACGATGCGTAAGGACATCGCTATGAAAAAAAAATTAAAAGGAAAATATTTACCAATTATATTATGAAAATTTTCTCTATTACACCTTTAGAGATTCTTATGAAAAATTAATCTTGAACATCCAAATTTCATTGGATAATATTATACCCATATATAGGATAGGTGATCAGATCACCAAATAGATAATTTAGGGTATAAGAAATTTAAATTGGGAGACGAATAGAAAAAATGTATATTGATGTAATAAGTTAATTAAACTATTACATATGTGAAATATAGTTAGGACCACCTCCTATTGATGTATTAATAAATTGTTTTGTATTATGATTTTCTTGAATCTTTATTATATTGTGATTTTCTTTTGTAAAAATGTGTAATGTATTATCAAAAAAAATTACGAATCAGCCAATGTGCGAATGAATTAGATCATTTTGGTATTCCAATACCTTATCGAAAATTAATGAAGTATTCAAATGTAAATAAATATAATAAATTAATAATTAACACATCAAGTTAATAATTGCAAAACTCAGATCACATTTCTTATGATCGAGATTAAATATTTTGTTCTCTGTGTATTTACCGACTATCATTGTTTTGCCGAATTTTAAATTGTTATTTGCCCAGGTAAAATATCCATTGTCTACTTATTGAATTGCGTAAAACTTTAGACAGATCTCCAAATATCGTTAAAAATAATAATGTCTTGTTTCTTAAAAATATATTATATGGTTGATATTGAATCATTTTAAACATAAAAACATAATAGTGTCTTTCTGAAGAATTCGAAATGTATAGTCTCAATTAAATTATCTATGTTATATAAAAGAAATATTTTAATGAACTTTATTTAACCATCATTTGTCTACGATAATAAACCCTTAGAATTGATTAACTGATCTTAGATTATTGCTTTTCTAATTATTAATTAATATCAAACGTAATAGTAACAAGGAACGCGAATGTTATTGATGCAAATACATATTTAGAACGAAATCTTTTGTACGTACCACCTCTGTAATTATAGGTACCTCTATCTCTAATATCGTGATCCTCGCGAAATTTGATGCAGAAAATTAAATGTGTAAAATAATCCAATCAGTATAATACCAAATTAGCACAATTAACTTAACGACCAATTTAAAACTCTATTTGAAATTATTTATAAAAAAAAAACGTAGCCACTACAAATAAACAATAAAATATTTCAATACGAATTCGTAATAATAATTAGGTTTCTAACCCATCAAAATAAATGTCTAGAACCTGTTGAAGTGAATTGGAGGATGAAAATTGTTTCCTTTTGCAAAATTGTCATAACTTATGGTCGACTAGTGTCTTAATAATAATTAGAGTACGATCTGTATGACGTGAAACAAAATTTAAATTGATAGAAAGTTGAACCACTTTGATATTATATAATTAAGGCGAAGCAGATGATGATATTGGATAAATCACAGCAGAAATATATACATATGTATTTTTTACGTTTATACGAATTACAATTTAATTTGAACTGTTGCGAATATGGTCAATCTTGTAAAATCATTTTATGATATTAGACATTGTTGATCGAACGTAAACATTTTATAAATTTTAATTAATAATTAATGTTAGTCTCATGCATAATCCTGAATTATAAAAAAAAATAGTTTAGTTCATGTGAATTATGTTAACTAATTGTCTGACATGTTTAATTGCATTCACATAAATTGTTGTCGATTCATATCGTAAGATTTGAAATTGAGAGTATGTATATGTAAATTTATTTAATGATTGTGTAACCCTTATTACCTGTAAATATTGAAATTACCATTTGCATTAACTCCATTGTTCTAAATTGCAAAAAAAAAATGTAACGCAGAAGACGCGAAGTCTATATTATAATAGTAACTTGTAATAGTAATAGTAAAATTCTATATACACATAATACGTCATTAAATCAGCGACTATAAATTAAAACCTGATAGTAAGTTCACTTGTCTAAAAATAATTATGATTGTATAAACTTATTTCTTTACGAAGATGAATTTTTGTAACCATTGTAAGACTCGAATTATTGTAAATATCATAGCTTTCCAGTAAAATTTAATAGCAATAACTTTTAATAAACCGTTTTTATTCATGTTAAAAAACTATAAATTGTAGCTCAATATTTCAGTGAATGTATTTTTATTAATTGCAATGAATAACCTAAATTTTTGTTTTATTGTAATTGATCTTTTTAAACAACTTCAAACCTTCACCAACCCGTGTTGTGATGTTGGGAATTTTCGATTTTTAGAGGAACTAGTATAGTCTTAGACAATTACAATAATGTGTATATGATTTTCGTTAATCGAGTCAAAATTTTAATCCCCATAGAAAAAAAATAATAGTAATAACTATCCTCTTGTAACGGATATGATTCTGTATTGATCTAGTACATCATGTGTAAATTAAAATTGATTGAATTTTCTTATTAATGAATGTTATGCGATATTTTATGTAAATGTTTCTATGTAAAATAATACAATTATTTGTGTTCATGTTTAGGAGTTATAGTCATCAATTCATAGAAAAAAAATAGTATTCAATTTAGGAGAAAGTTGGAGGATGCTTTGAATTATTTGAGAAGAAAATAAAAAATATTAAATGTACCAAATTTTAAATAATCCCCGATTAATCATTCATGATTTTTGTAATGCAGTAGTAAAAATGTAATATGATATTTTAGCTAGAAGTAGATAGATACTCTAGTACGAATAATTCGACTTCCTTGAACTTTTGTGATAACGAAGAAATTAATAAAATTGACAGAATATTGGAAAAGTTCAACCAAGTGTTTTTACACATTCGTATTGAAATTCCATTCCCACAATGCTTTGTTGTTTTAGAAGTAAGATGTATGTACGAATGGATAATATGTAATGTTTAGGTACATTACTTTGTTTAAGTTAGATGATAAAAAGTAAGTGAAACTGAGATGTACGAATTCAGTTAAGAAAACCGGTTTAGTTTAGGTAATATAGATAAATTAGTAGTTTGTGCTCTGTTTAGGTAGATTATTGATAGAACTAGCTACTCTACGATATCTGCTTGACTTAGCTAATTAATTATAATAATTTTGATTATGTCTCTATAAATATCTTGTGTTATTTTTTTGTTTTGACAAAAATAACAAATGCAAAAATTGATACTCGTAATGTAAATCATTCGGTACACTTGTACTTGCTCAATGTGGATTCCGTTATGAAGTCCATTGATTGTATTTTTGTCTAGGATTAACATTGTATTAATTTCTTCTATGTATATGTCTTTGTTAATTAAGAATTTTTCCTTTTTGTATTAATTATAGATTAGAACTTAAAATTACCTTGATTTGGATTTTCTTTATTGTAGCATTACTTCTGCTTATAAATTGTTCACGCATATTTAATTCATTGATTAGAATTGAAAACTTAGATTTTTATATTTTATTAATTACAATGTCTTAAACTAGAGCGATGTTGTCTAAAATTGACATACGGAAGAAAGATAATTGATTTTCAGTTCTTACGATTTTTTCCTTAAATGCCTTATCACGCAATAATAGTAGTTATTACTTAATACACCTGGCAATGAGTGTATAAATTGATTCATTAATGTCTTAATGAAACAATTTATAAAAATAGGAATGAGTTGTTATGGACTAGCCACAACGTTTAATTAATTAAAATAATATTTTTGGCAACCCTAGATATATTTAGAAGATTCCTCGTATTCTTAGTGACAAAACAACATTTTAAAAAGTTAGATAACTATCTCTCGTAAAAAATATTCATGTATTGAATTTCAGAACAAAGACCGAGTTAAACAATCTAGTAAATATGATACCTTTCAATCTTTTCAATATTAGTTTATTGCATCGCCAAAATATCGCTAAAAGTATGATTATATTGTATAGATGCACTTAAATAGAAAGATGCCGCTTTCCTTTGTAAACAATACTTTTTAAAAGCCTAATTTGAAACAATACCTTTAAGAGCCTAATATAACACAATCTACCGACAATCTTCAAAATTGCGTCTAAATTTAATAGATTTTTATGTTATTGTTTTATTTCAAAGGGCCGAAAGAAATATTCATGAACAATAGTTCCAAATTCTAAGGATTGCATCATTTTTTAAAGCACCTATTTAGTAAATACAACTGTATTTATCAGCGTTTCTAAACATACACTAAACCTTGATGACTTCCAGATAATTATTTCTTAATAACTATAGATTTGTATCATTAATGCCTCATTTAACATTCGTTATGTCAAAGTGTAAAACATGTTAGAAGCGCAGAGTAAACTGCTTGTCAGATACTTAAATCTAGATTTCTTATGTATTGTATAGCTTCAATATTGTACTGTATAAATGTGTTCTTAAATTATGTTCAACAATTTCATTAATTTAATTGTGAGAATGAATTGATTATGTATACAAATTGGAAGTGATTGATTATTAATTGTCAGTAATTATTCATACGAAAACTAATGTACGTACGCGATTATTTCCATAAAGTTTGAACATCACTGTGTTAAGGGATGTTTCGCTAGATACTATATATCCCCATACAATTGCAATTTCAAGTTAGAACGATTTCGCCGTAACCCGGGAACCGTTTCTCCGTGTGTATATAATTATTTACTTACTTTTACCAACTAGTTTATTATAATAATTATTAATTTAATATTTTATACGTTCGCCTTTACTTAAATTTATCTACGCTAATAACTGCTAATAATCGAAGCAATCTTTTGATAATTAATCACTCGCTTCCAACAAAATTATTAATCTAATTATTATAAATAATACTTCAAATACTAAAATTTACCGATTCCTACATAATTTGATACCACTGTAATGTAATATATGTAAGCTGCAAATTGTGCTCCAATAAACTATTAATAACAATTCAAAGACTTGTTACTCCATACACCACCCGCTGGCCCATTACACATTCCTGTCGATACACTCGTATATTTTTTGTAACTATAGAAGGTTTTTTAGATCAGATTGGTATTATTTCAACCCTCAACCCATCAAACAAATATATATTATGTATTCATGTATTAGAAACGTGAGATAATCAGTTTTTTAATATTAAAAAAGTGTGCATAATTGATAACATGTCAACGAAATTTTACGAAAAAAGTCCGTTCTTCCAATCCTATGAACTTCACAAATGTTACTATTTATTTTTTGAGAGCCCATCCCTTGCTATTGAGATAATAACTTATTCTTGTTTTATGTAAGTACTTTCTGTGATCCATTTACTTTATCACACCATTTCCATAATATTGGGAAACCAGCGGCAGGGTATAGTTTTTTAAGAGTTGCCTTTTTTGATAATATCTTTTAATTCAGTTGTGTTGAAAACAAATCTATGTATTAATATATTATTTTATGTCATTGTTGCAGGATTGGGAATCCCAAGGGGAAGCTGGCCAAGCAGCCCGAAGATGGGCACGTCGCCAGCAAGCACAGAGAGTCCTGGCCAGATGTCCTGCGGCTCTTGGTGGCTGCAGAGCTCAGGTGTATAGAGCCAGGGGGGCCACCCAATGGTACACTGCAGTCATCGTAGGGTGTAATCAAGAGACTGGGGTAAGAACGATACAGTAATAATTTATTATTTCAATAGATGGGGGTAAAAATATGGGAACCTATCCAACTATAGCTAAGTTCCATACTTTTCCACGTAGGTATCTGTGGTAGACAAAATAATTCAATGGACAATCTCTATACAATAATCCAAAAATAACCCTTTCCATTTCTTCCTTGTGTCATTGCTACCCGATATTCTTTATATGTGTATATCTGTTTTATTTTTGAAAATTATTGACTTTTTATTTTACAACTAGGGATACAACTGTAGTTTTGTGGATTTTTACCTCTTTATTCTATTACATAAAGAAGTTATTAGCAACGTTAGTTTACAAAAAATCTTGAAACCAAATCGTGATCACATGTAAGTGGGGCATCATTTTAAATATGCCTTGAGTATGCTTTGTTTTCGTACATAAACATACCAATGAGATGTCTGTACGTGTTTCACTGATAAGTAAATAAAATCTCAATTTCATGTATCAATCAGTTTTGCAAAAGCTGTTCAAAGCTTTGATAATTAATATTAGAATTAAATATCAGTTTTTTATAATCAAAGTATTATATTTTATTATATACTCGTTAGTCATTATGAATAAATAAATAAATAAATAATAAAAGTACTTAATCCTTTTTAATAGTTAACGTTAATTGGAATTGTCGTGTTGATAAAATTGTTTGGTTTAATTGTAACATCTTTCATAATGATAATTCATGTGAAATCGTGAGTGAATCAAATATAATTTCTTTGGTTCATTAATTACTGTGTTATTAATTATAGATATATAGTAGTTGTGTTATTAATTATATACTGTGTTATTTAATATAAAGGGAGATTGATGAGTCAAAATTGAGTATTTATTTCTCAAGAATTTCTTGGAAATGATTCGCGATGTAATATTATGCCAATAATTCTTACAAAGACTATTGAATGCCGAGAAAGATTTTATTACAAACTTTGTTTTTGTACCGAGAAAAAAAACTTTTTCTCCCTATTTATGTATTCTCGTTGTGAACTTTACTCGGTGGAAAACTTTTACAGTATTTCAGAAAAGTTTCAGTTGGAGGTCACAATTTCAACAGCCAAGTCCGATCAATTTACCAGCTGTAGCGTGAAGTTTCGCGTCAAAAGTACGCAGTTGATTTTGTGAAATAATATTATTCTTATTTGTATGATTTTTAGTTATATCGCTTACCGTACCAATTAAATCAAAATAATTTACAAAGTTCAAAATAACTTTGAATGAAATCTACGAAATGTTTATTAAAGAAAAAATCTTAAAAACACAACCTTTTCAATCGAAAACAAATATTAATGACCTCGTTCAACATGCGTGCTTTTGTTATACTCACTCGTACGCTATTTATTGTTCGACTCATAAATATGAATACTATCAAAATATTGTGATTTTATGTTTTCGTTTTTTTTTCTCTTTTTGTGGGGGTATATTTCTCCTTTCTCCATTACACCCCTTCGTCTATTTATATACACCCTCCATCCCCTTGGCTACACAATACATTTCGCAGTGGCAACAATACGAAACCCACCCCCTCCCCTTGTGGAGAACGATCTACCACCGCTCTTTACTGGTTCCAAGTTTGAATCGGCCATCGCGTGTCTGCCAACTTTCCCCAAACTGAAGTACGAATATTATGAAACATTCTTTCCCCTTTTCAGGAAACTTTATGGTTTCTACTCTTCGTAATTCGATGCTACACACCATTATTTAGTATTATAATTTCGCTTTAGCATGCACTGCACAATGTATCCCTTTCGTGTTTTGATAGTTTTCGGGTAATTTTGACGTCTGTCTCAGAGCGTGAACTTTAAATATCCAAATGTCAATCATCTACTTTTAATAAAAATGATTTAGTATTGTCTGATTTAAACTTAAAGCATTTTGTTTCCAATTTTGTTTCAATAATCTTACATGATACATTTGCTGGTAATAACTCAAACTTCTTCAATGAAATAATTAATTTTCCGGGGTTGTAGGTTGTGGTCTGATATGGGTTGAGATACTCTATCTAGGGTATGCTATGAGACCACGGCCTGCAAGCCCGGAAAATGAAGCATTTCATCGTAACACCGGCCTTGAAAGCCTTCGAATGTTCGTTCTTGATCTCTTCCTCGGCTGATGAGGTCTAATTCCATCTGCTCCTTCTTTTCTTTTGCCGTACAGTGTACAGATAATTATATCAATAATTATACTCATTTTAATAACATTATTTGGTACAAAGTATTTTCTCATACCAGATTCTGATTCATGCTTCATTAATGTAAAATGTTTTTTGTCTAAAATATATTTTACGTAATAAGATCTTTTACAGAAAGTGTACATAAAATTCCAGGTATGAAATAAAACCAGACAAACAAATTTAATTACTCAAAATTTATGGTAGTTGTTTAAAATTTTCCTTTATAATACATAATATTATTCCCTGAATACAACCTTTTCAAATTTCTCTTTCAGCGTATTTAGTGTTCTTTCTAATTACGGAAATCATCTTTGTATTCATCTACACATTAGCGTTATCACAAATTTTGCTACATTTACCAAAATACCAAATTAAAACAAAACATCATTAACCTACACGTGATACGAGTACTAATGAAGTTATGGGCTTACAAAATACTTTATCCACTGTTTGTTGATGTTATATTTATGTATCTAACATAATTACGACCACCTTTACATATTAATTATTAAACCTTTGGGTGACATTCATAATGACCTTATCTAGAAATACAATCTTGAAATTCCCGAGCTTCGTGTAATATTTTTTTCAGAAAATTAACTTTAAAGCACTAATTAAAATATTTTAATCAATTAAAACTTCATTTCACTTTGAACTCTTAGCAAACTTTGTGAAAATTTTCATAAGTTATATTTAAACGAAAAACTTTTATCGTAATTTCTTTCAGTCTTCATTCGCCGATTTTCTAAAACCACTTGAATTTTATGGGCTTCCTAATGATTTTTTAACTTCTCAACACGTTTTTCTCTTTTGTGTTCACCTTTTCATTTTAAACCCTTATGAATAGAGATTTAGGCATTCTTACATTTCAAACCATAGGTAGATTGGCAGTTGGGAGTCGACATCGCAGGACTCTAATACATCTTCATAACAGACCACAAGGTCTATATTAAGAACAAGAAGAAGAAAATACACTCCAAACACACTACATAGTATCATTCTACAAACTGAGATAATTGCTTCACTAGTAGATATTTACTAAGCCATATACCGTGAACTTTCTGGTTATAGAAAAGAGTAGAATTTAATGAAATTCTTCATCATTCTTCTTAAAATAAAACGATGCTTCTAGGCATCGTCGCGTAATAATGGCCCTCATCGATCTGTCAATGTAGCACAGTACACAGAGTTTTTTCTATTATTTCACTAATTTACATCCAGTTGTATGATTCTGTATCAAATACCTCATCAGAAAATTTTGGGATTCCATTTTGCTGTCGAAACTAAAAATACATTTCAGATATGTAATTCAATTTGAAGTTTTACGCCATATCAATATTCCTACATACATATTTGTGCTATGACCTAATATTATGTGATGGAATAAAGTTTTATGGTGAAATATGAGTGGGTCTGTTTGTATTTAGCATTTTCCTTGTATGTGGATTATTATGCAAGCTCGCATACCAATTTCATACAAGTGGGACAGGGTGAATAATAATTTTATTATTCATAGTTTTATTCTCATGTGGTAAAGGAAATAACTTTGGAGAGGATAATAATATATAAAACGACAGATGCACGTAAGAGCGAACTTAGAAAAGTTGTAATCACTAAGCTTTAAAGATTAAAAGTTATATTTTATCGAAACAATGTAATTTTGACTCCATGAAATGCATGCGAAAAATTGTAATATGCACTCCGACGGATCCCTGATTGTTTACTTTTTATCCAAAATTTTCTGGGGATCATGGAAGCGAAGTATTTAGGATTCCATAGGATGCAGTCATAATAACCTATTATGAGGATCTGGTGATTTAATCTATCATCTTTACTGCTTATGACGATCCTATATGGCGATTTATACTGAGAAAAATGTAAGGTGCCCTTGGGGCGATTTCATCGCTAAACGGCGCCCAAAATTGACCGATTATTATTATTATTAAATCTGAAACTATGGAAGACGATCTTTCAAAACAATTATAAATGTTTTATACATATAAAAAATATGCCATTATACTAAAATTTCTAACTAATAGTTATAATTACCTATGCAGTACAATTCCACCTCATCGGAGTGGCTACCATAAAAGCTCAAAAGCCAGTTACAGCCAGTACAAGTTATCTTGGAGTCATAGCTCCGCGTCAATATTCTGCAAGTAATCTACTGCCCTTGGCGTCACCTTATGGATTTTCTGATTTCTGATATAACTACTTGATTTATTAAGACATTTATGGCGTATTGTTTCAGGAACTAACTCTGACAGACGACACAGTACTGGAAGAACACAATGAGGATCCGGCACTGGTACAGATGAGGCTACTGGGAGATGGAGGTGAGAATCTTCCATTGCATCAGTATTTCCATAAAATATTTTTTTTTTGTAGTATTTCTTTCTGCCTACATATACTAGGTACTCGTAGTTAGATCTTAATTCCAAGAGAAGTAAAATAGGTGGGTATTTTAGGAAAATATTTACCTTCACAAATCCAATACTCGTGTATTTCAATAATAAGTAAATTTGTACCCGTTGTCTCCGTAAGTGTCATTGGTATGTCAAATTAAAGCAACAGTTACAAGCTTTAGCGGTAACCCAATTTCTATTTCGAAACAGAGAAAGAAGCACACCTCCATTATAGTATATTCCGACCCCATAAAATATACATTTCTTGTTTCTATGTACGGAGAATAATATTAATATGCCTGTGTGAGAGACGTAGGAATAAAGGAGATTTGTAGAAGTCTTTAGAGAGAAAACAAGGACAACTATTGTGCGCTCGTGTTGGGGAAGTTGAAATATTGCGCAGTATCTATCTCTCTTCCATTCTACTTGGATATTGAGAAATTGGTTTCTCCTCACACTACTCCTTGGTTTCCATCCAACCCTACTGTTATGCTTCAGTCATCCCTCACCCTTAAAGGAGGGTGTCTAGGGGTGTATTCTCGTCTGAAGATCGACTGTTTCTGTCACACTTTGAAGTTATTAAGGTCGGAATGTTAGCGTTGATGTATTTTATTTTGTACGTAACTACGTTTGATGCTTATTACTGTAAACGTTTCATCTCGACTCAAGAACATTCTGAAATCTCTCAATGATTTTTTGTTTTTAAGTTTTAGTATTAGTTATGAAATCAAGAATGTAGTTACATTATAGGAAAATACATACATACGTATATCATGCTAGTGAAGTCCTTTCTTTAAAATCCCAAGATTAGTTACACATTTAGTATCTTCTTTGTTTAGTTTGCAGCATATTTTATTTACACCTCTAGTGAACAATTCAAAATGTTACAATAACATAATATGCACACACCATACGAAACTGTTCACTTATCGCAATGCTGCAGTTTCTTCCAGTTGAGCCATGTTTATACTTACAAGGCAATTCATCAGCTTGCCTTTAAAATGCCAGACATTTTAATTCAATTATGAATTCGCTTCTTGATAAATCTATGTTGTAGAATTTGTGTGGCCAAAAAGTATTATAACCAATAGCGGTAGAAGTATGTTTCTAGCAAACAATAACCAAACATTGTGTATATAAATATGGAGATTATAGTATATTCCACATGTAACCTTTAAATTAGAGTATACCGCCATCTCTACGACGCGGTTGCAGACAAATTTTATAGTCTCCACGCGAATTGTAGGTAGTTATTATTTGTTGGTTAAATAAAAGCCTCGCGCATAATTTCCACCGGGACCATTTCCCTTATTTGTATGTTTTTTTTATGTGCAGTGCTTTTACATACCTTGTACTATACAATCTTCTCAGCCGGATAACCGGTAAATCCTTTTACTTCATTTATTATTCCAAATGTGTGGTTATGGATTACATTCTAAGGATACGGTAGTATTGTGAATACAGCCTTTTTGTTCCTTTTTGAAGCAGGCTTTCAGTTGCCGAAGTTCGCTTTTGATTTTGAGTTCAAGATTATTAATTAAAAATATTATATTATTTTTATTCACAATTCCTACATCATTCACAGTCACTTATTACGTTGAACATTTTTCTTCTAAGTAAGTGGTGTATCTTCTTTTTCTTTAGCTTCGGTCTCTCTACTGTTGGATGAAGGTCTCTTTAAAATGTTTCCATTCATTTCTGATCTATCCGTTACCGAGGTTACGACGTCAACCCATCTCTTCTGTGGCCTTCCGACACTTCTTTTGTTTGCCCACAGTCTCAATGTTATAAAGCCTGGGATGTTAATTCAATGCTTGTCTACTTATAATATTGTCTTCCTATGTACCCTGATTATTGTCATTTCACCCTAACTGCAGGTAATGCTTCTTTCCTGTAATTAACCGGATATCGGATTCAGTTTAACCGTAAACGTATTGAGACACGCGGATTAAAGTTTAAACGACTCGGATAGCGGCTATATCGTTACATTTCGGTACAAGTCTAACCATCTTCTCTCTGTATACAATATCTTGATATTAAACTTTCATATCCATTTGCATTTTTGAACACTTTCCAGAAAATTTTCTTTCTTCCTTTTCACTCCCATGACTGAAGTTTGTAAAATTTAAATAAGCTTTTTGAATTAATTTTAAGTAAGTTCTTTTTATACGTAATATTGTGAGATAAAATGAGGAGATAACCAGGAAATGAGAGAAATTGTAGTCAATTATTATTTATTAATAGGAAGAGTAGGTACTTTCAGTTTTATATTACAACTTTTTAAATATCTTCTTGATCTTTTACAGCCATCTTACTCGTATTTTCTTTTTCGTTATTTTTTCAAGGATTCTTCTTATATCTTTAAAATGAATAAATATTTAAAATAAAGGAAAAACTTGACCTATCGACAATATATGGAGTTATGGCGTCATTTTGTGACAGAATTGCAACTTGGTTATATTATAGAATTGTGGCGTCATTATATGACAAGATTGAGATTCGTGGGGCTGGATATTTTACAAATACACAAACAATTTAGAAATAGCTGAGGAATGTAATGTCGAATTTTTTTTCTCTTCAGTCGTGGAGTCCATAATGCGTGGAGAATCCGTGGGCATGTTACCAAGAAGATCTCGCTCAGGAGCTCAACACGCCAAGTTCGAAGACCCGTCGGTAAGTCCACAATAATTATTTTCTCTCATATTGAACCTGATTTTGCAAATGTTTTGATTTTGATCGTTATTGTAAACATTTCTGTAACGTCTCCGGGAATTTGCTGCAAGTTTGACTTAATTTACGCGACAGACGTAAGTACTTATCGAAATTACACTGTGATTTGGCAGTTCAGAAGTTAACTGCGTGTGACATATGATTATATTGTTGGTAGGTACTATATATTATTATTCTATGGTTGGTAGCCCTTATTGTCAAATTGTAAGAGCTGTCATAATTCTATTTCCATTCTAAGTCAATTTTCTGACATCGCATTATTAAAAATTGTTATAGAAATAATGTTTAAGATACAATTAAGGGTTTTGTGAGATGCAAACAGAAATAAATACTGCAATAATTCCAAGTAACGTATTTGGAAAATAGTGTTGACAGCTTTCACTTGCAGTCCTAAATATAAGCAAAGTTATTTATGATTAAAAATAAAGCACTATTATTTTTTTTCCTATTTTTTTGCTTAGGTACAGTTTACTCGCTTTGTTATAATTATTATTTGTACTGAGACTTTTAACGTAAAGCTAAATACTACTAGTGTTGCCAAAAGTTTAGATTGAAATATCGGGAGTGTTTCTTTATAATACCCGGTATAATTAGAAGTATTGCATCAGAAAGAATGCATTTACAAAAGTAATCGCTTAGCTGGTAAGAAACTGATTAAGAAATCTTTATTTAGAACGCTGTTATTGACATCCTTTTACAGTAAATCCAGTAAAAATTCTCCGAAATTGCAATATTTCTATTGAATTTTAACTAATTTTCAGAATATCTAGAGCTCTGAAACTTTGAGCAGTTGTAAACTGGATAACAGTATGGATGAATAGGTATGGATCAACCTTTCCAGAGACAAAACAAATGCGAAGCGTTTGAGGGATCCAAGGGTTGTGTGAAGTCATGTTTGATATCGTATGAAAGGGCGCGGGCGTTGAAAATTAATTTCAAATGCCGCCTTACATTTTTTTTCTTTAATGTGTTTCACTCATATAACCCCATGTCACTATAACCTCGGGGTATTTGATGAGAACCACCCGGGAAAACATGAATCCGGGAAGAATAGTGATGGCAACACATCTCTTTACCCTCCTCCCACATTAACTGAATAAATTAATATTAAACACAGACATTAATCACAAAATTTGCATTAATTCGGGGAAAAATCATCACGAACGTTATCTTAATGAAACCAGCATTTTTTTGCCTCCACTACTTAATGTTTTTGCTACCTTTTTTTAAAATTTTAGACTTTTGTATTAGTGTTCACATTTATTAGAATTATCATAGATCGTCCGTTACTGTTTTTATCTCAATTATTTTTGCACTTAATTTACATTATATTCATAAGTATTTTACCATCGGTTTCATTGTTAGTGGAGTCTGTTTCTTGCTTCCACAATTACGTAATTGCTCCATTTTTGTTCTGTGACTTCATTTCATGACCGATTACGTTTACATAGCTTTATATTTTTCCACAGCCATTTAGCCTAACCGTAGCTCTTAAGAACCTGGTACTTTTATTTAAACTTTCATATTATATTTCGTGTTAAAATTGGAATTTCATAGATGATATTAAAAAAGATTTTATATTATTAAATTTGCTTTGAGTTGCATCACAGCATCTCAACGAAGGAAACACTCGTCAAAAACAGGAGACCTTACGACAAACAAATGCGAAATTAATATAATTGTAATTTTGGTGAATTTAAAGAATTATCATTTCGTGCACGTAACAATGTTAGAAATAGAACTGTACCTCATTTGAGAGAAAAAATAAGACATTTTTAATGTAAAAACGGGTCTGTATTTTGTAAAAAAAATATGTTTTTTCTGTGTCTTTCACAATGCTGGTTGTGACCTAAAATGCCTTATGTTTGTGGGTTTTTCTTAATCACCCTTGTTATCAGTGGCGTAACTAGCATTAGTGCCGCCCGGGGCGGACTCTGAAAATGCCGCCCCCCCCCCCCTTGACACCAAAAGTACCTATACAAATACATGTGTACCCACCCAGGGGAGTCTGCAGCTTTGAAGCTAAGCGAGAGTAACTAAAAATTTAATACAGACGCGGTACAGTAAATCATATGAATAGCGCCGCAGACGAAATTTTTTTTACAAAACTAAGTGAAAATGGAGGTCTTGTTGTAGTTTTGTTTATTAATTATAATAAAAATATTTTTAAAAAATAGGTACGTTTAACAAGGCGCCGCAGCAGGCGAAACTTTTAGACAAATAGGTGAAATGATGAACCTGGTTATATTTAGTAGGTAACACATATGGTTACAGGTATTATATAGGGGAAGCGACCATGCAAGAAGTAACGAAATTTTATTCGCAAGATATCGAAAATCTAGCTTATTTGTCGTGAAATAAAAAAATACTTAGGCACCGCTAAATAATTCTTACCTAACAGGCATTATTGGCGCCGCAGGCAATTTTTATAAATGAGAATTGTTGTAATTTAACAGTTATTCATAAAAATTTAAGAAAATTCAGAGATATTTTTGAATTTGTGTGTTTTATCAAGACGTTTTTTTTTATATGTTGTTCCATTTTGCCGCTCCCTGAAATGCGCCGCCCGGGGCGGACCGCCCCCCGCCCCCGCCTAGTTACGCCACTGCTTGTTATGTATCTTTGGAACAATTCTATGATGAATAATTCAGACAATGACTTAAATGCTTTCAGTTCCAAATATCAATCAACTCTGAATTGGTGAAATAGTTAGTAGGTAGATGCATACAGATCTATAAGTAATACTACAGCATGGAATGATATGTTTTTATCACCGACAGGAAAATATATTGCTTTTCCCTTTTTATGATGACATTTTCGATTTGTCATGCATATCCACAGTTGGGGAGTATATTTTATATCCCATTTTTGCCGACTCCGATGTTTTCTGTACCAACTCTCATTCATTCTGAGTTGTGTAGAGGTTCTCAGAAGACATTCCGGTTAATAATAATGTGAAACAATCGTCAAATCAGCGAAAAGTTCTTGAAAAACATAGAAACGCTTCGTAAACAAAATATTAGTTTGAAGATATTGTATATCTGTCTTGAACTTCGTCTATAGAAATTATCGAAGTGGAAATTGTCGGTGTGTAATTTGTTCGTCTTCCGATTGACTACCTATTTCTTTACAATAAAATCTCTGTTTTGTCTAGATATCGTTCTTTATACTGTCGATGGTAGTAGGTACTATTGTCATGTTCTTTTTGATTACATGATGTTTTTCTTTGAATTTCCTTTACAGAGGATTCGAACAAAGCCATTGAAAATAAAGTTTCATATGGATAGTAAGGTGTACTTATCAAATTAATATTGAGTTTGTGTCTATAACAAAAATACAAGTAAAAAAATCAAACTCACGTGAACTTTGATTGAGATGATCGAGATGTCGTTTACAAAGTACGAAAGTGCCAATTCCTGTCGTTTACAGAGCGTATATTGAATGACGTGAATTACGAAGTGCCACTCCCGGCATGCTATGAAGTTAGACTACGTAAAACTATTTTCCCTTTTCTCGGCTTTTTTTGTTTATCCTCTGGGGTTTCAAGTATGTTTTCTAATGTTCTGTCCTATTTCACCGCTAGATTGTCCAGATGAATCGACCCTTTATCTTCCTTCATTTCTCTAATTCTGCTGCCTTCTATCTATCCCCTAACGCCATGTCCCTTTCGGGGTGGGCAGAGAGGTCATAACGCAGAACCGCCCTATCCTTCCGTACATACACTCCTTGCTTCCATCACATTCATGTGATTTGTCGTGCACGCTGTCCGATTTATTTTATTTAGAACGGGTCCACGCTTAATAGTCTTTTCTTTATATGAATTTTAACGAATAACAGTAGCCATACTTCCACATAAATAAATATTTAGTAACTAGCTAATTAAAGCTCAAGCATCATACATTAAAATATATTAATACAATTAGTTTTAGAGGATAACATTTTATACCAGTGTTATTTTGTCCTGGGCAAACTTTCGTCTGCTTAATCATTCAATTTATTCTAATTGGGTTCTGTTTAATTTAAAATAGACATTATCTAATAAATAATATGTTATTGGTAGAGTCTTTAAATGTAAAATTACCTGTAATTCCTATTTATACTTATACAAAAGTTCCTGGTTGAATACTCTCTCATTAACACACAGCCCAAACAGCTCGTCGTAGGGTTGTGACATTTTGATGACAGGTAGGTTTTAATTCAAAACCTTCCACTAAGAAAGGATTATCAGAAATTCCAGGTTGAAGGTTTTTTTTAAGTACACGAATATCTCTGAAACCAGACGTGGTACATGCTTGAGATTTGGCTAGATCGTCCTATCAAAATTAATACATAATAGGGTGTTCCGTCGTTTTCCGAAATTTTATTAAAAGGGATAAGAAAGGGCAAAATAAAAAAGGAATGATTTTTATGTACGTCTCTTAAATAAACTAAAAATTAATTTTAAGTATAGGTCAAGTATGTTTCTTTAAAACGGGTCAAAATACTGTATGTTATACCGTTCACAATGTAAAAAAAGGCAATCTGGAGTTCGGTCCTCTTTGGGTAACCTTCAAAATATCCGCGTGAGTTGCGGGTAACAGCTAGTATATGTTATATTAAACTTCTTTATAGTAAGAGCAACTACAATTAATTAAACACGTGAAGATTCTTAACGATTCTCAAAAAAACTGAATTAAAAAATCCTCTGAAACTAAATTACGAGTGTGATCTCGCCATGTGATATAAAGTCATTACATTATAAAAATAAAAACAAGTCATCAGCAGACATCCTGGACGGAATAGTAATCATTAAAAATAAAATTGTTTATACGAACATGACACGAATAATAAAATGATTAAATTAATAATATTACTTTGCGATTCAGTCGTGCCGAATTTCAATAAGGTTGTAAATATTATTAGGTATCATCTACTTACATAACTCTCGTCGAAGCCGGGTATTAATGTTACGCAGGACCGTGGCAACTTTTGTAAGTTGTTCGAATATATGTAGGTATATACGGATTTAAAACATTTCACGATCGCAAGGTCTTCAGCTATTATTGAAAAATATTCAACTAACACCATGTTTTTTTATTGAAATTACGAGCCTAAAAAATGTATTGAGTAGTTATCTAGGTGCCCTTGGGGCGATTTTATCGCCAAACGGCGCCCAAAATAGACAATTATTATTATTTCTTAGTTATGGATTGATGTCGAAAATATCTAAATAAAATATATTGTTAAATAGAATGGAAAATACTACGTCAAATAAAAAAAAATCCTCTAAGAATGCACGTACAATATATTATTACACTTGTAAGGATGGGAAAGTCTGACGATCTGTTCACTCTGCTTGTTAGGAATATTCTCATTTCAAATTAATAAAACACGATGTAAATAACTATTGTAACATTTGCCATTTGGGGCGATATTTGTCGCTGTAACAGCGCCAATAAGTGGTCTAATTATTATTATTATATACAGATATTTTCGTGCGTTTTAGTCAATACCAAGAAACCAGAAATTTCGCCTGTAAAATTCTGACAATGTTTGGAAGTAATTATAAGTGTGAACAATTATTTTCTTCGGTGAAAGGAAACAAATCTCCCGCAAGATCGCGATTGACGGACTCACACTTGGACGCAGTTTTAAAAGTTGTTTCCGCCGATAAATTCACCCCACAAATTTGAGTTTGACATGGCTGCACTACATAGTTGCATAAATTTCCACTTCCTACCCTGCAAACCGCGTATTTATTTATTTTTATTAAATGTTTTTATTTTTTATTTATAATTATGTGTGTATATTCATATGTATAAATTATGTATGTGTATCTTTTTATTTACTTACTTTATTACTATAGTATTTAAATTTTTCTTTCTTTTCTCGGGTTGACTGTAAGGTTTTGCAATAAGTCCGCCTTTTGGCACACTATAATTGTCTTGTTTTTGTAACTATGCATATTTGCTCTGGCCAATAAAGATTTATTTATTTATTTTTTGACGGGTTACAGCTAGTACGAAATAATATGACGTAGTCTAATGCTTTGGTATATTATTGCAATGTGAATGAACCTATGTGACCCGTTAATGGTCTTGATTGGCTGCGGTCGGCGATCGTTTCTTTACAACAGCCAGCATCATCCACTCTTTAACTTTCTCCAGCATAACGCCAGTTAATATTTAAAATACAGAATCAATAGGTATTATATGCACAATAAACTTGGGGCATTATCGAGGAAGCGATTCTAGGAGGAAGCAATAAAATCGATGAGTTAACTTTTTGCAACACATTGTACGGTTTACAATGTTTGGTTGTTTTGTTACATTCTTTGTCTTTGATCTTCCAACTTTTAATTTACTGACTTTGTATATTGACCTTTTTAAAATGTCTAAAAACGGGAGACCTTAGATCTCGACAACCTTACTAAATGTTCTTTGGGAAAAAGTAGAGTAGATACATTGAACCTTTATTTAGTGAATAACCATAAAGGATTTTTTATGTCTCGTAAAATATATAAAAAAAAAAGAGTGAATTACCTTTTTTCCGAAAGACAGCAACTCGTTTCCCGAAACTTAAAGCCGTGGGAAATGGCCGTAACATCATAATTCGGTCCCGAGACTTAATGATTAAAAAGATAGCAAGACAAGTTGATAGTAGGGCTTATAAAATGGAGACCATGGGCAAACAAAAGAGGTGTCGGAAGGCCACAGAAGAGATGGGTAGATGACGTAACCATTGCCAATCCAAGCCATCAAACAGGTACTAATTTCATTCAGAAACATATAATTTTATTTCCACCTATAAACATAGCACATTAAAATGCAACTTTGATTAGTGTTCAATTTAAAGGAACATTTATGTTCCAAGTCATTAATTATCTCAACAGTTATCCATCAGACGATGCAACTTTAAGACCCCATCATGACTCGAATGAAATGTACCAGGCGTTCATAGATTCACGAAGTCTAGTCACGTTTACATGACTGTTTCAGTTGTACCCTCTTCAATCTCTGTGCTCCCAATACTTATCATAGAATTGTTCATTGATTTCTGGAAATTATATTAATTTCGACCGTCAAAACATGCGTTTCTGTCCATTTTTCGAATCTAAGATTTTCTGTGGAAATATTATAGTTAACATTCATTACAGTTCAGATATTATAAGGGCGTTCAAAAATCGTACTTCCGTTTAACTTAAAATTATTATATACTTATCTAAACTGATCTAGTCACTTCGGTTCACAAAATCGAGAATGCTTTTGTGTCCTGCGCCATCCAAAATAGATCTTCCATACGCCTGAAGATGTTAAACAGCCGGACATCTGCTTTTTTATATTCATAAACGTTTGTTAATTGCTTAGAAGTTGGCTAACAAATAAATCAATGAAAAATATTTTATGATAATTTTGTCCCACATCGGGTATTTTTTATATAGTCTGGAGATATTGACACGTAAAAGGATATAATACAATATTCTGTATTCGTATAATTTACAACTAGCCTAGAAACCTATTTGGATGAACATATTTTAATAGCTTTTAGATGCAGTAAAATATGATTTAAAAGATAATAACATTACAAATTACAACAACACACACTCCCACACTTTGCCTCGAGCTGGACAACATGAATAAATTCAATTATTATCAGAAATCATATTATAAAATATAGCCCAGACACACCATAGCTGAATACAAACAACAAATAATTAATTTTGATTAATTGTTCCAATAGATCATTTATTAATTTAGCTGTTGTTTCGATTGAGGCCGTTAAAAATAATTGACGCGATTTACAGTAGATGTAATACGAGTATATCGTGGAATATATTAAATAAATATTATAATATGCGTATTGAAATATAAAATATGAGCAAAGTACTCACGTTTTTATAGGAAATTGATTGTAGAAATTGAAATAATACATTGTGATATGAATTGGTTTAGGAAACTTTCTTCTTTTATGAGTCTATGTACTCTGGATCTATACTTAATTGATTTTGGTTTCAACGGAAAAATAGTTCAACTACCGGTTTTTTTCTGGTTTGTTTTTTGTGAGAACATTGGATTTTCTAGTGTATCGAGAATACAAAATCATACGCGTTTCCTTCTCGCCTTCATAGAACAGCGGATAAATTACAGACGGTTTAGGCTGGAGGTCTGGGTTCAATTCCCGGCCACGGCAAATGGATGAGCTAGAATTGGTGAAAAGTGTTCACATTAAACCAGCCGATCCTTCGATGTATATCAGTTGAGATAACTACTTGTTACCAGTTATTTTTTTATTGATTAAATTAGTTGCGACGAAATGAATCAACTAAAAGAAGAATTAGTTGGAAACTCGGTCCGATAGGTAGTGGATAAGGTCCGATGTTGTGTTTTTTATATCTGTCAGAATATACTTTCAGAAATAGTTCAATTGTAAATGTCTGTTGTTATAATAATAATAGTTATAATACATCATTATGCATTAGAAGATGTTGCGGCTTAGTAGAGTTGAGACGACAGCATTAATTAATGCTGTGGTCTAATCCGTTATACTCCAGTACAAGTAATTTAATATTAGGTACAACCGGTCGATGGTAAATGGCAATAGTATGTATAGTAGTACAACAACTTAGTGAGACATCAGTCTTACTTACTTAATATAATATCTACCTCTAAAGTAATAATAGTTGAAGCCATGATGACTCAGCGAACATCACACTACAATGTCTTCTTGTTCGTTTTCTTTAGGTCAACGACTGTCCCAACAATGTATTATTATGACTGAAATATTTCCTTCTCCAGCATGACGGCTTTTAGAGCTCTACGCAGAAGAGTGTAAAGTGGTGCTAAAACAAGAACTTCGTTTTGAACAAGAGAAACCGGAGAGCCTCACCAAACGTGTGATGGAATCTTGGAGTTTGTGTAGGGATAGGGCGATCTGCCGTTTTTCCTTTTCTGTCTACCCAGCATTAATTGCAAAAAAGCTATAAACGCTTATTGTTTTTAAACTATTAAACTCCAAAGCTTTCGTTTACTACTCTGGTCAACATTGTCAGGAGAACTGAAATTAAATAAATAAATAGATCTTTAGTAGACAAAAATCAAAATGAGGTACTAAAAAAGACCATTGTAGTGTGCTTAAAAGCAGACTTATTGCAAAAGAAATTTCTTACAGTCAACCCGGGCAACCTAAATGTTAATATGATACAAACTGCAAGACAAAAAAATAAATTAATAGATGGACATTAGACATTTACTTAATGGTCACTAGGGCGAACTTATCGCTATACAGCGATCTCTTCCAGTTAACCCTGTTCGTTTTTGTCCATTACATAGTAAAGTATAATAAATTATCCTATGGAGAATTTTTTACCACTCAACGAAAACCGCATTTTTGGTACAAAATCCAATGAAATATTCATGACACAGATGAAAATTTACCCAGGATTTGTTATTAACTTTAAGGGTTCATGGGTATGGTAGGTATGTCTTTTGTACCTTCAGGTTCATTTCACAGTACGGCAGGATTTTAATAATCTCATTTAATATGACTTTGATAATAATTATTATTTAATTTTTCTATTATTCTGTATGTGTGAGATGTAAGAACAAGTGCTGTTGAATGTAAGTTTGTTTTTTGCCATACTTTTTATCTTTGCTGTAATATCTGTTAGCTTCATTTATGTATTAATGGCCTTGCGCCGTGTGTTATTTAAAATAAAAATAAAATAAATAAAATAAAATAATGTTGTTGAGTCGTTGGTGATTTATTTTACTGAATAATTAAATTGTTAACTTATGCTGTATAACTGTTTGTGATGTGCTGCATATATAACTCAAGATAAATAAATAAATCAGTAGTCAAATATAAGTCAGTAATCTATAAAAATTCGTGTAAGTATATTCATAAAAAATGAGACGGTACAATCCCTCGATACAATTTAGGATTTTCGTTGAAACGTAAAAAGCTCTACGCCTCGTGCTTTGGCCTTGAATAAATTGCGTATAAAAATCTAAATAACTTGTAAACATGCATCAAAACTTTTTAATAATAATTTGTTTTTATATTATAACGTTATTATTATAGGAAAAGTTTTATATAATGTAATCGTACGTATAGACTTTAGTATTATAATCATTATCATTAAAACATATAATACTCCAGAAACAATATAATTTTAAGTTTTAATCAAACATTTTCCCTGTGGTATTAATGATCAAACTATCTATTGAATTTCTAAAGTTTTACTTCCAACCATAATATTATGAAGTTACTTTTGTTTAGGTACTATTATAAGGGGTGATTCGCAAAGTTTTGTAAAGAGATAATTCTAGACAAGCGAGTTAGTTTTAGTAGAGAATAACTCTGATAACATCAGATAGGTTCTTATACAATGTAATATTATTTCTAGGTAAGGAATTCTGCAAACTTTCTTAGAAGTATCCACCAAGCAACTCTCAATCTTTCTCTCTTGTTGGAATATTTATGAAAGTAATTTCTACGTATTAATTTAGTATTACGAAAACAAGTTAATTAGAAAAGTTTTTCGAGTTTGTCAGAATATATTCCCAAGAATATATTTTTTACAAACACGTGCGTCTTTTCATATACATTTATATAAATGGCTTGAAAAGTTTAAAATAAATATTGTTAACTCGTGTTATATTTTACACAATACAATAATGTAGACAAAAAATCCACATTTTAATTGCTAGATACCTTTTATACCTTATGATTACGGATATACCTATTTGGATTTGTAGAAACGAAAACCTTTGATCTTCGAAGCCAGTCGAATCTGTGTTACAACGAAGTATTTTGTACCTCAGAATACAAGTTTTATTCTATACTTTTTTGGGTTTGTGTGTTGAAATATACTGGCATTCCCTTGGAATCCAGTCTTCGGGGAGCTTCTAAGGTTCGTTCCAAGTATGGGCAGTGGAAGAAATGACTAACACGGTTTCACACAATAACTTCTATTAAACAACAATAATTACAATGTTTGTAGGCCTATGCTATGTCTGCCTTCAGCTGAGTCTAAAACCAGAATAATGTTCTACCCAACATTCCCTAAGATAATAATTCCCAATAAGTATAGATCTCAAAATCCCGCACCGCCATCTGTGTTCAAATATTCTAACCGCTTAATGCCAACCATTCACTATTCGACCTGTAGCAGTTAGCAAAGTCTCACACCTATTTTGTTTCTCCCAGTTGACCACAGATGGCAGTACCTATCTTGTTTCTCCCAGTTGACCACAGATGGCAGTATATCACACTTCCCAAATTAATTCAAGAAAATCTCAAATTTTCTGATCTAACATACTATACATTTAAACAATTTCAATACCTAAACTCAGCTGTGTCCTATCTAACATATTACATTACACTTATATATATGATTCATTTGATTCAATTACATTACACTTATCTCCACTATATATATGATTTATTTGATTCCATTGTTCTACTACAAATATGATAACTTAAACATATATCTCTTAAACCTCTCCGTATCTCTGCGGTAACTGCACTGGCCTTGGTCTCAAGCTTCTCTCACGCTGTCCAGTGTCGAGTGCATCGAAGATTCTCCCGTCTTGGCTTTCCTGTAAAGACAGAGAGACAGGATTAGGCACACTGTCAAAGAGCGCCTCCATCCCTGCCCCGCCGTCTGTACACTCAGACTGGGGCAAGGCGGGCGGTGTGTCGCACTCCTCTCCCACAACATCATCTCTCCCCCACGACACTCTCAGAGGCGAGATCTGGTCCACATGACGTCTCCATATCTTACCTGAGGAAATTCTTACTAACACCACACTCTTGGACAAAATTTTATGTATTCTAGCCTTAATCCAGCACTTCTCTGTGCTCCTATAATCTCTTGTCATCACAAGATCATCCAACTTTAAAAAATATTTATAATTTTTTTTTCCTTTATGATAAAGTTTTTGTTTGTCTTTACTTATTTTTATGTTTTGACGGACCGACCTAGGTATTTTCCTATCCTGACCCATCCCTTCGGGGATCAACAAGTCGTATATACATTTCAACCTTCTTCCCAACATGAGCCTCGCAGGCTCTATACCTGTTGATGAGTGCGGTGTATTCCTATTATCTGTGAGAAAGTCGTTAATCAGATCTTCCCAATTTTGGGGTAATCTCTCGCTTTTCATGATTTTCCTTACAAAATTTTTGCAATTTCGAACCGAATTTTCACCTTGGCCATTCGACGATTGATGTTGAACCGGTGTTACTATGTGTGAAATTCCCTGTGATTCACAAAATTGCCTAAACTCGTGTGACCCAAAAACTGTCGCCCCATCGCTCACAATCACGTCGCAAACCCCTAATGTTCTAAATATTCCTTTCAACGTTCGAATGGATGAGGTTGAAGTGGGTTGATCTACCCTTACACACTCTAGCCATTTTGTCGTAGAGTCTATACAGATCAGAAACTGCGTCCCACCAATTGGCCCAAAATAATCTATGTGAATTCGACTCCATACTTTACCAGAGTCTACCCATGGACTTAACTCTACCTTAGGAGGGTTATCTTGTACCTGTCTGCATGTCATGCAACTTCCCACTAAGTTTTCGATGTCTTTATTCAACCCTGGCCAAAACAGATACCCCCTAGCCAAGCCCTTTGTACGTACCATGCCTTGGTGTGACCTGTGTAACAGTTCCAATATTTCCTTTCTCTTTACACTTGGTATTACCACCCTATGATCCCAAAACACACATCCGTCCTGAACATGCAACCCGTTTCTCAATTTATAATAAGCATAAACCTCTGAAGTCTTATCTACCCTCGTCTCCCAGCCTAACCTAATGCTTTCCTTTACCTGCGCCAGAACTGAGTCCTTCTCCGTGAGATTTTTAATGTCCAACCATGTGATGGGTAACTTTGCCTCTGAACATAGTGTGAATATCCATTCGCTTTCCCTTCTCTTTTCATTTACCATAAACAAATTGTTGAAATTCTCTGTTTCGTTAAATTTTGTCACCTCCGCCTCAACTAACGGTATAGGGGCCCTTGACAGATAATCCGAGCAATTATTTGCCGATTTTACATGTTCGATTTGATAATCAAATGCCGCCAAGATTACCCCATATCTGATCAATCTATTCGCTGCTAATTGTGGAATCTCCTTTGTTGGACTTAATATTCTAGTCAACGCCTGATTGTCAACACAAAGTTTGAATTTTCTCCCGTACAGATAATGAAACCATTTCCTTAGTGCATAAATTATTGCCAGGGCCTCCAAATCCAAAATTGAATACCTCTGTTCTGCACTAGTTAGCGACCTAGAGATAAATGCAATTGGTCTTTCTACCCCATTATCATACACATGCAACAACGTCGCCGCTATTCCCGAGGCAGATGCATCTGTAACGAGTTTAACCGGAATGTCCACATTATAATGTGTCAATACTAAGTTTGACGATAGCATTTCTTTGACTTTAGTTACCGCGTCATCACACTCTCCAGACCACTCCCATTTTACACCCTTTTTTAGTAAAGCATATAACGGTGCCAACAAACCCGCGATATCTGGAACGAAATTTCTGTAATAGTTTATCAACCCCAAAAAACTACGTAACTGCGTGATGTTTTGAGGTACTGTCACCTCTTTTATGGCCTTTACCTTATCCTCCAAGGGAGAAATTCCTTTTCCGGATAGCTTATAACCCAGATATTCCACCTCTTTTACAAAAAACAAGCACTTTTCAGCATTTACAGTTAACCCGCAGTCCTGCAGCCTTCTAAAAAGCCTTACTAAATTTTCATCTAACTCTTGCATTGTTTTTCCGCATATAATCAAATCGTCAATGTATGCCGCTGTGTTTGGCAATCCCTGTACTACTGAATCGATGACCTGCATAAATAATGCGGGACTAGTTTTCATACCAAAGATCAGTGTTTTATAACGAAAAAGGCCTAAACATGTTGATATTGTGGTGACCTCTCTGCATTGTTTTTTTAAACCGACTTGACAATATGCTGATTTCAATTCTACCTTAGCGTAATATTTACCGTGACTCACCTTGTGAATAACATCCTGAATCCTTGGTAGGGGATATTTGTCGTCACAGATGTATTTATTAATCGTATTTTTATAGTCCGCACACAACCTTATTGAACCATCCGCCTTCGGTACTATCACCAACGGACTGGCGTATTTAGATACTTCTACCTGTTCAATGATATCGTTTTTTAACATTTTATTTATCTCACTTTCAACTTTAGACACTAGTGCCATTGGTATCGGCCTCGGATTACAGAATTTTGGAATGTGATCTTTTGTCATTTCAAAACCGACTTCGTATTTGTTAAACTTCCCGAGTTTTTCACTAAAAACATTTGGAAACGTATCTTTTAACCTCTTCACCAAAATGTCAGACTGAACGGATTCGTTGTTGTTGTTGCTAACTTCACAACTGTTTTTATTACCAACTGTACAGATTCCCGCGATTGAAATGTCAAATAGTTTCATGAAGTCCCTTCCAAACAAGATCTGTGTACCTTCTCGTATAACCAAAAATTCCAATGTTTTTTTCCAAGTTTTGTAGTGTATTTCTAAATTTACCGTTCCCATGACTTGTAACGCTTTTTTCCGCGTAACTCTGAACGTTACCCGCATATGGATTCAGCGGTATATCACTGAAAAATTTCGCGTACGTGTTACTTGGTACAACTGATTTGAACGCTCCTGAATCGATCATACCTGACAGCACAGTTTTCCCTAGTTCACATGAAATGTAACATGGATTTTCCCCTGAAACGTCTGTAATTACATTCAAATCCAACTGATTTATTCTTTTTTGTGCGTAGCTCCTACAATTTCGTGCGAAATGCCCCGGCTTGTTACACTTAAAACATCTACTACTTTTTTCAGTGTTTTTTTTCTCTGATGTAGTGAGGGGAGGGTGTCCGCGACCTGTTAAACTTTCTCTCATTGCTGAGACTACGTTTTCTCTCAAAATGCCTCCTCTCAAAACCTGCATTCGTGCTTGCCCCGTGGCGTGAAAAATTTTTTTCCGTATTGACCATTGCGACAATATTTTCGCCAATATTTTCGGCATTTCTTCGATTTAAACTACTTTCATATAATACCGCCATTCTCAAACATTCAGAAAACTCTTTCTCCTCACAATCCAAAATTAACTTCTCCTTGACTTGACTCTTTCTTATACCTATTATAAATATATCCCGTAATACCTCCAACAAAAATTTGCCAAATTTACATTCACTTGATAATTTCTTCAATCGAGCCGCCCATTCTTGTAAAGATTCATATTCTGACTGTTTCGCGTTATAAAAATTTCCTCTGCATTCCAACTTACAGACATTAGTTTTACAATACGCATCTAATAAGGCAATTAACTGCTCTGTATTTAAATCATCGACATTCTGCGGAGACGCCAGATCCACTAACAGTGAAAATGTCGGAGAGGAAAGATAGGAGCAGAAAAGTGCCACCTTTTTCCCGTCCGAGACCCCCTTCTCATCATAAAGCCTCAATGACTGCCTAAATCTTAAGATGAATATTTCCCACCTGTCCGTCTTATGGTCGAAAGACAGTGTAGGATCCCTCGTCACTGAACCAGATACCGAGGAAGCTTGAACCTCCGGCTTCGATACTCCTGGCTTGGAGTCGGGCATTTCTCAACAACTTTTCTATCTAAGCTACCTATTTACCAAATGAAAATTTGTTCTACTACAATCCAATAACTCAAAACTACTTATCTTCAGTTGGACAACAATACTCCTGATGCCCTCAGTTGACCTCTTGGAATGACCCCAGATGACCCTTGGTTTGATCGTCGGCTTCTGTGTCTCGTTCTCTTTCGCGGATGATGGCGTCCTCCCTCTTGTAGTCCTTGTTGTACTGGGCGCTGCTCCAGTCTTCCGTCCGTCTCTGGATGGGTAACTGCCTCCGATTCTGGTCTCCACAAGGTCTTGTCCAGCTTCTTGGAACACCAACACCGCCCTTGGCTTCTGGTTTGATGTCCTCACCGTTTCTCTGGTCCCTGACCCCTTGTAGACCGCTCAGCTGCCAAGACAACACCTCCGCACAACCGAAGAAAAATCTTCTTGTGACAACAAGAAAATTTTCACCTTTGCCCACACAAATTTACTGTGCCATGAAATATACTGGCATTCCCTTGGAATCCAGTCTTCGGGGAGCTTCTAAGGTTCGTTCCAAGTATGGGCAGTGGAAGAAATGACTAACACGGTTTCACACAATAACTTCTATTAAACAACAATAATTACAATGTTTGTAGGCCTATGCTATGTCTGCCTTCAGCTGAGTCTAAAACCAGAATAATGTTCTACCCAACATTCCCTAAGATAATAATTCCCAATAAGTATAGATCTCAAAATCCCGCACCGCCATCTGTGTTCAAATATTCTAACCGCTTAATGCCAACCATTCACTATTCGACCTGTAGCAGTTAGCAAAGTCTCACACCTATTTTGTTTCTCCCAGTTGACCACAGATGGCAGTACCTATCTTGTTTCTCCCAGTTGACCACAGATGGCAGTATATCACATGTGTGCAAGCTCAGATCTGGCTAGATAAATGGTTATGGCATAAGATCAATCTCATATTCAATGGGATTTGAGTTAATATATCATACAACGAAAAACGAAAATAAAACACCTTTCAGCACGCCAGCCAGAAAATCGAAGTGAATTTTCAAAAAAATATATATGAACAGGACTGACGACATTGTCCAAAGCGCTGGTGGATCTTGAATTCGGTGGAATCTAAGCGGGAACGAGTGGAAGAAGGAGAAATGAAGGCTGGAGAAGAAAGGTGAATAAATTTTTTTGGAGTTAATGCGGGAGATCCCCATAGGTATAGATAAATAGTTCAGGTTGCCCATAAAACAGGCAGCTTAGTAGTAGGTACAGTAGATAAATCTTTTACAAGCTTCCGTCCTACGATGGGAGAATTGCCAACTTTAATTAAGGTGTTCATCTTCCACTTTCCACTTCCATACAGACTAGTGTATAATAAATTTACTGCTGCATACTATTACTATCACAATAAATTTGTAACACCAATAAACATGCAACAATAATGTAACGTAATATATCAGTGTTTCAAATAAAATTAGTTGCGCGATGCTGAGACAACGACATCATGAATAATAACAAAGATTTTGCTACAATATGAATACATTATCCAACTTCCCATAAGAAACATAAGCCTTCGCTATTTAGAAGTGGTAGAGTTGTGAAGTTTTGGGCAGAATTTATGACTACTAGGTTTATGTGACCATATCTTCCCCGTTGGTTCTTCGGGTTTCCTTACTGCGTGCAGACTGGTTGAATGACAGAGATTTCGGGAGCGATTCTATTGTTATCTTCAGGATTAAGTATTTTTTATATGTAAAAGTCCGTCGAGGTATCAGCAATTTACTGTCGCACCGTGAGCAGTGGTGTGTTGTAGCGTGACGTTATGGTGATGTGTGTGTTGCTGCCGCAGCGTGAGCAGCTATATACGTGTTTAAATGAATTGGTAACAAATAAAAGACAGGATAAGGAATGATAGTATCAGAGAAATGAGTGCTTGTTAGACGAGGGTATGGTTCAATGTGATCAAATTGTTGGTTTAAAGTGATCACATTGAACCAGCCGATGATCTGATTCACTGGATGTCTGTTGAGATAACTGCTTGCTATTTTATTTAATCGCCGATAGTTACGTTAATCTGTGCGTCACAATCATGTCTACTGTGAGAATCAATTGAATTCAAGTAAATATAGCTTGTCTATTAAAATAACTGAAATATCACAATTGAATTACAGAGTTTTTCACAATAAAATATTTTGCTGAAAAAATTGTAAAAGGATTTTGAAGATGAATTTCATTCATTCACTAATACGATAATGGCTCACCCACGTTTATTTTTTTTTTTTTTTTTTAAACGGCAATCCACCCGTCAACGAGTGACTTATGCCATACACGATATTCTATTATGCTACAAGTTTAAAAGATTTAAATCGGGGCAACATCCTATAACATTATCAATAATATACTCACACTCTCCTGTCATTATGTTTAAGGCAGTTGACAATGCTGTGGTATATACGAGGAGAGTTTGTGGATAATAAGTATTCGATACTCAAAGGAAAAGTCGTACAATGTTCCTTAATCTCCTCCAGAAACAGAGAGTTATCAATTAACGGACAGTTGAAAAATACATGATTGAGGGATTCCTCTTCCTCTCCACACTCGCACATGGGGGAAGCAAACACTTTGATTCTGTGCAGATGAACTGCCACACAGCAGTGGCCGATTCTCATTCTACACACTTGAGATATCTCCACTTTCTTATACGCATTTCTTTCATACCAAGGCTTTCCGGGAAACTCTGACTGTATACGTCTATAATGGGATCCGGCAATCGATTCTCTCCAAGCGACCTCCCAGCTTTTGTTTATTTCCTTAATTATAACTAGTTTTCTGTCGTTGAAGCTTGGACTGAGAGTGGGTATGGTATATCCCGAGTCACAGGCCTCCTTGGCCAGGCAATCCACAATTTCGTTTCCCTTTATTCCAACATGAGATGGTATCCAGGCCACAACTATTTCAATATTACGATTTTTTGCGATATAAAATAGGTGCTTTATCGATGAATATAAATCGTCCAAAGGACAAGCCTTGCCGTTATTCATAAGTCTTTTGACCAAACTAAGTGAATCTGTCAGAATAATAGATTGTGGAATAGATCTGTTTATTACTTCCGTTAATGCTTCTCTCAGAGCGACGCATTCGGCCGAGAAGATTGAAAATTCACATGACAATTTAACTTTTTTTTCCACTCGCAAGGAGGGAATAATGAACGAGGCGCCACATCTATCCTGATACTTTGAACCATCGGTAAAAATTTGGATGTGGTTTGGCCATCTGGACTCCATTTCTGAGCAAAATTTTTGATTCACGAAGGAGGGGTCAGTCCACTTTATAGATCTGTCTAATCCTAGTCCTACGGACTCGAGAATAGTTGGAATAGCCACTGCTGCATTGAATGAAATTGAGAAGAGAGGAGGGACAGCGTTAGAAGAGATGGTAAAGTTTGCATTGAAATATGAGAGACATTTTACCAAAGTAGGCGGGGCTTTGTTACGCCAGAATCGATGTTCATTACATAAAATGAGAAGACGATTAAGAATAGCTTTAATTGGATGAGTTGGGTTGTTTATTCGTTTTATAAGATAATTGTAAGAGAGATATTCTCTCCGAAGCGATAGAGGCATTTGGTTGCACTCCATCTGTAGAGAAACGATGGGTGAAGAACGCATCGCACCCAGAATAAGACACCCACGTTTAGTTTTTTCTTATTTATATGAGAATTAATATAAAAGGCTTCTTTTGTGAAACTTAGTCTTAATTTTATTATTATAATCCAATTCAGTATTTTCTCAAAGGCCCTTTCATATTCTTTTGTAAAAATTGTAATTTTATAACCCTAAAAATAGTATATATCACAAATAATATCGTTAATATGAATATTTCAGGAAAATTTAGGTCTGAAACGCGTGTTGAATAGAAATGAATTACGAAGAATTACTGTTGAAATGGGATGAAGGTTGCTACGAGCATTAACACTCTACGGTCCTTCTATTTTGGGAAAGATCGATAGAGCCCCGGAAGTTTGCAGGTTCAGGAAAATTCACGTGGAATTATTGTGAATAATATTATGAAGAGAAGATATTGTTTTTGTTGTGCTGTTTACAAGTTGTAAATTAAATATTAAAAGCGTGTTGAGGTGAAGAGGCTTTTTAAGTGGCTGTTTGTTGCTGAGTATGTTTAAGAATTATACTATTGAAAAACCTATTGTTATACATGCTGAAACATTAGAAAGTGAAATCCCCTCATACCAGCAATTTCTTTTGCTGACTGAGGATGCTTTGTTCGTCAACTTGTGTTCATCGTACAGGGTCATCGAAAAAGAATGTTCTATTCTATTCTATCCATAGGGTAGGCAAAGAGAACAGATCGGCAGACTCTTCTATCCTTACACACACTTTGGGCTTTCGTCACATTCATGCAATTCGACATACACACTCTACGATTCCTTTAACTCAGAACACGTCCGTCCTTGAGAATCTTGTCTACATGGTCAAGCCATGTGATTCTTGGGCGGCCACTTTTCCTTACCCCTCTTCTTTCTCCGAGGCATGTTTTATTCCTTGTCCTTTCATTGTTCATTCTCTCCACATGACCCAACCATCTCAACTTGTTCACTTTCATTTTAGTCACCACATCCCTTTTACATTCACTTAATTATCTAATCACTTCACTCTTTATCCTCTCTCTCTATCAAGGTTTTTCCACACACAGAAAAAGAATGGCCCCATTTTAAAATTGAATAACTTTGTAACCATTTACTTTAAATTAGTGATTCTGTACGGTAAATAATTAATGTAAATTTTGTTTGATGCATGATACAACGATTAAAATAAAAAATCATTTGATATTCATTCGTGTTTCATGTAAATTAAATACACTGCATCAGCGAATTATTATGAAATCAGTCCGCGGATTCTCACGATTCGTATGCTGACGCAGCTGAAACATTTTCTTCATAAAATTATTCAATCCCATCCCATCATACCATTCTTTGTATAATTTTAATCACTATCAAACGTGCTTTAGAACGATCAGTGTGTTGATTATTGAAGTGTGTTATAAAAATAGATACCTATGAATTTCTTGAAGGAACATACATTAATCCTTGCATAGTTCTACAAGTAATTATGAGCTATAAGTTCTTCATAGGAATTCTATATCTTTGTGCTCTTCTAAATACTCAGGTATGTTTAAATTTTTACTCATATTTGTACAAAATGTTTCATATGAATTGTGGTTTTTCTTCAATTTTATTGTCACGATATATTGTTTTCATTGCAGGGTATCGAAACATCTTGTATTCGTGATGGATCCTGCCAACCGCCTACACCGCCGAGGATCACCCCGCCTGCAGTCCAGAATGCGGTACCGTGCAGACAGCCCGATCAGTCGTGCTATTCATCATTACCATATAAACATCATTACGAGGTTAATCCTCCGTCACCACCTAATGTATCACATCTTCCACCGCCATGCTTGAAACCATGTGCACCACAACCATCATGCAAGGAATCTTGCCCACCACCACCCTCATCATGCTTAAAACCTGAACCTTGTCCACAACCAAAACCATGCTCACACCCACCATATCAAAAACCTTGCCCACCAGCAGAACTCCCATCTTGTTTAAATCCTGATCCGTGTCCACAACCAGAACCGTGCCCACTTCCACCTTGTCCTTTGTCCCACCAGAATGTTTGTTCAAAACCAGAACCGTGTCCTGAATCATGCCCAAAACCAGAATCTGAGTCATGTCCACCTCCACCTCTCCCACCGTGCCAGCAATCTTGTCCATCTCCATCATGCCAGAAACCTTGTCCACTACCACCACCCCCACCATGCCAGCAACCTTGTCCACCTCCACCTCTCCCAGCATGCCAGCAATCTCCACCCCCATCGTGCCAGGAACCTCGATGGGAGTGCTCAAAAACTACTCTCACGCAGTTTAGTCATAATATCATGTATTTTAGTTGAATGTTATTATTTCTGCTTTCTGCAGAGGTATTTCGTTTTGTGTTTTTTCAGCCCAATAAAAAGTTTTTCAAAACAAAAATATGTATTTTGTATTCTTTTTCTAATGTACAACAAGAATCCTAACAAGAATGTCTTCTCAAAAGATCTCAGAATTATCTAGTAGTTATTTCCAGATTATCGTTTCATGAATTGTCTCCGTATATTTCTGGACACTTTTTTGTGTCGCAAGTTATTTACATTTGAGTTAGCTGGAAGAGATCGCTCTATAAGTTCATCCTAGTGCGCATTGCTTATTATATTCTGTGTTCTGTGTACTCTATCTTGGCAAACCAATTGTGTGTAATATTCAGTTGCGTAAAAAATCACTCATTTAAGATATTGCATACTCTAGGAAACCCTTAACTATTCACTCTTCCTGCTTAGTTGAAAATACTTATGCTGGATTTCATTAACATTTTAGATGAGGAATAGCGGATATAGGAGCCACCTAGCATAAATTTTGTATGAAAAATAATGATAAGTAGCTCCTATCTCCGCTATTCCTCCCCAAAGAAGTGAGTGAAATCCAGTAATAAAGACTTAGCCCAAAACTTTAGTGAAACCCAGCGATTAGTGATTAAAAGACGAGTGCTGTAACTAAAGTTTGAGAATTTTTAGTGAAGATGGAAAAAAAATCTACAGTCAAAAAGATGAGTCAAGTATTATGTAAAAAAAACAATTACTTAAACGTGTAAATAAAAAAATGGTCTAATAATGAAGATTATATTAACTCCTACATACACAGTTGATCTTTAATAAAAGTTACTTTGAACTTTCATTCGCTATCTGAAGTGTTCAAGAAAGTATTTTGGTTTATATTAGTTCGGAATAACCTTGGAGCTATTTTATGATGAAACGTGCATTTTTTAAGGAAATCATTTTTCAATTCAACCACATAGTAATTATCATGCATGTTTTAGTAAGAATGTCATTCATCAGAAATTGTATCAACATAGTCACACGTGATTTAAATTGCTAACGAAGCAAACTTTTATTATCATCGCCTGTTCAGCAATTGCGTTGTTTCTAAAGAATGCTAAATGTTGATAAAATTATTAACGTGTGCCATAATAATTTTGTCTACTTTTTTACCTTGGATTTTTTCACAGATTGAGCATTAATCGATAGGCAAGAACGTGCTTTATTACTAAAAGATAAATTGAAATTTTCGTATAAAATCCGTTGTAAATTTTAGTTCTACATCAGTTTCTTAGTGTTGTTCAAGAAACAAAGATGAGTTTCAAAATCATTTTCAACCTTGCGGCCTTGTTCTTTATATTGAACTCTCAGGTAAGACTTGTTTTTTATTATCATATTCATAAATTGAATCGTTTATCGTAGTGTATTGTGTTATCAATGTTTTGTTATTTTTCTAGAGCGTCCACTCTGCATGTGTTCGTCAATGTCCAGGGCCTGCACCTTGTCCACCACCGCCGCCACCATCTTGTCAAGAGCCACAGACATGTCCATGCGATCTACCACCCCCACCGTGCCAGCAATCTTGCCCTCCTCCACCACCCCAACCATGCAATAATACTTGTCCACCTCCACCGCCACCTTCATGCCAGCAATCTTGCCCACCTCCACCACCCCCACCATGCCAGCAATCTTGCCCACCTCCACCACCCCCACCATGCCAGCAATCTTGCCCACCTCCACCACCCCCACCATGCCAGCAATCTTGCCCACCTCCACCACCCCCACCATGCCAGCAATCTTGCCCTCCACCACCCCCACCATGCCAGCAATCTTGCCCTCCACCACCCCCGCCATGCCAGCAGTCTTGCCCACCTCCACCACCCCCACCATGCCAGGAATCGTGCCCACCACCAGCCCCATCATGCAATAATACTTGCCCACCTCCACCACCCCCACCTTGCCAGCAGTCTTGCCCACCTCCACCACCCCCACCGTGCCAGCAATCTTGCCCACCTCCACCACCCCCACCATGCCAGAAATCTTGTCCACCTCCACCACCCCCACCATGCCAGCAATCTTGTCCATGCGGTAGTTCTTGCCCACATGAATCAAGCGGTTACTGCCCATTTCAATCTTGTCCATGTGGTAGTTCTTGCCCACACCAGCAATAAATATTTTTTACACCAAATCTCACAAGTATGGTGAATGGAACTTTTCCGTCAACTACAAACATATTGCAAATTGATACGACATAATCCACAGCTTCATCTCAGAGCCCTTGGAACACCACCATACATTTGGATAAAATGATGTGTCTAATGAAACATATGAACCTCTATTAATAACGAATATGTGTTTTTCTAAATTTCACAAGAATATAAATTGAATAAGTTAAACCTTTTGTCATATTACACTGAAATAAAATTTATAACACTCACACATTTCCTGTTTTCTTATTTAACCAAATTACTTTATTATTTATTTATTTATACATTCTTCCACAAAGTAAATTTTATTATAATACATGAGAGAACTTCATTAAAATGAATTCCGTAGAATCCTAGGAAAAGAACCTGGGAAAGCGATCTTCGAACAAGATAGAAATGATCTTGTTTATTTGATAAACAGGGGCATCATAAAGTATTATTGCTTCTTCACCTTCTAATGTTCCTCATAGATAGATAGAGATTCACAAAGAAATGCAACTTATTATTATAGCATAATCATCAGGTATAGCTTAGAATAATCTTCAGACGTCTTTTTTTTTTTTAGTTTTTCTTCACAGGTAATGTTTTTTTGGCGTTGAAGTAATTGATTTATTATGTATGCAAGTATGCTTTATGTATGTATATGACCACGTATATGTATTATACAATTTTTGATTAAGTTTTGATTGACTTTTTTGTGATGGTTATGTACTTTCTTTAATGGCCTTAGGGCTGTGTAAAATTGGGAAAAATAAACTTGTATTTACACAGGAGTTCCGTAAGTAAATGTCATTATGTAATGAAGTGATAGACCTACTAATAACTGACCAAAATTTTGATATATGACCTTAGCAAAAAAACACTCCTTTTCTAAATATTAGCTTGTTTGTGAATTTCGTGAAATTCGACACCTTCGTTCAGTTTTTTGAGTGCCATTGTCACAATATACTCCAATAGGCATTACAATTTTTGTTTCGTCATTCTGAATAATCTAGGGGTGGTACTTGTAAGGTTTCTCACCCAAAATACGCTGGTAAAATGTTTATGGAAAATGGCCCTTACAGCGATATACATAAGGGTGTTTTTAGTTGGCATTTTATCTGCGTGTTTTGAGTGAGAAAGCTTTAGAAAGTTCCACCCCTGATATTTGATTATTGTCCAAAATAAAACTTATTACGCTATACCTATTCAAAAAAGAACATTGTTTCCAAATCTGGAGTTTATTCGTTTTTTATTGGCAAAATTTCGACCAATTTAGGGAGGTAAGTCTAGTGATCACAGTACCTCCTCTGTGGTTTCATAGATTATGGGATTATATCAGTGCCACACCTGATGTAAAGACAGGTGGCATTTCTTTGTGGATCTCTATGTGTCTATAAAGAAGGTGAAGAAACAGTAGTACTTTAAGTTGCATCTGTTCATCATACAAATAAGATCATTTCCAGTTACACTATATCGCTATTCCAGGTTCTTTTCCTCGGATTTTACAGACATTATTTCAATAAAGTAAGTACCTACATATGCATTATGGCAAATATTCACTTTTTGGAAGTATGTATATGTCAGTAAATATATATTTTAATTGAAAAAGACAACAGGAAATGTGTGGGTGTTATAAATTTTATTTCAGTATAATATGACAAAAGGTTTAACTTATTCAATTCATATCCTTGTGGAATTTATAAAAACACATTTTGGTTATTAAAAAATTTAGGCTTTATTTGAGATATCCTTCCTATACAAACATTAGGATACTGTAGGGGGATTTGTGGATTATGTAATCAATTCGCAATAGTATAAACTAACTAATAGCTCAAACAAAATATTTATATTGCTCATGTGGGCAATAACTACCACACGGACAATATTTGTAAGGGCAGTAACCGATAGACTGATGTGGGCAAAAACTACCGCATGGACAAGAATGCTGGAACGGTGGTGGTGGTGGAGCTGGGCAAGGTTGCTGGCATGGTGGGGGTGGTGGAGGTGCACAAGTTTGATGGCATGGCGGGGGTGGTGGAGGTGCACAAGGCTCCGAACTAGGTGCTGGGAAAACTGGGAATGATTTTGGTGCTAAATAATAACGTGGTGGCTGTGGTTGTTGACATGATGGTACGCATCCAGACTGAACGCTCTGATTAAAGAAGAAAATAATATTCATTATTATTATATGATTTCTTAATCCGCAGGTAAATAGAAATATTTTATTATTATAATATTAATTTTAAGTACAAACTTGTACTTAGTAAGACGGTAGAATAATTAGAGAATTATCATATATGGAGAATACTCTTAACAGTATAGGCATTAGTCAATGATATTTACCTGAAGGTGCAATACAAAACAGATGCACAGAATGTTGAGTAGAATCCTGAATCCCATCTTCGCTTCTTGGAGGACGTAAAGAAACTGATGCTGAATAAAATGTCAACATCATCTTTTATACAAAATGTGAAGAATTATCTCCTATAATTCAGAAAATGAGCTGAACGTTCTTTGATAAAGAAGTGTTACGAATATTATGCGTATCGAATACGAAAACAATAACTATTGTTGCGTGTAGAAATGTCGGAATAGTAAATGAGTGTATATGATGAGTTTTCATAATGATAAATCTATGAAAGACCACACTATTTGAAGTTCAAAGTTTCATGACAATTCAAGCCAATCTAGGACGAAATAGTTTCAAGGATGCAAGGTCTGTCATCGGATATCGCAACTCTTTACCCAGTTACGAGTTTTACAAGAAGCTCGATCTTTTGAACTTAAAAAGCTTCGTCTTACATAGATTTAAAAATATGAAAACTCATCACATACATTCTTTTAGTATTCCGGCTAAATATTTCTACAATCTTACATGAAATAAGCAACAATAGTTATTGTTTTCATACTTGATACGCATGTTGAATATCTACCTATCCTCTTCAAACATATCTTTTCTTTATCAAGGAACGTGCAGCAATTTTTCTTAATTATAGGAGATAATTTTTCACATTTCATATAAAAGAGGTACGGACATTTGACTCAGCATCAGTTACTTAACATTCTCCAAGAAGCGAAGATGGGATTCAAGATTCTACTCAACATTCTGTGCATTTGTTTTGTATTGAACGTTCAGGTAAATTAAATACCACTGTTTATATCGTTTAGAATATTTTTCATCTGATTATTGTATTTCCTTGCTAAGGATAGTTTCAAGTTTGTTCTAAAAAAATATTATATTTTATATATATCTACGACATCAGCAATAACATAACAGTAATGAATTTTGTTTCTTTCTCCAATTAGAGCGTTCAGTCTGCATGCGTATCATCATGTCAACAACCACAGTCACCATGTGATCGATCTTGTCCAGCTCCACCACCACCACCATGCCAACAATCTTGTCCAGTTCCACCACCTCCGCCACGCCAACAGTCTTGCCCACCTCCACCACCCCCATCATGCCAGCAACCTTGCCCACCACCACCCTCACCATGCCAGCAATCTTGTCCATGCGGTAGTTCCTGCCCACATCAATCCATTGGTTACTGCCCATACAAATATTGTCCGTGTGGTAGTTATTGCCCACATCAGCAATAAATATTTTGTTCACAAAATCTCACAAGCATGCTGAATGATGATATGGAATTCTTTTACTAATTACAAACTCATTGCTGATTGATTGTGCTATATAACATAGTCCACATTTCCCTCTATAGTTTACTCTAATATTTGTATAGGAAGGATGTCTCAAATGAAGCCTATACTTTTTAATAACCAAAATTTGTTTTTCTAAATTCCGCAAGGATATGAATTTTATAAGTTAAACCTTTTGTCATATTACACTGAAATAAAATTTATCACACCCACACATTTCCTGTTTTTATTTTTTAATCAAATTAATCTATTATTTATTGATTTATACATTCTTCTACAAAGTAAATACTAATATTTACTGTGATACATACTTTCATGAAATAAGTACGGTAGAATCCAATCAACAGGACCTGTAAAAGCAAACACAGTGTAACTAGAAATGGTCAAGTTTGTACGGTGAACAGGAGCAACTTAAAGTATTACTGCTTCTTCACCATCTACTGTCCCTTATAGATACATACATTATGGTAAGCTGGCAGAGATCGTAGCAGTGCGATAAGCTCCCCTAGTGAACAAATGTTATGGTTTATATTCGTAATGTTAAAATATCTCTGTATTTTGTTCACATAAGTGTAAATAAATAAAATTAGTAAATAAATAGAGATTCTCAAAGAAATGCAACTTGTCTTTATATATGGGGTGGCATTTATATTTTATTTTATTTTTATTTTATTGGTCTTAACGAGCTCATAATCCTATAATCCTAGGAACTACAGAGGAGGTACTGTGATCACTATACTTGACCGTGATAGTTACCTCCCTACGTCACATCCTCTAATAGTTTTCCGTGATTTTCCAAACCATACCAAAGACACCTTTCCGGAATGCTTGGATTCCCTTATCCCAATGGTGTCTTCCACCGAGATCTGAGAAATTCAAAATTTAAAAAAGATAAGAGTTCTACTCGTGAAGCACCTTCACGAGACACCGAACACGGCGCTGAACGCTGACTAGATCCTCTCGATTGACCAGTGTCTTTCGAGGCTTGAGCTGGATAAAATCTGAATTGTATTCTTTTCCAACGTCTTTTCATACGATTCTACACAACCTTTGGATCCCCCTCAAATGCTTTACATATTTTTTATCCGTAGAGAAAGCTGATCCAATGTGGTACAGAATCGTGTCATCGAGTTTACGTATGTTTGCAACATTTAAGTCTCGAAGTACTCAGGAAGCCGTTGAAAAATCAGTTGCAAGATTTGCGCACAGACAAATAAAATTATGAATAAAGAAAACACTACAGTGTTGTTGAATAAAATCTTGTAAAAAAAGAGTCGGTTAATGTTCCTTTTTTACTAATCAAACAGCATGATTATTCAAAATGAAACAAAAATTGTAATCCTGTCATGTGAAATTTTTTGACCGTAGCACAGGATGTCTAATTTCACGAAATTCAAAAATGTACCGATAATTTGACGGCAAGTGATTTTTTACCAAGACCTTTTTTGATATTCTGGTCAGTTATTAGCTGGTCTACCACCCATTATATAAAGCCATGTTGTGTTTCTTCGTGAATCTATGGGAAACATTAGAACATGAAAAGGCAGCAATACTTTAAGTTGCCCCTGTTCATCGTTCGAACAAGATATTTTCCAGTTACACTGTAATTGCTTTCCTAGACGTTTTCCTCGGATTCTTCAGACCTTATTTCAATAAAGTATGTATTACAGTAAATATTTACTTTGTAGAAGAATATATGAACAAATAAATAATACAGTTCAATGATTACAAAAAAAAATGTGTGTGGGTGTGATACATTTTATTTCAGTGTAATATGACAAAAGGTTTAACTTATAAAATTTATATCCTTGTGGAATTTAGAAAAAATGATTTTGGGTAATAAAATATGTAGCTTTCATTTGAGACATCCTTCCTTTACAAATATTAGTGTTAAGTGTAGAGGGAAATCTGGATTATATTCAATTCACATCAATCTTGTAGTTAGTGAACGAATTCCATATCATCATTCAGCATACTTGTGATATTTGTGTGTACAAGATATTTATGGCTGGTATGGGCAAGAACTACCACATGGGCAAGATGTATATGGGCAATAACCGTTGGATTGATGTGGGCAAGAACTACCGCATGGACAATATTGCTGGTAAGGTGGGATTGGGCAAGATTGCTGGCATGGTGAGGGTGGTGGAGCTGGACAAGATTGCTGGCATGGTGGGGGTGGGGGTGGTGGGCAAGATTGCTGGCATGGTGGGGGTGGTGGACAAGATTGCTGGCAAGGTGGTGGTGGTGGAGGTGGGCAAGATTGCTGGCATGGTGAGGGTGGTGGAGCTGGACAAGATTGCTGGCATGGTGGGGGTGGGGGTGGTGGGCAAGATTGCTGGCATGGTGGGGGCTGGGGTGGTGGACAAGATTGTCGGCATGCTGGCTGTGGTTGTTGACATGATGATACACATTGAGAATGAACGCTCTGATTGGAAAAGAAAAAAGTATTAGTTATTATTATGCTCTTGCGGAATTTGTTAGGTTTTTTATGTTTTTTACTACAAATATAAAATTGTTCTTAGTAAGGTAATACAATAATCAGAGAAGAATCATATATGAAGAATATTCTAAATGGTATAAGCAATGATATTTACCTGAACGTTCAATACAAAATAAATGCACAGAATGTTAAGTAGAATCTTGAATCCCATCTTCGCTTCTTGGAGAATGTTAAGAAACTGATGCTGAATCAAATGTCAACATCATCTTTTATACAAAATATGAAAAATCATCTACAATAATCAGCAAAATAGCTGCACGTTCTTTGATTAAAATGTGATGTGTTTGAAGAAAGATAGGCACGCATATCGAATATGAAAATAATGTCTATTGTTGCTTATTTCGTGTAATGCCTCTACCACATGCTCGCTGACCCTCCACGTTTTTTGTGTGAATGAGTAATGAGAGGTGCGGACAAAGTGATTGTCTTGTATTGTGTACGTAATCGACGGTTAACGTCTTTTTACTCATTCACACAAAAAACGTGGAGGGTCAGCGAGCATATGGATGAAGCATACGATTGTAGAAATGATCAGCCCAAATATTAAAGGTTTATTCAATGATTTTTACCTTTTTCTAAACGTATGAAAGACGAAGGTATTTAAAGTTCCCCCGACAGCACACGCAGTTTAAATCTCTCAATTATGATATCTATTGCGCCAATTAATTAGAAAATCGTGTTAATGACGCTGAGATTGTGTCTGTCATCTGTTATCGCAAACCTTTAAGAAATAGTATAATAGGCTAGGATTGATCGACAAGTTTCAGGCTGTTGAATAAGCAGAGATGTAATTTGTATCATAAAACTAAAAAATTCGTCCCTTGAGCATCAAACACCTTCGCTTTTCTTAATTAAAAATTACGTAACAATAGCCATTGTTTTCATATTCGATATGCATACCTATCTCTCTTCAAACATATCACTTCTTTATCAATGAACGTGCAGCAATTTTGCTGAATTATTGTAGATAATTCTTCACATTTTGTATAAAAGATGATGTTGACATTTGATTCAGCATCAGTTTCTCAACGTCCTCCAAGAAGCGAAGATGAAATTCACGATTCTTCTCAATATTCTGTGTGTCTGTTTTGTATTGAACGTTCAGGTAAATATCATTTTCTTTACCGTTTAGAATATTCTTCATGTATGATTGTCCTCTGATTATTGTATTTCCTTGCTAAGGATAGTTTCAAGTTTGTTCTAAAAAAATATTATATTTTATATATATCTACGACATCAGCAATAACATAACAGTAATGAATTTTGTTTCTTTCTCCAATTAGAGCGTTCAGTCTGCATGCGTATCATCATGTCAACAACCACAGTCACCATGTGATCGATCTTGTCCAGCTCCACCACCACCACCATGCCAACAATCTTGTCCAGTTCCACCACCTCCGCCACGCCAACAGTCTTGCCCACCTCCACCACCCCCATCATGCCAGCAACCTTGCCCACCACCACCCTCACCATGCCAGCAATCTTGTCCATGCGGTAGTTCCTGCCCACATCAATCCATTGGTTACTGCCCATACAAATATTGTCCGTGTGGTAGTTATTGCCCACATCAGCAATAAATATTTTGTTCACAAAATCTCACAAGCATGCTGAATGATGATATGGAATTCTTTTACTAATTACAAACTCATTGCTGATTGATTGTGCTATATAACATAGTCCACATTTCCCTCTATAGTTTACTCTAATATTTGTATAGGAAGGATGTCTCAAATGAAGCCTATACTTTTTAATAACCAAAATTTGTTTTTCTAAATTCCGCAAGGATATGAATTTTATAAGTTAAACCTTTTGTCATATTACACTGAAATAAAATTTATCACACCCACACATTTCCTGTTTTTATTTTTTAATCAAATTAATCTATTATTTATTGATTTATACATTCTTCTACAAAGTAAATACTAATATTTACTGTGATACATACTTTCATGAAATAAGTACGGTAGAATCCAATCAACAGGACCTGTAAAAGCAAACACAGTGTAACTAGAAATGGTCAAGTTTGTACGGTGAACAGGAGCAACTTAAAGTATTACTGCTTCTTCACCATCTACTGTCCCTTATAGATACATACATTATGGTAAGCTGGCAGAGATCGTAGCAGTGCGATAAGCTCCCCTAGTGAACAAATGTTATGGTTTATATTCGTAATGTTAAAATATCTCTGTATTTTGTTCACATAAGTGTAAATAAATAAAATTAGTAAATAAATAGAGATTCTCAAAGAAATGCAACTTGTCTTTATATATGGGGTGGCATTTATATTTTATTTTATTTTTATTTTATTGGTCTTAACGAGCTCATAATCCTATAATCCTAGGAACTACAGAGGAGGTACTGTGATCACTATACTTGACCGTGATAGTTACCTCCCTACGTCACATCCTCTAATAGTTTTCCGTGATTTTCCAAACCATACCAAAGACACCTTTCCGGAATGCTTGGATTCCCTTATCCCAATGGTGTCTTCCACCGAGATCTGAGAAATTCAAAATTTAAAAAAGATAAGAGTTCTACTCGTGAAGCACCTTCACGAGACACCGAACACGGCGCTGAACGCTGACTAGATCCTCTCGATTGACCAGTGTCTTTCGAGGCTTGAGCTGGATAAAATCTGAATTGTATTCTTTTCCAACGTCTTTTCATACGATTCTACACAACCTTTGGATCCCCCTCAAATGCTTTACATATTTTTTATCCGTAGAGAAAGCTGATCCAATGTGGTACAGAATCGTGTCATCGAGTTTACGTATGTTTGCAACATTTAAGTCTCGAAGTACTCAGGAAGCCGTTGAAAAATCAGTTGCAAGATTTGCGCACAGACAAATAAAATTATGAATAAAGAAAACACTACAGTGTTGTTGAATAAAATCTTGTAAAAAAAGAGTCGGTTAATGTTCCTTTTTTACTAATCAAACAGCATGATTATTCAAAATGAAACAAAAATTGTAATCCTGTCATGTGAAATTTTTTGACCGTAGCACAGGATGTCTAATTTCACGAAATTCAAAAATGTACCGATAATTTGACGGCAAGTGATTTTTTACCAAGACCTTTTTTGATATTCTGGTCAGTTATTAGCTGGTCTACCACCCATTATATAAAGCCATGTTGTGTTTCTTCGTGAATCTATGGGAAACATTAGAACATGAAAAGGCAGCAATACTTTAAGTTGCCCCTGTTCATCGTTCGAACAAGATATTTTCCAGTTACACTGTAATTGCTTTCCTAGACGTTTTCCTCGGATTCTTCAGACCTTATTTCAATAAAGTATGTATTACAGTAAATATTTACTTTGTAGAAGAATATATGAACAAATAAATAATACAGTTCAATGATTACAAAAAAAAATGTGTGTGGGTGTGATACATTTTATTTCAGTGTAATATGACAAAAGGTTTAACTTATAAAATTTATATCCTTGTGGAATTTAGAAAAAATGATTTTGGGTAATAAAATATGTAGCTTTCATTTGAGACATCCTTCCTTTACAAATATTAGTGTTAAGTGTAGAGGGAAATCTGGATTATATTCAATTCACATCAATCTTGTAGTTAGTGAACGAATTCCATATCATCATTCAGCATACTTGTGATATTTGTGTGTACAAGATATTTATGGCTGGTATGGGCAAGAACTACCACATGGGCAAGATGTATATGGGCAATAACCGTTGGATTGATGTGGGCAAGAACTACCGCATGGACAATATTGCTGGTAAGGTGGGATTGGGCAAGATTGCTGGCATGGTGAGGGTGGTGGAGCTGGACAAGATTGCTGGCATGGTGGGGGTGGGGGTGGTGGGCAAGATTGCTGGCATGGTGGGGGTGGTGGACAAGATTGCTGGCAAGGTGGTGGTGGTGGAGGTGGGCAAGATTGCTGGCATGGTGAGGGTGGTGGAGCTGGACAAGATTGCTGGCATGGTGGGGGTGGGGGTGGTGGGCAAGATTGCTGGCATGGTGGGGGCTGGGGTGGTGGACAAGATTGTCGGCATGCTGGCTGTGGTTGTTGACATGATGATACACATTGAGAATGAACGCTCTGATTGGAAAAGAAAAAAGTATTAGTTATTATTATGCTCTTGCGGAATTTGTTAGGTTTTTTATGTTTTTTACTACAAATATAAAATTGTTCTTAGTAAGGTAATACAATAATCAGAGAAGAATCATATATGAAGAATATTCTAAATGGTATAAGCAATGATATTTACCTGAACGTTCAATACAAAATAAATGCACAGAATGTTAAGTAGAATCTTGAATCCCATCTTCGCTTCTTGGAGAATGTTAAGAAACTGATGCTGAATCAAATGTCAACATCATCTTTTATACAAAATATGAAAAATCATCTACAATAATCAGCAAAATAGCTGCACGTTCTTTGATTAAAATGTGATGTGTTTGAAGAAAGATAGGCACGCATATCGAATATGAAAATAATGTCTATTGTTGCTTATTTCGTGTAATGCCTCTACCACATGCTCGCTGACCCTCCACGTTTTTTGTGTGAATGAGTAATGAGAGGTGCGGACAAAGTGATTGTCTTGTATTGTGTACGTAATCGACGGTTAACGTCTTTTTACTCATTCACACAAAAAACGTGGAGGGTCAGCGAGCATATGGATGAAGCATACGATTGTAGAAATGATCAGCCCAAATATTAAAGGTTTATTCAATGATTTTTACCTTTTTCTAAACGTATGAAAGACGAAGGTATTTAAAGTTCCCCCGACAGCACACGCAGTTTAAATCTCTCAATTATGATATCTATTGCGCCAATTAATTAGAAAATCGTGTTAATGACGCTGAGATTGTGTCTGTCATCTGTTATCGCAAACCTTTAAGAAATAGTATAATAGGCTAGGATTGATCGACAAGTTTCAGGCTGTTGAATAAGCAGAGATGTAATTTGTATCATAAAACTAAAAAATTCGTCCCTTGAGCATCAAACACCTTCGCTTTTCTTAATTAAAAATTACGTAACAATAGCCATTGTTTTCATATTCGATATGCATACCTATCTCTCTTCAAACATATCACTTCTTTATCAATGAACGTGCAGCAATTTTGCTGAATTATTGTAGATAATTCTTCACATTTTGTATAAAAGATGATGTTGACATTTGATTCAGCATCAGTTTCTCAACGTCCTCCAAGAAGCGAAGATGAAATTCACGATTCTTCTCAATATTCTGTGTGTCTGTTTTGTATTGAACGTTCAGGTAAATATCATTTTCTTTACCGTTTAGAATATTCTTCATGTATGATTGTCCTCTGATTATTGTATTTCCTTGCTAAGGATAGTTTCAAGTTTGTTCTAAAAAAATATTATATTTTATATATATCTACGACATCAGCAATAACATAACAGTAATGAATTTTGTTTCTTTCTCCAATTAGAGCGTTCAGTCTGCATGCGTATCATCATGTCAACAACCACAGTCACCATGTGATCGATCTTGTCCAGCTCCACCACCACCACCATGCCAACAATCTTGTCCAGTTCCACCACCTCCGCCATGCCAACAGTCTTGCCCACCTCCACCACCTCCACCATGTCAGCAACCTTGCACACCTCCACCACCCCCACCATGCCAGCAATCTTGCTCACCACCACCCCCATCATGCCAGCAATCTTGCCCACCACCACCCTCACCATGCCAGCAATCTTGCCCACCTCCACCACCCCCACCATGCCAGCAACCTTGCCCACCTCCACCACCCCCACCATGCCCGCAATCTTGCCCACCACCACCCTCACCATGCCAGCAATCTTGCCCACCTCCACCACCCTCACCATGCCAGCAATCTTGCCCACCTCCACCACCCCCACCGTGCCAGCAATCTTGCCCATGCGGTAGTTCTTGCCCACATCAATCCAACGGTTATTGCCCATATACATCTTGTCCATGTGGCAGTTCTTGCCCATACCAATAAGTATTTTGTACACAAAATATCACAAGCACGCTGAATAATTATATGGAATTCGTTCACCAACTACAAGCTTGATGTTAATTGAATACAACATAATCCACAGCTCCCGGTACAGTGTCCTTGGTCACCTCCATACATTCTGATATTTCTATAGAAATGATTTGTCAAATGAAAGCTTCATATTTTACTTTTTTACAAATTCGACAAGGATTAAATTTATTATTAAAATTAACATGTTAAATCTATTGTCATATTACACTGAAATAGAAATAAAATTTATGACACCCACACATTTCCTGTTTTCTTTTTTAATTAAATTTCTTATTTTTTTATACATTCTTCTACAAAACAAATATTTACTATAATTATTAAAATTGATAAAAAGTTCGGTAGAATCCGATAACAAGCACCTGGAAAAGCAAATACAGTTTAACTGTAAACGAACCAGTTTGTACTTCTCCACTTTTAAACTTTCTTCATAAATACATAGAGATTCACAAAGCAATTTCATTCTTCTTTGTATATTTGGTTGATCTAATTCCAAAATCGTAGGAGATACAGATGAAGGTATTGTAATTATTATACTTGACTCTTACATGGAGTGATTTTTTTGAATAGATGCACTTTTAAAATGAAATTAATCATGTTAAAATAATGTGAATGTTTATAAAAATAGCTTTATTTAAAAGATTGTCGTATACCATTATTGCTTAAATATGACTACGGGCATATGTGTGGTCGCTGTTGTCTCGAAGGAAACATAGCCTGGAAGTCCAATTTTCGACGACTTTTTCGAGCAGCTGAGACTGTAGGTATATCGCTAATAACTCTGTAAATGTTGGCTTCTAAGTGACCAGGGACTTCACATATCCTCACAGAAAATAATCCATAGGGGTGAGATCACACGATCGTGAAGGCCAATTTACCGAACTACTCGTATTACGTGAAATTATGCGCCGATCGAATGTTTCCTGCAATAACCTGATTGTGTCGCTCGATGTGTGGCATGTTGCATTCGCATATACGATTATACGCCCGAAATCATATTGTAACGTTTTTTTTTCTTTTTTTTATAAACAAATAAATTATCTTTCCAATGAAGTCATATTTTTATGGACATTACCATGATTTTAAAAGTTCTCAAAAGGATTTTAAATGGTCTTTTAAGGCTCTAAAGTAAATCCCACTAAAAAAAACACTCTATAGTTATACATACTCGTAAGCCTTGATGTTGACGATATATTCTATTTACTACATATTCAATTTGCTTACTTGCTTCAATAATCTTGTAGGCTTTCGCAGCGCGATGAATCCATATCTTCGTTGCGATACTACTGCCATCTTGAAGATCGCACGCAGGGAATCCCGAAAAACTAATGACGAAGAGATGCATACAGGGTGTCCCGTAAATCAACGTCATCCCGTGAAGGGGTGATAGACCAGCTCATAAGCTACCAGAAAATCGAAATATGACCTACTAAAAATCGCTCATTCTCGAGATATCGGCACTTTTTTGTTTTTCGTGAAATTCGACACCTTCGATCAGTTTTTCGATGGCCACGGTCACAAAATTCAATATTATGGGATTAAAATTTTTGATCTGTAATCCTGAATAATTCAGCTATTTGATTATTGTCCAAAATAAAACCTATTAATTCACAATTTTGAAAAAAAGAACATCGTTTCTGCCTCTCGAGTTTTTTGTTTTTTATTAGCAAATTTCGACTCCTTTACACTGTAAAAATTTTGTATGACATTAAGCTGACAAATTATATTAAAAACTTCCTCATTTAGTGTAGTTTTTAAAAAGGTACAAAACTGGATATAGTTCCCTTTACAAAAAAAGATATTCCTGTTTTACTTCAAAAGGTCCTCATTATAAAAAAAAATCAAATGCAGGGTTATAGCTTCCTTATGTCCAATATTTGGACAAGTGATAGAGGATGAAAAAATATGAAAAAAAGTCAAATAAATAAATGTCGAAAAATCAACCGTTTTGGAGTTATGGTTTTTTGAAAATAGAGGAGTATGAAAATTTCTCATTTAGGTTTTTTGCCAATAACTCTTAAACTACCAACTCGATTTTGACAAAATAAATTAAAAATCATTGGAAATAATGTAGGCTTACGATAAAGTTCCCAATTTGAGGCCTATTCTTCAAATTTTTGTGATTATTCTGTTAAGAAACATGTATTTTTGTGAAATAATGATATTATTTTACAGAAATTTCACGAGATTCTAAAGAAAGGCCACAAATTAAGATCTTTATCAAAAGCCTATTTTATTTACTATAATTTGTCGTTGGTTTTGTCAAAATCGAGTCAGTAGTTTTTGGCGCTCCTTTGTCAAATAATATTCCCGCTGAAATCGGACTTCTACCTTATTTGTCGTCTTTCAAGTGTCATCTTAAGAAGTATCTTTTCTCGGCAACCCCGTAACACTGTCCCTTCTCATCTTTTATATTTCTTACCACTCCCTACCCTGACATATTTCCAAAAGGGCTAAAGAAGTGAACTCTACACCTCACAGTTATCGGGAATTCAGAACATACATAGAATAATTATTGTAAAAATGGGATGAGTAGTGAGTACTGAGTGGTGCAAATATATTGGTTAATTTTTTCCTCACTAGTACCACACAAAGCATCGGGAATAACTTATACGCTGGATGTTTCTCAGTTTTAGTGTTATTTTGAACCGTTGATCTTTTTCCTTGGATTCTACTGTATTGTATATTGAACAAGGACTCATTAACATATAAATAATACTTATAAGACTACAAAAATTAAACAGGAAATTTGGTGATGTAATAAATTTTATTTCAGTGTAATATGACAGAAGGTTAGAATTATTAAATTTGGAGAAACTCATTTTAGAAATCAAGCTGTGAATTAATATTAGGATGTAGAGGTGTACAAGTACAATATTAGAGAGGGTTGTGGATTAAATTGCAATTAATTGGCATTGAGTGGTAAAATTATCCAATATCATTAGTCACCTTATTTGCGAAATTTCGTGTACAAAATATTTATTGGTATGGGCAAGAACTACCACATGGACAAGATGTATATGGGCAATAACCATTGGATTGATGTGGGCAAGAGCTACCGCATGGACAAGATTGCTGGCACGGTGGGGGTGGTGGAGCTGGACAAGATTTTTGGCATGGTGGGGGTGGTGGAGGTGGGCAAGATTGCTGGCATGGTGGAGGTTGTGGAATTGGACAAGATTTTTGGCATGGTGGTGGTGGTGGAGGTGGGCAAGATTGCTGGCATGGTGGGGGTGGTGGAGCTGGGCAAGATTGTTGACATGGTGGGGGTGGTGGAGTTGGGCAAGATTGTTGGCATGGTGGTGGAGGTGGAGCTGGACAAGGCTGTTGGCATGGTGGTGGGGGTGGAGCTGGACAAGATTGCTGGCATGGTGATGGGGGTGGAGCTGGACAAGATTGCTGGCATGGTGGAGGTGGTGGAGCTGGACAAGATTGCTGGCATGGTGGAGGTGGTGGAGCTGGACAAGACTGTTGGCATGGTGGAGGTGGTGGAGCTGGACAAGATCGATCACATGGTGACTGTGGTTGTTGACATGATGATACGCATGCAGACTGAACGTTCTGATTGAAGAAGAAAAAAAATATAATTATGATATCGTGAAATTTGTAGGTAAATGGATAAATAATTGTATATTTAGTAGGTAAGTTCTATTTGTGCATAAATCTAAGAACGTAAGAACTTTCAAAATTTTGTAAATGGTTTTACCTGAGCGTTCAATACAAAACAGACAAAGAGAATGTTGAGTAGAAGCTTGAATCCCATCTTTGTTTCTTGGAGGACGTTGAGAAACTGATGCTGAATCAAATGTCAATATCGTCTTTTATACAAAATTTGAAAAAAAAAATTCTCCTATAATTAACCAAAATAGCTGCACCTTCTCTGATAAAAAAATAATTTGAATTGACACGTTTGAAGACAGATAGGTACCTGCGTATTCAATATGTTTATCAAATATGAAAACAACAATGTCTATTGTTGCGTATTTATTGTTGATCTAAACAATAAAACAGCATGTTGAAGGTTTTCACGGTATGCTATTGACATTGTGTTTTAGTTTTTCGGGTGAACCGTGTGTAGATAAACTTAATCGATATTCCGCAGAAGAAGACACCAGTAGGAGTGTCGAAACGTCAATCAAGTTTATCTACACATGGTTCACCCGAAAAACCAAGCAACAAAACAGTAAAATAAAACAATAAAACAGTATTTCTGTCTGTGCAATGCAGATAAATCCAGTTCAATTCTTAAAATAATTTAGGTGCGTCACAAACCTAGGACTTATGATAATTTTTAAAGGTATGAAAGTACATTTTACAATAGATATTGTCGTGACTCCGCCCGAAATGAGCTTTATGTGCATACATTAGAAAGGCCAGACTCTTCTTCTCACAACATACTTATTCTGCAAATCTTTCGCATATTATTTGTAAGTGTATTTCTTTTATGTTTTGTATAAATTATGTTGCCTTAGTTAGTTCCGCCCTTCTGACCCAACACAATTATTTTTGTCTTAATTATTGATTTACACAATTAATTGAAATGTCTCCCAAAAAATGTTTTCTTATGACGCCAAGCAAAATTTCTTATCTACGTCACAATGCTATGTTTAATATACAACATTTCTTTTTAGATAATGATTAGTCTATTATCTAGGAAATTATTTCTGCATACCAATAGTTTACTGAATATCTTTCGGACGTGTCATTTCTAATGAAAATATTATCAAGGAACGTGCAACAATTTTCTTGAGTTAGAGAAAACGATTTTTCACATTTTGTATAAAAGATGATGTTGACATTTGATTCAGCATCAGTTTCTCAACGTCCTCCAAGAAGCGAAGATGGAATTCAAGATTCTACTCAATATACTAAGCGTATATTTTATGTTGAATGCTCAGGTAATTTTGCTCATACAATTTTAAATATTTTTGACACTATTTCTAATGTTATATAACGAATTAGAAAAAAAGCAGCATAGACATATTTTTATAAACTGTTCTATCCAGATCTCTATTCCAGAAATATTATTTGCTCTTTTATCTATAGTATGTATAATATTGCTGTTGTTTATTTTTTTAAATTATTGGTGCCATAGTCGTGCGTGATCCATGTTCACATCATATGATCAGAATGTATATTATTTTCTCCTCCAGAGTGTTCATTCGGCGTGCGTACCTCCTCAACCATCATGTCAAGGTGTACCTCCATGTCAACAACCACAACCAGCATGTAATCAACCTTGTGCAGTACCAAGACCAAGCCCTTGTGAATCATCTCCATGTCAGCAATCTTGTCCACTTCCACCACCGCCACCGTGCCAGCAGTCTTGTCCAGCTCCACCGCCACCACCATGCCAGCAATCTTGTCCACCTCCACCACCGCCACCATGCCAACAATCTTGTCCACTTCCACCACCCCCATCATGCAATAATACTTGTCCCCCTCCACCACCTCCTCCATGCCAGCAGCCTTGCCCACTTCCACCACCTCCTCCATGCCAGCAATCTTGTCCACTTCCCCCACCCCCACCATGCCAGCAATCTTGCCCACCTCCACCACCCCCACCATGTCAGCAATCTTGCCCACCTCCACCACCCCCACCATGCCAGCAATCTTGCCCACCTCCACCACCCCCACCATGCCAGCAATCTTGCCCACCACCACCCTCACCGTGCCAGCAATCTTGTCCATGCGGTAGTTCTTGCCCACATCAATCAAACGGTTATTGCCCAAATCAATCATGTCCATGTGGTAGTTCTTGCCCCTACCAATAAACGATATGTGTGAATAGCTTTGCCCAGCACCGCCCCCCCACCCCACCATGCCAGAAACCTTGTCAACCACCATCCATACCTTCTCCATGTCTACACGCAGTTTTACCAATACAGTGCATAATCAAATATTAATCGAATGAAATCAAATAAAATAAAAATTTCCAACAGTTATTCAGTGTTTTTTATTTAATAGCATAAGTGTAGGTAGTTATGCCAACATTTATCAAGTCAATCCCATTACGAGTAGGTACATACATAACTGAAGATTAGGGTTTCCTAAATGGATGCTAGCTATATCAAGAAATTCATATGGCCTTCATTGAAATGTAATGGATGATTTTCAGAGATTCCAGAACTGCTCGTTCTATCGAGCATCGTAGTTTTGTAATATGATTCCCATTTATTTGATCTACATCATCAAGACGGATCAGTTTTTTTTTTCATAAAGATCGTTTATTACCTTCGTACATAGTTATGCTTTAACTGAGTTATTCTGCTAGACTTAATAATAATTGATGAATCGTGATGGCGCAATACAATAGCTACAAATGCTTTTGTTCAATGTTGTTTTCATAACTTCATCTATAATAAATTTTGGCACAAGCGCCTAACCGGATTCTCAATAAATTTTCACTAGTGCCAACGCCTGCTGTGGTATTTTTACACCGCCTCTAATAATACTTATTACATCTTCATTACCTTGAACTTAACTTTACAATAACAATGCCAAGAATCTCATCAAATAGTGTTTCACCTATTTGTTCTATAATTTAGTCACATAAGATTCCTGACTATTCTTTCTTAGCAACTATTCTTCCTTCTAGATTGTTCGGGTGTTGGCTGCGTGTCTTTTGATTCTCTCGAGCTTTCGACAGCGATACTGCTGCCATCTTCAGGATGAAGTTCATCCTGAAGATGGCAGATCAACAGACACGCAGCCAACACTCGAACAATCTAGAAGGAAGAATATATATACCATGCTGCGAAAACCTACAACATTAATTGGACAAATGGGAACGCAGTACAAAAATACTGGTACCAAATACAAAGTGCTTTACATAATATGTACATTCATGGCTGCTTTCAAATGACACAGAAATCGCTACTATCTTATATTTTCCCGTTGCACAATATCTAAACTTCTCGAGTCTTTTATGGAATAAATGCCTTCTTTGACTTTCCTTCTGAACTTGGTACTAGTATTCTTCTTACTTAGATCTGGAACGCTCCCGTCCACCGGTGATTTTGCTTGTACTAGTATTCCAGGTGTACAAAATGTTTACGAATAAATCATTGACCACGATAGTTGTATGATTATTGATTTGGTCAATTCATGCTCTGATTGAGTGGAGTCAAATCATACAAACATGCACGTAACAGAACACGTCAATACGGGGGGAAAGAAACGATGACGCATCATTTAGTGTGAATTTATTGTTAAATTTAAATTAGTTTTCCTTCATTTTCAGTCACGCATCGTAAACTTCAAACGATAACGCTAAACATTGCATAATTTAGTTCCTCGCCGTGTGTCGTCGATGCGGCTTTCTATGAAGCACCAACCACATACATTATTCTGTACATATACATTTTGTATAAATCCGCACATGTAGTTGAACCTCCTACGTAGGCACTTTGTTATTCCGCATTTCTTGTATTTATTAATCCATCCATTTTGAAACGAACAAACATGGACTGAAAATAATAAGGCATTATTATTATTGTCTACCAAAATAGAGCCGCGAAGACGACCTTTATATTTTTAGAATTTGGATGGATGATTATGAGTTTGTGTTTTTGTTATTTTTGCCATATTTTATTGTTTTGTTTATTTTGATTTGGGTAATTTCGTTTGTTTACGAATTCGTATTTCACGCTGAAAGATATACTGTTGTATTTCGGACGAATGTGGCGTAAAGCAATTTGTTACACTTTCAATAATTCCCTCCATAGCTCCACGTCGAATTTGTATTATTGTCTAACGTACGCAACTTACCTACTACTGTCACTGTATTTGTTACTATTTTGTCAATTTCTTTTGTTTCAATCACTTCTGATTTATGTATTTAATAATCGCACCATCCGAATTAACTTGCTTCACTTAACTTAAATTTAATGTTAAGGACTTTCTTTTTGCTTATCATTTCTTTCTCTGTTGTTTTTAGTCTTTCATGCGTCGTACACCAATTTTTTATCTCCATTTTAAAAAACTTATCTGCTCTAAGAAGGTACATGACCTTGTACACGCTTTTTTATTCACGTGATTTTTATCAGCTTACGATTTTTTCTCAAATTGATACATGTTTTGTGAAAAATAGTTTTCTGTTTGGTAAAAAATGTAATGCTCTTTTCTACGTATGCCATGAATACATTTAAGCCTTATTGAAAAATTATTGTCGTCTGGCATATTATGAATCATAACAACAATAACACTGTAGTTTCAACCGAGCTATGTAGAGTAGATGTGTGTGTAAGTTATAAAGTATAACATTGTTCAAAAGCCTTCAAAGTAGGTAACTGTTGGGTGGTCATACATAATACGCCTTCAGTCTGGTCAGGAGAGACAGAGATAATATCGAGGGAGGTAATATTCTGTCGTCTCTTTTACACTCACTCTTCCCTCCCTGGTATTCCTCCTCCTTGCCTCCTCTAACGCTATCAGACACCGTTCAGTTTTGCGCCATTCCGCTGTACGGACGTCTTTTCCCCATTGAATACTACGTGAAAATTACAAACGCTGAAATATACATTATATATACAGTGAAAAGTATACTACTGTTATTATTAATATTGGAGAACTCATTAATCTCACGATCAAAAGAGAAGTCAGTGATAGATGAGGTGTTTGGTGGAAGATAATTAAAAATTATATTATCTCGTCGTTTGTGTGCAGTTCTTATTACTTTTTTTTGTTGTTATAAAACTTGTGAGTGTCGAGACAGTGTTTTTTTATATTATTACCTACATTTTAATTAGATTAGTTTTCAATAAGTGTACATAATGTCTGCATATTAGTAGTATATGATTATTAATTCAATGTTTTGTGTATGTGTCTGTGTTGTTTGTTTGTTGAATTGAGATGAAGTCGAGACCGTTGTAGCCATCCATCGCTTATACAATTTCAGTTCCATTGTTGCGTCGCTCTTCATTGTTCCTCGCACCCATTCTTGTGTAAATTTGTGGTGATCCTCGTTTTTTATTTTTATATATTTTTTTCATTGTATTCATTCCACCACGGCGTCATTTTTCTTTATAATATTTTACGATTTGTACTTTTTTATTTGTTTTACAGTTTTTTTTTAATAGACTCTTAGAACCTTTTTACAAGTGAATCGAATGTGTTGACTGTTTCCTGATGTTTTTGGATGTAAATGTGTCTACCTACTGTATATTACATATAGCATGATCTATGTTTGTTTCTACTACTGTTTTAGTACTTTCTTTGTTGGAGCAGATACCAGTTGGTAGGTAATTTATTGCATTACCTTTCGTACCTTTATTTACTATTACCGTTTTTATATCATACTCGTACATGTATGCATTTTTTTAATTACTTATCTATTGAATGCGAATGTGATTATGTTTTTAAGCATTTTTATAATTTCTTACATCTGATATTTTTGGGCGTCTATTCTGTCAATACAAATACTATACCTTCACGGTACGTCCCAATTATGGGGCAACCAGTGAACGCTGTATGTGTATAAAAACACACGCAACATTCTCTTTGCGCCAACGCATAGGTATATGACATTAAGAATGGGTGTTTTTGTCTTACAGGACACTCGAAAAATTATCGAAAAAGAGTGGGATTCAGATTCTATCTCCCCGAAAAAGAACATTCCTCAACGAAACATAGGGAGGTAGCAAGGCTTCGCCAGTCACAGAGTTATACCCAGTTAGTTTATCAATCCCTATGTTCACAAGAGGTACAATAAATGTTTACTGTAATTTTTTGGATCATACATTAAAGACTGGTTTTTTCAATTAAAGTGGAAGCAAACCACCGCAGCCCATGACTCAACAGGGAAGTTTTTCATCCAAAATCAATTTGTTATTTTGATGTGGCACCTTTGACCTTTGCGTTATGTGCCCAACATTTCTTATAATTAATTCTAGATGCGAAGTTCAAGGGGCTATAGTACCTAGCAGTAACTAGCAAGTTAACAAACATGCGAAAAATTTCGTCAGGAAAATGAAGATTAGTAGGTAACTAGGTACTCAGCTATAATACTCAAGATATCATCCTAAGTCTTAAAACATGGATAAATTAGTTAAAAAGTAGTTATAAATTTGATTATTGTAAATTTACGAAATAAAAAAATAATTCCAAAGTTACCTCTGAAATTTACTGAAACTTGAGATTATTCCCACGCTGTACATTGGTTGACAAATTTTTGAGGCAAGACGCAGTGACTAGCGGATATTTGGAACCCTTTTTCTTCTTCCTCTTATTAAATGTCGTACCACCTGTTTATGACTGCAGGTTGTCCTGGGACGAGGAGTACTTCAAGGTTCTTCTTCTTCAAAATCGTCTCTGTCGCTTACGTTATTCTTGTTTTGGGCTTACACTCTCATGCAAACTTGTACAAGGTGAAGCGATAATAGAATGATCCAAACTCAGAGCAATTCATATTCAAATTACTCTCAATAAAGCAATAATTCATAACAATCGATATATAGAAAGCAATATACAATAACTTTTTACATTACAATGCTAATTATACTTTACATTCTCGCGTGTTGATTTCCTTTTACAATAAAAAAGCAAATCAAGCATTGTTAAAGTACTATACCCATAATAAAAGTAATAATAAATATAAGAGTAAGTATGTACTCGTACAAGCTCGACTCAACTTTCTCCCTAAGGGCAAAATGTTTCAAAGTACACGAGTACGTATCTTTATAAGTTGATCGTAAACAACAAGTCTGAATGCAATAATAATGGCATTTAATGCAATCCCGAAATGTTTTCTCCCTTGAACACGAATACAAACATTTATAAGTAATAATTTATACTACCTACATTCATGTTATGTTAGATGTTCGTGCTTCAAATATATTACATGTACACAACCTTACACTGCGTCTTTAGCTATAGGATCTTCTATATACGAATACGTGTGGACTATTCCAAACAGAACCAATAATATAAAGCGCTATCTGTAGATGTAGAGACATAGGTACTAGTATCTGATGTGTAAATATAAATGGATAACGTACCGATAGATAGTTTGTGCTTATATAGCTAGCAACTGAGAGCACAAAAGCTCTTCTAACTCACGTATGCGGAACATTTCTCCTCAGTAGTAGTAGGTCTATGTAGTATAATACTAATATAATATAGTTGCTACACGAAGCGAGGGAACATTTTCCAGGTTTGTATGTAACGATAGTACGTCGTCATCTCCCTTTTGCAGAGTAGTGTCTACGTGGAAGGATATTAAATCGCTTCTCTTCCTCTCTTTCTGTCTGCTTTTCCCTTCTCTCGCCCACACGTCTGATCTTTTAATGACGCCATCTCTTTCCCTCGTATTATCGCATTATAACTCTCTTCTGTTAACTTGTGCCCTGAATTGTATGAAATGGCTGGTCAACTATATAGATACATTTCACACTACATATTAATACGTATTCCAGTATTATTATTGAATGTGATTTCTCTGTTGACTGTAAGAAACGAGATAAACTTTAATGGACGAAAGTTTGTTTTACTGTTTGACGTTAATTTACCGCTTCCCTTTTGCGATCAATTACTACTTTCCTTCATTTAAATACAAAGTTTATTATCAAAGAAAGTGTACCAATACAATTTTAATTTAGATTGACACTAATCAATACATAGTCCAAATGGCTAATCGAAAAGAGGTGAAATTTGTAAGACAGATAGGCTTTAAGATAAAACCTTCCATTAAGGAAGGATTTTCGAAAATTCCGCCATTAAGGCGGTGAAACAAGGGGTTGAAATGTTTTAAGAGTTTACTAATATCTTGGAAACTAGACATGGCGCCAACTTGAGATTTGGCACATAGATTCTCCTATCAAAATTAGTGATAGTTGGGCGTTTTTAATAAGTATGATGAAAAGGAATGATTTTTAAGTATCTCTTATCGAGGGGATTGTGTCAAATAGGGAAATATGGAGATCAGTCCTCTCTGCCCAGCCCTCAAAATTTGCACGTGAGTAAAGTCGTGAGTTACAGCTATAAATAACTACACTATTCAAATCGTCATACAAATCAAGTTAGTTTTAGTATTACGTGATACAATGAATTAGGTCACTAAGGAGAACAGCGTCTTAACATAAAAATATACCATTTTCAATACATTATGAACGTAATGTAGAATAAATGACCGTGAAATATGTTTTAAACAACAAACTGTAGACCATTTTGAATAACTAATAGCGTGACAACGATTTGCCATTTTCCAAATAAAGAAATATCTTGTCTTTATTATTCCCAACACAACAAACAACTATGTAATACATAATGAACCAGCCATAATCATTAGTATCTTCTAGGAATACTTGTGTAATGAATCCTTTCTTCCCACGTAAGTTTTAATTGGTATACCTTGTGTAATTAATTCTTCGTCTTTCTCAGCCGTCTCTCCACTGCTAGATGTAGGCCTATTCTAATATTTTTCAATAAGAGTACATGGTTGGCGCAGTTGGTTGAGGCGGCAGTCTTTCAAGCGGGAAGTGCCAGGTTCAAACCCCGGCGCAGGCGATGTATTCCACACTTTGCGATACAGGCTTTTAGACTAATTCAAGGTGTGCAGAAAAGTATTTGGGTTTGTGTATCAGTGGCGAAGGGTGGATTTCTGCAGAAGGGAAGCCAGGGCTAATATTTCTTATGGGATTACGTCAGATTAGACACTATTATACATATCATTTTTTCCAAAAGGTAACTCGATGGGAATCGTGTTTTTAGCTAGCTTCGCGCCTGTTGTGTATGCAAGTTCAGTTCCTTTTTTTATATAAAAAAAAATACACATCTTTGGGCTAACTTGAGGTAGTTTGAGGCCGGCCTATTCCTCTTTTGATGTCCCACAGTGCAGAACTCTGGCTACTCATCTATCTATACCCTTTATGGCAACATGACCTGCCCATTGCCATTTTTATTTGGCAATACAATTTATAACATCGGCAAATTTCATCCAGCCTCCGATTTCTTCATTTCAAATTAGATCTCTCAGACTTACCGACATTTTGTCTCTCCATAGATCGTTAAGAATACATTAGTTTATAAAGTCATAGTTTTCTGACCATATATATGTTAGCACAGGAAGGATACATGCTTCAAAAACTTTTCTTTTTATGAAAGTTCATGGGAATATCTTTATTTTTAAGCACATTTATTGTTCTTGCATTAATAAATAAATTTATATCTTTATAACAAAGTAAATTATGTAAATCTAAACATATTCCATGTTTTTGTGGTTTTTTTGTTCGCAACTCTTCATTATACGAGTGTTTTAAATTCTGGTCGGATGTTTTTGCGGTTTGCTGTTTTCCTCCTTGTATCAATTTGCATACTAAACATTCGAGTTGAATCATTATAATTTGTTTGTGTATTCTCCCTGTTATTCGCGTCTTGTTTTGATGGTTTTGATAAATTACTTTAAAATTTCTACTGAATCAATCGAGCATTCGAGAATTAAGACATTCTCTCTCAAATAAACAAAGTTTTCAGCGGGTGTGTTATTTAGGGCAAGTATTAATTAGGCAAATGATCTGCCATTTTCCTTTTTCGGTGGCAACAAAATACAACTGTTAACTCAATTTTCTTTTTCAGTGGCAACATTATAAAAATATCACATGCTCTGGCAATCTGACTATTGATTGCTGACCGTTCTAGCATTATTTGTTGACCCTCGGTAGACTTTTTTGCGGACAGCAAATGGTTCTCATTTTTCGTAGTCTCGATATTTTGCTGGCCGTTTAATTCATAGCCATTATTTAGTACTCCTATCATGCGATCGATCGTTGTATTTACAACAATTTTGAAGATTCTTTGAATTAATAATTGTTGTCTTGGATTTGTCTTTTCTTCGTCTATGATATTTAAAACTGTATGTAACAGAGTCATGAATCAATTAAATGTCGAAGAAACGTGACAATGTAATATTATAGGAAAAACGTTTGCAGTTTTCATGTCGTGTATTTATCAATAACATGATTATGGTCACCGAGTTCGTGAAGCATGATTTAATAGATTGACGCCATCGTTTATACAAAAAAATCTTTTGAATGCATGCTGTAGTCAGTCATCAAAACTGGATATACGGTTCTTAATAACCGTCCCATTAAAGGCGTCTGACGAGATCTCGGGCTATTAAAAACAGGTCTTTGATAAATGGCATACGGCGTAGACTTTATATGGACACTTGTGTAAAAAGTCGAGTAAGAATCTTATGTAAATATGTGTAATGTGTATATCTCGTACATCTCGTACTAAACTAATAATATTTCGCTTTGATGTTTAAAAATGTTACGGGCAAGTAACATTAATTAAGAAATACCTTTTTAGAGTCTGAACGGTAAGGTTAGTAGTCGTGGTGATTAAATGTCGTGTTGATTGCGATTATTTATGTACAGTCTCTATTAATTTATTAAGTGTCTATCTATAATAAACGACTTGATATATATGGAGGGTCAATATTCTTCTGACTTTATAGCTATTTCAATACATGATTCCCATCGTTGAGTTAGTACCAGACGCAATATTATTCGCCCTTTTAGGAGAGTTTTTCTTTTCATTATACCTTTTCTGCCAAGGCTATTGAACATGTACTATTACTATTAGTATTACGCATTATGCTCTATGATTATTTTATACTGGCTCTTAATTTCACATCCAATATCTTTCAGAATTATATTTTTGTCTCTAATATTTTTTGTATCCCGCCTTCTACAGATACTCAAAAACAACATTAATTAAAGAAAATTACTATTTGAATATTTCATTGAATTAGTGAAGTTTTTTGAAGTAATTAATGAATGTATTTTTTAGTCAAAAACCAACCCCTTCTTTATTTCGATGAATGAAAAGTTCTACTTTTTAATTTCTCTACGTACTTTTTCATTTATGGTGTGCTTTATTTTTACTCAGAAAGAAAAGTAATTAAAACATTTTCAGTGTCCCGCGTCCAACAGACCGATCATTACCCTTTGTTCCTTTTTGACATTCTTTTTTATTTCATCCCTAGTTTTATCCTTACATAGATAACAGTAAGTAAGTAAAATGCATTGAACTGTGTACTACTACTAGGTACTGGGAAAATTCATCAGCCAATATCTGTGTCTCTAGGGGTGAGTAGTGCAGATAAATTCTCATTCCCATAAATCCCACTCACGTGAATCATAAGGAAATGATGGAGATTTTCCGATTTAAACTGCACAAAAATCTTGAATGTGTCTTTTTATTTTCACCATCAATTCGAGTTTTCATGCTGTATTGACTTTTCTATGGCGAATGGAGTATTCATGTAGTCATGACTGTTAGTGAACCTCAAAAACCGGTTCTCTCCATCTTAATGTCGAAAAGTTCCTTATGCACCACAATAAGTACTCTGTGTTATTGCAAAGCCAACTATAGGAGAAATTAATCGTAAAGTTTGCATTAAATTCTAATGTATGTAATTGAAATGTAATTTCATACACATATATTGAAGTTTGCATTAAGATGTAATGATTTTATTCTAAGTTTCGACTCCCTCTTTTCTATACTGCAAGGTGTTTAATTGATTGTAGGGTGATTGTTTCCATAGTAAAGTTTTGAGTCGAGTTTATTTATAATCGACCTAATTATGAAGAATTCGTGTTGAAATCGAGTGTCTCGAATTAATATTATTCAATAATTTTGCGCTTCTGTGTGTGTGTATAGTACCAACAGTTTTTCAACACTTGTTTATTTATTTATTATTCAAATGAACATTGCATAACATAGACAAGATAATATATTTTTATAACAAAAAGTAATCTCACTGGGGCGAGCTTATCGCTATACAGCGAACTCTTCCAGGTAACCCAATATTTGATTGACTTAATATGCGGCTGCAATTAAGTAGACTGAGAATATATTTGTCGTGTGTTTCCTTCATTTTTTACCCTTTTAAATTCTTTTTTACCCATAAGATTACATTAAAACACTTCGTATTACAAAATAAAAGGACAACAGGCGGGCAGCTTTTACTCTATTGGGAATTTCTCGCAACCAGGCCATTTGAATTATAAAAAAAGGAAATAAAACTTGAATAAACTCGGTCTCTATGTATTTGTAATGACTAATAAAAACTTGGGATATCATCTAACTTTGACAAAACTTTCAACCTTAAACTTTTGAGATCTCTAAGTATTTATACTAAACTTATATTCCCCATTTGATTATTTTTCACTCATTTTTCAATATTTTGAATATCACATTTTTTTGTGAGAGCATAGGATGTTCTACACGTCGTAGTTGAATTGTCATCTCAACAGATGTACAGCGAAGGGTGGACAATGTATACACGTTCCTTCTCGGATTATCTACCAACCTTCATGGCACAACAAATACCGGTGTATTTGGTTAAAAGTCTGGGCTCAATTCCCAACCGCGGCGAATGGATGAACTGAAAAAGGTAAATATTGAGAAAGTCCGCCTTTCGCTGTATATTTGTTCTAAAAAACAACTACTTATTCTTTAATTTGGTACCATATTATATAACTTAACTGAGTTGTATTTGCATGCGTTACCCATTTGGTTAAATTTTAATAAATTGGCAACATTTTAAACCACTTAGCAACAAGTCAGTCACGTCTGTAGAATATTGTGTTTAATAGAATTCAGGAAATTATGAAATAAGGTAATAATGTAAAACAAGAGTCGAATAGATTAGTCCATCCGTGGGTATAATCTGACACAATATTAGCAAGTAAAATGAATGAATATTTCTCTTATCGTTTTCCTTATATATCTCAAATACTAGACACACATCTTTAATTATGTACATAATAATTTCTTATAACGCAATTCGATTTATTGTTTTATGCCAAAAAATTACTTTTATACACATTGTAAGTAGTTTATGCGAGTATATCATTTATCACCCACAAGCTATTTTATTTTGCGAATTATCCCAATCAATTTTAATTGGCTTATCAATGTATTAGTGAGCGTTTCATGTGTTGAATGTTTAGAAGTTGTTTCGATAGATGTCTACAAGGTATCTTAACTTACTCATCTATTTTCCGTATAAAGTATCACATATGTATAAACATTGAACAATACAATGTGGTCTGGCAAATCCATGGCCTCGAATCGAAAATGTGTACATCACTACAAATTGGTATAGAAATTTCAAAATTTATTTGTGAGAAATTCTTTGTCGACTTCTCAGCAATCTAAAGCAGGGTGATTTTGTTTTTTACTGTAGTACTTTTTTTTTAAATACCCAACATTGCTCTGAATGGCAAAAAGGTGTAGAATTCCCAAGAGAAAGTTAACCTTAAGACGTCCTAGCTTTATTCTCAATCATATAAATACTTACATCTTTAGGGCTTCGGTGTTCAAATATCATCGTAGCATTCACATTAAAATATATATCAGAAAGATACACACATTCTATGGTGATTCACACACATAGAATTGTAACAATAATACACACTTTCTGACATACAGTGAGCTTTAATGTAAGTTTAGTTTAGAACATTAATATCAACAGCTTTAAACTTTAGACATAACTTTGAATTACGCCTGAAAAGATTTAAGAAAAGTTTTCTCACATAACTCATACGGTCTTGATTTTATGTTTTTCAATAAAGCGCCACCTTCCTATATAGCGTCTATAATACTTGGAAGAAAATCTTAAAGTTTTACAAGGTTGAAGATATAATATGTATTTATTTTCTTTAGTGAGTTAGCGGTACAGTGAATCGAAAGGTACGAGAACACGATATTTGTAAACTTGGAAGTGATAAGTTGAAATATTTTAACAACTGTCTAAATAATTAAGATTATAAGCATTCATCTAAATTCTAAAACTTACTTTGTTACTGAACTGATTTTGTCGTATTCTCGAACTAAATAATGTTAAGCTTCCTAGGAATTAGAAGAACCACGTATGGATTTCTAAATCACGATTAATTCGCACGTTCCCTAAATTACCTACAGTGTACGGCATGTGGAGTGTATTAACTTGGTTTTCGTATAACTTGTAAGAAGGAATAAACCAGTGTATCTAAATTCTGGCACTTTAGTCTTCTGACTGTGCCCGCGGCTTCCAGATCTTTTATTGGAAGTCCTTCTTCTGACATCCGGATCTCGTAATCATTTAAGCTGGGACCTCTCGATGGATAGTCGAGTGTGTATTCTCGTACATAAAAAGTTTTGTTACAGTCTCTCAGGGCTACTCCCGAATAAAATAATAAAGATAAATGTTCTATATTATACTATATCCTCACGCCGCATCCCTGGCGGGGTAGGCAGAGAGAACAGATCGCCAGACTTTTCTATCCTTCTTTACACACACTTGAGGTTTCCGTCACATTTGTGTAATTCATCGTACACACTCTACGATTCCTTTTACTCAGAACACGTCCGTTCATGAGAATCTTGTCTACGTGGTCAAGCCATGTGGTTCTTGGACGGCCACGTTTCCTCACACCTCTTCTTTCTCCCATGGTATATTTTCTTTGTTATCCTTTCATCGTTCATTCTCTCTATTTTAGTCACAACATCCGTTTTTCATTCACTGATATATGTATGTATATAAAATAATAATAAAATACACAATAGATTCATGAATGTAATTTATTTCTACATAAAAGAAAATACAACAAGGACGATTATTACAAAAGATAGGAAGAAGGAACATATTATTTTTGAAAGAGATGACCTTATTCCTTTTCATTTCGCTTCGGTACACATTTATTTATTTCCTCTTTTTACTTTTACATCGCTCGCAATCTCCCATTTCTCTCACAAAGTTCCCCTATTCGTTTTTTGTTCCCCGTCTCTGACCGATTCATAAATCACGAGGGTATTTTTCACCAAAGTGAGTCACACAGCGGGTTTCAGAACGTATTGGAACAATGCCTAACATTGCCATACCATAGGTACAATATCTAATACGGACTTTGTGTTCTACGGGAAATTCAGACAGAGAAAAATCGATAATTTTTATTTGAATAATAATATGAACAGAACATAGACGCTGTATCAAAATGTTATACGTACGGCTCAGTGGATCTGAATATTACAAAAATGTAAACTGTTTTTTAATGAATGCCTATTTGTATTAAAAAAAATACCGAACCATGTTTGGGTCTAGTGTTGTTAATACTGTAACCTTCGTAAATATATCAACGTTGATATGGATCAGAATACAAAAGCATGAAATTCGAGTACTACATACATACTTGGTTCAGGTGGTTCAAGTACCGTATTGATCATGCATTTTGCATGGTTAACAATTTTAGCATTAATGAGTTTTAAAGCTACTGTAAGTCCAGCTATTTTAACTTCGATGTTTTTTTTATAATATCTCTTATATAAATTTTCTTATCGGACTTTTTAAAACTTGACTTATTTACGCTTATTGTGAAAACTGTATATAAGTACTATTAAGTATAACAAAGTAAATAAAATGTATTTTTAACATTTATTTATAAGTACAACTGCTATCATAAATAGTATACGAATTAATTTCTTACATAAAAAAAGTTTATAATGTTATGTTTTCAAAGCCAATGTAAATAAGCTTGATAAATAATAATAATAATATTCAGCTTTTTTATAGTATTGTTAGGATTTCTTTGAATTGACTTACTGAAACTAAAATTATCCTCTATTATTTTCTTCAGAAATGAACAACACATTCATTGTCGACTAGATATACTCATACATCTATAACAACTTTTTTTAGTATTTCAGTGAAAGTTTTACATTTCGTAACAAATTATATTTTGCGAACTCTAGCACGAACGAAATGAATGTCACGCGAAAGACAAACTAACGAAAAAAAATAATTAGTATTTATTGACCTTTATGAAACTGATTGATTCACGAATACGAGTCATGTTCGTGTATGATCACACATTAGAAAACATAATATTGGGTAACATTTGTAATTGCATGAATGAATGTGTTGGCTATAATACTATACTCTTTCAAGCACATTTTTTCTCAAGATTTCGACATTCAAAAGTAATTATTCCTACTCCCACTCATTCCTGACACTTTGATTGCCAATCTTCCATTGCAAACAGTACATTTTTGTCCAGTTTTTATCTGGCACTCTCAAAAAGATCCACCGTTCAGGACCATCGTTTCTGCTGTCTTCGACAAACCCTCGTGGATTCAAAAATATCCTCTTCTTGTCTTTCTTCATCCTTTTTGTAGACCATGGTGGTCTGTGTATCAAGATAACTGCTAATCTTGTGACGTAAGGGAGGCTAGTCGTGTTCATTCTTTGAACAAGTTGGTAGGTAGTGGTGGTACCCCCTTCGTTGTCCAATGTCGTCAGCCTATCTTTTTCTGGTGTTCTTCACCCTTAGGACCGATAAGTGTTGAAGTAGGAGATATACTATAATAGATGTATTTATAGTTATTACGCGCTGCCAACCTTTTTAAAAAATATTATTATCTACAAGTTAGGAAATTCTTTAGAAAGTGGAATAATAATGTGGAATAAATTAACTTAGCTGCTTGCCGATTCTAAAGTCGTTTTATGGCCGTAGTTTCAGAAATTACTAATCTTTTTGTGACCTCGAATGGCTATAATAATATTATTCTTATAAAATGTCTTTGTTCGAAACTTTTATATTATGTATCTACTGCTATCTAGGTACTTTTATAATGAGTATGAGGTTGGTGCCTTCTTCTTCAACAACTTCAATTAATCACAATGTATTGTAGTGTTCACTTACTTAGCGTGCAGCGCCAAGCTATCTTGGTATGGAGATTTTCTCCTAGTCGTCTGGTGGTCGGATACCAAGTGGCTCTGCTCTGGTATGACTGGAATCTCTTGGCCTCATTACGAAACTACGTGTAGCAATTCACACATGTTGTCAATTCATTCACGACAAAAGCAATTTGTTTACATGAAAATTGTAACAAAGGAATACTGTAGGTACAGTCAAAGAAAATCTTTCCCCCGATCCAAAACTCTTTTGTGAACATCAGCTGGGTTGAGAAGTATCCTACAACTACATTTCCCCATAGTATTGTAACAAGTAGGCATATTGACATTTCAAAAATTTCTAAAAACGGGTGACCTTATATCTCGACAACCTTATTAAATATTCTTTGGAAAAAAACAGTGTAGATATATTGAACTTTTATCTAGGGAATGACCGTAAAAGTTTTTTTTTGTCTTGTATAGATTTCTCACAGTAAAAATGTGTAAAACACCTCTGATCTTTTTTTTGAAAGACAGCAACTTAACTCGATTCGCACTGATTTTTTTGTATTGATAATATGCATTAAAATTTAGGGAATAACCGTTTTTTTTTTTATTGAAGCGAAATTAACCCCAAAAAAATTGAAAAAAAACGCTATTTTTTACATTTTATAATGCGAATGTTCATGCGATTATGAACCTTAACGCCGCTGGAATGACCGTGCCTTAAGGGGTGAAGTTAGTTAATAATATACAATACTTAATGAATCCTTCCATCTAAACATTTTCTGCGAAGTTTACAACAGTTTTGAGGGTTTATGTAATATTGAACGCCATAACTCAGCTTTAATTTGTTGGAGTAAGATATAGTAAGTTATAGAGATTAATTCCATACACTTTGTGTGTACATACAGTAGATACTAATGTTATAAAATACTTTACTAAAGCTTGTCCAAACTTCTTGATGTGGTAATACAATATACACCACACACCCCCCAATACGCCAACATCTACGCCTACTGTATATTATTATGGAAATGCGGACATAATTAGGAAAACGAAAACGGGTAGCCAGTGAATTGCAAACTAATCTTTGAACATACAACAGTAATTTTAAAGATAGTCTTCCACTATTGCTGGCCCTTTCGTAGCCGAACAAAGAAGCCGCAGAAGTCATAGAGAATCTTTCTATTTCTTGTCTATGGTCATAGCAAAATGACGGTTGGTTTGTTAGTAAATAATATTACAAGTTAATTTTGTCCCAGCCGCAGCTGAGCCAACGAAAATTTCGCATTTCTGTGCTTTTCCTACAGAAAAATAACCTTATAGTAGTACCAACAAGCCTAACATAAAACATATGTCACTTTCCTAAATTATTTACAAGACACATTATATCACTTTTTCTGTCACTTCATTTGCTCGGCTACGAGTGGACCCGCTATAGTCAAGGAGTTCTAATTAAAATTACCTAATTAATCTTCTTTCGCGAGAATTTAATCTTCTATTATTAACACTGTTGTGTCATCCATTATGAATTTTTTTCTCAAGGACTGATTCCAACTTTCCTATGAATTCTATTGAAGCATTTCTTTTAAGTAATCCACCCACGAAGCAATACTCGTTGTTTGAATAAACCCACACAACGAATTTTCTTCGTAAAATTGAATTCTACAAATTAGATCACTCTTTGTTAGAATTACAAAAAAGTCTCAAAGAGAAATGTAAAAGAAGATGCAAAAAAACATAACTTATAATTAAGTATTTATCATGCCGTATTTCTTTTGGAATTGGAATGAATCGAATGCCTCTAATTGTAGCAATTCAAAGAGCTTTTTTCGTCCACACAGGCGAAAACTTTTATGGATTTTGGGAACTGCGGTTTTAATCAAATTAATATTATTATCTTTGTAAACTATTTGTTGTTTTTAAAGGAAAATGGACAAAAGTGGTTCAACAGCTTCCACTGACGAGATGAGGGGAAAATAAAAGTGCATAGGTGTCTTATCATTCTGGCAAAATATTATCAAATTCTGTCCCGGGGGAGTCTCGTTATGGTCGTTTTTGTCCCAGGTCCCGGGAACAAATAATATGATTTTATGTTCACCTTGCTTTATATTTTGTCGGCATTTAAGTGTTACTGAGTGTAAAACGAAGCGTATAAAGTAAAAAAGGGTTGCCCCCTCTACGTATGTATATTGCGAGTAACTACTACCTACAGGTAAGATAAGATCGTCAAATAAGGCCCAGTTGCTCGACAAATAGTATTGTCGGCTGGCAACGGTAAGGAGACAGAAAGCGTTGCACCAAAACAAAAGTAATATGCTATCGTAAGATTTCTTCCTATCCGTTTACCGCTGCCCCCACGTCCAGTAAACGTAATGTACCGAGGTGTACTGACGAACTATACTGCTAGAAGTGCTAGATGTTTTCTCTCTTAAAATCGGGGCTAGTAATGTAGAAGCAACACAGCGTCGGTCTCTTTATTTAATTTTATTTTTTAAAAAAGGATCTGGGCTTGCAATACATACCCAAATACTTTTCTACACACCTTGCACTATGCTAAAACCCTGTATCGCAAAGTGTGGAATGCGTCGGGGTTTGAACCTGGCACATCGTGACCTCCCGCTTGGGAGACTGCCGCCTCAAACAACTGCGCCAACCATGTACTCGGTCGTTACCAAATAGCCGATCAACCTTTACATATTCAATTTCCTATCAATATCACTTATTATTTGTAGAATAACTAGTATTATATTTGTATAGGCATATTAACATAATGAATCTATTGTATGACTTTTAATTGTTTATCACGTGGGCGAAGATCCGAGTAAATATTTCATTGTAAATTATATAGTATTCAATATGAATTTAATTTGAGTAATATTTATAGTGAATTGTTTAGCTTGTGTGGGATCAACGAACAATGAGATTCATTACAATTATAATGTTACGTAGATATTTTCTTGTATTCAGATTTCCTATTTAAATATTTTGTTATGTAAATCGATTTAATTTTTGAAGACCCACCGCAGTGGTTTTTTTAGCCAGTTGCACTAATTAAAATATTTTGTTGCATTAAGGCTATACAATATACATACCACATTTTAAAAAAAATCTGAAAACCGGAGACCTTAGTTCTCGACAGCCTTACTAATATCTTGTATGCATTTCACAAAAAAGTTTGTATTGATAAAATGCATTTAAATCTTGTAAATGACCGTAAAAGTTTTTTGAATAATAATAGCCATGAGCCCGTTGCCGAGCATGTATCTAGCTCCGAAGAATCGCTGTCACGTTAGTACTGATCCTGTCGATGATGCCATTGGAGGTGACTATGAAGGCCGATTCTGGACATGCACACTCGTCACACTTTGGACACGGCTGCTCCTCATTTGTGACGGGTCTGCGGGTGGTTCTGTTTTGCGGCAATTAAAATGCACTAAAATCCAGTAAATGGCCGTAAAAGTTTTTTGAATGGAGAAAAATTAACCCCAAAAAGTAAAAAAAAAAAAAACGCTATTTCTAACATTTTCTCATGCGTTTTATCGTATCATTGTTAATGCAATTTTGAACCTTAATACCGCTGTAAATGACCGTGACGTCAAAGTTAGGGTCCGAGCTCAAAAGTCTGCTATGACACATCTCTTACGATTGTGTTGTCACAATCGTATTTACAGTTGACAATCTAATTGTTTTTTGTTTTGCTCTATTTTTACACCGAGACAGATAGCGTATTGTGTTATGTCATTTTGACATGAAGATATTATCTATTTGTTTTGTATTTTTTCACGATTATTTTCTTTTTCGTATGACGCAAATATCAATCAAAACCGTGAAATTGATATGAAGCGTCCTTGTATTATTTGGCACATCAGAACAGCTCTGATATACAAAGTATAAAGACGGTGTGTTTTCACAAACGTCATGATCGACTAGATCCATTTATCTTTACTTTCACGATATTAGCTTTAATTTAGGATAACCAGTGACACGTGCGATAGTGTGCATTACCTTATCAAACAACGCACACTGCATATATGAGTGTGAATGCCTAGGTATTAATCAAACGTATTTAACATTTTTTAAAAAGCCAGTTAATTCCGTAATTTTGTAAAGAAAATTATTATACTTGTTGAATAATATCGAGGTTTCTGACCGTCGGTACATGGTGGAAGTCCATTTAGTTTTAAAATCCACATTACTGACTTTAAATTACGCTTGAATAGTATTTAAGAATGCTCAATGATAGACAAAACTTTTTTTTTATATTCCCATTGTTTCAGCTTGAAAAGTTCTTTTCCCCTAACAATAACTTACTTCTTACTTACAATTTTCGTCTGTGAACGACGTTTGACTGCGATAGGTTCAAAATGTTAGCAACCATCTTTATTGCACTGACCTGTTCTGACTGACAAAATCTTGTAGACTACGGGCTATGAAATATCGCCTATATAATATTTTTATTTGTAATGTTAGTATAGATGACTTGATTCTTATACAGACATCTATAATATTTCGATAGTCGATAGATAATATCAATCATTGAATCGCATCTGACGCCCACATTATGCCCATTATATGATACAATAAATATTGTATCATAATAATATTGGAAATTCTAGACAGTAATACACACACAAATACCATATATCTTTTTTTGTCTACAAAGTTTCAATAATATATAATATCATCAGACATATTATCAAATATGTGATTGTGTTTATAGATAATACATAATTAGTTTTATAGTTTCATTCACTGTGTATGATTGTTTAATTGTTATTCACAATTTATTCAAATATCGTGCCTACTATTAAAGTTCAGGTACATCTTTGTACACTTGGCACTTGGCATAGCTTTAATTGTAAAGTACAGAATACATCTTCAAGTATGAGAATCAAAGGGGATAATATAGATATAAGACCTGTCGTTTTTAAAACGTGAAGAAAGGGAACAGCTTTTTAATCATTGAAGGATTCTCGGTTAGAAAACATTATCTAATACTCATTTGTTCAGTTCCTATTATGTAAATATTTTAATACAGCCTTGGTTCTGTAATTAACTACTCGAATTTAATAATCATTTATAAGTTGCTCTAGTTTGAGAGACCCAGTTTTAGTATCTAATACAAATATGATTCTTCCAATTTCTGTGTGAAGTAAATCCATATATATCGACAAATAATAAGACACTTTTATAGATATTATTATATTGACGAGATAAGTAATACACGTATTAGTTTTCTAATAGACTTTGTATTTAGACAACATCGTTCTGTGTTATTTGATCATAGCGTCTACGCATCTGTATGTGTTCGCTTCGTACTAGGGGGGTGGTAGAAATATTTGTGTAGGATTCACCATTTCCTCCCACATCTAACCCCGCTTTTCCACCCCCCTAGCAGAGGGGGTTCGTTTCCATAGTCACTGCAATCGATGTTGCCCTTTCATTCTTCTCTCCTCTGTAATACCATCCCATTTAAGAGAGATTTATGTTCGATATTTTATTTTCATTGTATTTTTATTTCATTTTCCTTTTACATTTTTTTACATTAAGTGTTTTCTTTCCCTTGAATTACATGAGACTTTTCTTTTTTTAGAAAAAAAACATCTCGTAATTTCCCTCACCTAGGAGTGAACGTGTAGTGTTTCCAATGTAACTTAGTTATATACTTTATCTACTTCACTTCTGCTACAACATCACAATAGTATATCCCAAAGAGGCGGTAACCAGTGAACGCTGCGTGTTAAAAAAAAACACAACATTCTCTTTGCGCCAACAGGTATATAACATTCAGAATGATTATGTGCCAACATATACCTATATGACATTGCGAATGGGCGACCCATATGGGCAACTTATCGATGTGAGGAAGCGTGGCCTGAACCGATCATGTCGGTCGAATCGCTATGTAAAAAAAAACCGGAGAGCGTGGATGACAAATTGCATGAATGCAATTTGTAGCAAGGAGTGTTTGCAAAAATAAGGGGTCTGGCATTGTGTTCAGGATCGGTGTATGATTTTGTCTTCTCCACATCATATCCCATTTGTTCAGGGTCGGCGGCTCGGATTCTCGGATTTGCGAGGCAGTCTTCAGGAGTAAGTTCCAGGTATTCCAAGATCAATATGTGACTAAAGAAACTAAAAGAAAGCATCTCCAGTCATCTGAATTAATAATATCAAAATAATTTCCGAAGTTTATAATATTAAATTTAACTTAACGTAACAACGTGATTGTTTATTAAATCGTTCATAAAAAAACTTGCCTTTTTTCTTCCCACTCACCAAACAAAGGTTCGCTACTTTTAGGTCACGACAAAAATATTATTTTAGGAAATATGTTTTTATTCCTCAGTTTTCTGTTATTAATTTCCTCCGGACGTACCCACGCAATTCCATTATAAATTTTGTCACAATCGATATAAACTTTACACCTTCATTTTTCTGTAGATATATCAGAGATGAATTCGCAAACCTGAATCAACTAAAAATTGCTAGTTAGTTTAGGTCGACTTGAATTTAGGCTTCGAAATGTGCCATGAAAATCGCGTACATTTGTTTGTAGTCTATTCCCATATAATGAAATCAGAATCAGCGAATGTTGGAAATTCATTATATTAAATTTTGTATAATACCATAGTATTTGGTATCATTAATTTGTAGAACAAATGGTAGATTGAATACCAAATCTCGGTATATTCATATTATAGAAACAAACATATTGTATGCTCGTGTAAATTGTAATAAGTGTTATAAGTATTGTTTTTCTTTGTTTTATGCTTCCATTTTATTCACTCAAAATAAATAAATACATAAAATGACAGCTTTGCATATTATATAAAGCACTGTTGACATGATCTTGTGACATTCCTGTGTTCACTTAAGGGATGTTCATTGGCGAACTAGTAGTAAGTTAATACGACTGAAAATATAAATCGAATATCTAGGTTTATGCCATTTCAATTTTATGTCCAAGTCTATTTTTATTATTGGACATAAAACATCTATATAATTGTACCATTCCGACTCCGGGCACATAGAGCTAGTATTCATATTTCTGTCTGAAATTAATATTTTTTTAATATCACAGAGAACATTACGTAGAATTATTAATTTTATCCTGAATTCCTATGGTTTTCTTTATCAACTTTTCCAAATTACTGACTAACTTTTTCGTACGTAATTAATTGAAACCTATTTATTTACATTTTTACAAGTTTCTTTACAAAGTTATAAATAAGTTTATGTTCTCATTTTTACTTGGTATTGTATTTTTTTATATTGAAGTGTATGTGTATTTTCATTACTAATGAAAAGTTTTTTTCATTTTTTCAGACCCGTGTGAGCAGTAGGACAGCGACAAGAACCAAAAAACCTAGTGCCCTTTTACCTGCTTCGCAGCAAAACGAGAAAGGTAAGAACTTGTGTTAAAGCTAATTAACATTAATTGTTTCGTCAATTTTGTCTGAAACGTAATAAGTTCTGAACTCTTCTATTGAAAGATACGAACATTACAGAATGAAATGAAATAATTTGGGATGCTTGGGACAAGAGGGTGAACGGATAACAAGAAAAAATAATACATGGGCCCTGCAGGGTGAAAAAAGAGATTTAGGGAATCTCAAACGTTCAAAAACCGCTGTAGGAAGTAGAACGAACGTGTTTAGAATGTGTTCGATGAATTGCATGAATGTGACGGAAGCAAGAACTGTAGAACATATAGAATAGAGCATGACAAAAATCGACCATTATTGGATGGGTTATAAAATAAACACTGACGAATATCATATGTGATGGAGGTGAGGGATGATGAATGAGGATGCAAGTATGTGACGCTTCCTTTTATCTGCCTTGCCCATAAGGGATGAAGCGTGATAGCTAATTTTGATTTGAATTTCACTATGTTCTGTATGTGAGTGTTCGTCGTTTCTCTATAATTTTGTTAAAAATAATGTACTCAATTTTCTTAATTTTTTGCTCATTCTTATTATATTGTGAGTTATATTACGTCGAGCGATTTACTCTCCTCATATCCCACGAGGATATCAGGTCCGGGGTGACGTAATCTAATAAAAGGGTAACTGTAACGACACTTTAAGGACGCTTTTCCCTTCCTCTTTGAGCCATTATTACATAACCAACCCATAATAACCTAATATCGTCGAAGTTTCCGATTTTATCACTAGGTGATTTATTATTCAGTACATTATTATTTATAAGGTTCTATTTATTGTACTAAGTTGTATCCGCCTCTTCAAAGCACGAGTTTTCAATTCAATTTTGATTACACAATTTGCTAGAAGTACGTTCGTCTTTTACGGAATTTTTCGGAAGACCTCGTGCGCACTGGGTTGTTGTCTATATGTTGTAAAATTTTTGAATTTGTAATATATAAGTTTCAAACCTAAGTATTTTTATATAAGGAAGCGATAGACATTGTGAGTTATATGTATGTTTTATTTTATTCATCAACCTTCAATTAACAAAGTGGATAATTATTTTGGCTTCAGGATCCGGTTAAATAATACAGGGACCTGCTCGACTACAACATTCCATACTAACTCTTAAAATATTTGACGTATGCGTGGCTGACAAAACAATTTAATGTGCAATTTCTATAATGTTATGTTATAAATAATAAACCTACAGTACATGTATTCATAAATTTATGGTATGTATTGCAACGATAAAAAAACATTGTTCTTAAAACCGGTTATAACTTGTCTAAACACATAAATTTCCAATTATAAACTGGATCGATTTTATTTGATACTTATGATTCAATACATACATGTCTAAGGTTTTATTGAATAACTATCATAAGTTGTTCGTGCGTAAAGATAAAAATAAATTGCGACTAATTTCTTCTCGATTTCAATTACAGCAGTTCGGAGCCCAGCTATGACGTCACGGTCATTTTCTACGGCGCTTTTTAAGGCTAACAATCGCATGATAGAATCTTAAAAATAGCGTTTTTTTTTTACTTTTTGGGGTAATTTTTTATTCATATTTTTTTTTTAGAATTTCATCACTAGATTTTAATGCATATTATTTATCAGTACGTAAAATATTTTTTTCTTTGCGACTTCCGGGAAAAAGTTGTAGTAGGTATTTTGAATCAAAATCATTGGTGCTTATAACATTTTTTTTAGAAATCTATGCTAGATATAAAAAATATTTTACAGTCATTCACTAGGTAGAGGTTTAATATATCTACATTCCACTCTATTTTTTCAAAAGCATCGAGATCTAAGGTCTCAAAAATCTCTCTTTTTTAATCTCAATATACCTACTATTAATACATTACTAGGTCCAATTCTATAACTTTTTGAACTAAAATAATTTGTTTTACTTTTATTTCTGAAAAAGGGACGTCTTGATTTAGTTAGTACGCACTTAATTTCAGAATTGGCCCCATTATAAAATGACATTATGTGATGATGACGTACAAATCAGAAACTCTCACACTTGCCTAGTGATTTAATTTTATTCTTACATATTTCACATTTTTGTATAAAACTGTGGCTTCCCAGATTCTCAAAAGGAACAGTGAAGGATACAATTTTAAAACAAATTTATTTACGTATGTTTTCATTGTCATACTAACTATTTTAGTACAAAACAACATTCCTTCCTACTAATGGTTTCGTGTTGTTTCAATAGATGGCGGTGACGATGTCATAAAAAGATTGTCGTAACCCAATTTAATATGTATCATTTTTTAATACCTTATTTACAAAGGTGTAAGGAAGCACGGTCGTCCAAGATCCAAGTCATGATTCATTTGCTCAAGGACGGGCATGTTTTTTAATAAAGGGACCTATATTGCGTATAACGAATTGCATTGTGTGACGGAACCACAAAGTGTGTGTAAGGATGGGGAAATATGGAGTGCCGTTCTCTCTGCCTACCCCTCAAGGGATAAGAATATAAGATGGATGTGCTTTTCGTAAGAAATATTTCAGCCTCAGATACGTTCTGTACTTTGTAAGTCAAAATGTATGTTGTTTTAACGATAATTGATAACTCCCTTGGGGAGGGAGCAGGATGGATGTCCCGTCGCTTACGAGTCGGCTTTGGCTGGCTTAAGTGACCGCTTTATGCTTAGAGCAACGTTCACCCATTCCACCATATCCTGCTGATATCAACATTCACATAATAACCTTATGTGAATGTTGATATTTCCCGCCTTCGTTGAGGAAAATCTCAATGTATGCCATCTGAGAGGTGCAGAGGCAGACAAATCCAGTTAATACCTAAATAATTTTAGGCATATCCCCCTCTAATAATTGGTAAGTCTTACACGTAATTACTTAGGTATGTAAGTTGTAAAAGTATGTAAACAAATAAACAAAAGTAGATTAATATGATTTTATTATTGTGTAGATGAGAACATATGATAAAGCTTGGCACTTATCCAAGTTTTCTCTCATTTCTAGTTCCATGACATCGTATTTCACTTCAGACTAATAATATTAAAATACGATATAAGTAATCTATATATCAATTTACAAAATGAAATCGTGCCATCTAATTCTCCTCCACTTATCATTGTTGTTTATATATTAGGCCAGTGTAAAAACATCAGAAAAGGGGGTATAGCGTCAATAATTCTCGGAAAGCTGGAAACTTTTTAAATCTCTTTCTTTAACATGCAAAGAAGGTTTCTTGAAGTTTGCACCAAATTTGCGCTTGTGCAACGTACAGGGTGACCCAAAAACCGAAACATTTTTGTACTTTTTTCAGTTTTTCACTAATAACTTCTAAACAGTGCTTTCTAGGAAAATATTGTTTTCTCATAAATTAAAGTACGTGATATTCTGCGTCGTTTGAGCATAAATACTCTTTTGTACATCAAAAAATAATTATGATACAGACACTGCCAATCACATATGAATTTTCTCAACAAATTGAAATATTCATATTTTTCTCTTTTGATGTCGAATAACTCCTCAATTAAGGTATTTACGGCAATATTTCACTGAACATATTTAATGGTGGGCTAATTTTCGATAACTTGAGATTAAAACTTTACACCTACAGCGCATAGTTTAAGATGCACAGGTGTTTAAAGAGAGACGAATGAAATAAAGAAATTTATTAAATGATAGATTTAGATATGTAAAAGTAAAGATTATTTAAATTTTACTCTTTCATTTTGTTAACCTTGTTCTTAATATAGGCCTTGTAGCCTGTAATGAAAATCGATTAGCCTCCTGCGATGTCGACTCCCAACTGTCAACTCATCTCTTATAATTTCACTAAAGTAAATTATTAGGTGCAAAATTTCGTCGAGAGTTTGTCAAATATATTATGACATTTGTCATACACGGTCTCCGATTCCTAAAAACGAATCCGTCCTTGAGAATCTTGTCGACATAATCAATCTAGGTCTGTCTCGGACGGCCACCCTTCCTTACTTCTAAATTAAAGAGCAGTCTCGCGTTCTGTCCTCTATGTTATCCCCGCAAGGCATGCGGCTTAATTTCTGATATATACATACCTGTCACGCAAATAAAAACTACATTAGTAGTACACTATTTGTAGTAGGTGGTAGTAGTTATATAAAGTACGCATGATTTACCCGTAGAAGTTTTTCTACCCAACTATTTTTTTTCGTGTAAGACCTTCAATCCACAATATTCCACATACACCCTTTTTTCACAAGATTTACAAAAAAAGTGATAACCTGTCGTAGCAATATATACCTAATATTTTACAATAATAATTCATCTGTCGGCAAAGTAGATTCCTAGATTTTTTGCTGCCCCGCCATCCCTCCCTTTTGTAAAACCACGTATAATAATAATAATGTCTGGTCTGGTGTGGAATTTTTTGTTACTATTTTTTGTGGATGTCCTATTCAAAGATTAAAATGCTGTCTGCATCTGTTGCTTTTTTTGTTGTTTTGAGCCAATATTATTACCATTTTTTTTTTCAAATCACATCCTCAAGTGTTTTTTTTTACTACAACACATATCGTAATCTTTTGAAATTATTGTTGCCTTTGGCTGTGAAATATTATATCTAGGGTGAAAAGACGCAGAACCAAGGTATATAGATAGATGTAGATAGTAGATAGAAGCGTAGGAAACAAAGGACAAAAACAGAAATATATTTCACCCAAGAGGTTGGGGAATAACCTTGAGTGACCTTCAAAATCTTAGAAGTTGAGTTTTTCATCAAATTCTTTGCGGTTTTTTCTGAAAACTTTTCAATGTTTAATTTTCTTCATATTTATCTCACAGGCTGTTTATTATGCTGTGACTTTATGTGCACTCTTTCGTCACTTTTCATTATTCGACCTTGGAATCTCATCTGGCGATGTCGAATGTCATTATTTTGATTTCTTCTTTCATTTATTTATACTTTAAATAACAGAGATAGTAACAGACCACTGAAAAAATAAGTGTTACCCAAATATCCATGGAAAGAGCCATGCTGGGTATCAACCTGAGAGAGAAAGAGAGTGCGAAACGAAACAGTACGTCAGAGAAAAAAGTCATAGATATCACCCAAAGTATCGCAACTCTTAAATAGAAGTGGGCACTGGGCACGTCATATATGGCTAGAGATCCAGAAGACAAATGGTCAAAGAGGATCTTAACCTAGAAACCACAAATAACTCCAGGAGCGTGGGGAGATCACCACTACGATGGAGAGATGACCTCGTTAAACATGTAGATGTCAATTGGATTCAGAGACCACAGAATAGAACATCGTGAAAGGGATCAGAGGAGGCCTTCGTGCAGGAGTGGGCTGATAAGAAGATTATAAAAAATGCATAATGTTAAAATCCATGATAATAATAATATTTATTTATTTATCGTATGGTCAATAATGGTACATCACATCAATTTACAATAATAGAGCTCATGTTTGATTGTCAGAAATTAAAAATTAAAAGTATTGTTTCTCAAATATTCGGTCGCCGATTCGTTGAGTGTCAAGAAATCCTCTATATACTACATAGCTTGATTTCACATTATTACTAGACCATTATTAGAATCTCACCTGTTATTAATTTATTATTGTTCAACTTCCCAGGTAGATTCCTATAATAACCATCTATCTACCTACCCTTAACAAAAACAACTTGTAAAGATACATTTATTCATATTATATATTTGGGGTGTCCGCTGTCTATTGTTCATAATGTTTTGTTATGTTTATTGTATTACCCTCCTCTGCCTTCAATAGGATAATCCATTAAGAGGGTATAAGTATAAGCAAAGGTAAAGGTTGTATTTAATTGATGAAAAGGTTCAACGGGGGATGAAACAATGAACTTTTATCATGCAGAGTACTTATAATTTTATATAACACCTATTTAACAAACTTTTATTTTATCTTGAAATGATTATACTTTGAAACATTCTTTGTTCAATTTTAAAGCAATCTTCTTATTAATCTAAGTTCAAAAATATTTTATCTAAATGGAGGTAAAGATATACGAAGAAAGTATTGCGAATCGGAAATGAGCCTGCGAAAACTTTGAAAAGTAAATTATTCAACAGTTTCAGTTTTGATTTGCCGCACATAAGTTTATAAGAACAGCACTTTCTCAGTGTTTTTTTTTAAATGCGTTAACTTGTAGAGCAGTAGAAACTTTTGTGACTAAAAAAAGCTTCTCCATTTCAACTTGTATTTCACGAAGACTTTGAATTTTCAATTTGATTTATAAAAAATAGGCATAGTTAAAATATGTATGTATAAAAATCGTATACGATGATGATTGTCCTATTTAAATGTTTTCCGTGTCGGGACGGTGCAAGCTGAATTTAATATGAATTATGAACAGCTTGCTTTGTAGCTACCTCCTGAAGGCGGTGATAAGCTGGTCTTTACAAAGGGTTTTGCTAGTGTGTTATACATGGTTTGGTCCAGCGACTGTGAAGAGTCTCTCATAGGAATAGCTCTATTTCGCTGTGCTTGGTTTTGGTTGTTGATGAAATTGCACGAAGTAAGTCAGCAAAAAATGTGACAGAGAAAACGTCAAAGTGTGGACTTATTATGCGGAGATGCGATATCTTCCAGTTAATTCGGTATCTCTGGGATCTCTGGTTACTTTACATTGTGGGAAATTCTGTGTTAGTGTGAAAGATTGGGTTATCTTAGGATCATATATAATGTGAATTTATTTTTGTATATAATTACGCCCTGAATTATAATACTGCGATACTTAGGCGTATTATTTATCTACAGGTTTATAGGTTTTAATCTCTATTATAAAATGTGTTTTTTAAACGGGCGATGTTTTGCGAAACGTTAATAAAATAGGCGGATGTCCTCGAAGATAACATTATTATTATATTATTACCGTGAGAAAATCATTCCGATATGAAAGCTTACATCACTTCTTGAGAAAATATCACATCTATTTACATAATTTGCCAATATATTATGTACATATTAAAATAGTTCTTCTGATATGTATAATAAATGGTTGTATCAATGACATTGAACTAAAGTGATTTGAGTTGGTGTGCCAACGAAAATTCAATTTAATACGACAATGACTTACGGAATGTTCAACCGAATGTTCTTGGTGTAAGTTTAAATACTCACACTATTTATTTATGCATGGCCCAATTGCGTAGAACGAAGTTAACCATCGCATTCTAGCTGTACGATCCATGACGTCCACAAATCGGGTTCAACATCTGATTTCCTCTTTCACTGTCTTCTGTATTGGGCTATCTGCTACTATCTAAGAGGCACAAGCTGGACAATGTCATTTGTCCACCTGTCTGTGGTCTTCCTGCTCATTTGTTGTCTCAAGGCCTCAAGATATTCGTATTATACAAAATTTTGGTTATGTTTCGTTGTAGTTTCAACCACAGCTCGAAAAAAATTACGATCTTCAAATTTTACAATCTTCACGTTATGTTATGAATGATAAATTGTGTTGTTACTTGCGATGCAATTCAACACGTGCGATGACCTTTTAAAAACAGATTAGAAAACATTATAGTCAACATCACTGGCGGCGTGGCGTGGTGCGGCGTGTATAACCATTAACTCTATACAATATATCGTACCGTACGTACTCGTGCATGATGAATAATTCGCCCACAATCGTACTGTACATCGTACCTACATAATATTATACAACACAACATATCCATCCATTCCATACAAGCAACGTGCAAGTATTTATGATTGTACCGGGACCTACCAATGAAAATTCACGAAGGGTAAGTTAAAGGCATTTCTTGTTAAATAAAATAACCATTACTACTACTTCGCCCTTCAAATTCCATCGAGGAAACACAAGGAGGTCAGAAGGCTCCTCTTTTCCTAAGTCATTCTATGCTCTTTGATACTCACTACTTACTATAATGTTTCACTATGAAAATTATGGGGACTGAACTGCACTCCATCCGTAGTAACTCTGCATAATTATCATTGGGAAGGTTCGATTTGGATTCTCTGTCAAATTATAATACGTTTCTCACTTTTTAAGTACAAATCACAGTTTTTGGTGTTACGAGTTGTGTTACGAGGCTGAACAGGGTGAAAAATGTCCATATCCGTGGAAGTTTCAAAGTCGTTCCCATTGGAGAAAAGGTGACCGAGAATAGGCTAAGATGGTACAGACACATTATGAAATAGCCACAGGATAATATGATAAAAAAGGACAATTGACATAGAATAAGTAGGACTCAGAAGCCCCCAGGTAGACCCCAGACTACTTGGATGTCCACAATCCCAAGGGATCTAAAGGAAGCGTGGCTTCGTGCAAAGGATGCGGGGGACAGAAGGACTTGGAGGATGAGAACTAGGAGAGACAACTCCAAGTAAATGGGACAAAGGCGAGGGCGAAGGAGAAGACAAATCACAGAAATTCTCAATTTAAAAGATGTGGTAAACTTCGAGCGTTTCCGAATTATTTTCTAGAATAGCTGAAGATGCTGTATTCGAATAACTTGCAAAAACTACTATGGTCTTGCGTTACATTCATACCCGGTTACGACGAAAATTATGTAGGTTGATACTTATATTACGTATGTCGATTTTATACCAGCACGCGAATCATTGCGTGAGACATGACATATGGTGCTATATTTAAACCGTCGCATTCTCCCACCGACTTTTATATATACATTCTACATAATAATATAGGTTTACAAATAAATTTTCTTCTTTTTATACACAGTTCACATGAGGCAAATCATTATAATACGAACATAAATATATCCGTCAGTAATATATTATGCATACAATTCTTGATACTTTATTTTTCTTTGTGGTAATGTTATTTCTTTCCGCATTTTACTCGCCGTTCGGTTTTAATTAATAAATTGATTTATTATTGAAGTTGAAGGTTCATAATACTGTATTATTATATCTACATGATCATTACGTATATTGGAAGCAGTAATGCGGATAATCGATTTGATAAGCACAGTTGCTTTTGCACGTTTTTTTTGGGGAGGCAACGATTTAGCAATACCACTCATTTGCTAGACTTGCCAAGACACTTCTCAGTACTTATTATCAGTTAGAAAGTCTTAAATAACTATATAAACTCATCAGCCTGATACTGGGAAACATTATCCTACCCAGATATCATGGATATCGAAGGATTATATGATTATATTAAAAACCCTGATTATTATTTCTTACGATTCTGTCTGGCCGGTGTTTGTGCTATGTTTTTGTCTTATTCTTTATGAATCTGTGTTAATTCGTTGTTTGAGACCCTATAAAAATAAAATAGGTAATACGAGTAGTAATTTCTACTCATCAGTCTTGGCTCTCGGCTCATTTTCACAGAACAAATTATTCTGGAAAAAGCTACAGATAAGTTCAATTCAGAATCGACATAAAATTCCTTTCTTGACAAAAAATCTTTTGTTGGCATGCTCTTATGATGATCGGTTTTGAAATGTTAAGGCATATAAGGTGAACCATCGTAAAAATACCAAAACCGATTTAGCACGGGATTCATTGAGGCTATAAAACTAAAATCTTCGAAAGATTTTGCACGGTGAAATGTGAAATGAACGTGTTTTCTGACCTAATTAAGGAAAGTTAAATTAAGGTATTATTTAACAACCTTGTATCGACAAATGTTCACAGTATAGTTTATTATAATTAGGTAATTAATGAACTGATATTATAGATTGTTTCAAGCAATTCATTCACGACAGCTGTGCATAATTCAACATTACATTACAATGTATTTTATGCAGGAATGTACGTATGTAACTTATACTCGTACATTGTACCATTCACATATACAGGAACAACGTATCTTTGTTAAGCAATACCATGTTCAATGTTCATAGTTTGATATATTTATAGTCTTATTAATATTTCACATTATGTTATGATCTACGTATACATCTGCAATTCAGTACTATTCTTCATATGAATTTATTGTAAATTGTAACCGATACAGAATAATGTTTGCAATGGTTCCCAGCTCATTTCATTGCGTATACTGTCCTCCTTGTTAGTCAATGTGTGTCTAAAACTAGTAATACTAATTTTCCCATGTGTTTGTACAGGAATGTAATTGTACCAGGCCTTTAGAAGTATAATTTTTTGAACGATTTTCACAAACCTTATGTTGTTTTGGGAATTGCAAAGCACTTTTTTGGATTACCACAAATAAGTATTAAAGATATCCTTAAAAGGCCATATTCCAACTACGAAACTAGCAATGTATAATTTATCCTCTATATAGGCCATAGATATGACTCCTTACTAGGTCATAACGTAAATATTTCAGTAAGGTCATAACAGATTGTTAAGCTTTTCTGTCTTCGTCACCTTATTCTCGATGCGCTCCTAAACACTCGAAGCTATGTTAGTTTTCAAAGTAAGTAGTTATATTGTTCTGAAAAGGAATCCTGATAATATTACCACAATGAAGCCATATAAAGCAGACCTGTATATCTTTTAGTTTTAAAACGATAGCAATTTTCTTACAGTAATTAGAAATTCATGTTCAAAGGAAAGCAGTTTGGATTAAAGTCAAATAGTTTTATTCGCGTGGATCTGATTAAATTCTTAAATAGGTAGTCAGGTAACTGTAAGTTAAACCTAATATAGTATTAATAATGTAGCTACGAACTGCTTTGAATGTACTGGCAACGATATTATAAAATATTGTAATTGGTTTCTTTGATAGTACGAACTGTAGAATGGAAATGGTTATTTCTTTACAATGTACCAAGCTAGACATAAATATGAATAATGTTGTACTCTCTTGTACTTGAAATTCTATGTGCAGTCTAAAACCGAGAGATGCATTGCATATTATATGTTATATGTATGCCAATATTATACTTGTGCAATATATTATCGTTATTATAAAGTACATCAGCGATCTATCATTATTCGGAACATCTCGCAGCTCATGTCAAACCCTCCTATCTATAACAATATTGTCTGATTGACGAGTTCTTGAGCCTGATTGGAATAGCTATCCAGAATGTGTCAAATTTCAATTTACTCTTTGGCATCTAATACTTTTTGTAAACTTTGTGTCATCGTTTAATTTTTGCACCTATAGTTCACAATTGTGTTAATAAACTGGGTTGGTGGCGCTCTTGTATTCCAAGACGACTCTATCCTACGGCTATAGCTCTGTTTTTTCCATGCTATCTGTCGAATGAATGGTACAAGATAATTTATGTCTGTATGTCAATTTTTCCATGTCATTTCTATGGCGTTAACAAGCTGAAGAATGTTCTAGTACCTATAATATACCTACACTTGTCAGATGATATTAGTGAAGACATACTGTACTCGCTAATGTATGTATATAAAATATACTATGGATCCTTGTGTAAGAAAATAAGGAAAATATTACCTTGGAGGAACATTATAATCCTTTGTAGGATGTGAATTTATATTGCATCTATCTAGATATACTTACACACTATAAATTATAATTTGGTGTATGTATGGGAAAGGAGTATAAGTTACCAAGCAATACGCGAGTGGAATAATATGGGATTATACTTACAAAGTAGATAGTTCTGTTACAATATACAAAGTCATACATCTTGCCAGTCTCATTGTCTTGGATCTTAGATTACTAAGTACTTAATACAAACTCTATGAAATAATATTGGTAGAAGAGTTAGAACAAATTGTTAGTATACTTTGTATACTTTCTTCTTCTAATAGTCATTGATATAAAGAGAGAATGTTTATGTACATTATTGTATGGTGAACATTGTATCATTTTCTAAGCGTAGACTCAAGTAAGTATCTGCATGTTTACAACTTCTGATATTTTTCCCTTTATTCTGTCGCCTGATCCAAAGTCCACTAATTATTCCTAATATATTTATCATCCGATCAATTTAGGTACGTCTTATTTTTATACACACTCCTTGCCTACGTCGCATACATGGAATTTGTCATCATGCACTCTCTCCAATTTCTTTTACTCAAAACGCGTTCATCTTTGAGATGCTGGACGATCTGATCATATTCAGGTCAGTCTCGGAACGCCACACTATACCTCATACCTCTTTATTCACCCTCGCATATATCTTTTTAGTTGTATTGCCAATACTGGCATTATTCCTTTTCCCCGCATGCCCAAACCTTCTAAGTTTCTTATTCATGTTATTCCTCTATGATTACGTATTCGCCGGACAGGCAGGCGAGTGAGCCTTTAAGCTACTACCTAAAAGGCATCATTAAAGACATTATTGTCCGCATTAATTACCGATTTATTAATATTAATAACGATTGCGTTGTCTGATTATCAATACGAATATAATAACAGTCCTTATAGTTATAATGGGCGCCTAACAATGCTGCATTTTAATATGGAAGGATCGATATTCGTTATGGAACAAAAATATTTGATAGCTATGGAACATAACTAGTACTTGGTACTAGCTTCTCTCGTTGTATTATTATGAGTACTAAAGGTAGATGTACTCGTATAATATCTATTTAAATTACGTTAGGGCAGGAAGTTGGAGACGTTTTATTATTAGGCGAGTGGATAACAACAGATCCTCGTTAAAGAATAACTACAGGGAGAGTTGCTTCTGAATTATTCATAGAATAACATACAATACAATACTAGGTACTATAATATTATGTAGGTAGACTATTCTACATATTACATACTTGTAGTCTGTACCTTACACGATACTCATACATAAAATTGTACTGGGTTATGTACATACATGTTAGTTTAATATTACACATATTATTAGACAAATGTGCTTTCTTTCCCATATCTTAACATTTTTGTCAAAATACGTTACGAACTTTTTGGACTGTAAGTGCAAAATAAGAATAAAATCTATGTAATTAAATGTATTTTTACTGATAGTATAAAAAGCGGACCGAATACCAAAAAAATATCCGCTACGTTCACAACGGAAACTATGGGAATAATCTCATGTTTCAGTAAATTTCAGAGGAGACTTTGAAATTATTTTTTATCGAGAAAATTTACAAAATCAAATTTCTAATCACTACTGTAGTTGAAACATATTCTCATTTGTCCATGTTTTAAGTTTTAAGCATTGTTCCTTTCCCCGACGCAATTTTTCTCATGTTCAGTTACCAAGTAATTCAATGACTTGTAACAAATAATATTAATTATTATCGTCATGGATCAGGGAAAGGAATAGATTTTCATTTCAACTTATGCTTATTACAAATAGTTCGATAGCTTTTACCTGAACCTTTTCATCATTCACATTTCTAGAAACGGAAAGCTCTTTGAATAATATGATATGGCTTGTATTACCGGCAGAAATATTCTGCGTATTATGGATTTATTTATACCCCTCTTTTTCATTATTAAAAGCACTGTATAGTCAGGATTCTTTTCAATGAAAATCGATATTTTGAAAACAGGAGTGAACATGCTAAAACATGTAGTTGATATATAAGTATAATACGAAGGAGAATGCTTAAGAAATTCATGCCCGGCGCAAACGAAATGTAACTCAAATGAGCAAGGCTGATGAAGACGAAAATAAAAAAGACGGGCTGCCTTATACATAATCATCATATTATTCGCATTTAAACCGCAATTGTAAAGTGTTTAATGCTTCTTTCACTAATAGATTCATGTGACCCATGTAAACTTAAAATAGGTATTTCACACATTTATCCACTGATTTCGATGATGCCCCCTGTGCAGTATTTAATTACTCATTTTTACCCATCATTATAGTTGCATTTCGTTTGCGTCGGGCCTGGGTTTTTTCCATACTAAATGAGCACTCTCCTTTATTATGAAAATAGCATTATTATGATTTCACACGTTTATAATACAAAATTCCTTATAATAAAATAAGCGACATTCTTGTCCATTATGACATTCCGAAATATTAATTCTAATGATGTCATCATACAAAATAATACAAAGATCTTGTTTACTGCCAAGCAAGTCTGTGATGAGGCGATCTTATCTTCGTGTTTGGTCGGATCATACCAACTACTTAATTTCATATTGCCATTGTAATGCTAATGAATGCGAACGAAAACATAAAAAATGATGTGTCTTTTAAACAAATTCTTTACTGTTTTTTATGGCCATGTCAACAGATTCAATTAACATATCATTATATAGGAAAAAACTCGGTATACATTAAGGTGACCATATTTTTAAAAATAAAAAGGAGGACAAAAAATGCGTAAATAGCGCCGCGGGCGAAATTCTTATATTTGTCATAATACATACCTACCAAATTACATATACACAAAAGGTAAAGGTAATTAGCGCCGCAGGCAATTTTTTTTAGGAAACAACTGCATTTTAATGTATTTTTATACTATAGTACTAGTTAATTCACGGTATGATGAAAAAACGTGTAGTTTTGAGATTAACAGATTAATTTTAAAATGTTAAAAAGTAAAAAAGGAGGACAGAAAGGAGGACACTTTTGGAGGGAGGACAGAACCTAGAAAAGGAGGACTGTCCTTCCAAAAGGAGGACGGTTGGTCATCTTATATACATTGTATCGTAATGCGAATCTTTGCAAATTGTGATTGTTTTGTGTTTGTTACCAGGGGAAACGTGTCTTGAGTGAAGATACTATATAAATATGATTGTGGTTTGGTTTTGGTGATCTGTGGAGCCAAAAAACTTAACAATAAAAAAAAGGAAACAGCCACAATATTGATTCTATTGCAAGTATGTTTTTTGTCGCAGAAAACAATTATTTTATACTATGTTTTAAAAGTCAGAATTCTATTTTAGAATAGACCCACATTTAAACCTCTTCAGTATATTATACTGAAGAGGTTTAAATCAAAGGCTCTCTTTCTTGTTACTTTATTGAAATCATTAGAAACAAGGGTAGAAATGACGTTTAGACGGAATTAGACCAAATCTCTCAACGTCACGAAGTTTTGTGACCTTCGTGTGTCCCGATGAGCAACATCGTTAAGGGCTTGGCACCAAGAATGACGTCACAGTCATTTCCCACGGCATTAAGGTTCAAAATCGCGTGAACAATCGCATGATAAAATGGTAAAAATAGCGTTTATTCCATTTTTTAGGGTTAATTTTGCGTCTATTGAAAAACTTTTACGGTTATTCTCTAGATATTAAAGCATATTATCAGTACAAAAAAAAAATACTCCGCGACTTTCGGGAAACGTGTTTCCGTCTTTCGAAAAAAGATCAGAGGTGTTTTTAAAAAAAATTATTGAGAAATCTATACAAGATATAAAAAATCTTTTACGGTTATTCCCTAGATAAAGGTACAATGCATCTACCCAATTTTGTACCAAAGCATATTTAGTAACGGTTGTCGAGATATATGGTTTCCCGTTTTTAGAAATTTTTGAAATGTCGGTATGCATACTCTTAAGGAACATTTCTATTTGCCTTTACACGTATCGTCCATTTACTTTACCTTTCCCAAGTATCATTATTATTATTGCTTTTGCTTATTTTCAACATTTTATATATGTAGACACGCTATTGGGCCCCAGCAAACAAACAAGTCTTAAAGCTGGGAACCCAACTATGACGTCACATTTCCCGCGGCATTAAGATTCAAAATCGCATGATAAAATGTTAAAATAAAGTTATTTTCCATTTTTGGCGTTTCAAAAGCTAGTTAATTTATATAAATCTACAGTCTAAATACACGATTGTCGAAAAATATGGACCACATGCACTTCAATCAAAAAACTTATCCCTAGATTTTAATGCATATTATCGATACAAAATATTATTCTCCGCGACTTTTGGGAAACGAGTTGCTGTGTATCGGAAAAGGAATTCAGAGGTGTTTTACACATCTTTTTTTTGAGTCTATTCAAGTTATAAAAAATATTTTACGGTCATTCCCTAGATAAAGGTTCAATTTATCTACTCTATTTTTTTCAAAGCATATTTAGTTATAAGTTTGTAGACTTCTAAGGTCTCCCGTTTTTAGAATTTTTTGAAATGTCAGTATGCCTAGCTTTAAGTCTTCTATGCCATTTTATCAACCTGTTTTTTATTATTATTGTTATGGAGGTCGTTTATATAAAATATTACGATATCGTTTTTATACCTGTCATGTGAATTATTAAATAGACGTACTATTTAGCCAGTTGATAATATATAATAAGTCCGCAGTAGATATTCAAACCTTTTTTTTATATAACACAAGACATTGATCCCTCATTATATTTTTTCTCATTAAGATTCCAATCGAAATAATATTAATATTTGACGGTACATATACTTAAATAATATTTCAAATTAATTATTTATTAAAATGATATAAACTTGTACAAATACAAAAAACAGTCCCTAAGGTAATCATTTATATCAATATGTTAAAAGTTGTGGTATAAATATCGATATGCCGCGAATTATTTGATTTAGGTACAGTGTACATATGTTGTGAATAGCCCAGGGTCCATACAGGCCAGGACTGTCGTGCTGATGACAGTAAAGTTGTGGTCAGAACTCATTCTATGTAGTGTTAATTTGATATCACAACAATTTAAAAATTGTAGAATTAGAATTTTCTTGTACCAGATTGCGTTATTTATTCCATAACTTTTTCAATGTCGGATGTGATTTCGGTGAATAGTTCTTATTTTATGCGTTCTCCTTTATTAGTAAACTTGATTATCCAGAAAATAAAAATAAGTAAAAAAAAAATACATGAACGAAAGCATCGAACGGTTATAAAACAGATTCACGTACTTCTGATGGTCATACAACTCCGTACGCTCCCAGAAATAAATTCAGTCATCCCTGACTTTCAGTATGCCCAAATCCCGATGGTGTCTATAATACTGTCCATCCAACGCTGCCTTGGCCTTCGCAAAAAATGGCTCGAATAGAAAATTTCAAACTATGTACAAAATATGTAGTATTTCAAACTATATGTATGGCTTATTATTATTGTTCAGCTCTGATGAAGACGTCGTCCATATAAAATACAAACATAGTTTCTGTGTGTACATAATGAGATTTGCATAAATCAAGAATTCGTTGCGGAGTATTAAGAACGTGAATATTTTAGTAAGTATCAATGTAGTACTGCTAATACAATGAGGTCGTTGATGGTATTAGACGAGTTATGGAAGCGAGTGGGAGTTCCTATTATTCTCCTAAGATAGTTACGTGTACGTATAATTTATGCTAGACTCTTAAATAAATTTATACTACAGTAATGAGTCTAAGATTACATGCTATTATCAATAATTAATAGCCGTAATTTGTTACAAAACTATTAGGCGTTTATTATGTAGTCCTTAATGCTTATTACTAATTAAAAAGTTGTGGAATAAGTAACAACTTGTCCAAGTTGAATCACCTCAAGGAACAAGTTCACAAATCTATGTCTTGTCTATCGCAATGTTCAGTGTTATTATTAGAAAAAAGTTGTGGAGTAATTAAAAGCAATCTCTTCGAAGGAAAAGTTCGAATAGCGATCCTCTAAAAAGTTGTGGTATAAATTTCTATTTTTTTTTCTTTGTCGAATAAATGATTTTACTACTGTGTCATAGAGGTAAATGCAAATACTTCATTATAATAGCAGTTACATAAATGCAATTCATAAACACAATACTAATTTGGAAGTGTATAATTATTTGTACCATAATTTATATAGTATTAATGAACAACAACACGCGATATAAACGTATCTATAATTAGTAATGATTACTTCATTCATTGATCTAGTGACCTTAGAAGAAGCTCACAAGAGTATTTAAATAATTAAGAAAAACGATTATTCTACATTTAATTAAGTGATTGATAGTACAAAATAATTAATATGCGAATATTTGATTAGTACAAACATTAATTTTCAATATCTACCTTTATGACTAACTGTCTTTTTCCTGCGGTGATGTCATATTAATTTAATTATTTAACTTACCTGTAGGTAATATGTTTTAATTCTCGATATAACTGACCATTTATTTTATAAAAAGTGAACTTATGTTACGTATGTTAATGACCGCTAATAAGGAAAAAGTTGTGGTAAATTACGTTGCTATATCAGTTATTCCACAATTTCGAAATACTCTCTGCTATAAATTTCACATCAATTAATAGTTTGGCAAACTCGCTTATTCAGTGAAAGATTGTTATTCATACCACAACTTTTTTTATGCTAAGAGCAGGATCATTAGCTGCATACTGCTCTAATCTGACGCATTCCCAAATAGCTGTGTTTTTGTGTTTGCCTGTGTTATTAATAATTTTCTTTCCTTGTTGCAGGTATGTTACAGTTATAATCAAAATTGACCGAACTAATTACATATTAAGGTAAGAGCTCCAATTTGTACCTGGAATCTGGAAATATCCTTTCACCTTCAATGTAACAACTGCATATATAGAACATCCTTAGTCGAATTTTATACATTCTCTACAAATGTCTTTTGTTAAAGCATCTCTTTAAAGGATCTCTGCAAATCTTTCAAATCCAGTTACTTTTCTGTACACTTCACAGACAGCAAATTGCTTGTCTATGAAATGGAGGGAACAAATAATTGATATCTTTCCATTAATCAAACTATTTCTGCCTTCTGTTTGATAACGCCTCGATTACGTCTGTTCTAAAGGGCTGTTTTGTATTAATTAAAGCTTACATTACCTGCAGCTGAAGAGTATTCCAGTTTCCAGTTAAGCCACTTAGCAATTAAGTGCCTGCCGTTATTACTATTAGTAATGGGAACTGACGTACCGTTGAGGTGACTCAAAGCTTCAGACATTCCTATGGTATGACTAACTAAACTTAACACCATGATCGTAGCTTAACACGACCACTATAAGGAATGTTGTGTTACGGCACCTGTGATATGTAAACTGATATCGATTTGTACAAGGGTGACGAATTACTTCTAAAGTGCTTTTTGTAGTTGACTTTCACAATGTAAATACCTCTTTGTAATGAAAGCCGGTTTCTGGGCGTTAAGTTAATTTTTTTATGAAGACTTTTTATAAGGGCCCGCACACTTATTACCCACTTATTATTTCTTATGGCATTAGCCACCAATGGGTAGCACAGTAAGAAGAAGAAGAGAAATCGTGCTGTCTGCTACGGGTAGGAGATCGTGTACCCTAAAGAGCAACATCCAGGTTATCAAGCCATTAAATCACATTAGGTGTGACCTTGTCGATGTCTATATAGGATCCAGGAAACCCTGAATGTATTTAAACGAAAAAACACATTAAGTTTTTCCTCAACAGAGACGAGAGGCATCTTCATTCACATAATGCAGCGTTATGTGAACTCCCTTCGGGAGAGAAAAAAAAGAAATATTTCATTATTCAACAATATGTTGGATGGATTGCGCTAGCTTACAAAGTCAAAGGCAGGAGAATCCAGCATTCCCGCTCATAATTGTGGGGAAATGCCGTGGTGGTGGAAATTCAAGATTTCGTGCGCGGCGAAACAGATCCTTCCAGTGTCAAAAAATATTAGACATATTTCCCTCAATTTAGCCTAATATTTGAAACGTATCTCATTCGTCAATGTAATTAAATAACATAGAATTTCGCTTTTTTTTTACTCTAATTTTTCGTAATATATTACATCTCGAAAGAAATTATTTTTTACTTCAGCATTGAACGAATTCTTTCAAATTCCCAGAAATTACTTTATCCTCGAATTTAATTTCATTTTGAAGTACGTTTTTACTACTCCCCAGTATTATACAAATATTTAATTAAAGCGTTTCATGGAAACCTTACTTAAGTCCTTTGTAGCGATGTCGCCTTTCATTTTAACATCAAGACTTTGTGAACGTTCCATGAATTACAATATTGGATTCCTGTTTGTCAAAATCTAATCATTTCTGTTTCACCATAAGCAACATTTCTGAACAAGATGAAGAAGTTGATGCGTTATATTTATTTCAGATTTTGTATCTGCTTTGTGGATGTGGTAGAAACGTCTCCAAAACATACTTCTATCGGTTGACCAATACCTGTTGACCGATTATGTTATAGGCTGATCTTCCTCTTTTTTCATTTAGTCTCTCCGCTGAGGGATATAGGCCTCATCCAAACGTTTCCCTTTTCTAGCCTTTCTCACCCACTGTCTACCCGCCGTCGAGGTTACTTCTGTGGCCTTCCGCCACCTTTGCTGTTTGCCCGTAGTCTCCATTTAGTGATCTTGGTGTCCACCACATCATTTTGTCTTGCTTTGTGCCCTTCACATTGCCACTTCAATATAGCTATTCGATAAAGCCAATAAAATTCGCCAACAAACTGTTAAAGTTTAGCTGAATTATTTTCGATGAATGACACAATTAGCTACAATATTTCTCGTCCCTTATAACAAAAAAGTCATTCACATCTTCGTGACTTTAGTGAGATCACTTGGTGACATAATACATTTATTTTTATTGGAATATTATTTTAAAATATTCTCAGCAATTAAAGAAAATGAATGCGAAACGCTCTTATTATTTTCGTTATTAAATTGCGATCCTTTCTAAACCATTATCATTATTCATTGTATGAAATATGTCACACAGTAAAGTGCTTTATTACACCATCATCAATAACAAAGTCTGACTGAAGCGGATTCTACTAACTTTGCTGTATTCTTTGTACACAATATACAAGTAGGTGGATGATATTATATTTTACGTACTTGGGTATTGGACAAGAGATTTATCGATATGTTATGCTTGTTTATTTTAGTACATTATCGGCATAAAGTCCAGCATAGGGATGATTTGTGACACTACTTTTCCGACATAAAAAGGACTATAAGAAAAAATAGCAGACATCAATTTGTTTTTAAAAATCAGTCGTACTGTAGAAATGGACATCACCTTAAAAAGTATGTATAATAAAGACGTGCAACTGAAAAGTTCTTCTCCTTCTGCGTCGATGCCCTCACTGCTGAGGGTCGTGACCATCCTCTCTCCTTGTCCGTACTACATTCTGGATTGTTGTCCTCCACCTCTCCCGACAGACCGCCGTACGCACTGCTCCAACCACTGATGTACCTGTGGCAGCCTTGATTTGGTCAGTCCATCCGAAACTGAACTGAACTGAAAAGTAAGCCCTATAAAATGTCCTATGAAATCGAAACATGATTTGACACAGTTCCTGCGCGATAGAATAGGGGACACCACAAACAGAGAAATGTGTGATATCCAGGATTTGTCAGTTAGGAGGACAAAGGAGAAGGTACTGGAGAGACCACGTGGATAGAATGGGCTCCAGAATACTACCTTACTTTGCCCCACGCGCGAAATGCCTGGAGGATGCTCCAAAAGATGGAAAGACATGATTATCTTTTGGACTTACGTTGTAAGTTAAGTCGCCCCATCGCAACGTGTCGACCACCCTAGAGAATTTTTTTCTTCTCTGAAGGCTACAAAACAGTTTCTCCGCAATTCCAGTTCCAATCCATTCCCGCTGAACATCTTCATTTGTATGAATCTTGGGAAGACTGTTTACTAAGAAAATGTGGAATGTGAACCCAAACATTTTTGGCAAAACGTATTGAAATTACTAGGAGTGCTAACGTAAACGGCATTGACACAAAATATTAAAGTTTATGACCCATGTTTGATGTCACGAAATAATGTCGAAGATTCATGACAACAGATTCTTACGACTATACATTATCATTAGTTACATTATAGTCTGTAAACTATGTATGATACGTTAGAATGTCGCATGGCGTTGACCTATAATAACAATAGTTACATAAAGATACGTATTATACAAAGCTTGGACGTTGTACCGTTCATAGTCTCGTGTGTTGTTAGTACAGATATTTACCACCGATAATAATATTGTGTAGCTATAGAATGTCCGACTATTATGAATTGCATGGTATGAAGGTATAGAATTATTGGCACTCACTCAAATAAAATTGAAGCTTTGAAAGTATCTACCTACTTAGTTTGTAGTAGATTTTATATAAAGCAAATTTCCCCTCGTCGAAGGAGTAACGCAGGGGTGCGTCATGTCACCAAGGTTGTTAAACCATGTTATTGACAATTATAACCACATCTTCGTCTTTTTTATGATGACATCACGTGATCGATTTTATTATGGCCATGACCAAATTAATAACTTCGTGTTGAACTTGTTCAAAAACATATCTGTACTACAGTAATAGCCAAGACAAAGTGACTTTTGTCATTACTTTGGACTTGGACCATAATGCTTGCGTGGAATCCGGAACAAACATCGTTATTTATGATTGTTGAACCTCATTAAGCATTTACAAGTAGATTGCCAACAAAACAGCTAATTTAGATTCCACAATTATCATTACCTACATTGGCTCTTCACGTTTTGACGCCAGCTGTAAAATATTGCAAACATCACAAGATCAATCTCATTCGAATATTGGCATTCACTCATATTAGCAATTATTTTTATTGTATTTTTGTCCTTTGTCTACAAGTATCTCAGTCGAAATCAGGATCTTTGTTCCGTGCTTAGTTGTTCAAAGGCATTCTTTTAGGTTCATGATGTCTTTCTTGGTCTCCTTAAATCATTATACGAGTATGATTTTATGCTTATTATCACGTTCTAACAAAATTTACCTGCATGTTCTCAAAGCTTTGGTGTCAATTTCGTTCACATTAAATATATGATCCAAAATATTATGTTCAGTTTGTCAACCATTGCACGATTATTAATTGGTTTAAGGGTTTTCCCAGAACTGACCTTAAGATTATAAAGAGATGTGCTGTAACGCTACTAAGATTTCTGTTCTAATGGTTCCTAATGGTTGTGATTTCCAATTTTATTTGGCATTCAAACCGACGCACTGTCAACTACTCGTAAATGATAATATCCCAGCGCATAATAATAATGATAGTGAAGTTGGCACGATTCTGGATCGGTGCCAATTTCAGTGCACTCTTTAATTCTGTCTGTGACAAGGTGAACAAATAATAGCGTAAAAATATCGTCCAACGGCTTCAATACAAACTTGACATGCGACCAACAACGATTTATTATGATTTCAGAAGTCTTGTATCGCCACTCCAATGGAGATTAATTAGATAGTGGATTAAATCGTTTTCAATTTATAAACTTTTCACCAACTTAATTTATCGACGAGAAATTCTTCAAAGAAATGTTTATAGAGCATTGGAGTTGATGTTTTGTTTATGCATGCCGATTGATTTATTATTATTATTTTTTTGAGATTTCTATGAAATATGAATTATTTATTATTATTAACTAAATATTTTGTTGATTGGTTGTGAAATGGTAATGTTTTTTTTTGTATTTGATTATGTATTTGACACTGTACCAACAAGAAATTGTTAAAGGCTTTAGCCGTTGATGTGTAAATAAATAAATAAATAAATTCAAGACGTAAGTAATTTTTCTTGAAATCATAATAATATTCAATCTTGTAATTGGATATTAACTCCCGAGTATGTTTGCTTTCTAATTTTAGTGGGTTTCAAATATTTATTTTCATTTTGCAGCTTCAACACTTACCTTACGTATCCGGGTGTCTTACCCTGCTACTCCAATATTCGGCGACAGAGACCTTGTCGTTCCCCAAAATCAGGTCCCAAAGCGGCTCAGCCATCTCCCACCAGTTGACATATTAATAAATAGCTATCGTCCTGGGTCCTTCAGTCACAGAGAATGTTATCTTAAGGCAACGTTGAAGGTTCTTTTTACAGCGCGCAACTACCACTACTAGTCTGTTGAGGGTAATTCATAAGTAATAGGGTAGATGTTCGCCTACTTGGATACCCTCATGTGGATTCATTCACGGCCTCGCTCGAAGATCCTCTTGCCACAGTTCCACTCTTCGTTATTGTGAGGAGTCAACTGGGGAGGTTGCCTTAAATATAGTCATGAACAAATTGTTATTAAATTTTTCATTGAGATTACTCCTAATCTTTTGCTCTTTAATTAAATCAAACGTACTCAATAAACCATCACCTATTCAATTAATAAGCTGACCTTAGACATTTTGTATTGCTAAATAACATAGTTATTTTTAATCTCCTGTCATCTCTTCTTTTACTTTCAACCAACACTAACAAAGTTCCGTTAAGTTATTCGTATTTGACATTTACTTTTTTTTTCGCCGTCTCATCTGTCTTGTTTAACGTTCTAGCTAATTTCTTTATCTGTTTTTTTACTTCTATTTCTACCACAAACTTCGGATATATCACATTTTTATTTTTCAATACATTGTATTATTATTTTGTGGACTTGTCCTCTTACGCAATAGTAAACAGATACATTATGTTCAAGTTTAAGAGAAAGATGATGAATTGTATATATTATTTTTTTCCAGGAATTTCTTTTGAACGTTATGGGTACACTACTACATTACTCGTTAATGGCTTTTGATGTCTGTTTTATGTCAAGGAACACTTGAAACAGAGTAACTTATAATATATTACTTCGTGACGTACGAGTAACTACAACAATGTATGTAACTAATACATTGTAGTTTCAACAAAATTACATTTTAGAAGATTATTTCCATAACATTCGTTGAAGGTTAAGCATTCAGCTGATAAACATAGCACAAACACGATTAATTATTATACAGTATTGACTTTATTATATAAATAACCTGATTGTTGGTTTCATAATAATGCATTAGTCACGTATCATTGAAATTCACAATAATACTATAATTTGTATTCTTGTCCTTGTCAAACTTTAAATATTTCGATTCTATCGGTAGATTTGCAAAAATCCCTTCCCTTCGTCTTCCATTTTGCTGGATTATCAGCGCTCAAATAGTTCCATTGAGTCAGTTCAGTTCCATTGGGTCTACCAATCGAAAGGTGCTAGAATCGAATCCTAGCACTGCACATCATGATACAGACTTAGAACATAAAATTTAGAGAGTGTAGATGCCTTTACAAATCAGCGTTTCTCGTCAGCAGTATCAAGAGTTTCCATAGGTAATACGAATATATCATGATTCCTTGTCTTCCAAGATATTTTCTCACTCTTTCCCAAATTCATTGTTCTCGTACTGAACGTTGATGTGTACTTGTACCAAGACTATAACGTGACATTGTACTAATATCATTATTTACCTCCCTGCATTTTGTACCATAGACGAGCCAAAATGCGTCCTTCGTAGCAATATACAATGAATTATTTATGAAATCTTAAAAACATATATTTGGCTCCAAACTCTACTTTTCTGACATCTTAATACTCTTACGACTTTGCCAAATCTTCTTCGTCTACTACATTACTAATAGTAAACGTGTAGTTTTTAGAAATTTGTGTGTCATGGGGAAAATCTGACACGAGTCCATTATACACTACACTTCTATTCTTTCAAAGAGATTTAGAAAAAAAATGTTCATACGTCATACGTGTATTTAGACTTACTAGAATTGTATACGTATAATAGCTAACATACTTTTAATAACCTATTGACAAGGATTGATTACATCGATTCCTGTTTTTGCTTGCTTACCACCAAAAGTAATTGAATAAAGAGAAAAATCAGATTAGATTCAGATATTAAATATCCTAATATTTCCACAGCAAACCAAACTCATTTCGTCAACATCTGCTTGTTTACTAAGATCCGCTTAATTGAATTTTGTGGTGAGCGATTCCTAGAACATTTTAGTTCAATTTCTCCATTTCAACACAGCTTTAGCCCTTGTACATATATATGTATTTGAAGAAAGGACAGAAAACACACACTCCTAGTTTCCGTCACACTCATACATTTGTCATATAAGTTCTCCGCTTTCTCGTACAAAACTGTGTCTGTCTTTGGTTGACATGATCTCAGGTCAGTCTCAGACAGCCACACTTACTCCTCTCTCTCTCTCTCTCTCTCGTATACGAGTATATCTCTCAACATATCAAACCATCTACTTATTCACTTTTTTTCTAGTCACTGCACCCGTTTTACACTCCCTCAATATCTCTCTAAGCCCTTGTAGTACTTTTGATACAAAAAAATATACAGTATAATTAATGTAATGAAGTACTTGCATTTAATTTTATATGTACTTATAATTTTACACAGTAATTAGCATACCCACGTACTTCTCTTTATACAGTGTGGATGAACGTTATTCCGTGATTTATAACATTATGTAAAGTTACTATGGAGCACAAAGAAAATTCGACCTCAACTTATTGTGGAATAAATATCGTGAAACGAAGGAATGAAATATAAAGTTCACCTTAAATTTGTAAAGCTATGAGCTTTTGTACTAACCCACCAACCTACCTACATGCCATAGTATGAAGAATGTTTCTCGGTGATTTATGAGGCTTGAAAAGATGGCGGTATATAATATTATTTCATTTCACGACCATATTATATTTTCCGTGAACTTTTACTGAAGGTACGTTAATATTATTTTTCACTTTATACATATTATAAAAAAACCACGGCTGTAAAGTACAAAAGGTAATAAAAATTTCAGACGCGAAATATTAGTGGCTTGTGTACCTGCGTTATTTATATTGCTTCTTAATGTTTGAAATAATGATTTATTTAATTCAATTATCCACTCCTTGTTTCACTATATTCCTCCCATCAAAACCACTACCAAAGGATTATGAAATTTTCAATAGTTATTGCCTTTTTGTATTATAGTATTGTCTCAAGGTCATGTGAATAAATCATGTATTATTCATGCATATATCATTTTAATGTTTTATTATTTTAACATTGCGAGACTCCCAAAGGAAATACTTTATCGAAACGTGTTCTCCTTTAATTTATCTTAACCTTGAACTGTTTCCTAAGTTTAATTAATTGTCTAAACCCCATGGGGGAATCCTTTTGATTCCAACACTGTTATTACGAGTTTAATAATATAATCATCACTTTGAATGGTATATTGAATTCTACATCTCAACAGTTTTATCATAAATGACCCTGAATATTTGTTAATCGTATTTTGACCTTTCTCAATTACTACCTACTCCTACTGCTTTACCGATACCTTGCTACTATTACACGATTGCGGCCCCACGTTTTGTCAAAAAGTTTATTTTTGGTTTAAAACAGCGCTAAAACGGTATTTTTTTTCTCGACTCGGCTGCGGGTGGACCCGGGCGCGAGCACTGTGCTAACTTTCTAGTTAGAATACCTTTCTTGAAAATAATTTAGTCTATATACTTAATAATATCAGGGGCGACCTCTAACCACTGAATAATGTGTTTGCATTCAGAATGGGTGGTGAACCTCATTGCTTAAAAATATGTGAAATGTCTCATGGGAGTAGAGGAACACCTAACTTTCACGGCACCCTCGCAAAAATGATAGAAATAATGGGAGAAACTTTTACTAACGTTTCTGAATAAAACATAAGAAATTATCAAGGTTATTCACTCTTTTTGTATCTAAAAAACAGGTTACAAGAACATTTGTTTACGCCCTATTCCCCTATGAAAATGAATTGAACCAATCGATTAATAAGTATTCCTAGAACATTAGATACTCGTACAGATACTACTAGAACAATTGGATTCTCTATATACGATACGTTCATCTGCATTGCGACGTATAAATCTCTTAAACTTTCAATTAAAAAAAATACACAACAAAACGACAGTAACTACATACTTTAACTACGTAATATAAAGCGAAGTTAATTGTTATGGTTTTGACGAAATATTATGTAGGTACGTACGTTCTTACTACACTTGTTTAAACAAACAGTAGGAACTAACGGAAGTGAATAAAGTTTTCGCATTCAGCAGCTAGCTAGACTGTGGAGAAAGTAATGATTGTAGTTACTATTTATCCAAGTGGACTCTCGTAGCACTATACATACGTATTATTTATTATTACAAAGATGTATTATTTTATTACATTACAGAGTTACACAATTGTAATAATACAAAGTCACGTTGCGGCAGTCTTTCTTTTGATTACCATTCAAGTGTAATGACCTACGTGTATTATTTATTACATTACAGCGCTACTACTATTAATATTGTATAGAGCCGCATGTCCGGTATGCTGAATTCCTGTAACTACTAATACTACTGATAATTTGTATTGATATTGTTGCATTATATTCTACTTTGTGGTATGAAATTGTATGGAGTCGATTGTACAATGAACGACAATGACAATTCCATTGCTTTTTAGTAGGTTTCATCTACCGTCGATTACGTCAACACTCATGTTAGTAACCTTAAAAATAGTAGCGGTGACCAGGTGCTAAGTGAACCAGAAGAAATGCGGTATTCTTGAGGGGGCGGTGTGAATTGTGACTTGGAGCGCTACAAGGTGATTTGCACTTACTGACGTGCCTATTGATGCAGATGACGTGCAATATAGAAGTCTTGAAAGTGGCAAACGACAAAGCTATATCTGTCGCTGCACATTAAAGTCGCAAGGCCTGAAACCGGATGCGTTCACTAAGCAAATAACCAAAGGGATATGGTATAAGGTAGTGCCTGCACTCTTTTTTAGTAATATTTATTATTTATTTATTTATCGTATGGTCAAAAGAAGTATATCACATCCCACAAAGGAAAAAGTTTGGGCATTGGGCAATGATAAATAATAAGTAATATTAGTTTTGAGTGTTCCATGTAAGATTCTAATGTACACAAATATCCATGGAAAAAGAAACGCTCAGCGTAGGTCTTAGGGACAGAATTTTGAAATAAGGAAATCAGACGCAGAAGCGAACTGTGGACGTCATGGATCGTACATCTAGAGTGAAATGGCAATGAACTGGACAAGGTAAAATATACCAAAACAAAATTATAGCGAAAATGCTTTACATAATTAATTCGATTACCTGTTCAATTAATTTTGTAGCGAAATTATTAAAATAATTCTAGGCATTCTTATACAAACAAGTCTTCAATAATAATTGAACTGAAAGATACTTATCGCAAACATTCCACTTTACTTTAGATGGCAGTATGCCAGTATAATAATGAATAAACATTAAACAACTTACCGTGACTTCACCTTTGAAACTTTGATTTTATTTCAACATTCGATTAAGATTGTATCTCTTGTATATTATACATGAAGATAAATTGAAGACGGTTAATGTTCCTAGTAGGTAATCTACTAATACAATTTAGATGAATTGACTGAACTTTGACATATAAATGGCAATTATTATTCGTGTTCCTATAGCAGATTTCGTTGCAAGATTAACTTGGCGTAAAAAGTGTAATCTTTCTTAGAAATTTAGTTGTGTACATTTAGACTCGCAAGTTAAAACAAACCGGAAATGACGAACGAATATGTAAACATGTATAATTATGTTGTTTTTTTTACAGTACAATTAAATAGAAAACCGGTTGAAACAGTCAGTTGAAATAGAGGTAAAGTATAAATCAGTGGGTGAGTTCATCGCGATATATTGTAATATCGCTATATCCCCCTTATTATTGCAACAAGCATCCAATGTCCTGAAAATTGAAATATAATTTGGGTTCTTCAGAGAACAAAACGCCCCATCTCTAAATACATTCCTTGCCTCTGTTATCTTCAAACCAAGACCTTTTCCCCAATCACCTTTCCTCATTAATTCGTCTTCTCACAGCCTGTGATTGGTACTTGCAGTTGTTGGGTTAGGTTTTATATTTTGCTTGATTTTTATTAACTTAGTAGTAATAATTACTTGTAATTCTTTTTGATATATAATGATAATAATTCACCCAACATTTAACTTACTCTGTGTGTACAGTAATAGGGCGCTGAATTGACTCTTTGTATTGTATTAATTTGTTTTTGTCTATGTATGTACGTGTGCTTTGTGAAATAAATAAATAAAATAAAATAAAAGACAGCATTGTGCACATATGTTTTACTTGTATTAAACAGTAAAATACAATGTAGAATAGAATACTAGTTCAATAATTTAGAGACAACGGTAAAGAGGTGTCTTTAGCATTCGTATGCAGTAATAAAATGTATTGTCTATGAGAGTTCAACAAGTTTGCAGATCATTGATGTTGTCTCTGTCTCTTTATATAGCCGTACAAGAAGTAATGTAATGTAATTACATACCGAGACGAAGACTGCACTCGTAAACTGTGTTATAGTTTTACATTAGCATTACATTCTAAAACTATGTTATACGTACGTACGTATGATAGAAGTAGTTGGTATAAATCGTGATTAACACGCCTTTTATATACACTGCCTTATTGTTATAATCGTAAATCACATCGTATAGGTATATGTTTATTATTGGCAATCCGCAATATTCAACAAGAAACAGAATCAAAATTTCGTAGAATACGTTTTGACGTATATCAATGTATTGTTATATGGAATAGCTTATTAGTATTATCAGCACAACTTAAGTAGGTATAAAAGTTCAATTTATTCATAACATCTAGTGATTTGTTGCTTTAAAATCCTGACATTGATCCATTCTGTGAGAAAACCCAATATGATAGAACTCTAAGGAAAGAGGGCTCGTCCAGAAGTGGATGCGAATAAGCCAAGAAGAAGTAGGCAATATCAATAACGATTACAAAGAGTTTATCATGAAAATTAGTGCACACGAGAGAATATAATGTATTAGAAATGCTTTCTGGCCGTGCAAATTGTTAACCAAATCTCGAGCTTGCATACTGAACGATAGAAACCGACTAGTAAACCGACTAAAACAAACTGACACTTGGTATCTACATACGATATGTATGCAAGTTTTTTTCTTGACGTATCATTAATAATATTTTGAATTACTGAATGTTTTGATAACGGGACTGGTTTCTGGCACACCTGGTGACTGTCTGTGGGTGGAAATAAAATAATGACCGTTCAGAATACTGTTCCCTTGTTTTGTTTTGTGTATGATTTTAAAACAAGGACATGAATCTTGACAGTTACAGTGTGTCTGTAGACATTGTGGATGTGTTTATTGATAATGACGTTTATATTGTTCACCTAATTCCATTAATTTATTTTTCCTTGCAAGCTGTTAGAATTTGAGAATATCGAAACAATTGTTAACGTTTCTCTAGTGTAACGTGATGTCCAGCAGATGCTCGCCTTACACTGTTGAATGTTAAGAGACCTACAATACGTACATAATCATTACACAAACTAACTTGTATCGATGATGAGTAATTCTATCATCACTTCTTACTTACTTACTTACTTCTGATTCAGTACGTTCAGTCCTTCTCGACAGATTTCTCCATTTTGCTAGCTCTCTTTATAAAATTCAAATCAATCACAATTAAATGTATACATTTCCAGTACGAGTTATTTTATTCGTGCAAATACCAGATTTTATCATCGCACATTTTAATATTCCGTGCACAAACATAATAAGCGATACATTATTTCGGGTTTCTTGGAAGCAGTGTATATTATTATAATATAATGTATATTACTATTTACACTTAACATTGAATATATTTTATTAAGTATCTACCTACGTATTTCCAAATGCTAAAAGCAGATAACGTGATAAAATATTTCTGTTTAGTGTTTACATTCTGATAAGTATTATACTTATCTACACTGTGTTATGTTAGTTAAATAACACGCATACTTACTGACTGATAGTGATAACTAACGGGTTCTACTATTGCCCGTAGTATTTGAGATTTAAAGGAACAGTAGTAATAAATACTTGTTAATAGCACTCAGGGCCGTCCCTACCTAATAGGCAAGTTAGGCAACGCCTAAGGGCGGCACTCTGAAGGGGCGGCAAACCGAGGAGGCGGCAATCTGAACGAATAGTAAAAAAATATAGAAACAATTGAGAACTGCTGGTTTAATGAACTTTGAGAACTCTTGGTTTCAAAAGGCTCGTGAAATCAATGAACACGTGAATGTCAAATTCTAAGTCACATATTAAAAAACACATGTTTACCACCCACCCTTTGTTCAAAGAATCCAAATGTTGGCTATTGCAGCCAAAACAACTTTGAATGTTTTGAATAGGACACCTTCTAACAATGAAATTATGACCGTCCAGAAGAACAATGCTCCCCAATAAAACTATCTTTCGCCGCCTTTCCTATTGTATTTTTGATCTTAGACTTTTGAAATTATTTTTATGGTTATTTTTTACATTATAGAAGGTGCATGGTAGATATACGTATAAAGTAGGTACGTATATTAAAAAAAAACACACTAATTGTCATTTTGCGTAAAATCTCCAGTATTCGATCGACTTTCGGTTTGTTCTAATGTTTGTCTACACGAAATATCATCTCAGAGTATCTATACCGTTAGTCCGTTTCTTGGAATAAAATAATAATTTTGTTAAACTGGTGTACAATTTGTATTGTTTTAATTTTCCATGTGTCAAGACTATTTTTATTTCCTCTGTAAAGGATATAAGTATTTTTTTTTGAATCGTTAAACATAAAAATTTATATAAAGCTAAATGATATACCAGCGGCTAGTGAACTAAATTCGAATGAATTAATCAACAATTTTGGTAAGAATAAGACAGTGATTTTCTTTTGAAAATACGAGTACGTAAGATAATGTAAACTGTTTGTGCATGGATAACTTTTCTTTAATAAAAATGTGGAAAAATGCGCGAAGTGTATAGGTGTATGTATATTGTATAAAATACATTCTTGCTTTCTTTTTCTAAATGATTTAATAAAAAAAAAGTGAAGCAGGTATGCGTAAGGAACCTATGGTATGTGTGCAATTCACAATGAAAAAACTTTTTGTGGATATGGAAAAATGGTAAGTTCAATTATGTTATGTAATTTACTTGTAATTTAATAGGTTTTTATGTTTTTTCATTGCGAAAATCTATTAAATCACAATTGTTTCATTAAAACCTTTTACCTACATTTTATGTTCCTATACTTACTGTTTTGTTACAAAAAAATCGCCTGCGGCGCTGATTACACTGTCCTTTGTCTTCTGCAATATACTCAAATTCAAACATATTCATCAGCACACCCTTTTTTCAATAAATTTCGCCTGCGGCGCTATTTGTTCGTTTCCATGCCAAATCAATTTTAAAATGTTAGTTGCTCCACATACCTACTATGTATTTGGAAACTGTTACGGAGTGTGAGCTTTATATTATACGGTACCTATTAATTTATACATATTTTGGGGCGGCATTTTGGTACTTGCCTAAGGGCGGCATTATGTCTAGGGACGGCCCTGATAGCACTAGTTTGTTATTCGCAATTACCACATCAAGCGTGTGAAAAATACTAGGTATTGAAATGTCAAAGAGGTGTGTTTCTATTTCGACAATTTAGAGAACAGTTATAATAAATCACTCAAGTAGCAGTTTATCAGTTGTATATATGATGACCTTCATTATATAAGTTGTGCAAAATAACAGTCTGAAGTGCAATAATTTGTCATATGACTTATTAATTGTGAAATTTGTTTAGTAGCTTATTGTTGTGTCACTGTTTTTTTTATGTTGTTGAGTCATTATGTTAATTTTTCTCATATGACTTAACTATACTTTTTTATATGATATAATAATGTACCTGCTGTTCGCGACGAAATGCTTAATATTCTCTCCCGTTTCATCTCAAAGCTCTTTTAATGACCTTTATAAAGGCCAGGGAAGAAAGAAACATTTTTTCTTCAGTCCCTCTCCACTGCTAGATATAGATATAGATATAGAGACCTTTTCCAAACGTCGTGCCTTTCCATCAATCTCCTTTCTCATCCACTGTACCCTCTACGAAAATCATATCGTATGCCCATCTCTTCTGTGGCCTTCCGACACCTCTTTTGCCTGCCCACGATCTCCATTTAATAAGTCTGTGTCCGTCTACTATCGTTTTGTCTTACTGTGTGCCCTTTCATTCCCATTCTTATTTCAGTCTTGCTGTAGAATCCACAAGGTCTACGACTCGGGTTCTACGCCCAGAAGAAACACAAATCGGCACGTCACGTATTTAATCACAGTGATTAATTTACGCAGTCACATCTATTACAGTAGTGCAGAAAATGTGTAATATTTGCTGAATGTTTGTGTTGTTTTGACTTGATTAAGCACTTATAAAACATTTGAACATTTCACTATATTACTACACACTTACATTCACTTTGTATTACTATCATACAGTATTCTGTTAACCTTGTAATTGCATTAGTTATGTTACGAACTTAGAGACCATTCACCGCAGCATGAAATCATATCAACTGAATTCGTTATTATTTATAGTAACACTATGATTGTAAATTCAACAGCATATCGTAATTGGCTGAGCATTACAGTCTCAATTTAAATCATACTGTTTTATATGCGTACACATATTATAAATTTATGATTCTATAATATAACTCTTTGCAGTTAATACGAACTGTGCAGGGTTAAAATTAGTATAAATATATGCCATTTTTTGTTCTCATCTTGCCTGAAAGTGCATTAAGGGCATGGCACCAGGAATGACGTCACAGTCTTTTCCCACGGCATTAAAGTTCAAATTCGCATGACAATCGCATGATAAAATGGTAAAAAAGCGTTTTTTCCATTTTTTGGGGTTAATTTTGCGTCTATCAAAAAACTTTTACGGTTATTCCCTAGATTTTAATGCACATTATCAGTGCAAAGAAAAATTTTTACTCCGCGACTTTCGGGAAACGAGTTTCCGTCTTTCGGAAAAAAATCAGAGGTGTTCTTAAATATTTTTTTTGAGAAATCTATACAAGATATAAAAAATCCTTTACGGTTATTCCCTAGATAAAGGTTCAATGCATCTACCCTATTTTGTTCCAAAGCATATTTAGTAACCGTTGTCGAGATAGAAGATCTCCCGTTTTTAGAAATTTTTGAAATGTCGGTATGCGAACTATTAATGTGTAACTTTCTCTTTTCTTTTCTTAGGCGTAATTCAATGAAAACTGCCTGAAAACTAATTCAGTTTTATGTTTCGATAGGTTACTTTCACTGATTCATCATTTTTAATAGTCATTTATTGACCGTCGATTCCTAAAAAGTCTTCAAAATCGCAGTCCCCTTTTGAAATACTTATGGTTTCCTAGAGAAGTTCCAAAATTCATCTAAAGTCCATGAAATTATTGAAGTGTTTCAATATTTATAGACAAAACAAATTCAACCTTGTACAATTTTAAAAGTCAATATAAAATTCAATGTATTGATAAAAAATGCTCATTGTTAATGTCAATTATGATTTAATGTAGTTCAATTAGATAATAATAATAATGAATGATAACACATAATTACGAGAGTAATAAAAAACAGAGCAGTAAATCTCGTAAAAAACGTTATCATTGTGGTGAGTCACGTCACCTCAATTAGTCTCGTGTATTGAATATAGTAAATTATATATTTAATACATACTAAATGTCTACACTGACTGTCTGACATTGTTGTACGAGTATAGCTGCTAATATTACTAGCTGAGTTGCCCGTGCTTCCAACAGTAAATTTAACAATCCAACCCGGCATACTTTATAGGCTTGAGCTGGACAAAATGTGACTTAAGATCTGAATTTCCTTTCCAACGCCCTTTCATACAATACCATACACGACCCACACACAACCCTTGGATCCCCTTATCATCATGACATCTCCTAGAAAAAGCTTTTTATCCAAAAAACCGGCGACATCCTATACCGGCCGACCGGACACAGCCCATATCATCGCAAATTTTATTCAAAATTTTCGCAGCAATCCGTCGGAAAATGCAGGAATTATGCGAACAACATGCGAGCATCGTAATTGGGGGTTGACCGGAAATTTGTGTTTGATGTTTTTAATTTATGTAGATCTGTCAATCCTCTGTGAGTGTCTCATTAAATAAATAAATAAATAAACACTTTCAAAAATCAGACTTTACTTTATATATACGGATTAAAGAAGAATACAGCGTCGAGTCTTCAAACTATACGAAAAGATAATAAAACCCACCAGTTCAGAGTAGTACTTACTATTGTGATAGATACAAACTAATATTACTACTAAACTCTATATTCTATACTGTACTGTAGTAATAGTACTCATCACATCACGGTTGGGCATTGAACCTTCTCAGCCCACATCCACCACCAATGTTCAGCATCGTTCACTATTACTATAACATACCTACATACATATAATATATTCCATCTTCCTCAATAATACCCGGCTTCAATTTCTCTATACAAACTCACCTACTGCATTATTGTTGTATCCATCTCTTTCCCTCTTTTACCTCTTCCTTACACTTTCGTATCCCATGTACCTATACATATAAAGTAGTGTACTGTATTAACAGTCGTGTTCACGAATGTCTGTACTCTGTACGTAGATGCACAATGCATCTCATACATACAGTATAAGTGCTACACAACGCCTTCTAACAATATAATAATATGTAATACTATGCTTTTCAGTGTTTCATAACCTAACACACGATGCAGCTTCATATAACACATACGTGCACTGTGCTATTTGAGAATTTTCTATTTTGAGATGCAGACATGAAAAGCCAGTAATACCTAAATGATTTAGGTATCTTCCTCTCACTGTGCTATTTCCCTGTTCAATTTTATTTTCATCGTTGGATGCATTAAAAATCAACAATTCAATATTATTATTTTCTTTATTGTCATAAAATGGCAACATCAGCTGCATTTTGTTTTGACATTCTTGCTGAAGATCGAATAACTTTACAGCTTCCCATTAAAATAGAAAACATTGTTGATTTTCAATAGTGACGAATGAAAGAGTAAGTAGAAATTTGAAAATCGAATGTCAAGAAAAATTAACGTCATACTGTCAAATGGAATATTGATTGTATTCGGAAGCAGTAAAATGTTTTTAAAAAATCCGGCATTATTTTTTTTAAAGCTTATTAGTCCAAGAGCCCGCTGCTTAATTTATGACGTATCTGTTTTTTGATCGAAATGTGGTATAAATGATAGCTTACCAATAGGGTATTACATCGCACTAGGGTTGCCTATCAAAATCTTGCCGCAACCCCCTCTGTCCCCCCCGAAAAGGTCCCTCTTCACGGTTTTTCGCATTTTATAGGAATATGGTAAAAGATAGGAGAAAGTAGTCAATGACAAAAATAATCCTTGCTAAATTCTCTACAAAAAATGTTAAGTCAATTTTTTCGTAGAACTAGCAGTTTACCCGCAATGGCCGGTCCAAAACCGAAATTCATTTAAAATACAAAAAAAATGTATTTAAACTTAATTGGTTGAAAATTGATTAGAGCTACAGGAAAATAGTCAGAGAACGAATTAATTGCCATAGTCTTAGCTACAAAACGAGCTATAACTTATGTTCATACATTTAATAATTTCGGAGTTATTACAATAAAACTCAGTGACGAAAATTCTTAAAATTTAGTTTTTCATAAAATAACCAGTGATATAGCCAATTTTTTTTCCATAAAATGTTAGTAATAATGGGTGGAAGAATGTGAAAGAAAAAAAATCAAACTTTTTTTTTATTTTTTCAAAAAATATCCTGTTTTTTGACCGGCCATTACGGGTAAACTACTAGTCCTATGAAAAAATTGACTTAACGTTTTTTGTAGAGAATTTAGCAAGGATTATTTTTGTCAATGACTACTTTCTCCTATCTCTTACCATATTCCTATAAAATGCGAAAAACCGCGAAGAGGGACCTTTTCGGGGGGGGCAGGGGGGGTTGCGGCAAGATTTTGATAGGCAACCCTAGTGCGATGTAATACCCTATTGGTAAGCTATCGTTTATACCACATTTCGATCAAAAAACAGATACGTCATAAATTAAGCAGCGGGCTCTCGGACTATATTATATAGAATACCTGTAATGGCCAGTAGCTGTAAATATTAACAATGCGTGAATTATTAATCGCTATATTTTTTCTTTTGTACTTGTGTTATTATTTTCACTGCACTGTTATTTTGTGCGTCATTGTTCGGAATTTAAAATGGATATTAATGTTTATATTTTAAGATTTTCCTGTCATGAGCGTACACACATAATTATTACCGGTTTTAAGTGATCTATACTGCGAAGATCATTATCGCGTAATTAATATTTATATTATTCACACCGATGTTTTCCTGGATCTTTTTTATCTTCAAGCGATGAGAAACACGTTTCCCATGTTAAGGTCTTACTTTTGGGCTTAAACTCACTTAAACGTTATACCTACTATGATCCATTCGTTCCTTCTATTATGTCCTGGTGTCGTGTCACCCAGTTGATGCTTATAGTTTCTGATGGTTGACTGGTCACTGTATGAATATTGCTTAAATTCAAATAACAAATAAGGATTTTTAAACATTGCTCGATCGAGCTGTGTGGCAGAGAAAAGCATAAATCTCGGAATCCACAAATAAAACGGATCAAATTTAAGCCTGGGTGTTCACGTTTCATCATCTTTTCTTATCTGCCCTGCCCATTCGAGCTGTACGATCTATGAGTCCAGCACAACACAGATTTTACGTCTGATTTCCTCATTTCTTATTTTATTCCTGAGGCTCACACCGAGGATCTGTCTTTCCATGAATAGTTGTGTACACTTTAATCTCAGCTTCAAGATTTAACTCAAAGTAAATTAATATACAGGATTATTAAGTTTTGTATTTCATGCAGTGGTTTGATTTACTTTATAGAGATACTCAGCAAGAACTTGTTTAAAATATTCAAACCTTAATAGATTACTATTCAGTTCATGAAATATATTAGAGCAGATATTCTACAAGTACTACTGACTTAATTAAAACAGTCGTTACTCCAGCCCTTGGGAGATTGTGTATGTAAATAATAATGTGGTATTATATAGAATTATCACGTTTCTAACTGGGTCACATTTGAATCTTAATAACTATCATATCGATTGGATGAAACGTGGTTGGGTATTCAATTCAAAACATATCGTACTGTCATATTATCACAAAGAACATCGCGATAAGCAAAATGCTATCACACAGATTTTTAGGATGCCTATGCCACGTCCATGAAATAAATATTCGCGCATTTCGTTAGATAGCACAAGTTTTTAGAAAACTGAAAAATAATTACCTAAATCACACAAGTCTTCGTTCGATAAGGATAACTGGAAGAAATCGCAGTGTTGGAATAAGTTTCCCATAATACATGATTCATTTGATTGTATGTCTCTGTTGACTTGGAGATTCACCATAATATTTTAGAAAGGTTGCATAAGTACTAAATCGCCTTTGTCCGGCAATTAGTTTTACACAAGAGAACTTTCAGACTACGTGCTTTGAGTAATGATACAGCAGAATCCTAGTTAGGACGCAGACTATTAAAAAATTGAATACCTATTGCGGTTAAAGAGAAAAACACTATTCACAATTCAATAATGGTTGAATCAAATCTAAAATTGAGTACTATATGGATGGCGCAGTTGGTTGAGTCTCTCAAGCGGGAGGTGCCAGGTTCAAACCCCGGCGGTGGCGATGTATTCAGGCTTTTACCCTAGTGCAAGGTGTGCAGGCAAGTATTTGGGTTTGTGTATGCAAGCCCAGATCCTTAATATGTAAAAAAAAATCGGGCGTAGACCCATCGGGCACAAAATCTGGAAAATAATTATTGTAATACCAACTGCGAATATTCTCTATTGTGCAACAAATATTATTCATTTTTTAATATTTAATGTGTCTGTCTTTGTAAAGGTACATAAATGTTGCATCCGGAAGAAAATTGCTGTGAAGCATCTACAAAAGAGAATTATGATTATTTATTATTAACAACAATGCCAGGAACATCGTCCATGTTTTATTATTTTATTATTCCTCACTGTGTTTGTCCTCAGGCGATACAACTTGTTAAAGAGTTTGTTGTTGACTCCCTCTATAGTCTATACTGCATGAGAATAATAACTTTGTTTCGTTTTATTATAAAACGGATTACTTATTAATTTATCACTGAATCATTATGTAAATTGTTATTAATTCACTCAGAATTGTTTCCACCATACAGTACAATGAAAGATTCATTAAAATATGAAGTGTTGAATTAAAAATACATTTTTTATCTTTATGGTTGCTAATGAAAGTAGTATTTGGCCTACGAGAGTCAAATAAAAATTATATTGGGTAGTTGGAAGATAACACGCTGACTGCGAGGACCATACGTATGAGAGCGTAAGTCTGAGATGAAGAATCAGACGCCAGTCAAATTGTCGATGTGGTAGATCGCATTGCTAAATTAAACAGGAATGGGTAGGTCATGATGCCAGTAAGGGAATAGACGGATGGGTATCCATAGTCCTGAAATGGAGACCTTGGGACACCTTGGTCAAGCCCATGATAATATTTTCCCCATCTCGGCCAGTGGGTGGATTAAAATATCGCGGTTGTAATACACGGGACTCTCGATTGAATGAAATCGTGGATTGTCGACTATAATCGAAGTTATATACCAATTGCAATCATTTATGTAGGTCGTTGTTAAAAAATAATCAGTACACATCTTATGACAAGATGTACCTAAACAAGTCCTTTGCATAGCTACCGTACCAGATTCTCGAAATCAGAATGGAATAACAATTTTATATGGACAAATTTAATATACTATTTTTCTGGAGCAAGTATTAACACGTAATCTAATAGAAGAAAGATACGGACATTAGTTACGTATATGAGAATACATGAAAATTCTAGACACGCTACTTCTCAATATAGTACTTAACATTTGTAATCATTATAAGTAGGTAATACTATATTAGTTTAGATAATATAATATGGTTAATGACCATCTCATTATAACGTTGTTTCTCTCAGTAGAATTGCTTCTTTATAATAATCTGATCCAAGGTTAATTATATTTTTTATATTGCGAGTATTTTCTCTTCTGTAGTAATTATTACCTCATTATCTAACCGTCACGATTTCGTACTCTGAACACGTTTGAAATAATATTAAGAATATTATAAGCCGTTTGGTAAACACTTTATTTTTATTAGTATCCGTTCCCTCAAGAGATTATATGCAAACTACTCGCCCTGAAGCGGTTACTTGCAGATTATATATATGTTCAAAAACGATACGATGATTATATACGTTTTTAACCTCTCATCTGCTACGAATGATGGCCGTCTTTTTCTTTTTCATGTGTCCTGTCGGATCTCCCCGACGTTGACGACCACTTGAGAACGCCTTTCTGTCCTGGCCAGTGCAAAACAGCTCCTCCACAGTCCTAATTTCGGTCCACTGCTGAATATTCAGGATAGCTGCTTCCTCCAATGATGGCCTTGCCGTCCAAATTTTCGTGTGGAGGAAGACACCAGTAGGAGTGTCATATTTATTTTAACTATGCACAATATTTTTTTATTTAAACTTCACGTCAACAATTCATGTAAGTAATGTAAGCAAATACTCAACGACCACTTAACGTCTCTATTATCTGTTTTATTGCATCAGAAAATATTATGTAAAAGTCCAATAAAAATTCATTGTATTTATTATAATTATTCGGCTAAACAAATCGACTGTAAGGATTTTGAATCGCTACTTGGCTCCTTAATACATCCAAACTCCTTAATAATAATCATTTCGATTCATATTTGTGTACTTAAGTATTTTCTTTATTTATATATGTTTACTAAATTATTTTCTTTCTTTGTTGCAGGTATGTTAAAGTTTTGATCAAACTAGACGGAAATAATTATGTATTTACTAAGGTAAGACGCCCTACTTGAATAAAATCTTGAACTGTCCTTTCGCCTTTATTGTACTATGTATAGTAAGGTAGTGTTCCAGATAAATTCTGGTATGGAATGAAATTCTGTTTAGAATTTAGATAGAATAGAACCAGTAACGACCCAATGCTTAAGCACGTGGATTGCCGTAAAACGCGCCTTGTATATAAAGTGGTTAATAGATGGACCCCTCTTATGTTTTCTATCCTTTCTATACTACGAGTATACTGACAATAAAATATCTCTATAATTTACGTTTTTATTTTATTCATCATTTTGACTCGCTTTTAATTTGTCAAAGTATTCACTAACAATTGGCCAAAATGGGACCAATGGCAATGGTTCGAATATGTGAAATTCTGAACGAAGTGAAGCATCATTGATGTGGTGTACTAGTGGACGTAATATTACGTTAGCTACATGTAAAGGGTTAGCTCAATATTCTCTTCGCGCTACTTTGATACATTTAAGCCAATTCGCCAATGTATGTAAATAAGTGTATGTAACTGTATATACCTTTTGATTTCCTATACTAAACAAGCTTATGAATAATTCAACCGGTCCTTAACAACTTCTACTGTCTAGATACATTTACATATTATTGTTATTTAAATGCCACACGTTGCATTTTCGGACAATTCGTGTTGGCTTATTATGGTTTGAACTCGACTTGTATTATTACTCCTACTGTCGTGATGTCATTGATTTGATCTGCTGTCGATTCTTCACAATGGGATGTCTCTTGATTTCCACGTAGATATATTCGATAATGACAATAAATCACCATTATTATTGTTTCCAAATGTGGCGTTTTTTTTAATAATTGTTTTGTATGAAACTGATGTAGATGCTGCAATACAAACTCAAAATTATTTCATTTGATGAAAGAGCTCTCCAATAGGTTTTGTGTTTCTAAGCTGTTCAACCTTGTTGTGTCTTGGGTTAATTTCGCTTCAACCAAAAAACTTCTACGATTATTCCCTAGATTTTAATGAATATAATAAATACAAAAAAAAATCTTCCCGACATTCGGGAAACGAGTCTGTCTTTCGGAAAAAAGAACAGAGGTGTTTTACACATTTTTTTTTGAAATCAATACAAGATGCTTTGTTAGAAAATAACTAAAAGATTAGTCTAAAAGATTGCAAAAAAAATGTTCTAGAGCTATTTCCTGTTCAGTGTATCTACTCTATTTTTTCCAAAGCATATTTAGTATCGTTTGTCGAGATCTAAAGTCTCGGTGTTCGGTAAGTTCGTCTAAAATTCTATATTCTAAAATCAATTCGTCTAAAATCAATTCGTCTAATTATCAATTCGTCTAAAATCAATTCGTCTGAAATCGACGAATTGATCGTTAGGCAAATTGATTCTGGCCGAATTGATTTTTGACGAATTGGTAATTAGACGAACTGATAATTAGACGAATTGATTTTAGACGAACTGATCTTAGACGAATTGATTTTAGACGAATTGATTTTAGACCAATTGATTTTAGACCAATTGATTTTAGACCAATTGATTATAGACTAACTTACCATAAACAAAGTCTCCCGTTTAAAAAAAATATGAAATATCAATAGCATACTCTTAATTGTCATTGTTTTTGCGATTGTATTTGTATAGATTTTTTTAGCTACAAATACATGACAACAATGAACATCATTTCATTTAATTTGTTATTCAAACAAAATATGCTGACAATATTATGGGAGACATAAATAACTGTAACTTCTTGCTTCTGGAAATATTACTGAAAGAGAAAAAACTTTATTGTAACTAATGGCTCGTTGTACTAACTTCCACACTGTTATACTATAATAATACTACAATGTCTTTAGAAATTGCAAAACAGCTTACTTCAAAAAAACATGACATTTATATGGGAGGCTGTGAAACAAAACAAAAACAGATTTATTTAATGGGCGAGTTTTGGATAATGTCTCGCTATACATAAATAAGATAAAGCAATGTTCATTTTTTGTGTACGTGTTTAGGATATTGACTAACAATATTGCTCCCTGCAAAAAATAAAGTTAAACAATAAAATATAAATCAAAAAAACAAACCTTGAAAACATTCAAATTCGATCGTTTTATATGTTAATGTTGTTGTTTCGTAAAACGTTTTATTCATTCAGATAGACAGCTGATATTCGTTTTTATAGAGGAAAAATACAATCAAATTAACATAACCGCAGTCAAAGTTACGTCAGAGAAATTTTATATGTCGATAAAAATAGAAACACTAATTGGTTTGTAACAAAAAACTCTCGTTTGATCACATCAAACAATTTCCCCAATTAATATTTCACCAATATTAATATATGATATTGGGGAAGCACGCAGCAGAAGAGTACCAACTATTGATTTAGTATTCGTAGGTACATTTACATGAATGTTGACACAATGCAAGGGAAATAACTATACTGTGTAGGTAGAGAGATGCATATCCATCTGCAGGTGAATTTGTCGCATAATCCATTATGTAAATTCACTATCAAAATGCGCACAAATGTAAACGTAATTTGATTAATGTTGCAAATTATTACTCTAGTTATTTTCACAAAACGTTGGAAACGTTCGTACGTAGGTACTTATCCTGTTTAATATTTTACTAGTAGTAGTAGTAGTAATAGTAGTATGCAGATTCCCTGGGGTCTTATGCACGAAACCAAATGTATCCGCCATTCAACAAACTTCAAGCGCACCCTTTGATGCTGGAATTTAACGATTGCTTTCTCCCTGTGTGTTGTGGAGAATGTTCCACCCCTTCCGCCCCGCTGTGAGGGAGATACCTTCCCCATCGTCTCCTATCACCACCCTTCTACCCTGGTTCCCTCGTTTATAATATCCACCCCTCTTCCGTAGTAACCTTCACGATTATTCTCCCCAGTGTCCTATTTCGCTTTTTCATCCCCACACTAAGAATTTTCTTTCCAAGTTTCACCGTAATGTTTTAAAATGTCACGAGTTGATTATTTATTACTTCGGATTCTATTATTAGAGAAATAACTTTATGTACTTAACTTAGTTTCCTTAATGATTCATTGCCATATGTTTTATTATTAAAATATTGGTTTGTCATCATGTGAATAAACACGAATACCTAGTTGAATGTTCAGTAGAAAATTTTAATAATTAATCAGTTTGCTTAGACGTCCATTAGAGCAGCTAAAATATTGTTGTATTTAGTGCTATGAAATATGCATAAAATTTTAGAGTTACAACTTGTCTAAATAGATTCAATGTTTTATTCATGTTGATTATAATTACTCCCGCCCCAGTAATATCGTAGAATACGTTATTATTTCATATGAAACGTTGTGTACTATAATAATGCTATTAGGTGGTCTTGTGGTTTGTTAGCTATGACGCCAAACGTTTTGCATAAAGATGTACGTATCATAATAAAATTAATCAAAATGTTTACAATCACAACGCTATGTGCTCATAATATGTCCATGACCGCTCGCTCAAGAAGGTAACACTTAAATTAAAATCACTTATTATTATGTGTACAGCTAATACGCAATTGCCAGTAATAGTATATGGGTGTTGACCATAGCTATACATAAATGCAATACAATTATTTGACCAGCTCATTAAAATTCGTACGGCGGTTATCAAAATGTAGACTCACGTATTGTTTTACTAATAAACGACCTACTCGTAGGCTCGCGTCGTCTGACGATGAATCACATATTTGCATATTAGTTAGCATGTAGTATTTACTTTCAAACAACGTTCATGTCTTTGACTTTCTTTTGTATTCCATCTATAGTCAAAGCATTATTCGATTTCTGCATTATTGTAATTCTGTCAGCAATAACAATAACAAAGAAATATTTTATGAACTTCCTCCACATTTCTTCAACATACATTTAGAATTCCAAGTATGTAGCAGATGATTTACCATAGGTATTATTATATAAACTCAAGAGTCAATAATCGCAATCGCGCATAAGATAAATATTGTACAAGGCCTCTGGTTTCTAATTCACCTATCTATAAAGCAGATAGCAGTGATAAACAAATTCTGTTTGGCCATCAAAAAATGTTTGTGGGGTTTCTCTTCCCAACGTGTGACAGTATCAAATAAATAAAACATTATTGACATTTAAGAGTGTGCATACCGACATTTCAAAAATTTCTAAAAACGGGAGACCTTCTATCTTGACAACCGTAACTAAATATGCTTTGGAACAAAATAGGGTAGATGCATTGAACCTTTATCTAGGGAATAACCGTAATAGATTTTTTATATCTTGTACACATTTCTCAAAAATTATTTTTAAAAACACCTCTGACCTTTTTTCCGAAAGACGGAAACTCGTTTCCCGAAAGTCGTGGAGTATTTTTTTTTTCTTGTACTGATAATATGCATTAAAATCTAGGGAATAACCGTAAAAGTTTTTTGATAGACGCAAAATTAACCCCAAAAAATGGAAAAAAACACTTTTTTTACCATTTCATCATGCGATTGTAACGCAATTTTGAACCTTAATGCCGTGGGAAAAGACTGTGACGTCATTCCTGGTGCCATGCCCTTAAACGTATAAAATATGATATTATGATAGCAAAATGTGTAAAAATGAGAAAAAATGGTCTGAGGGACATTTTGCAAACGCAATTATTTACAGGAATCGTGGGATCTAGGGATAGTAGGCGAACTGGGTGGACTAGTAGAATTAGTATTAGTTCGCCAATATTTTAACAAATTGTTTTGTTCAATTTCGTTTTGTTGGCATTCGTCAAGGTCAAATGATTCAGTGTGGAATAAATATGTACAGTTTTAAAATGTTTAAAATATTTCACGACAATGGTAATCCGACACGATGTTTTGACGAAGGTATTCACATTATTATTATTAACTACATGTTCGACCCGACAACCCTTACTCACTTGTAATACGTATACGTATATAAAAAAAAGTGTTCACATTCCTGACACCTTCTAATTGGAACACCGTACAGCTGTGTATATATAATAATAATTTTCATAATATAATAGTATACACACACTTTGAATTGCTGTACAAACAGAACAACAAAGTCTGTTCGCCTATCAAAAACACACACGTACAGATATATCTATGTTGTATATACACATAGTAATGCCAGAACATCCGTCAGCAGTGTTTAGATTGTGTTGTATGTTGTATACTATCACACAAATGTAATATGTACTCTTATACAATTAATATCTTTTACCCCAGGGCTATTTAATCCCTCCAAAACTTTCGGGTCACGTGTTTCCCCGCTTTGATAAAACATTCTAGTCAGGAATGTTTCAAAGCTACGCAAAGTATAATATAGTACTGGCATAATATAATCAATTCTATCATATAATCCACTACTACATGTATTAGTACTGCATTCATTCATTGAACGGATTCCATTAGCGTAAATAACAAAAGTAAAGGGGAAACATTTAAACTAAAACATTATGATTCACTATTTATTAATTGTAATATCTTTAAATTGAACTTCCACGTTCAATTAATAATATGGGTAATGGACTTTTCAATAACTTCAAATTTTACCAAATCACTCTTTTCTAATCAGTTTATAAATCTCTTTGAATTAAGTACATCAGTTTGGCTTTCAAGTAGGTATAGTCGATAAATCATTTGATTTATTGGGAGTTTATTTGACAAGCGTGAATGACTTGTTTAATTAAGTTTGAATTAGTTTCAATAAAATGACGTTGTATTTATTACACACAAGTGTCAGTATTTTGGAATTTGTGTCATGTTATGTCTTGATTCTAGAGTTATCGTGAAATGTTGTTGATGATATGAAACTAGTCCAACGATAATTTATCATTGTAATAATGAATGTGCGAAATATATTTCAATTCTTTTTCATTCGATGAATAATTGTTTCGTGATTATAACTGATGTTTGGCCCGATTCAACAAACAACAACGTCCGAACTCTTCCTACAAAATTCTTTACCCAACAAGGCGTGACGGTATTTGATTCACAGTCCGCCACACAACCCGGTTCGTCGTAACCATTGACCTTAGAATGAATCCTTGTGGTACTCTACACTTCGATCTTTATTGTTGCGTTGTTTGAATACACGGAAATCACTACCGGTGCTGGTTGGGAACTGTGTTCAGCCTAGCCTAGCAAAAACTATGACAATGGAAAGACAATGAGACATCAAATAGTTTTTAGTTTTATTATATTTATTAATATCTAAGTAGTTTATTGCATTGTTCTATGTCGTTCGAATTATATCCATGCGATAAACGGTCCATCTGTTTCTCCGGTCTAGTGAATTTGATTCAAAGTTGTTTCACTTCACTCAGCAATTTTAATTTGGTAATGATAGTAAATTATTATTACCAAAATTCCAAAGCATTCAACAGTAAATTTCGTCGTGTTTGTTTTTTATCTATCTGCGTCTATTTGTACATGACTTCCCATAGCTTTTTGTTAATTAAAATAGCACACAATCATCACACGCGTTGGTGTATTCATAGACAAAATAACTTCATCAGAAGCATTTGAAATGCATGATTTATAACTCAATTATAAGTTTTCTTTTATAATCTCACCCAAAATGCGTTCTGCTAGTAGATTATTGTCTGACCTTTTGACACTATACTCGTAATTCACTGCGAAGACATATGAAGTAGAATATTGCGGGGTAACTGAACTATACAAGATACATATTGTTGCTCTTAATACCATATCATTGTTTACATGTTTGTTTATCATATTATAAACTAAAATATGTTTACCAATTCACTTATCAATAATTACAATACGTAAATCATATTCCGAGATGTGTTCTGTCAATATATGTTTAGCATTATGTAATGCTATCATACGCCTGAGATTGTTCAATATGACCTCTATACTATTGTTACTGACTACTATTGCAATAAATTCTCCTTGGTCGTTGCTTGAAATGTTAATTGACGTATTTATAGACTTGCTTTTATAATGGTCTTTGCTGCTAGTCTAATGGAAATATATTCTTTTTCTATTTTTATTTTATCTATTGCGACACAATTAATATTAATACCATTATGAATAATGTATTTAATACACTTGATAACATTGTTCGTGAGTATTTATTATTTATATTATATTGTGGTTTTACTCGTAAATCCAAAGTCACTCGTATACCTACATAGCTGATAACAATGGTATATTATTACAATGGAGAATAGGTTCATCGACATCTCGTGACACATTCAATAAGCATTAGATATTAGACATACTTCCTTTGCCGTCATATCTACAAGACTACTGTTTCTAAGATAGATATAGCTACGATAATTATGAAGATTTATCTAATACTAGTAAAGTCTTTGTGGCTTCTATTACGACACGATACTTATTGTAATAAATACTCACTTTTCCTATACATATAATAACTTTCTAATCATAACGTAAGATGACAGATATTGTGTCTGACTTGAAATAATATGATTATAATTTTTGGTAGGGAGAGATCCAACTAAGATTACGATTAAATACTTAGGCATTTATGAAGTTACATTTTCTATGTTTAGACTCATACATTCCTAGCTTACATTATACATTTGTTTATTTAAATTCTTTCTTGTACGCTACAATAGAAAAACATGTTAAAACAGACATTTATAATAAAGGTGACGCATAATACATGAGTATATCCAAATATTTCGATTTCGACCTAGTTGGTTGGGGATTTCCATCAATAGATCAGTTGAACTCATGTAATCGTCGATTGGGTGAACTCATATATAATCGTTGAATTACTTTGTGGGAATCGGTTGAGTCCCCAAAATGACCACAGTGCAACCTATTCACACTCATATTCTATACGTAAAATATACATCTCATACATGATTGAATATCCTGTTACTTTTGTAATGTGGTTAATGCTCAGCTCACAACTATTTAATTCTAGATTCACAATAATTCTCGTAGTTGTTGATGGTATGGTAGCACAATGAATAATAATAATTTGACATAATAAATTTTAAAGTAATCATTTACGATTATCAGTCATGTGGTTAGTGGAAGCCATTAGAGCAGATGTATTGAAGGTCGTCGACTCTCCCCGGCCGGTAATGTAGTAACATATTTTTTTATTTATTATAAAAACGCCAGGAGGAACAGAATGGCATCAATGGTAAAGAGTATACTATATAACTACATATTTTTATTCATCGTTCAATTGATTAAATATCAAACTGAAGGCATATTACTTTATTACATCCGCATCTTTGAATCGTCTTTCATCATCTCTTTTATAAAAAAAAACGGTTTCGTTTTTTGCGAACCGTAAAGACATGCCTATTAAATTTGTAGTATGCTTTGTCTCTTGGATAAAATTTTCCGTTCAATGGATATCTAATAAATTTTTAATATTATAGTTACAGCCTTCTACCGTCAACGTCTAAAGTTTGATGTTATAATTGACGTGACACAATAGATATTTTATCTTGTTATTTATTTAACGAATCTCTCAAATTGTCTACGTTTGTTTAAAAGTCCAACGATTTTGATGGACTCGATTGACCTTAAATGTCTGGAAATGATAAAATGAAAGGAAACTGAAGAATGAATTTCAAATTTCAATTAGGCGCCACAATATTCTTTACTTTTTTTATGTAGGTAGATTAGCTTCGATTGTTTTTTTTTTGTCTGTTTTCATCAATTCATCATTTACTTTGGAGGTTTCTTTTCCTGGTCTTCTCAATATTTACTTGAAGCATTACTAAAAATGTTTCAATGTATTTTGTAACTTTACCCCTGTCTCAATTGTGTCACGCGCAACCCCATATTTTATCTCCAATTATTTCGGGCAGTCAAATAATTTCCATGAGTAATACGAGTACATTCAACATATAATTACTGTATATACATTTCATATATACTTTTACACGAACATAAAACTATACTATTTTAATAATAATATTTTCGTTTATTTTTATAGCACGTAATTTTATTATTGGATCGCACGAAGGCCTCATTATTGAATCATGCACTTATAATAACAATCTCCTTCGATCCCCTTCACGATCAAGTACGGAATTAATTTCTTTCATTTCATTATATGTGTTATCGGCTTAAGTAGTATTATTTATTTAACTTATATGATTGCTGTTGATAAGAGACATTGTTATTTGGGTCAATTACCATTATCATTATCATACGTTATATTATGTATTATTAAAACAAAAATCTAATGTGTAGCTTAGTGTTGACAAGATAATACAGTTATTTAATGCAATATTTTCCCTTTATTTTTTTCTGTGTTATGTACTATTTGTGTTACAGCTAAAACAAATATGTGCCTAAAGCAAACTGTAATTATTATCAGTATTTGCTGACTATTCTATATATAATTCTAAGGTCTTATTTGTAAATTAATACAGCGTTGTTGTATCTGCCTGAGATTTTACTAAAATAGGTACTTTTTTTATCCAAATATGTTTTTGCCCTTGAAAGGTTATTCACATTGTAGAAAATAGTTCTGAATGGAAATAATCTCCAGTCAGAAACAAGTATCTTCGATTTGTTAACAAATCTTGTAAAAAAAGTTTCTGTCAATCAATTGTGAATACGTGTGAAAAAACACTTACCGAGGGATGACTTATTGTAATTCTATTAATATCAGTAGTCAGTACTAAAAGATGGTTAATTGTTGGCTATCTATAACTCTATCATTCTATCGGTCAAAATATTCCCACACGATTCAATAGCACACGCTGGTCAGTGGTCACCTCTACCGTTTATCAATCTTTATAAAAAAGCAGTTATGTTAATTATTCTCCGTAGATATACGAGTAATTATCTCGTGTTGTCATTTCAATAATATTGCCTACTGTATACAGTAGTAGTATTAATAATACAATAACCGAAGTAATTACAGGTCTTGTAATAATAGAATTATGATTGCTTTGTATTGTATAATTTATTTCCCATGACGTTTTTAAGTTCATCATCTTTCACATAACATTCCGTATTGGTTTGTTATATTTTCATGTGATTGCACTCACGTAACTCTGTCCTTGTACAATATAATTTCTTATTATTGCGTATAGCGTTAATTATAATGAATGTTTACTTCCTATGATTGTCTTGATGTGTTGTTGTGTACTTTGTTGTAATAATGTTGTTACACGATGTTTTGTGTCATTAGCAGGTGACATTAAAAACTCTTCCCCGTGTTTGTGTGTGATATAGTAACTGCCTCATTAAAAGTGGTTAGAATGTAGGTAGGTATTTTTATTTCTTCGCTCTTCAATACCCCAAAACTTTATTTTTTTTTTATTTATTGTATGGCCAACATCACGCCTATATCATTTAAAAGATTCGTTATGTCAAAGTGTCAAACATGTTGGCGCAGAGTGAACTGCTTGTCAGAGACTTAAATCTAGATCTCTTATGTATTTTTAAATCTGTTATTTTTAACTGAATATTTAAAACTTTTACTGTGTTTTTATATCCCTACAATCGCTGCTATGCTAATTGAAGGAAAATGCCGCGGGCTTAAGGCCCTCCACATCCCCGGGTAGCTCAGGTGCATTAAGAGCGACCTCTTTACAATGCTGCTTTGCTAAATTGGGAATTGGGAAATTAACACATGGCAACTGGCAGCAGACCAGCGCAGCGCCGTCGCCCAGAAACGTGGCAGATTTTGAAAGAGGCCTATTAATAAGCAGTGGAATTGGAAAGAAAGGGGCAAATATGAGTGCGAAGACAATAATGGCATAGGAAACAGTAGCTTCTATTGGTAAATTACCATGATTTAGGATAAATTTCAATAAACGGGATCGTTACGAATTCACATTACTATCAATATGAATTCATATAATGCTATTAAATAGATCCGGATATAGAGAAAAACCTCACTAAATCATTCCTGTTATAATCCATTCATTTTAAAATTGTTTTACATGGACATCTCTGTATTAAATTAATCCCAACGGTGATATATTGTTCCCAATACATTGATGTGGTTAATTTAAATTCTATGCTAATACTCGTATAAGGTCACTATTCGTTGGCGTTTGCTGGTCCCAGCTAAGCTATAACTTCGATTCTGTAACAAACAACCGCATAGATAAACATATTACACTTTATATTCAGACATACTATTACAGTATACAATACAAACGTGTGTAATATGCATGCAAATATGCAATAAAAAAGGTAGAATAGTGCACTGGCATTGAAATGTGCAACGTCGAAATGTTTGTTTACTATTTTTCATAGTTCCACAGTTGTGAAGTGAGTCTTACGTTCAAATTTTCATCTTAGAGATGCCGGACTATGAGGATTGAGGATGGCAAGAAACTATTCAAATCCATCAGCGCTATTCGAAATCTTTTTTATACCTGTACATAGTACATACATTCTGATGTACTATCCCTCCCAGGATCGAGCTCACCAGAGCTCCATACTTACCTATATATTCGTGATACATTCATGCTATCCGTCATACATACTCTACGATTCGTCGACATGGTAGCGCCAAGTGGTTTTAGTTCGGCCGTGTTTCCTTACACCTCTTCTTTCACCCGTGTGTATCATATTGCTGAAATATTCAAATCTGAAATATGCGTTTGCTTGTGTAGACCTATTTACATACAACATCTGCGCAAGTACATTACCTTACACACAGTACTTTATATGTTCATGTATCGCAAATTTATGTATTGTACAATGTACATATTATCAATACCCGCATGATAAACCGCACGCTGTAAAGTACTGTACATTTACGTATACTCGTGCTATCGATACATATTCCTTTGCATAACTAACATTTTACCCTGCTCAAGAGTCTCTCATAATAATTCACTTGTGTATGGCGTACACGCTTCGCATAATTTGGTAGGTACTTCCTTACATTGAACAACCAACCCGATCTTAACCTTTCCAATCCTTCCACATGCTAGTGGAAATATACCTACTGCAGTAGCTCTGACTGAAAGATATATTATGTATTCTTTCCTTTTCATTCTTTTGCTTGGATGTAATATAATATAACGTAATCCACTTATATACTTTTCTCTCTTTCTTTCTTTTTTAACCTTTTGTTGTTGACTTGCGTCTAGCTTTGTTACTCGTATTACCGGGCGTGGAAAGTGTGACCGTATTACTCAGACAGAATGTATTGAATCCAATTCTTTTTATTTCAAATCAACTCGTGCTATTAATTTCGCTCGCACACTTTGTGAGTTATTTGCATCGTGTGCAATACTGAAATATAGCAAAGTAAACTTTGTATCACCTCACGTGACAGTGGCTTGACATGTTTAATCATTGATTTATTTTGTTTCAAGCAAAATATCCAATGCGCTCACGTAGCTAGAAAAATTCATTGTTGTAACTTTCCTAAAACTTTTTTGTGTTTATACCAAAGGGCGATTATCTAGCAGGTAGAGTAGCAATAACTAAGAAGCAGGTGCTACAATGCTTACAGTCCAGGTAAACCCTTCCCGACTTCCCACTCACTCCTAAAAACCTATTCCTTCTTTTCTCATTTTATTATGTGTATGTGTAATTTAGAAATAAATCTAGAAGTTTTTTCAGTAATTTATATGTGTAAGTGTGGAATGGATTACTTCTGTGTTTGCGATATTTTGTCTATAATCAATGTATGTATGCTTAAACTAAATAAATCTACATTTATTTTCTTCTTTGTCTTCAGCCCTGGGCTCTCCAATGCTTAGTGTAGGCTACCCAAACGTTTCCATCTCACCTTTCTCAATCAGTGCCCACCCGCTCCCGAGGCAACATCGTTTACCCATGTCTTCTGTGGCCTTCCGACCCCTCTTTTGCCTGCCCATGGTCTCCATTTAGTAAGCCTGGATGACCATCTGCCATCATTTTGTCTATGTGCTCTGCCCATTGCCCTTTATTATGTCAATATTACTCTGTTTAATTTTCCACAAAACATCCTCTGACAACGAAGCTTTGAGATTATGTTGTGGCTTATTCCGCATCTCTTAAAATATTGAATTATTTTACTCTAAAATAGCCCAAGTTTACGGGGATTTCGATCTTCGTATAGATATTTCTATTAAGTCATCAGATGTTTTCAATATATTTTTTTTCTCACAAGTCATCCTCGATAGAAATAGCGATTTCTAAATCAATTACAGTTATAATACGTACTTGTTTACTTTGAACTAAATCGATTCGCTTTATTTGACAAGACTTTAACAATTCTGTCATCGCATCGAATTTGGAAATGCGAGCGAATCAATAATTCAGCATGTTGGCTGAGTTTGCAAAATAAATTTATTACTACATACATTTTATTATGTCTCTATATTATTCAAACAACCGGTAGATACAGATAGAAATAAATTTATTAATCAATCTGTCACTCTCTTTATACAATCGTTCATTTACTGCAAAGCGAACAATGGAGAGTTGGAAATGGTTAGTATACTAGCACATATAAGTTTAACCGAGAATTGAACGGATATACGATTTTATTATTAATGTACGTTCAGTAAATCGACATTACTGTGGAGTTGCCTACATACATACGATAATATAGTTCACCAATAAATAATGTGTTTGTAATTTAATAAACCTATTAATCAACAATGTATATTTTATAATAAACTTTTATATTATTCATGACAGAAATCATTTTATTAGCAGCCATTCCAAATGAAAACGTGGAAACCCAGCTCGAAAACCCTCGTAGTGATTTGAGATATACCTAAATTATTTTAGGTATTGAACCGGATTTATCTCCATTGCACAGGCGGAAATACATTGCAGTTTTTTTCCTCAACAGAGACTAGAGGTATCTTCATTCGCATAATGTAGCGCTATGTGAACTGCCTTGGGGAGGAAGCAGGATATACTGTAACACTTGTAGTGTTGAAAAATCAGTAAAATTGGACATGTGTTGTTTTCTCATCGTACAACAGACAGATAATACGATATTCACGACTTGTTTTATGAATTTTGTTTACAAAACGTTCGAATAACAAAAGAACTACAAATATTTGAAATATGGAAATATGTAATCGATTGCTTAACTTTGTTTATTGACCTCTGCTTACATTGTGGCTTACAGTTTTCTCAAAATTTAAAGACTCTTGATTTGCTGGTAAAAGCCTCCATCAACAAACCCCTCCGGAAACTTGTATTTGTACATGTACTCGTACTACTATGAATACCCTCAATGTCCTTTGAAAGAGACTCTCACAGCAAGGATACATTTTTTTAGAAACTATAGGATCTTACAGTTACGTACAAAATAAATCTCAATCTTTTGAAAAGATAAACTGAAATGTAAAGATTATAAAAAATGACTGCTCTATTCAATACGTCTTGCAACAATTCGAATCAGAAGATGGCCATATTTTTTACCGCCTACGATATTTCAATAGCGTGGGTTTGAAAAAATAAATAAAAACAATACAAAACCTTCCACGTCATCTTCGTGGTAGAAATAATCAATGGTGTTTTACACCTATGTTATATCTAGATACATCAAATGTAATAATACCAAAACAGGTTCAAGGTTGAAACCGATTTAGAAAGATTAATCATTCGATGATTTGGATGTTTAGAACCTGTTATTGAAGTTGATTTGTGGTGATTCAGTTTTGAATTTTATTGACCACTCCCATGAAATGAATTAATCATAAAAAATACCAAATTACTAACGAATAAAAAAAAGAAAAGCATTTTAATAGTTCATTTGTGTTATGTTTAAGTGTGCAATTCCTTATGTTAAAGAACGAAAAAATTTCTTGTAACAGTATAAAACTGAGACAGAGTTTTATTTTCACATCAGTTAATAGACCCATGCTGTATTTCACCAACTTAGGTGAAGAATAACTGAGATACGAGCCACTCATCATTATTTTTCATAAAAAAATTGTGCTAGGTGACTCCTATCTCTGCTATTCCTCACCTAAAAAGTTGGTGAAATCCAGCATTACGTCTTTATGTATATTATTTATCGAGTTGTTAATAATTTTGTAAAACTAGTCTTTCAGGCGTCGAAAATAAAAACAACTGGTATGATTGTAAGTACTGTTATTAATAAAACTTTTAAACAGTATCCATTGTTTTTATTTTCAAATTTCAACACTTGATTTAGTCAGACCTGTACTCTACAAACAAATAACTAGGTATTAGCCATTACGTCTTCATCATCTCGCTTTATTCTATCGTAATTTTGTAGTTAAGATGTTTTGTACTTTTTTTTGAGGCACCAAGACTACTAATGTGTGTTATTATGATTACAAACACCGACCAATAAAATGGTGTAAATAAAAAGTTTACTATAATTCGTGACTTCGTCGTTGGTTAACTAACATTGTTACTATTGCATGTATATCCGAACTTTTCTGACAAAAAACTGTCAAGTCCATTTCTAATAAAAAATAATAATTTCACGATCATAATGACTGAATACTGAATGTGCGTATCAGAGAGCGAACGAAACTAACCGATGTAGCGGAAAGAGTCCCAACCACACAATATATTTGTTTTACTTAGGTACTTATGTACTATTAGAGATACCTGTTAGACGGAAAATATCGTGAGATGGGGTAGGAAAAGGCGACGATATTGAAGAGAACACGTAGACAGGATGGATGAGGGTAAAATACCTCACATAGTTGCCCATAATATACCAGTGGGACAACGTCAGCCAGGCAGACCGCCAAAGAGGTGGAAGAATAGTTGGTGTTCGACATCCCAAGAGGAAGGCATCCGTTCTTAACAGATCAATGATCTAGAACAAGATGAAGAAGAAGGGATATACTTCTAGTGAACAAAATACAGAAACATGTTTAAATTGAAGCAATCGCATGATATGTGTGCACTAGAGCGAGCTAACGCCTTGTTTCACATAATGTTTCGATCATAAAAATTTCATTTCATTCTTTCCGCTTTACAGTTTAAAGTTTATTTGCCTTTTTCCGTTAAAAGGATGGACTTTTGGACTTAGAATCTTTTGGAGCTGTTCGATTATATGTAGGTAGATTGTATATTGTTATACATTACTTTTACTTATAGTTATTTATACCGAGTAAGCAGTTATGGCGTATCTTATGCGGTGTATTATATTTATATTATGTGTGGTGAGTTTTAACGAAAAGACAAGTTAAATAATGATTCACGGACGTGACTCATGATAAAGCCTATATTCGTGCTCAATGCTTACCACAACACGTCTTTACAATTTTATTTGCTTTTATTATTATTATCGTTAAGTCATTTTTTATTTGTTGTTGTCTAAACCGGTTTTCAAGTGTTTCTTCTTCCCACTACGGAATTAAATACATAATCGAGAATCGTTTTGTTAAGACTGCATTTTATTATTAGTATTTTATTTAAATAATAGTGAATGTTGAACGCCACGATGAAAGTTATTTTTTCTTGTTACCAGTTAAATGTTACTTGTTGAGTACATGAACTACTAGCATTATCTGACGTCCAACTGTAGGAAAGTTCGATACATAATAATTCTCAATTTTATGAAACGGATGTTGAATTTCACCAACTTCTTAGGTGAGGAATAGCGGAGATAGGAGCCACTTATCATTATTTTTCATACAAAAATTGTGCCAGGTGTTTGCTATCTCCCCTATTTCTCACCCAAGAAGTTGTTGAAATCCAGCATCAATCACTTTGTGACACTGTTTTTTATCGTAATATCGTGAAATCAATTGACTTAATAAGTTTAACACTTACAATTAATATACTTAATTATAACACAGCGGCGACCTAGTGCTTGCGACCAAGTCTCCACCTTTGGGCCTATATTTTGTCTTTACAGTTATAATTGCCTATTTCATCTTTTTCTTTTTTACTTATTATAGTTTCGAAGTATTGTGCGACAGCGTCCCAATTTGGTATTTTCTGAAGCATCGCTGGGACCATGTTTTCTGGTGTCAGGGGTGGTATTCAGGAGGCAGTTGGATAGGGTACTATGAAGCTTTATAGGAGTGTCCTATGTTCAGCAATGGACACAAGAAGGATAACGATGATGGTGATAACAATTAGGGTACTTTAGATCAATGAGAAAGATATTGCTAAAGGTTATCTTTTCTGAGTAATACAAATTCTTGTATTTTTTCTATAACGCCCCATTTGACAATCGAAAAATATTATTCGTCCTCTTTATCAAACACATATACCTAGTGTTTCTAAATCTTCTTATATTCTTAGTACACTTTTATTAATTCAGTTTCCCAGGAATCGAATTCAGATGACCTTAGAATTCGATCAATGATTCCTTTGCCAATATCACAAAACTATGAAACAATTACAAAATTCGTAGAAGCAAATATATTTTTAGTAAATAAATTACTGGAATTTACATGATGTGAATGACCTTACCATCAAACTGAAATTCAATATGAATCAAACATGAACTATGTGTGAACAGTATTTTCTATCAAAGAGCCTACGCCGTATATCCTGTTCCATTTTACCTGCTTCTTTCAACGGTTTTCGTACAATCAATGCCGTACTAATTGGTACTTTTGCATTATGTAGCATTTTTCGTTTTCCTATACTGACAGACTGACTTTTACATATCACTCTTTCATCGTTCCTCGTTAGAACAGAGAAATCACCAATATAATCTGAGTGACAAGTGTCCAGAACGATTTTCCTCGTCGCATGTAATTTAAGAGACCCTTCTTTTTCAGCCCTGGTTTCTCCTAAACGTTTTTTTTCTTTACAGTCCCTTATCACCTTTCTCACTCACCGTCTCCACGCTACCAAGATTACGTCATCTAGTCTTCTTTCTGTGGCCTTCTGACACCTATTTCATTTGCTCTTGGCCTTAATTTAGTAAACCTGGGTGTCCGCTTACTACCATTTTGTCTTGCTGTGTGCCCTGCCCATTGCCATTGGAGTATGATTGGCTGTGGAATTTAATTTCTACGACTAGTGGAATTTATACGAAAATTTTATTATATTGTAACTTAGTAGCAATGGAACCTATTAGGTAACAATTTCAGCGTTACGTAATACATATATACTATATTAATCCCCTACAAACAATGTTTAAACAGTGTCTGTTTATTTTAGATATGAATTGAGTCACTGCCAAACAAAATCAATATTACCTACAATAATTTTCCATCGAACCATCCTATAATTTCCACGGAATAATTAATCACTATACTGATAATAGTGATAATAAAAAATGCTCGCAGTGATAGATTTCGGTTATCTATTTCATCAGTTTATCATATTATAATATTTCCTTTATTTCTACCTTTACATTTATGTTTCATATCACTGTCAAGATCTTTCATATACTTATATAAATCCTTCAAATTTCAAATTACCACAATTTTCTTATAAATAATCCTTTATTTGGCCCTCGTCAATCTCCGACAGAACAATCATCTTTCATCTGTATCGTTGGATGAATAAACATATCAATACATGATGATATCCCATCCATTTTTTTTATCTCTATGCCTAGCACAAAAAATGTAGTATTATCAATAGCTTCCCTGCTTTTCCTATAGTTTCAAGATATCCACAAGTTAGTTGATATCCAGAGTTTCAAAATATTTGCAAGTTAGTTAAAATCCATTATCACTTTCATATTTTAACAATTATATACAAATCAATTACTTACGTCAATAATCAATATCAAATAAGTACTTGATGTTTAATTCAAGTTTTTTACACGTGGAAGCAAGACTTTGTAGCACACTTCTCATTATCAGCCAGAAGAGTATACATACTATCTATCATTCATGACATACAAACTCATCAGCCTAACACTGGAAAAAATTCGCCCATTCAGATTTCACGAGTGCTTTTCTTTATTCCCTCATACAACTATGTAACGACATTAAACATACTCGTACAATGGGCAGATCCTCATGTTTTTTTACAAGTGTATTCAGTTACACTGAGTTGTTCACAGCTATTGTTGACTTGAATAATTTTATTCTCATTGCTTTTTATATTTCCATTGATATGTAATATGTATGTAATAGTACATTGTTGTGTTCATGATGAATCTCACCTTTGACTCATTACATAACTGTCGTATGTGTTAATACTTGAAGCACTACCGAAGGTCTCGTGTAAGTTGTACGAATACGTAAGATGTTCAACGAGTCATTGATTGATTGGGTGATGAGTGTTTTATTTATTGTACCTAGAAATACAATAAGATAATTCAGGTATTATTTATTTATCGATTGTAAAGCTGACAGTAAATTTAAATTATTTATTGGACAGGCAAACATTGTTGCACTCATTCATCACCATATTATGTAATATTTTAATGGCATCTACGTCCTACATACATTCGAGAGCTGTGTACTTTGAGGGATCTTGGAACGAGGTCACCCCAGAGTGCACTTCATGAGCTACAATTTCCACACACGGAGCGTTAAACCAACTATGGGGATCGTGCTCTCTCTGCCTCAGCCCCTAACTTGTGAAACAAAAAAAAAACAAAATTTGGGGCTCAGAGACGCTTCCAAAATTTTAGAAAAGACCTAAAGACGCACCTTTTCAATCTGTTTTATTGACCCATATTTATTATTCATTTCACTTGCGTTATTGTAATTCCACATGTATATTTTTACAGTTAATCTGACGCGGATACATAATATTATGTATCCAATGTATTATAATATGTTATGCATGTATTATGATTTTATTATCTGCACATAAACATTTTGTTGGTGACTACTTTTTATCATATAAGTTACTTTTTTGTAAAGCGTCCTCGAAGTGCTCCGGCATATAGATGGCGCTTTAAAAATATCCCAAGTACATATTATTATTAATAATTATTATTGTACACAGATAAAAAACGAAGGCAATTCTTGAATCAAGCTGATAAACAATTAAAAAATAATACAAGTATGTGAAAGAGTGCATAATGACTTCATTTTAATATTATGCATATGACAATCCATTAATTTCGTTTGATTTCTTTCGTATGTTTTAGTAGTGCAAGTCGTGAAGGTTAAAGAAATAAATTAGCTGATTGACAAATAGAACAATGTTAAGGTTACTGGAACGCTATGTATGATTTCATTTCTACGTATTGTCTGCTTTGTCTAGCGTATTTTACTGTAGCTCGTGTATAGTTTCTTCTCAATAAAAATTGAAGTCAAGACTTTGATACTAGTAATATCATTTGATAATGAAGAACGTCGGATATTTACCTACACATTAATCTCCTTTATATATTTGACATTCGCCTCTTCGAAACTTGTAAACCTTAAGCTACACGCAGTCGTATGAAATCCATATATCAATATTGTGGATAAGGTAGGTATAATAAAGTTCGTAATATGGGTATTGGTTTATGTGTTTGGAAAACCTTCGTTGTTGGTTAGTGTTGTCGATGAAACGATTCGTTAAGTCGAGAGTCTCTTCCAATCTTATATCAAAGCCTTATAAGGTGAAACCGGTTCTCCAGCAAGAAACTCGATCCTCGGAGGAGACAGAATAACAATAATACTATAATGAGGCGAAAGAGAAGGACAGAACCGACCAGTTCGTTGTCTTTGCATGGCCGACATCGCCTTACAATATAGGAATACATATTATTATATTATATCATGTATCTATTTCATACATTCACAATGTATAATCTTATATTATGTAGCCTAGTCCTACAATACGGGCTACATTGTATTATTCATCAGTCTTATACATACATTCAACTCATTGCAATTTCTATGATATATGTAGTCACATAGATATTATTAACGTTGATATAATTATATATGAACACTTTTGCTCTAGTTTCATTTTGTACCAATTTGTCTATTGTATTAAATAGTAAAATAGAGCTTACAATCTACCCTATAGGTTTTCAAATGCTTGTAATATTTCTTGATTGGGGTACTATTTACACAAGCCTATTTATTCCATCCCCTTCCATTGGTCGCTGTTTATTCCCTTCACATCCATGTTGGCTTCTTGAGATATATCGTCAGATCGCTTTTTGGAAGGTCTTAAAACACTTCTGTACTTTATCCAAGGCCCCTATTGAAGAATTCTATTTCGTCTGACCGTATATGTCCACAATTTTTTTATCATATTTTATTGATATGTAATCAAGATACGCGATGCAATCGGTCAAATTTATATACATATTTATACGTTATCTGTATATACTTATATATACTTGTAATTTAATGTAAGTATGTATTTATTTATGCAGTACATAATGCTATTATTATTGAAGAATCACGCAAATGTTGCGCGTGACTCTAATAAAGAGATAACACATATATAATACATAATGTATATTAATGTATACGATGTATGAATATAATAAATAATATTATATAATACCTAGTAATACATGACACGATTGTCGTGTAATGTTAGGTATGTACGATGTACATTGTACTTTCACGAAATTATTCTCTCAATAATTACTATCAAGTGAATAACAACCGACATATTTATTTTCATTAATTAACGATGTCGACCTTACTTCGAGTTTTTGTAGCCTGCTGTTTTGCCATAATATAACTATCTAAAAGCAAGTATGAGTTAGCACATTGTCAAGTCCTAAGAATCCCATTTTATATTGTGCAGTGTTCGATTCAATCGCTAAAATAACCAACATTTTGTACTATGTCACTACTAATTATATTAAGTACCTTCAACATTGACTTTCAAAATTTCTGCTGGTAACATGGAAGGGCCACAAAGCTTAGACTGATTCTAGCCTTGTCAAATTAACGATGTACGCTAAAAATGGGTTTCTCTCACTATCGAAGAACCAAAAATCTGCAACAGTTTGGTTATAAAAACATTTTAACAAATATCATGTCATTTTCTAATATATATAAATACTTCTTAAGATCATCAGTCATAAAATTAAAAATAGACGTCTGAAAAAGAGTTCGCAATCGCGATCACATATTAACGTAATGGTTGTGTTGTGAATACTTAATAAAACATCTCGTTAATGATGACTATTATCTGGCCTTTGACCCCTAGAAAGATAATATAAGAATGAACATAAAATAGCAATCAATTTGTTCGCAGAATTATACACCTACTACTTACAAAGATGTTAGGACCCGGAAATTCCAAACTAAATGAATCGAATGAACGAAGACCTCGTCTTTAATGTGTGTGACCTGCATTGTTATTTAAACGGAATTTCATTAGTTTGATTAATTGCTATTTATTTACGAATTTCTATTGTATTTTTTATCAGTAGATAATATATTTGATGATGACAACGTACGTGAATTGCGTGAGATTTTTAGACATTGTATTCAAATCTTATCAATCTTCATTATCAATAATATCGTTTGTCGGTGTTTTTGTCTTAAGTAGTTCTATGACATCCAATTTTTTATACGCGAAGGAAGGACTTGCCAACACACTTCTGAGTGTTATCAGCCAGAAAAGTGTACATATTATCATTCACGATTGATAAATAAACTCCTCAGCCCAATATTGGGAAACATTCTCCTATCCAGATATCATGGATATCAAAGGATTAGGGACAAATTCGAAGGACCTAGCATACTAGCGTTTTACCTTAAATATCAATGTTTAGAAATTTCCTTACAATTTTGCGTGTATGTATTATTGATTAAAGATTTTTGCCTTTGTGTATAAATTTACCTACAAATTTAATTTATTTGATTTTGCCTAATGGGTTTATTTAGGTATACCCATCTGGAATGACAAATATTTTTTAGCATGAACTTCCCAAATTTCAAAAGCTAACAAAACAGTTTGAACTTATGAGCTGTCAATGCAACGATCTTCTTAAGATTGTAGTGCCTACTTTGCGTTTATTTGCAGAATACTTACATTTTCCAGCTAATAATTTTATAGTTGTTTAGATGATAAAGGATTTTCTTTTAATAAATGGACCGTTGATAACGATTTGTTGGCGACAACATTTCCGTCTATTTATTATCCAGTGTATCGCCCACTCTAATATAACTTACAATAATTGTATTATTACAGACGCAGTTGTGAATCTTCATTGTTTTCAAAATCAGTACAGTTGTATAATACGAATGCTTGGAGATTCATTTTACAGGTGGTCAAAACATCATGGCACTGAAACGAATAGGTACTTACTGAAATATAGACAAAATTAAAATGAAATGTGGAAGGAAGTGTTTAGGTCTAATGTAACCTACTTGCATCATATCTAGGAGCTTTTGATGAAAGGCTAGAAAGATTTTTAAAATGCATGACAAAGGTATTTGAAATAGTCCTTTTGGTATTGTCAAAACTCGGGAACATCAACTTATGTGAACATCCTGTCCTACTTGTTTTTCAATATTTTTTTACCACGAATCGTCCACTCGAGAATTCAGAATACTTCGGCCTCTACGTTAGATAATAAAAAGAGGGACATTTAGCAAAAAATATACCTTTTGCCTCACCTTGACTAAACTATATAAAAAGGCATTGTGAAACCATTGCTGCGTACGAAATACTTATAAGAAGGTTTATTTTTATATATTTTCAGCGACCTTTTTTTACCCAAAGCCTTCTTAAAGAAAGTTGACATATTTATAGCTTACTATTCTACATAGTTAAGTCGTAAATATCACATTTCATGATCCCTCGCTCCATAAATCTTATCATAAACATGAGTTTTATAACAATAATAATAATAATATTGATATCATACATTATATTGTACGAAGTAACGCCGTAGTCAATACTGAAGGTCATATAGGTCATACCTACAGAACAATAAAACATTATCTGATAATGGGATAATATAACAATATTTCTTACTCTTCCCGTGACTCCTTCGGGCAATATGTATATTTACAGAAAGGCATTCCTGGTATCAAGTTTAATCGAAATTTCTCCATACATTCCGTAGTTATGGTGGAACATACATACATTCATTTTTATTAAATGTAAGATACCGTTTTTAAGATACTTAAAGATATAATCCAATGTATAAATTATGGAATAATTATGAAGATGCTATTTAGTCACGGTCAATATCTTTCATAGGCATGATAAAGATTTATGACGGCGTAGGTGTTGGTCAGATATTTTGTAATCATTGTTGAAAAATATATATAAACCCAAGTCTTAAATCAAATATTATGATTATTTCTATCGGATCCTATTTATGGCGCTAAATATATGTTCCTTTAGGCTAGGATGAAAATCCGTTTGCGTGTGGAAAATAATAAGTTACTCCCTCACAAAGGCGAAATCCTTCAGATATGTTTGTCTCAAACAAATAGATACATTTCAATACATTTCTGAAAATATGACTAACAAAACAATGTAATCAAATCGCGTTTGTGTTTGTTTTGCGATTGTTTTTATCAGAATATAATATTATGTGATGAAATAAATACTGGAAAAACAATAAGGTCATGTGTAGGACACATTACACGGGATTCATTTATATCTAAATCAAAACCATCAATGTACACGTAAATTATAACGAAATTGGATTAGTTGTAATAAATATTATATCTAGATAGTTCCATTGTATCACACCGTATTTCTTGCAGAGATATTGAGTATTGACAGAGAGGCATACAGACTTTTATCCTTATTATGCACATTTAAAACAAATAGCAATTTGTTTTTTAAAAGCACGTCAAAATTGTGTAATGACTACGGCGTCCGCTACAACCTAAAATGAAAGAATACGTATGTAGTAGAAACACAATATAAAATATGTTTTCATAATATACAATGTTGATATCATTTTTCTACGCGTTTGTTTTGATACCCGCATTCAATAAAATATTTATGTTAATCCTAGGAACGGAAAGTTATTAATTGTGTTATTATTGTTTGCTTATTCACACACGGTGCACTTGTAAAAGAATAGCGGAAATTTTATAATTTATATTATAAGCGCGTTAAATACTTTGCAGTTTGTTTTGAATTCTCGGAAATGAAAACTTTTTTATGTCTTCAATTTATTATTAGATACATAACTAACTAACTAACTACGCCCTTTATGTCTCCATTCGGGAGCACAGGGAGGCTACCAGGCGTCTCCATTCAGAGCGATTTTGTGCGAGTGATATTACCTCTCTCCACGTCATTCCTAACGCTCTGATCTCGTTGTCATAGGAACGGTGCACTGTGAAAGAGGGTCTTCCGGGGCGTCGGGACCCCTGTGGGTGGAAAAACAGCGCTCTCTTTGGCCAGCTGTCGTTGGGCATTCGCAAAACATGGCCCAGCCACGACCAACGTCTTTCCTATATTACTGACAGGATTGATCGTTGCTGGGAACGCCGTCGAACGTATTCGTTGGTTTTACGTTCTTGCCATGTGATACCCAGTATCCTCCTAAGACACCTATTCTCAAAGCTGAGTATCTTACGCTCTTGAGCCTTGGTTAAGTGCCATGACTCGCAGCCGTAGAGGAGGACAGGGATCACACAGGCGTTGAATAGGCGGCGTTTTGTCTGGATACTAAACCCGGATGCCTTCCAGATCTTGTCCATGTTGTTGAATGCCCCACTGGCAGCATACCATGTATTTATTATTTATTGTTGAGAAGGATAGAGTTGTCTAGTTGACTTTTAATTGAGTACGCTGTTATACGAAATAGAAATGAAATCAAATCCATTACTAGAGAACTCGTAGTCTTTGCTGATCAACGATTCAATTCATGTATCATCAATTAACTCCCAAACATACATTTATTGTACAAGGAACATTAAGAAGTGTGTCAGAAAACTTGTACATAATAACTACAAACTTGATCCGGTTTTAAAAAGGGTTTAATCATATTCATATTTTAATCAACGTAACAGGCTAGCAGCGGAATGAGAAGAGTTATATTATTATCGTACGCCAAAGTGCACCTGCCCCTCGTCATTTAATTCCCGCTCTCTCTACCCATCTCCCTTCGCACTCCTGCCTCCCGCCGCCTCCTCCCGTCGTAATACAGGAATCCTCTCCAATGCCGGGGCAATGAACGCTATCCGGGCTCGTTTCTCTTCCGTAACAACATGTGCTCCTGGTAATCCGTGAACAGTTTATTGAAGACTCGACAGCGACCGACGAGAATAATGAAACGGGTCAATGTAGGTAGATGTAGATATAATAGTTTTTTTATCCTTTTATTACACGTTACCAATCGAGAAAAAAATAAAATAAAACGAATATCTTTTAGATAACAACACAAAAAGGAGTTGTAAAAGGTTTCGAATTAACTGTAGGTATATAAACAGGTATCAGGGTAACATATAACATAACTAACATAACTTTTATGTTATTTATTATCGTGATAATTTGCCCAACGTGCAATCAGTACATTACTTTATCGTATTATTTACACTTTATAACCTGTTTACCGTTCCAATTATATTACATCCTGCTGTCTACTGCATACTTGAAGTGTAGCACACAGTAACTAACTACGTACGACCAACCGTGTCACATCGACTTTTGAAATAATACTACATACATTACAAATGCATCAAATACATATTGAGTACGTGTATGAAGAGCATATCGGTCAATCCTTATCAAGTAGGTAATAGTTATGTATAAGGTGCAGTGTTATTGTTATTATCCATTGTTTTATCAGCACATAATATAGGAATGTTGTCGTGACCTTACAACACATTCTGATAAGTAATAACAACACAAGTGTCAATAAAACATAATATTGAACGAATACTTTACTCGTAGATAATGTCATATTATGAAAGCAGTAAATACCTTTGTTATTGTTACCAGTGAATCTGACTCTTTGCCATTATCGATATATTGTGTTACCATGCACTATGCAGTGAAATTTCCATATAAGATAATGCCTTTTATCGTTTCTTTTCAGGCAATTTAACCTAAAATATTAGGTCCATTTTGTCCATTTAGGCATTTGACATTTCTCCTCCGTATCTTCCTCTTGATATTTAATGGAAATAAAATCGTCAATCACTTAGAAAATTGTTTTCTTTTTTCTTACACAAGTATCTTTGGTACATATTATTAAAGATTTTACGTAATATCATTTGACTGTGGACTGTGTGGAGTAATTCAGGGCTTAATAATATGCCATTCGCTGGTGTGTCTACAATGGGGAATAAAATATGACCAAACAGCACAGGTTCAGGATTTTGGAGTAGGTAATTGTTAATCAAACTTGATGACGCAGTCTGATTCTAGTAGTTTTGTATACGAAAACTAGGCATTTTGCGTGTGAGATTTTCGATCAAAATTGAATCTGAATTATTCTTGAAACAAGTGATTTTCTCACCCATTGTTTTCTTTATCATGCTCCAGATATTTGTTAAAACATTTAATATAATATTATCATTATTTAATTTTACTGTCTATTGTTTGATAAAAACACACATTATTGTTAATACACTATGAAGTAAAATAAATAATAAGAAAAAATGTATTTATACAGGTGTGTTTTCATTATTGATATATTTTCACAATGAGAATCGAGTTGAATGCATACATAAGCGGATAACATTATTGGTTCTTACTTCTTAAGTTTTATAGCAACATTTTGATAAACTATTTTATCACACAAAGAGATTGTCCTCGTCTCTTCTTTAGAAGGCTCTATACGCAAATCGATCTTAAAACATAGGAACAATCCATCTCTTTGTCCTTCAATGTCACTATAATTATTGTAAAAAGATGAGATGAGATTTTCAGGCGATACGTTTCTTAAATATTCACGCATACAGTTTTTGGTGCTTGAATTTCATGATTATGTGATCTACCTATTGGCTAAACTAAAAGTAAGAAAGTCGGTATGTTTAGGGAGAGAAACAGCAAATTTTTATCATCTTAATCTACCTAATGATTCATCATACTTATAGTATGTAACAGATAAGCTAATAAATAGAAAATTAAAACAAACTTGTGTGTAATGACTCGCAATACTAATTACCTAGATAAATTAAGATTAATTAACGTATTGGAGAGGAAAAGATAATGGTATGAAGTCTTTCCTTTTTGAGAAATGTTAGCAAATAATCATCTTGCATTCGTACAATTAATGATATATCATGATTCATATACAATACAAAACAATGCGTAGGTTTGTCGAGCAAAAAACAATGGCCATAATAAAATATTATCTTTAAATTTGTACGTCCATGTGTTCCATTAAAATTGATTATATTTGCGAACAACATTACGTCATTGAAGTATTTATTATGTATGAGACGAATATATTACTATCTAATAATACATTTGTCCTACTTTTTTTACGTTCCCATCCGCGACAGACATCGACCATTTAAGAATGATTTATCGTATACATATCGTTTAAGTAACAGTTTAAAAACATAGATATTATAACTGGTGACATGTAGATAATAATGTCTTACTACTTATCAAACTATTGTCTGTAAGTTGGACCATTAACGAGAAGTATTGGAGAACGTTTCGAGGAAAAAACTCTCGATGAAAACGTTTAGTCTATTCTTGTTCACTTCTGGACGAAATCCTGCACCATTTCTTTCTAGAATATTCTATCATGGGCTCTCTAAATTTAGTTGACATCCACATGTTTTACGATCTCATCTCTTCAGCGCATAGTGGTGGTATTCTCACATTCCTGGTTGTTCCCATTTTATAGTTGTCTGAGATATCTGTTTCTTTTGTTCGAGGGTGATACTTAGCATGGCTCTTTCCAAGGATCGTAGAGTAACCCTTATTTTTTAGTGTTCGGTTAAGTCAGTGTTTCTTCTGTCTGTAGGCCGTACCTTTATCTATTTCCATACAAATTATTAGACGATGTGGCATCTGGAGTGAGAGTTTCTATAAAGTACGAACGTGCAAATTATTATCGATTATAAAGTGTACCTATATTGAGTGTCTTGAGTTACGAAGTAGCATTTCTGCATATTTAATGTGTACCTAATATTTTAAAACTACAAAAAAATCGGTGGAATAATAACGGTATGTTTTTATATAGTTATTTATAATCCACAAATTATTAAACACTTTGAGACTATACTTGATATAGTGCGATACACTGCGATACTTGTATCGCAGTGTAATATTTTATCAATAGATTGGTCTTTGTTATTAATTAATTAAATTATTTATTATCGTCAACGGCATAATCCGCTGTTATATTCCATTCGATATCAACCAGACAATACACCTTTATCTATTAAGATGATTTACGGTTATTGAGGCCATTGAATCGTGAAGAAATTATAATAAATAATTATATTATCTTATTATGTCCGCAAATCTTAGAATTTTTGCTACATTCATTGATTTTTGTAGATACCGTTTCATGGCAACGTTATCATAGTAATCATAGGTTGGGTTCGATGAAGATTTAACATAGTAACAAGGACCCCACGAAACAGCTCTGAGTGGTTTTGATCTTTTGTTGTCGTCTCTTGAGGAACTTCATAACAATGCAAGGGTTCAAAAATTTTGACTATATTTCGAACACGTTTGTGAGATTGTATAGGATACGAAGCTTGATTTGTCGACGTCATAATTCGTACAGCTAGAATGAAATGGCACGGCACATAGCAAGACAAAATGATAGTAGGTGGACAGCCATACTAACTAAATGAGGACACATGGGCAAACAAAACATATGTTGGAAGGCCACAGATGGGTTGCAACGTAATATCAGTAGCGGGTGGATAACGGCTGAGAAAGGACATATATGCAGCAGTGGAGTGACCAGGGCTGAAGAAGAGGAAGGAATAACTTGGGAAGATACACTGCACGAAGCGTGTGAAGCTTAGTGAAAAATAATTAATATTGTAGTATGGGAGTCTAAAAATTATTTGTTTTTCAGGTTCAAGCAAACAAAACATACTTGTAGCTAATTGGTAATACGCCCGCACTGTAATCTTTTAACGTTGGAGGAGTCAATAACAGATAAAATATTTACAACTTTTGCATACATATTCGATTAAGTAAAAGATTAATAATACCCACTAACTGAGTTGTCCCATTAAGTACTATAAATAACATGTTATATTGACAGATGTTATCTTCACCGATCTATCTGCGTAGATTTAGTTTGTTAGTATGTAATGGTAAGGTAATGGGCATCCTATTTATGAGACTGGCGAATGTTATTTCCTAGAACTTCTCCTACACAGACAATAATAATAAACATACATTCACTCCCAACCCAACTCCTCCCATACATAACTACAACGCGGCAATAATTTGTACTAAATATATAAGAATAGATATAACTCAGTATAGGAAACGCTATCAGCTGTGAATAATGAATTTTCTTTCACCGTGATGAATTGACGTAACTTTTTCTATTTTTGCATTCTTCTGTGGCACACTTTTTCCCTCATACATCTTTAATGTAGCATAATAAATACTCGATACGTTATTACGTACTACTAACTACTATACACGAATGTCTCCTTTGAAGAATTTTACATGTTTATTTATGCATAGAAATGAGAATTGCTTTTCTTATATAACACGGAGATTCACTGTAACTCGAATACTAAAACTGAAGTCCATTATATATATTATATAGTATTTCTAAATTATGTATAACATTTTTCATGATAAAAATTGTTAGGCAGAGAGAACATACGCCAGACCGCCTTATCCTTTCTAACACACACTCATTGCTTCCCTCACATTAATGCAATATGTCATACATGCTCTCCGTTTTTTTTACTTCAAACGCGTACATTTTTAAGGATTAGGACGACATGGTCGGTCCAGTTAAACCAGTTAATTAAAAGGAAAACAAAGAGACTAGAGTGAAAATTGTGAAAACAACAAAAACATAGAATAAAAACACATATTGAAAACAAAAATGAAAGTAATAAACAAAAAGAACGGAGAAATGGTTGAGAAAAGGAGGGTAGTGGGTGGAAAAACTTAGGTAGGTACTGAATTTTCTATTCTATTGTATGTATTTACGTAGGCAATTTTCTCTAAAGACAGTGATCTGAATTTATTTTGTGGCGGCACTGGCTTCATCGGTAACCGCTGACACAATCTTGAAAAATGAAGTAATTACTGAAAACGGATTCGCCTAGCTTACTTATTCGGCAAGTAGGAATATCTTATACTGTTTTTTTGGAAATGAAATTTGATTTCACGAAGCCTACTAAATTTAATATTAAAACATGTACAAGATATTGTAGAGTATATTTATGATTTTATACAGTGTTTATGTATTCTCTGACGTCAGAAACATTTACCTAATCTATTATTAATTTCAACAGGCCATAAAGATTAATTAATATTAAGCTTCATCATTTTAATTATATATTTATTTTCATTATTTAACGAATCTATTTTTAAGTCTCCTTCAAAATATCCTTTAATAACTTTCTTATCAAACAATGAAGTGTTTTTGTAATCTGTCGTATTACATTATTTCTTCTCAAAATATTTTATATCTAAAGATTATGTTTGTAAGAGAATAGTGATTATTTCTTAAGATCTTGAAGAATCTTTATATATTATAGTGTTGTATCTATCTCATATATTGTATTTTCTTCACCATTTTCTTTTTACTGAACTAGTAAACAGTTCACATTTATTTACGTATTTGTTCATCTACTCCCACTTCTTCTATTTTTGGTTTATTTATTTATACCATCCACCTACCCTTTGAGTGGGCGGGGGGTAGGCAGAGAGGACAGAAAGCCATACTGATCTATGTCTACGCACATTTCTTGCTTCCGTCACACAGCCTCTTCCATTCCTTACTCAAAACGATTTTGGCTTTTTTATTCTTCATTATTTTCTCTCAGTGACTTTCCAAGGTTTCGTATTTTTACTGGACACAATTTCCGTACCAATAATGGAATAAGTCTGCGACGAGACTCACTACCCATTATACGAGTAAATACTTATGTTTAAGGTGCATACGCATAATACGAGATGTTATGCATCCTTCAATGATGTAATTCTCGCCCGCATGACAACCACTGTTTCCCCACACTGGTAAGAGCTATGATGGTATCTGAGATTGGTGGATATTTCTTCTTTTTCAGACCCTTACCCTCCACTGCTGAATACAGGCTGTTTTTCAACCATTCTCTGTTTTGGGCGCTCTGCCTGCACCCATGTCCCACCGACTCGATAATATCATCGGCTCATCTCCTCTGTGGTCTCCCTACACTTCGTTTGTTTTCGTAAGGTCTCCAGCTCAGTACAGGGCACATGACAACACTCCAACATGTGTGGCATGGTCTGCGCTGCCCTACAGTCACATGCATTGAATTTGATAGATAGATGTGAAGGTAAAATGTGAAGAAGTGATACATGGGCTTTCTTTGTAATCCGGACCGAGCGAGTGTTCATAAGTAAAAAGGTGTGTGGATGGAGCGTTTGTCTTGGCTCGTGTTCGTAACCGACCGTTCACGCCTTTTTACTCAGTCCGGATCTTGGCAAGCATGTGGATGAGGCATTAATGTAAAGATGATAAAGTTCGAAGTAGTATAGCGGAGTGTACATGAGGTTGAGGAATGGATGTAAAGGTGTTTATCTTCGTATCATCGTTAATAAGAAATCCGTAATTACACATATTTTATTGTAATTGCTTCTCATGTAATCGCACACTTACAATATAAAGTGGTATTTCATTGTTATTTGTTTCTCAGAGGTGTTTATCATAATTACTGATTATTTCACATTAGGTACTAGTATATGAAGCTCGTTATGTATGTATTTATTCATCTTATCATTATATTATTACATACGAGTATGTTGCTCATACATACATGATATTCTCACCCATCAACGCATAGCCTAGATGGCTAATCCTATAGAACTAAAATATTAAAGACGGATAGGTTTTTATACAAAACCTTTCACTAAGAAGGGATTTTAGGAAATTCTGCCCATAAGGGGGTGAAAAATAGGGTTGAAAGTTTTTAGGGTACCCATACAAATATCTCGGAAACCAGATGTGGTACGAACTTGAGATTTGGCACATAGATTCTCCTATAAAAATAAGTAATAGTGTTTGGCCGTTTTTCGAAATTTTATTTAAAGGGATGCAAATGTGCTTAAAGAAAATAATTTATTTATGTGTCTCTTAATAAGGTAAAAATGAATTTTATAGGAATTTCCAGAAAACTGTTTCTTTTTTTTTTTAAAAAAAGGGTTCAAATTTATTATTCCATTCTGGAAAAAAGACAATTAATAACAATTTCTTAGTAACCAGTAAAGCTACCCGGGCAACGCTTGGTAATACAGCTAGTAATATAATATTAATTTAAATTAATTCACTTGTATTTAGTTCAATACCTACAATAAGTAAAAGTGATTAGTGTAAATATGTCTTTATAATTTATCTTACCTACTAGGTATCATTTACTACTTAGAATTCACACATAATTAATTATTGGTATCAAAATTTCCATCGTGATTATAGATTTTTTCCACAATTTTCCTATCTGTTATCGTAATATATTATGACAACACCTGTCTCTTACAGGACATTCATAAAATAGTATCATAAAAGTGTGGAAGTCTACAACCGGGGTATTCCACGAGTTGGTGATAGAATATATTATGTTTCTGGAGATTATCTTAGATAGATCATTTATCCAGGATCACCTTATGAATCAGACACATTTTCTCGATAATCATACGTATATTGTTTAATTTTATTATCTCTGGCACGCAATCTTAAAAAAAAATCTCTTCTTATCTATAATCTGTATTACAAAGAAATACTCAGTTATAGAGATAAGATAACAATGTCTACAATTTATGTTGTTTACTTGTGTAGTTTTTTTTTCTCTTTACTTATGATGTATAATGCATAATGATCTTCGCATATTAAACACTTGGCAATAATGTGTCCTAGTTTACTCAATAATAATACATAATGAGATATATAAATAATGTATTATCATACCTACTAGATAATTGAATCGTAAGTTTGTATCTATACTTCAACTTATTGACATTGTAATGTACCTAAGTATTTGAGATGAGCAATTCTTCTGTCCTTTTGAAGTGGAAGCCAGCATGACCTATTCCTCACCAAAACTCTTTTTTTATGTTCATTCTCTACCCTCATCTTAAACGATATTCTTTCTCATCTTTGTCAAGTTAATTCTTTCATAATATGAGCCAAAAAGCTAGGTTTCCTAATCAATCGGAATGTAACGCAACAGTTGCTTTCTTTGTAATAGCATTTTTTTTTAACGTTGGCTTGTATGCACAAACCCTAATGTTCTCCTGCGCACTTCGCATTTAAGCTAAAAGCTTGTGTCATAAATTGCAGATTACATCATCAGCGTAAAGGTTCGAACCCAGCACCTGCAGATTGGAAGTCCCCGCTTCAACCAACCGCGCCATCCACCTACCACAATTATTTATTATATTCCTAAAGAAAAAGCAGTTACGAGTATATAATCTGTTTATCGTAATGCGTTCTCCTGCCAGATTTTGGAATCTGTTACTTTGTTAATGACAAAGAAATAGTCTTAAACGTTTTCTGATCGGCGTGTCGTATAAATGGGATAGGATTATAAATTTTAATAAAAAGACAATAAAGTAATTATGTCTTTACATATAATGTTGTTTGCATCAATAAATAGCTCATTTATTAACAGCAAATTATATGCCAACCTATCAAACCAGTTTTTTTACACGCTGTAATCAAACGACCTCTGTCTGACCTTCAAAAGTCAATAGGCAGCAGAACATCGCACGTTCTTCGAAAAAATCAAGTAAATTTAAGAATATGGCAATGAGTTTATTATTTTAAGATCACTTCAACATACACCTGAAAACAAGAATGCGATATTTAATGATCATTGGCCAGTTTTCCTTTAGTGTGTGTGTGTAAAACTTGCGCGTACGCAGGTGCATAGCGCTGTACTACGCGTTCGATTGTTCGTATAAAAATCTATATATAATATTATAAAAATAATTATGTATCTGTTTAGCTATCCATATCCGCAAATTCATGATACGTCTCTGTCGGGGTTGGCAGAAAGCAATTTAATATCACACCCTACGATTCTTACATACATCCCTTGATTCTACATATAACATTCATGCAGTTTCTCACAGATATTCTACCGTTTCTTGCATTTGTAAGGATTTATTAACCAAAAATATGTGTGATGAATCTTAGAACCCAGAACGAAAGTTATTTGGCGCTTTCCACGGTTCATCACAGAACAATAAAACATATCTATGCTTTCTGGGGCATCTTGTGCGACGAATTTTAATGAAAACAATTATTAAATCAACACAATTAAAGAACAAAATTTATTCAGGTGTTAAAATCTAAATTGTCATACAATAAATTGGAATACTTTGTTTTTTCATTCTTCTTCGTACTATTTGCGTTATTTATTATATCGACGTATTGTTTATTTTTGAATAGAAAATGTGTTATGATTGTATGTATTGTATAATATGATTATTCATTTAAATAATTTATGATTTTTTTATTGTTTCAGGTAATAGTTTCAACATTATCTAGCGCAATTTGATGAAGAATAATGTGAGTACAAATGTATTTGCTTACATTAATTTTGTCAGTAACATTGTAAAAACATACCTATCATATCCAGATGACTTAACACTTTCAAATTAAGCATCTATCGAATTCTGGAATTTAAGTGATATATAAGGAAATTCTGAAAATTCAGCGATTTTGGGGTTAGCTGGCAAAGATCATAGCACTGCGATAAGCTCGCCTTAGTGAACAAATGGTGTGATTAATATTTGCAATATTGACATATCGCTGTATCTTGTTCACCAACAGATAAATAAAAAAAATATACTATAGAAGGAGATTCTGAAAATTTTGCGGTATAAAAGTGAATTCTGAAATATCAGTAGAATAGAAGGGAATTTCTGAAAATGTAAATATATTCCAACAATATATAGGTACCTACCTAAAACATTGAATTTATCTTGACTATCATTATTATTTCCGATAGAGGTCAATGTGTCACATAATATGCAGATTCATATTTCATCTACCCACAATCAAATAAATAGGAATAACATTAATTAATGTTTTTATAGCATCGAATAAAATAGAAATATATGCTCAAATATAAGTAGTAGTATGTAATATGAGAAGAGCAAAGACCAAGTACTTATCATAAATCGGTAAAAGAATGTGGATAAAAATATCAAGTTTTCCTGTTTTAAAAAACATTTGATACGAGTACACCCAAACAGATAAAAAATACCAATATCTACTCTTTACAACTATGTATATTACTCATATTTTCCTTATCCGATCAAGCGATTATTGCAAAATGTCGATAAAAGCAGGTTTATGATATTATAATTATTATTGATTTAAGTGTATTAAAAAATATTCACATTGCAATCACTCGGATTATGTTATACGTAAAAAACTAGGACATGCTATGTTTATAATGTATACTGTGTTATCAGTTGAATCGTAAATGCCTATATTTATTCATATACTTATTAGTGTTTTATTGTACAATTATATTAAATACATCTCATAATCAAAACGATGGATATTCAATCCAACAATACAAATATAACTCTTACAGAAAATAGACAATAAACCGTAATATTTTTTTCCAGCTTCAATCGTTACGATTGGTTTGCACCAAAATCCCATGTCTCCTTCTCCACTCATCCCTGCCATGTGGGGTTATTTTTAAGTCTTGATATGAGTCGAAGCCCATATCCTGACACAGGTCATCTAGGTATTCTTTTTTGTTTGTTTGTCCCCTCGTTCATTCCTTCAATTAATTAAAATAGGAGACCCTCTTGACGATGTGGCCATAATATAAGACAGTGAAAAACACTTTTTTGCCCTTTAATCAATCCGGTTGCCAGCGAAACCTATTGTTATCTAAAACCTGCAAAAAGTGATCCTATTGAGTAAAGCAAGCATGGGAAGAGAGGGGATGGGACAAAGGACATTATAAAAGTACGAAAACTAAGATATTACCTACTTAAGAAATAATCAGCTTATAAAAATATACGATCAATGAAAGTGAGTACTTTAGGTAGTCAGTACTTTTAGCTATAAATTATAATGAGAAATCTCTCCAGACGACTATAAAATTAATAACACCTAATGGATATATCATCATAGTCTATAATGTAATATAGTTTTATCTTTTTGTTTGTTATTTTACTATCACCACGCGAAGTTCTTATGTATTATTTTAATCTACGGCTTCGGTGACCGAGTGACCTTTAGTAAAAACTTAACGACACTACGTGATTGTATAAATTGTGTATTTAAATTCTTATTTATTACTTGTTTTTTTATTAAAATTATTTTTATTTTTATTTATTTATTTAAACTTAAAGTAAACAACAAACACATATAAATACACAAAATGGACATAGTACAGATTATAAAACGTTGTTTACTAGGGCGAACTTATCGCAGAACTGCGATTTCTTCCAGTTAACCCCAGGACAAAACAGAAAAAAAAAAAAAAAAAAAAAAAAGGAGTTGAACAAAAATAAAGGAAAAAACATAAAAAAGAAATTGAATAAAAAAAATATATACGAAGTAGAAAATATATACATACATACATATGTGAGATAAAAAACAAATAAAAACGGAATAAAAAAATAATAAACAAGATACAGAATGCATATATATACATAAAAACATATACATTTGAAACTACAAATTAGTCTTACGATTCGGATTCAGATTACGAATCGTATAGATGGCTAAGGGTGCCTTCCCACGACAAGTGAATCCGGATTCGTACGCGAATCTGGATTAATCCCTTCCGGATGGATGATTTCGTGCACGGGGTATGGGGAAATAGTTCCCTATTTTTATAATAATATAATAATTCATTGTATTAATATTTTTAACTTTTTAACTTTAACGTTGTAAATTTTGAAAATATCTTGAGTCCGTTGAAGCAATAAATAAATAAATATATAATATAATAAATAGATAATAATAATTATCTCTGTCATACTGTTGAATATATACTAATTCTGTTTTTGTGTTTAAAAATAAGATCGATCAGGTACGAGAATAAATTATTGTCTTTACACCAATATTAATTGTAATTTAGTAAAAAAAAATAAAAGAAAGCATTGCCTGCGGCATTAATTAAACTTGTTTGTGGGTGATATTTTTTAAAGTTTGTCACACGGAGTTTTTGTATCTTGTATCACGCGTTATTTTTCAACACCGGTTTTTCTCAAATTAGCTGCTAATCTCTCTCAGTCCCGTTATGGGCCCGCTACACGCTCGCGAGTCACCACGACCTTTTGGTGTTCATGAGTAAAAAGGCGTCAACGGTCGGTTACGTACATGTCAAGACAAACGATCCATCCGCACCCCTTTTTACTCATGAACACCAAAAGGTCGCGGTGACTCGCGAGCGTGTAGTAGCGGGCGCATTATGTGTCGGGGTGTACATTATATTTATTTTGTACGGGAAAAAATGACTGCCATAACTGGAAATTAGAGAACCCATTAAATAATTTATTTATTTATTTTTAATATTATTAATGTCGATATTATCAGAATAAAAGAATACCGGCCCAGTAACAGTGCAAAAATTGTGCCGTTTCAGGTCCATGGTATTAGAAAAATATAATGATTGGTACCTTAAACTTTTTTTCATTTTAAATAAAATTATAATTTCTTTATCATTCGTGTGTTATTTAGACTAATAGATTAGGTACATAATTTTTGAAGGGAGACATTTGAAAGATTGGCATCATACTAATAAAATGCACCACATGGACTTATAATTCGATGTAACAAAATTCCAGAAAAATTAATTCAATAAATAATAAGAAAATATAATGTTCCCCACTCTATGGCAACTGGGGAATCTAAATTTATACATTATTTATTTTGATTTTAATTTTTCGAATCATGCGGGTATCTGCATCTCTTTCACTCTCGTTGTATATTGTAACAGTACGAAACCCATAAGCATATTGCTCAAAATAAATAAACCCCACAAAAGCCGTACAAAAGCCACACAGGATTTTTTTTAGGGATAAAAGCACAAATCTAACTGAATTTTGTAAATAAAATTAATTGTATCGATTAGTATTCGAGTAAATTATATTAGGAACTAGAATAGATTAAAAAATACGAATAAGCAAGCGGATCTAAAATGGGATAGACAATGATTTCAACATTTTATAAATAATTCATCTACTGAAATCCAACTAAAAAGTTTAAGCTTTTATTATTTGAGGATTTTTTATTGGTTTTTAATCATCTGTAGACCATATTTAAGGCACTTGGAATCGTCAGGTTTACAAACACAAAATCAAATGCAATAAATCAATAAACACAACAAAAAAGAATGAAAGCAATAAACACATAGACAATACAAAACTATAACACATTTGTGGTACAATTTAATGCAGGTCTGGATGTAAATTGTCCAGAACTACATTAAGTACGTCATATTTCTGAAGGGTTTTTGTGTTTTTTGGGGTTCATACTACATCATCGTAAATACTCCTATGGCTTTTTCTTCGGAAACCGTTGTGTATACACGCGCTGAAACATGTAAGTAGGGTTGTCAACATTTTTTCAGCTGATTATTCCATCTGCATCAATAAGTAATTTTAAAAAGTTATCGGAAGCCTGGTTGCTAACGCGCTCGATCCTCGATGCCGACATACCCCACTTCACGACACAAGCTTTTAAGCTTGTTATGAAGTGTACAAATATGTATCAGGGTGTAATTCGATAACTTTATGAAAATAAAAGAAAACATACACATTATCTTATTGTTCTTGATATCAGTTCTTAACTCTTTTTTTGTTGCTTCCTTCATTATCCCCTCCTTTCTTCCTCTTCTTCTTCCTCTTCCCATGCTTCCTCCTTCCCTACCATAAATGTTTTATAGATATAAGATATATATTTTTAACTATGAAATGTAATCTATTTGTTTTGCGTGTGTGCTAATTGTGAACGGATGTAATTGGTCTTGTGTATTGATATTTTTGTATTAATGTACCTGCCAATGTTTGTTTTTGTGACTGTATCTGTTCCATGTGCAATAAATAAATAAATATCTACTTATCTATTTAAATAAAAACTGTCATTTTATGAACTGCTTGAATTTTATAATATTTTTATTTGCTAGAAAAGTGTGGTTTTCTCAATTTTCAAATTAATGTAAATTACACACTCTCATTCGTCAGTCGAAAACTGCAGGCAATGATATAATTCTTAAAATGCGTTTAAATTTTACAAGTGAAGCGGATTTGGTTGATATTTTCTTAGTTTTAATGTTGCCAAAAAAAAATATATAGTATTTTGCGATCCATATATTTCTTGCAACTCACTTTCAATATTATTATTATACTCTAGTACGGTTGACAACCCTCGTTGTTAGTGAATATATATCCGAAAATATATCGAATAATAATTATTTTTATTGTAAAATTGTTACAAAAATATACAAATTACCCGACTAGCAAAAATTACAACACGTTATTTTCAGTTAATGTAGGTAGCTACATGTTATCAATTTAGTATCATATTCTTGTATTATGTATTTTTGTACCTATGAATAACTTTTGAATCAGTATTCATTTACAGTAAGTAATGTTAAGAGTATGCATACCGACATTTCAAAAATTTCTAAAAACGGGAGACCTTCTATCTCGACAACCGTTATTAATTATGCTTTGGAACAAAATAGGGTAGATGCATTGAACCTTTATATAACCGTATATAACCGTAAAAGATTTTTTATATCTTGTATAGATTTCTCAAAAAAAAAATGGAAAACACCTCTGATCTTTTTTCCGAAAGACGGAAACTCGTTTCCTGAAAGTCGTTGAGTAAAATTTTTTTTTGTACTGATAATATGCATTAAAACCTAGGGAATAACCGTAAAAGTTTTTTGATAGACGCAAAATTAACCTCAAAAAATTAAAAAAACGCTATTTTTACCATTTTATCATGCGATTGTCACGCGATTTTGAACCTTAATGCCGTGGGAAAAGACTGTGACGTCATTCATGGTGCCAATTATATAGGTAATACCTACCGATTCGGTATAATACTTTAAGTAAAAGTTAATGTCACCGCCACACGCTTGCGAGCGTCTACGAGTTTTTTGCGTTCATGAGTAAAAAGGCGTCAACGGTCTGTTACGTAAACGAGCCAAGACAAACGTTCCATCCACACGCCTTTTTACTCATATACACAAAAAACTTGTGGGCGGCGACAAATGGAATATATATGTATTACGTTTAATAGTTATACTATAGAAAATGAAGTAACGTAATAAGCTCACACACACACACACACACACACACACACACACACACACACACACACACACACACACACACACACACACACACACACACACACACACACACACACACACACACACACACACACACACACACACACACACACACTAACACACACACACACACACACACAAACACACCCTCACACACACACACACACCCTCACACACACACACACACACACACACACACACACACCCTCACACACACACACACACACACACACACACACACACACACACACACACACACACACACACACACACACACACACACACACACACACACACATAATTATATTACACATTTTTAATTATCAAACTATAAATTCATTGAAATAATTGAAAAAAAAGTTTAATTTTAATTAAAATACATTTTAAAATAGAAAAGAAGAAATAAAATGAAAAAAACTGTCTGTTTGGGATGTTTCCTAAAGAAATATCTACGTATATGTATATTGGATTCAACACTTGTATTGCAAGTTATCCAAACGCTATGGATTAGACGGATTCATCTGGATTCATCAAGGCGTGTCCGTGGATTCACAGGCAACCTATTTCCCACGATCCGTGCACGTCTGCGATATTACGTACCGCCATACAAATCGCTATGAAAAAGTCTGTAGATTCACGGACTCACTCCTTCCCACGGCATGCGAATCTACGGACGAAGCAGGATTCACGGACCGTGGGATATAGCCATAAGAATTTTATTGTTTGCAATATTTTTAAGCATCGCGTACAAACAAAGAAAACTTATTGAACAAAAATTTTATTAGATATACGTGTACTTCTCGTGCAAAATTAATAAAACTGTTGTGAAAACAAAAAGTATTGAACTTTGTAATGTTTTGAACAGAAACTTTTTGGAAGCACATTTTAACACTGTAAAAACATGGTAATAAAGATTTTTTTCCGCGGCGAGTATATTGAAAAACTAAAAAAGGTTACCTTGAAATATCTTTGGTTTTTTAATGAACTCGCCGTGGAAGAAATAATACAGTGTTTGTTCTTATTTATATATTAATTTTACAGTGTTGAAAGTATTGAAATATATACATACTTACTAATAATAAAATTATAATGATAATAATCCTACCTAAGCGTACCGAAATGTTTCTGTTGAGTAATGAAATATTTCATGAAACTGCTGAGTTAGCGGGATAATTATATAACTCCCATTACTGTTTTTAAAACACTGTTTATTCGAAGTTTTTAAAAACAATTTCACCCTTGGTAGCTTCATAATCATAATACTCATGTTGGCGCTTAATGGGTTGAACAATTAAAAAAATAATTAATCTGGGAATGTAATGCAAACATGAATAGGTATTTTTTGACATTAAGGTATCGTACTACGTGAAATGAAATAACATAAAGAGTGGCGAATTTGGGATTAATGATTTTTACGCGAATAACGCGAATTTTAATGGTTTCAGATTTTAGTGGAATAAAGCGAAGTTCAAGATTTTTGCGGGAATAACGCGAATAACTTCTAAAATAAATCATACCGTAGTGAAAGACAGTTGGCTTTCTGAGTCATAGGTAGAAGAAAATCCCAGCGAATAAAGTATTGAAGTGTTTTTTTTATAACTAGTATGTTTTTTTCTGATTCGTGTTATTTTTGTATTTTTATCACTGTTCAATTTTATGTCCGTAAAACGTCCATTTGGATGAAAAAAATATATGAAAAACATAAAATATGACTTCTCACTTTACTCGAATTCGTATATTTCCTTATCTCTCTGTAGGTACGGATAATGTAATATGTTTTATTCTGTTATAACATAATAAAGCATTATTTAGCAAATAATATTATTAAAAAGCCGCTATAAATTTCATATAATGTGGAGCGTTATAATAATTAGTTTATCACGTTTCGACCGAAATACCGTAGGTGTTTGTTGATAAACTCAAAACAAGGCCAACCTGATATAACCCACATTATTCAAATTCAAATAAATATTATTACAGTATTAAAAACACAACATGTTATCTTTAAATTTGTCAATTATATTTTTTTATTGTTGTGTATCAAATTGTTTTCGTTATGTAATTATCATATTAAAAATAGAATTCCTAATTTCTTTGTCGCCTTACTTGTTGTTATCGCCTTTGCTAACATACATAGCTACAGATTCTCGATAGATGATCAATAATATTATATGCAATGTCACTCTGAACCAAAATTAGTTGCATCTGCCTTTTAATCAATATTTTTTACCCACTAAAATTGAGTTTATCTCATACTATACTAGAATAGATCTGCCTTTTCGTTCTTTCAATTCTGAAAATGTGTTACGCCTGCTGTTTGAACGAAATTCAATTATTATGTTTTATAACTTTACTTTAGTATGCTTTAGTAGTATTTATCTGTGTCTGCCTTTCTCCTGTCTTAATTTCAATGTTCTGTGCCTGCCTTTAGTTTTAAGGCACTGATTGTCTCACTAGAATTGATTTTCTTTTTTAACTCTCCTAATTCAAGTCTACTTATAAAAATTGGTGAACTACTTACATTTCCAATTAATTGAATTTACCTGCTATTAATAAATGAGATACAAAACTTTTATTTTAACAAATGTCAACAGAACAGACTTTTTGTGAAATTAGTTGAAGTCCATCAATCTAAACCCTTAATTAAAAGGAAATAAGCAAACTTTGAAGGTACAATAATAGTTTACTATTTAAGTAGTAATGGTGAGAGAATATAAAGTTTTGATTATACATTTACTCCGAGTTTTGTTTAATGGTTAATGTTCAACTTTGCTTTTATACTTCTTAACCATTCCTCCAAGTTCTTGACAAAGTCTTCTAACCCCATTCTATAATAAATTTCTCACTTTCGGAATGTTCAACGCTTTCGTAGCGTTGCTATGTTGTGATGTGAAAACGTGAGCAAAAATTACGAGGCTTATGGAAAGCTGAAAGTAACTAACAATGTTTTTTTAATAAATGGCATTCACCCTGGAGGGTGCTTTCTGCCAATCTCAAGTGTGAAACTACCAAATTATCTAACACCATAAAAGATAAACCTTTGGGTCTGAAATCCCGCTGTAAAATTTTTCAATAGATGTCGTTAAACGGTTTCGAAGATAAATAAATTGAGTTACAAATCTAATATCACTAGAACCCACCTACTTTGAGTTACAAATCTAATATCACTAGAACCCACCTACTTTGAGTTACAAATCTAATATCACTAGAACCCACCTACTTTGAGTTACAAATCTAATATCACTAGAACCCACCTACTTTGAGTTACAAATCTAATATCACTAGAACCCACCTACTTTGAAAAAGATTCACAACTGCTTCGTTTTATTTTGTCTTCAGGAATCTGCAGAATAATATATCGCTGGATAAATGAAGTTTTCGAAAAAACTGACAGTATTTTTGCCTATTGACCAGAACTTTTTAAACATCGATTATAATTACGATTTCAGAACTTGTACCAAATACAAAAGACTTATTATCATCATTACTTCGTTAAAATCAAATTCCATTAAAATTAAACAAACTAACATTTTCCTCCGTTTATAATATTCAAGTTTCAGTTTTCAACATCACTGTTTTCCAAACATCCCTGACTTACTTTTTGTATATTATTGTAAACTTTAATATAGCGTAAAACTCTAATAATATCTATTAGAGAGTTCCTGTTTATCGTAAGGAAAAAAAAAACAATAAACTATGATAATAACAGATTCCATCAATGCTAAAAATTATATCAAAACAATTTCCAAATTAATCTAGACATGTTTGTTAAAGAATTCACCTTTCATGTTTTTTCCCTCTCATCTGTTTGTTTTTATTTATACGTTCCATTTCTTTCACTCAACGCCAGCTACGATACGACGGTGATAATGATGAGTATACATTGGTTTGTAATCGTTTATTTAGTCCATTTATTTTTGGCTCTCGTCCAAACGATTCCAGGAAACCTATTCGAACGCGGTCGATACCACTTAATTTATACTATAAAACATTGCAAGAAGTACCAAGTAGTGTCGACACACCGGATGCCCTTATCACACTACTAAAATACCAATAAAATACTTACGTATTATCAACCGTACTAATTTATTTTTCAGTGTTTTCCTTAATTGATTATAATTACCCCCATGAACTTACAACAACTTTAATGCTTTTGATTTGACGTTCAATGTATTTAGTTTACAAGGTTATGGCATACATTTCATGTTACATAATTTATTGTGCTTACAACCTACAAATTGTTCATTGTTTTCGTAACATCTTTATTAAATTCGTTAGAAAAGGTCATTCGTTAAATCACATTGCCGATTAGTATTGATGCTAAAGAAGTTTTAAACAATGTCTTATGCATTTGTATTTTTACTTATGTTTATAGAAGCAAATCCATAACCAGCATTCCAGGGCAATATAAGTTTTTGCATTCATCATTGGTTAGTTGTCCCATTTAAATTTATTTCGTTTGCAAAAGCATGGTACATTTTTTTGCTAGACGTCACACTGTTTTAAACAAACGTTGAGCGCCAAATTTCGAAAACACATTCGTAGTGAATAGAAAAAGCTCTCTTAGAAACACGTGTTGCAGAATACAAAACACTTCCTAAGTATGTTCCTAAGTTCCAAGCCTGTAAAGAAAAGTCACGTGTTAGTTATACAATGAATAATATAATACACAAATGTTCGAAGAAATTTCACATACAATATAAAAACTTTGAACCGTAATAGAAATTATATTTTAAGAAGGGATCGTATATTGGTATTGTCTAGCAAAATCATCTTCAAGATGTTTGAAACAATAAAAAACACATTTTCGTAGACGTAATATTTTTAATGAATTCTTTTATGTTCACAAGACGTATTGTTCGCAATACATTCAATAACCAGAACACAGAATAATTTACGACTCTCATATTACGTACAAGAATAATTAGAATTGAGAATTTATGTATAAGACGTGTAGATAATCTTACCTAACTCATCTTTACAAGTACAAAGTAAGACGAATCGATTCAATTTAATTTTATTATTGTTCAAATTGTTCTCAATGTCAAGGGCGACCAATGTCTTTCCGTTTTTAATTAATTACAACACATACGTACCTACGCAAATAATATAATTACACACATTGGCTCGTTTCCTGTTATATTTTTACATTTAAAAATATATTATTATCTCCATTTTATTGCTTCGCATCGTTTAACAACCATTTTGTTTTTTTCGTTCCCGCCAAATCAATATCACGTACTTGTTGTTGACCTTGAGATGGTCTGGCTTGTCTTTGAATATAATATTATTTAATTTTAACAACGTACAACACTACACGGTTCATGTCTTTGATGTGACAACATTGTTATTATTAACAGATTTAATTATTTCTCCAATAATAAATAACGTTGTTGATTGAAATTTTATATATTTTGGCTCGTATTTTTTTTTAACAAGAATTGAATAAATTTTCCACATTTCTAAACTAACTGTAGCTCTTTCATAAATAGTCGCAAAGAGACTACTTTTATATATTATGTACTATATAAAAGGATGCTTGCGTATACAAACCCAAATACTTTCCTGCACACTGCACACTTTACACTAGGCTCAAAGCCTGTATCGCAAAGTGTGAAATATATCGCCAATGCTAGCTGGATAATGTCATCTGTCTACCTTTTTTTGCTGTCTTCCTACGCCACTTTTGCGTCTTAACTTCAGAATTCTAGGTTTTCACATAGGTATTATTATTTCAGTATTAGTACTGCCATTTTTGCATTTCCGTTTTCCCTGCGATTGCGGTAACTTTGTTCTCTAACTTTGACTCTAGAAATGTGTATTTTCGATCTTTGATTTCGCGAATTTGACTACTTAAAAGTCTGTAACATTCTCTCTCACTCATGTTTAACTACTTTTGATTATTTTTTTTTACAAAAAGTTCGAAAATTTATGTTATAATTTCCGGATTATTTCATGGCACATTATAATGTGTACCTACTGCTTTTCCGTAGTTTATATTATCTACGTGTGAGTAAATAAAGTTTTGATATAAATAGACCCAACACATTTAGTAGATAACTTTACGCGGAGAGTTGATTAAACTGAAACAATGTTTTATGTGTTTGTCTTATTAGGAGAACATAAAACAATGTCACAACTTTGTTTTAATAGGTCGACAAACACACTGTGAGTATATAAAATATTCTTAATACATATCTACGTAGTACGTACTATAATAAGAGTTTGCGGGTTTTCATTATCTCACATTGTTCCTTTTCCTCTCTATCTGGGTTTATTTCATTACTACGTTTTATATTATTGTACGAATTATAAATATTGCTTCCGTCTTTGTTCTATCTTTTTTATCCTACAGTTAATTTTGTTTCTGTTTATCTTTCTTTGTTCCTAAACTATCCGCACGTATTGAGGTCAAATAAACTGTAAAATTAGGCGCGTCCACACATAAGTAAAATGTGCATACGTCAGTCTACTTGGACTTATGAAAATTCCTTACTTTTCCCACTGTGAATGGCACACAACATTGTTGATATCATCAATAGTTAGTCATAACTAATACATTCTAAGACAATTAAAAAATGTAAGAAGTTTTCTAACTGCCGATGGAGCCAATTAATTTCTTCGTAGTGTCCCGGCTAGATCATTTCAATGGCATTCTAGCTAGCCTGGCCAAATCTCAGATTCAGAGAATCCAATCCATATTTAATGCTGCTGCTCTTTTATCAATCGCATTTTCCCACATTTCTCTCACGCTTTTTTACTGGCTCAAATGCCCTGAACGGATTATATAAGTTCAGACTTTTTATAAGGCTCTGAATTATAGTATAGCCCCAGAATGTATTTCACATGCGTAAAGATAATGCACACACGAACACCGATCTTAGGTTGCCTCGTGTTGTAGGAAGGACCGTTGTAGTGTTGACAAATAGATTGGTATCACGCTGTCTGATTGTTCTTATTACCTATTGGTTTATTTTAATAACATTTTGATATCAAATTTTCTACCGCAAGAACCACAAAAGAATATCCATACACAATATCCGCTGAATTTTAATCAGTAACGATTGGGCGCTTTTCAATAACCTTTGTAATACGAAAAAGACCACTCTAGGGATTCCATTAAACACCTACGTACGACCGTACGTATATTGGTACAGTTGCTACGATCTGATTAAATAATTCGCTCATAATTCAAAGATACATATTTCATAGCTTCTATTGACTTTTTAACAACCTGCGCTTAAAATAATGTCACGACCGGCCAGTCACCGATGGTTGTCGTCAGAACATATTTCTTTTATATTATTTTTCATCAGTATCGTTAGAGAGAAAAAAACACATGTTTCAGGTCATCTGAATAACATAATAATATGTATGTAGGTACGTTTATATTTCGCCATCTGTATTTGATCATCACCACATTATTAATACAATGACAGTGTTATTTTAAGATTATACAAAGTATTTACCCATTTGATATGCGGAATTCGTATACAATCATCTATTCAGAGAATTTAAATAAAAAAAATCGCATACTTACATATTATACACGTACAAAAATGTAAATTAACGTCTTGTCAACGAGATTCTGAGAATCTGCGGGCGATTTTAATATTGTTTGTTTATAAATTCATGTACATTTAGAATTGCTTTTTCTATGGGTAAATAATGCTTCGAGATATACTTTATATTAAAAATTCGCTTCCAGAATTAAAAAGGCATATAAAGTCCGTATTTTCTTCTATAAACATATTTAGCATACAATAATTCAACATCGAGGACGCTGAATTGAATAAAGTTCTCTGGAGACTGCGAGAAAAGGTAAAAGAGAATAGTAAATAGAAGAAGGATATCATTTCACAAATTTCAAATAATATATATTACTAGCTGAAATACTCGTCCTTTGTAACGGCAAATTTGATCGGTGAAGTAAATCGACAGTATGACACACACATACGTCCAACAGTGTTTGATTAATCTGCACAACTTTCTAGAAGGTTCCGCACATAGAATTATGTTCCGCACTGTTCTCTTAATTTCCACGTGTTTCTAGAAGGTTCTGCAATGTTCGATTAACCTCTACAATTTCCTAGAAAGTTCTACAAAGTTCGCCTTGTATGTGCAGCCTTCGAGAAGATTCTGTGTAATTCTCTGAGCGCTTGAATTCCTTCGTTCTGATAGAGTCTTCCACTATCACTTGCCCGATTCAAAATTTGACAAAAGATCTGTGTTGTGCTCATGAAGGTCTTTCATGAGACACTAAACACGGTGGTATGCGGTGACCGGATCCTCTCGATCACTGGGTGTTTACCGTAGCTCGAGCTGGGCAAAATATAACTTGCGATCTGAATTTCTCTTCCAATGTCCTTTCATACGATAGGTACCACACACGACCCCACACAACCCTTAGACCCCCTTTCCAGAAGTTTCTACCACACAGTATTAATTTCTAGATAGCAAGGTATTTGTATACCAAGTTTGGTCGAAATTGCTCTAGGCGTTCCAAAGTTATGATGGAACAAACATAAACACATACATACCCACAAATATCCATTTTTATTATATGTAGGTTATAGGACACCTACCACTGCAATAACTAAGGCATACCTCATTATAAATGTGTTTTTGATCTCGTTTCTATTTATTACTAGGAACTGTTTTAAAGGGTAAAAAAAGAAGGAATGAGAATAGGCATAAGTAATAATATTATGCAAGTGAAAATTGCGCATTTGGGTGGTCTTAGTCTTAAATATTTACACTGCTGTAAATAAAGGTATTCATCTCTCTGCCAGTGCCAACTGATGTGAGATACTTGAGTGTGGAAGATTGTATACGAATGTATCCACCTTTTCGGTATCTCCCAACACTTCTTTGGTTATCCCAAGGCTTCCACTTCAGGATTTCATTTCATCTTACTGTAACTTATTCATCTTCATTCTTTGTGTGGACCATGGTGGTCAGTTTTGCAACAGAGAGCTGCTTTTCTTGTGAGGTATGGGGTTCCCAGCTGTCCTGCTGACTGACTCATTACATGATCATTTTGCAGCTAACAGGATGCAATTGGAATTGGTAAATTGAACTAACTATTTAGTATAATGTTATCAAACTCATTAAATAATAACATAAATGAATTTCATTTCGATTTGTTTGCATAGAAAGTTTAATAATTTATTGTTTTCGTAATACGCAGTACTTAGCATTTCAGTGACCCAATTCCATGGAGCGAGGAATCATAACATAATAATATTCAGACTATCTACCAACATAGCTATATTAACATTATAATATTATAGAAGTATGTATGTGATACAATAATATGATTTCGGTGTGAGGTACACACCATAATATATTATTCTACAGTAGCGATGAATGGTAGGAAACATTCATGTTTTAAGTGTTCAGTGTACGTACGAGATGAACTTTTTTACCAAAATACGAGTATAGTCATGGTGGTGATTTAATAGTGTTCTAAACACCTATAGATGGAATAGAATTTTAGCCTGAAATATGACATTTATAATTTTAGAGTATAAAGGAAAAATTTGGTTCGCTCTAGCGCCTGGATGGCACACAAAAAAATTACTTCCCATTTTTAGATAATTTACTGTACTTTATTCTTATCTTGAGAAACTTTTCTCTAAAATTCCTACTAATCTGTTACAAAAAATCATTTTTTTCCGTCGGTATTCTTACGAGGTGGGAAAGTTAAAATTTGAATTCAAAAACATACGGGACGTCTATATTTTTTTCTCGGCCAAATCACCATTTTCCTAGACTCATTTTCTAAGTTTATACAAAGTTGATACGTAGGTGTTGATATGGGTATTTGTTAGGGCAATTATTGATCTGTGCTAAGCCGGACATACGACCTAATATACAGTTTCTTCCTATTCACTGCGGGGTTTAGATATATAAGTTGGCAGTAGTGTTGTTATTTTCTTCTAAATATCGATTTCGCGAGAAAAAATATGTTGGATTGCGTCCAGAATAATAATACAACATCGTATTTTATTACTTGTGTCTCATTTTATATTATAGTCTTTTAAACTTTCACGCTATTTTATTAAAAGGAAGTGGAACCACTCACTATATTACGTACGAGCTTCACGTCTAGAGAACGATTCACTCTTTTTCTCCGACTATGAAGTCGCCATTATGTATGAAGATTGTACCTATACTTACATTGTCACAGAATAAATTAAGAGAATTTACATTACAAATAGTTATATCTTTCTGTAACACGCATATTATTCCAGTTTTTTACCAGCATAATCCAGGAACATTTATAAATGCTTTCGGAAACACGTCACCATTTAAAAATGCCGATATCTTAATAACTCCTGCCCGTGATTTTTCTGAGGGTTTTCATCTCTGTCGTTCTGAGGAGTGATTTAGTGCGAACTGTGTCAGTTGCCGTTTCGATGACATAGGTCATTCATTATTGGTCTGACACAGGTTTTGTAGAGAAGTTTTTCAGGTTTTTGTTTCGTATCATAGTTTCATAAAATATAGTGGAATAATCCCACATAAATATTTCAGTTCGTAATATGTATGTATGTATGTATGTTCGTATTTTTCTCACTCCCCGTTACACATCATCCCTCTCATGGGTTTCCATGGATACAAAAGTTTTTCCATAGAATTACTACTGATCCAGCGTACAACATACTTGAAACAGAGAATACTTTCTGTCCAATTTCCACAATTTCCAGTTAATTCATTCCGGGGTAATCTTTATTTTATTTTATTTTATTTTATAACACAACAGCTTGTGACATTTATAATAAACAAAGATAATAAAATACTTAAAGCCTATTATAGTGTTACCTTAATATATATAATTAGTTACAGTGATTCTTATAATTGTAAATATCGATTAATAATCAATAATCAATAGTGAGCATTGGGAAGGGGATGAGGATAGGAGAGAGGAAGGGTTTCATTCTTATAACAAATTAAAATAATATGTATTCTTATAATATACTAAACATATTTATAAAAAATAAAAATAAAATATATAAAAAATATGAAAAAAAAATAAAAATAATTTACGATTTTCTTTCAATATTACATATTAGGTATCCTATGTGCAGGTAGTCTTATGTTATTTATTTTTATAGGGGTTATGTGTGTAAGATTTTATTGACCGAGCTGATGAATGTGTTTCTACTAGTATTGAAGATATCTAAATTATTGAAGGAAGTGTTATATGTTTCGTAAATTCTGTTAAGTACTGTGTTTCTGATGTAGTTTGTGTTATGTGTTTTTATGTGAAAGAGAGCTTGTGTGCGCGTATTTCTTTTAGGGATTCTAAGTTTTATTGTAGAGTTCATGTATTGTGAGTCTATGTTGTTGTGAATTATGTCATGAAGAAGTCGCATGTCGGCTGAGGTTCGCCTTTTTTCTAAGTTGGGTATCCCGTGAAAGTTTGCAGATTCAGAATGGCTTTGAAATCGTACGTGGGCTTTGTAGTTCAGATATTTCAGTAGTTTGTTTTGTATTTTTTCTAGTCTTGCTTTGTATGTAATCTGATGAGGAGACCATAGTGTAGAAGCGAATTCTAATATGCTTCTGACATATGCGAAATAAACAGTTTTTACTGTGGAAACTTTCTTGAATGGTTGGCAATTTCTTATTGTGAAACCGAGCATTCTATTGGCCTTGTCAATTATATGGTTCATATTGTGGTCAAGCTGCATCTTGCTGTCTAAGATGACACCGAGATCGCGGACTTTGTTGGTGTGTTCAATGTTTATGTTATCTATAGTGTAGTTATATTGTACGGGTTGGTGATTTCTTGTGAATGTAATTTTTGAGCATTTGGCTATGTTCAAGAATAGTTTATTGTTGGTGCAATATGTACTTAGTCTATCAAGGTCAGACTGTAGTTTCTGGCAATCTGGTGAACTTTTAATGGGTAAAAATATTTTCATGTCATCGGCATATGCTAAGAATTGGGAGTGTTCGAAACATGTGCCGATGTCATATATATAGATGTTGAATAGTAGAGGACCTAGGTGTGATCCTTGCGGGACTCCTGAAGATGCGACAGTGGATGCTGACCTATAACCGCTTATATATCTTTTATATGAAATAGTTTTGTGCGTTCATTAATTGAGTGGATTTAGTAAACATTTCCAAGATACACATAGGATATAAAAAATTTAATAATTTGTAGTCTTGATTAAGATATTTCATTACACAAATCATCAAAATACAAGGTTTTTCAAAAAAATGGCCATCAGTCGTGTCCAGTCCAAGATGTCAGTTTTTAAAAAGAAACATTGTTTTTAAATTAATGAAAGGTGGTACAGTTATAAAGTACATTGTGAAATGTAAAAGTATTATTTACTTACATTTTGCAACTAAAATTTTAGCTCTCTCTACATAAATAAAAAAAGATACAACAAAATATAGAATTATCATAGCAATATTTCATACCAACCTTTCATATTTTTTGCATCAGAGATATCATTATTCTATAGAGTGGCTTAGAGTTTTTTCTCTTATTATCAACAATTGTGTCATATCTATACATACAACACTCAGGATTATGTTCTACTTATTTTTTTCAAATATTTCATACTTGCCATATCACACCACAGGAAATATTATTTATATGGACTATGGTACCTACCTAATGTATATTGAACAAAGTAGATACCTACTAAAGGCGCTAATTTTTATAGGAGAAAATAATTAGTATTCAATGAATAGAATTTGATAGAATACCTTTAAGACTGCATGTCTGATGTGTATTTTCATATTCTTCCGTTATTATCTGCAGCACGTGGCATTCATTTACTCAATACTCACAATAGTATCACGAAATTATTATAAAACAACGCTGAGTTATTGTTTCATTAGGATAAAGTTATAATTTGCAACTAAAACAAGGTTAGAACACATCTCCTCCAAATCCAGTGACATTTCTAACGTAAACAAACAAACAAGTACATATTGTGTCATGTGAAGTGTCATGTCATGTCACAGACAGGATAGGATGCCAACGTATGAGAAATTATCGTTTTGCCAAATGAATTTGCGAAACATACAAGTTTGAACAACAAGTATACACCTCTTAACCAAATTTGTATTTATGAAAAAATATATTAGTACAAAAATACTGCGATAATTTCATTAAAAAGTCGCCCAATTTAATTAACATCCGATATATCGGCGTTGCCTTGCTTTTAAATATATGGCAATACTAAGGCATTGGTTATATATCGTAGGTTGGTAGCATTGATGTCGCGGGTGACAAGTAACAGTGCCGTATTAAGTTTGCGCGAAGCCCGTGCCAAAGATATTACGTCACTTTCTCCTATGTAGAAACGTATGAAGCAAAAAATATACATTGTTGATATACGGATTTTTGAGACATAGTCAAGAAGGTGGTGATACAGATCTGGTTTATTTCATTTTAATAAAAATGTTACGCAATAGGTATGAAAATTGTTTACTTATACATAATGTAGTAAAAATATAGCGCTAAAGGCCAAATTTAAAACATAAAAAGTCCGCATAAAAGAGGTAGTGATGTAAAATTAGTTTATTTTTCATAGGTAAAATAAAAAAACACATCAGAATACGAAATACGCATACGCAATAATAGGTATAAAATAATAAACAATTGTAAATTTACCTACTTCGCTACTAGATTTAGATTGATAAGTAATTGAAATATTTTTTCTGTCAGGGCGCGTGGCTCCCAAAAGCGCGAACCCATTGGTATTAACACCAGTGGTACTATAGTTGATGCGGTTCTGCTTTTGTTTGTTTTGTCAAGTGTCAGTTCGAAACAGCGGAGATATTATATTTACTTACGATATAATGCGAATGTTTGCTAATATAAATGTAAAATGACAATATAATAATTGTATATCTTTAAGAATAATACTTTTAATAACACCATGTGAATTAAAGTGAGTATAAGGTTTAAAGTATTTACTTATTAACGTCTGTTTTGATTTGGTGGTTCATAACCTCAATATTCATTATTTTCTTGAAACATAATAATATATTTGTTTGTTAATTTATTTCAGATCTAAAGATGATTTTGTATTTCAAGATGTAACCTAACCTAACCAGCTCAGTGTTGATGGTATGATCATCTGTGTGTCATATTATGCAGAGGAAAGACAACAAATAAATTTTCAGTTACTTTTTATTGGATAATCCTGCTAGACGCTTATCGGCTGATGTTCTTTTGTTGTGATTTCGTCTCGCTGTAAATCTGCTGATGGAAATATTTAGTAGTATTTATGTGGGATTAGTTCAAGTCTATTTATTTTTATTTATTTACACTTTTGGTGAACAAGATACAGACATACATATGTAAACAGTTTACTTAATATGCATTGTACATTTGTCGTACATGGTGAACATTCAATAATGTCTATCATGGCATTTTTAAAACATAAATACAAGGGAACTTAAGACATTATACTGAAATTCTACGTCGTCGGTAATGTGAGTTTATGAGTAATTGTTAGACATAAGTAAGTAGTATTACAATATTAGGTATATTGTGTGATATGAAGTGGTAAAGCAAGATTCCTTTGACTCTGGGAATATATTTTCAATTCGGACTACAGGTGCAAATTATTATTTGGGTTTGTGTGTACAAGCCAGATTGTTTTTCTTTAAATGCAATGCAAGCATAATATACTGCATGTCACTAAAATTTTGCTTTCTGCGCTTATAATATTAATTCTCCATGGAAATTAAATTCTTTTACACGTAAAAACTTCTGCCCAAATATGATTTATGAAGCAAATATTGTGAACACACTTAAAATATTTCTGCACAGTATAAGTATATATGTATTTACATCAAGGAGTGTTTTCTTTAAATGCTACTTATAATTGTTCTGCAACCAGCCGACAAAGGGTACTACATAGTTACAATAAAAAGGATTATTAAGGATAAGCAAAAACTGTGAGTTATAAATAAAACAGAGGTTTGTACGTACGAGAAATCTAAACTGATAATTTTAAAGTAGATAATTCACCATAATTTATTGACACTAACCGAATATTCATTTTATCTAAGAACATACAGCATCTGGTCATTGATAGTTACATGAAGAGAATAAGTTTTAACAAATTAGATCCTTTAGACAGGGTAAAGAAATGTTTAAATGATTAAAGAAAATAACGTTCCCCTTGTATGATTTCTCGACGTAGATTGATACATTAACCATTATTCTTAAGTGTTTGTGTACGCCTAATGCTTATATTACCTATACTTCCATAAGGATGAACTCAAAGGTTGCATACAAGGGAAATGGAACATATCAGATAAAGGTTCTCTATCCAAGCCCATGATGTTAGAAGTTAAGTAGTTGGGCAGTCTGAATGCTCGCAGGCTCATGATTGGTATGTGTGAAAGTCACCAAGGGAGGCAAGTATTATGATGAGAGCAGGTATAACTCATTACTTTATGATGTGATAGATGGATTAATGTGTTTCGGGTCCCATTGCTGAACTACTCCTTCATCCAAACCCAACATTTGACAGTAGCGAAGCACGGGTTCTTACGCTAGTTAAAGAATAATTGATATAATTAAATTGCGCATGATTTCCATGTGAGTTTTTTGGATTGTATTTCACGATATTTAAAAGTCCGTACGTAAAACGTTGCTATTAATAAAAATTTATTCTGTTTGTTAAATTTCACACTTGTATAAATATTTCATCATGAATTATTATGGCGATTTTTATTAATGTAATTTATACGTTTTAAAATAATTGAAAAATTCTGTGCATATCTACTCTTATCAAGCTCCTACGTCGATATAATATGATGAAGATCAATGTGAAACCAACAAAAAAAATCTAAAATAAAATGTGTATAATGAAATGCACTAAAATCTGCTGCTTTCGATGTATTTTTTAGAGGATATTTACAAATGTAAAAGGCAGGTCTCTTGTTGCAAGTACGCAATTGGAAAAATCCAATAAAAACAATCCCAGTTTTGTGATTCATCTACCTGCAGTTTCTCAACTTTTCATTTCATTTAGGTGTGGAAGGGTATCTACATAATTACACGAAAAGAAAACCTTGTAAAAAATAGGCATGATTGCACTGCAAGAAAATTCAGAAAAATATTTTATTTAACGGAGTAGAATTTTTGACAATATCTTGTCTAAGTGCAATGTAGACGCATTCTAGAAAACTTCTGACATATAATTTGGAAGGTTAGATGTAGGTCTTCTGCTCTGAGAGACAAATAAGAAAAACTAATATTTTTAATGAGATGTAGATAAATTTAATCAAAGAATTTCGTCGACACTGAATCAATTAATAATATTCTGTTTACCGTGTAAAATTCCCAAGCCTCACTACACAATTTGTGTATTATCATCGTTAATAATAAATTTGTTGTTTACTTAATATTCAAATTCAAAGATGATTTTAATTTTTTTCAACAACCGACTTTCATGAATATTCACCATATACCTACGCTTGTATTATGTATACAATGTCAGGATGAAATCAGGATTTGGGTGTGTGCTTCATAAGATTGTAGCAAATATTAAAAATGTCAAATGATGACTGCTTAGTGCTTATATTTAATCACTTTATTAAACATAAATCTTCATGATTTAATGTACCCCTATGTTCGTAAGGAATTTAATGATTATAGTATTCAGAAATCAGAACAGAAGTTTATGTACGTACGTGTAATAGATTTTTTAATGTTTATTGAACAGTTGACTAGCCAAGTTTACAGACATAAACCATTTCGATATCAGCTGTTGATGTAATTTACATGAATAATTACCCAATTTTGCACATACTTATAAGAAAGACGTATATTTTTGTATTTATCGCAAGACAATTTTCTTACCTCGTGTAAGGATACATAATTCCAACACAAATTCTTAAGTCACCTAAAAAAATCTTAAATAAAAAGTCTTTTGTGTGCGAAGGCAAAGAAATGAAAATAATATTTCTCTTTCAATTTGATCAGGAATCCAAGACGCCGACGACGTCAAAGGAGCTTTAGAAAATGTTGAATAGAAGTAGGGGACGGAAAAAATGTAAGATTTAGAGTTTGCCATGATCAGGAGGTCCAGTAAAGAAAATTTCGGGGTAAAACAGACTTATTTATGTATATCATAATGCCACCCGTGACCTTAATACAATATGTCCTTGTAATGTGTCCTTATTCGTAGTAATATCCTTACGTGTTCTGGTTTCGTACGTGATATGGAAGTAAATATATAACTTCTGTGTTAATTTGATAAACCTTCAATTGAATTGTAGTTTATGACGCAAAACGTGTTTTGTCATGGTTGTTTTCAATATAATTTGAAGATAGGTTCATCAATCTAGTATCAAACCGTTATTAAAGCAATATATTCAAGGTTTATTGGTAGCAAAACATGTCACTATGTTAGTAATTACATAATTCGCCTTCTTATTCTTTGGTACTAGCTAAGTAAGAGACAGGAGTCATAGCTATCTAGGAGTCATTAGTAGCTTCGCGTCATTATTTTTCAAACAGTTTACTGTCCTTGGCGCCACCTTGTGGATTTCATTAAAAAAAAACCTACAAACAAAACAGTTTCGATCTGGCCACATTCACAACGGGGTTGATCCATCTTGCCCCATTTGTGGAACAAGTACCCGTCTCTACCGTGACGAATTTGAAAACACTTTGAATTACGGGTCATACGAAGACGTTTATTAGATTTGTGCAACTATAATTTATCATATGATTTCAGCTGAATTATACAATAATTAAATATTACCACTCTTAGTTTGTGTTTTTCAGACGTGCTTAGTTTTATCAAAAAGGTTTTTCTAAGGAAAACTGTGCACTGAGATATGATTAACTTTGTTCGCTTGAAAGATCAATAATAGTTCGTAGAATAATACATGTAAGCAATGTAAGCATAGAATAGCTGATATAATTGACATGTTACAATCACAATATTACGAAGGTTAGATATTATATTCTCATTAATTTTCCATAAGCGTCATGAGATCCTTAGCAGAAGAAGGGTAAACGTGATCCATTCATTATTCAACTTGATGTCTTTCATTATGTCATAATATGTATAATGAACTAAAATCCTCATACACTTAGTAAGATGTAGTTAGCTTATTAATAAACAAGCAAGATCAATGATAACTTATCGACAGTATTACATTACTTCTTTGCATTATCTAGTCATAATCGTCCCAGTCTGTGACTTTACAAATACGACGCCGACGATATTATAATATGCTTGAGTAAATCTCGTCATATTGTCGTATCTACTTTTTCACATTTTGTATGAGAATGTAAGTGCAAAATAATTATAACGTAAGTAAGCGATCAAAATTGATTTTGGATATGGTATAAAAAGGTGACCGAATATGAAAAAAAAATCTGCTAGAGTCACCGCTTCTTACTTTAAAAATTTCATCAATGCAACCAAATTACAATATATCTAACGGAAAATAATTTGATTAGGTACTTCAATAATCAAGGTATCTAACAGACTACGGGAATAATCTCATGTTTCAGTAAATTTAGTAGGTAACTTTGGAATTATTTTTTATCGAGAAAGTTAACGAAAATCATATTTCTAATTCCTAGAATATCTAAAACGTATTATTCCCATTTATCCATGTTTTAACTTTTAGGGTGATATCATCATTGTTGTTTCTTAGTCGCAATTTTTCCAACAGCCGACGATCAGTCATAAGATGGATTCCATACTTTGCTGTACCGAATCTTTTGAGATAACAATTTAAAGAAATACTCGTCAAATTAAGGCAAATCTTGACCACGCAGTAACTCGAGATTATACATGTTTGAACTGTGTTTGGCCACAATCAATTGAATTGACATAAACATACTAATTTAGCGATGTGTAATAATTGCCAATGCAATAATATATAAAGTGGATGGATGATTCATACGAATTTCTAAGCAAGTGTCACATACTCGTTATTCTAATTTACATAATACGTACGTTGTAGGTACATACATTCTCCACATCCTCTCGCGTTTAAATAATAATACGAATGCATGACAGTATGACAACTTGGTATAGTATGGGACTTGGGAGTCATCGCTTCAAGTTCCGATGATTTATTGTGATTATGCTAATGTTGCGGTCTTATAAATTCATACATGATGCCTGTACTGAGTACATATTATGTTACGAGTATATTGTGTTGTGTTATAATATTAGTGTTATTAATTTGATGTGTTCTTTCATGGTCGTCTCTCCTGAAGTGTGTTGTTAAAATAACAAGAATGATTCACATGAACATCTCATAATTGTATTGAATGAATGTGACGCAGTTTAACAGCCAGTTTAATAAACAAAACGTCATGGAAAGAGGAAGACTATTCCGGCAAAAACCACCAACCACAATCGGAAAATAGTGCAAGGAAAAAAAATGAAAAAAAGTCAAGCTTGTGAGAAAAATGTGAATATTGTTTTCGTTCTTAGTTGTATGAATCGTCATTTTCTTAGCCTAAAGCAAAAAGTTTTCGCCGAAGTGATATTTTTTCTGTGTATGTAGATCAGCGGTTCCCAATTCTTTTTGGCCACGGAACCCTAAATGATCTACCTTTTTTTCGTGGAACCCTATTTCGACAAAAAAAAAGCAAATTGACAAAAATTACATTTTGACACAGTGGCGGATCCAGGATTCAATTTTGCGGGGGGTGAAGGTCGTCAAATGGAAATAAGACCTTGAGATATTAAGAATGTAAATAGCGCCGCAGGCGACTTTTTTGAGGCTGAGTGAAGAAGGTCATGATTCCCATACTTATCCTTTAATTTATTTTCTTTAAAAAAATATATCAAAGAAAATAGCGCCGCAGGCGAATTTTTTTTCAAAAGTGTGTAAAATAATGAACCTGCTTGCCTTTATATAATGAGCGACGGGCCACAAGTAAAATATAATTTTTGATTAACTATCAGGGTTAGAATAGGTTAGTTTTTTAGAAAAATCGGTGGAGTGAGAAGATAAACATAATAAATTAGCGCCGCAGGTGAATTTTTTTTACCAAACAATGTAGTAGTCTTAGAAAATTCATGACATGGTGACAAAATTATTTAGTAATACTGTGATTCTTCGAAAACTAGTTGTATATAAAGTACTGTCACTCATAGTTTTGGGGGAGGCTTCAGTCTCCTATCCCCCCTGGATTCGCTAGTGTTTTAACACCCATGACACGTTTGTATGTTATGTTCGACTTGAAAAGAAAAACTATGTTTTTAGTGATAAATCTTTACTGCACGTAGGTATTTAATGTGAAGAATGAAATTTCAGCATTTACTACGACAATACGCTCTAACTCACGGAACCCCTGTGACCCTTTCGCGGAACCCCAGGGTTCCGCGGAACACAATTTGGGAACCGCTGATGTAGATAACTAAAGCTATGCTAAATTTTTTCATCGTTTCACTGGCCAAAATGTAAAAAATTGACCTCACTTGAGCGAAAACAAGTAAACATTTTGTGCCCTATATTATAAACCGTATCTATGTATTTTAAACCGATACGTCAGAGAATGTTAATCAGCTTCTTCTAGTAGTTTTGAATCGATCGAATGTTTTCGTCTTCGAGAATAGACAAACAAAACAACTACTTAAGAACAATCTTGAAATCAAGAAGTCTGTATCCATGGTTCATGCACATTCCAAACGAATTTGTTACGTTGTTGAATAATAAGTATACGAACTGTATAAGAAAATTTTCTCTTTAGTATAAAACATACATACTTTATAGTTTATTCTGTTTGCATAAAGACAGTAGTACATAGTATACTTGTTTATATTATTTGACACAGCATTATTGCGTCATGGTAGTTTGCCCAGCATAATCCGGTTGGTTTTATTACCTACCACATAATAGTGGACAATATTATACTAACTGTATACCTAGTGGTTAACGTTGAACTCAATACTTTTAAGTTAGTTTCGCGTTAAACTAGAACAGTGCTATTTATTCTATGAATTATAAATAGTTACTTAGATGAAATGCTGATGACTGACGTGTGACAGTTATTCTACTATGGAATATCGATTCGAACTGGATACTTGTTACCTACTACTTTGTATACTTTCGATATTTTTCACCATTTTTAAGAAGTAATATACGAATTGATATCGCCTGCAAATGATTTTGAAAACTCTTTTTTCGATGCATAACTTAAAACTGTTGTATTCATATATGTCGTATGGCATTGGAAAGACTAGAGAGGTAGAGATTAAGATTGTGAGAGCTCAGGTATTGAAATGCTTCAGGAGAGTTGTAAAAGTCTTCCATTGAGACGTTAAACCTTGTGAGCTGGCATTTCTGGACAATGCTCGAAACTTATGGGGGCCAAATCTTGTATTTTTCAGAACAAATATCTCGGTAACCTTACTAAATATATGGCGAAAGAGCTGTACATTTTAGCTCAATTCAAAATACTTTTCTCAGAGTCAAACATCCATAACCAACTTCAGCCACTAGTAAAACTTATTCAATATTCTGTACTCCTTGCCGTTCCTGTAACAGTAATTCAAAAGCGTTGGGAAAACATCGCTCGGAATTGGGAGGCTTGAACGCATCCATGCGTTTCTTCTTCTTGTATATAGGGCTTGTGTAATTGTGTATGTGGTTGAAACTGTACTAGGAAACTTTGAAAATACCACCATTTTGCAATTCGCATCTATAAGTAATAGTCTTTACTACTGTCTGTCTACATAATATTATTATATCTTATCAAAGCATTGAAATTACGAAAATCAAATTCCTATCAAGTATAAGAACTTACCTACTTAATCTGCTAGTCAACTTTATCTATAAATTGCCAATATTTATTCGTAGATAAGTTTTTATGTTAAATTAAAGTGTCGAAATATAAAATATTATCTACTATCTATTAAAAAGAAATAATTTCCGTAGTTCGCATTATCGATTCTTGATTTGTACCAAATTCCAAAGTCGCTAAACATATTAATGTTATTCTTATATGCGAATATGTTATTAAATATTTGCCCGATGTTTTATTTTATTGGCCAAGAGTCAACCGGACATAGCAACATTATTGGTATATGTTTGCATACATAATTTATTCGTCAGCTCTTCATTGATTCGATCGTGGAGATTTTACGTGATTGTATGGTGATTATACCACAGACTACACTGCCAATGTAATATGGGAGATTCAGACGGTATAAGCAGTCAGGATATAATCTATACTTAACACTTTACTACATTATACTATAACTGTTAAAAACACAAACTAGTCTGTGATAATTTGATATGGTAAGCATTTTCCTGTACACTATTCGAAGATAATATGTAAGTATTGTAAGTAGATGTGTTTTGTGAATATTGTTGAACGTTTCATAGGTGAGAGAATATGTGTTATTTAATTAGATAATAATTATTTTTATCGATTGCTGTTTTGTTAGTTTGCAAACTTACCTATACTTATAAATACTTTTCCTCTTCAGTAAGCATTGTTTTCTTCTTCTTCTTTACGAGCCCTGTAGCTTCTATTTTTAGATATAGGCCACCCTCATTCGTCTCTATCTCTCTCTGGATTTTGCCCCGGATGTCAATTTGAGGCCAGCTGTCAACTTTGGGTTGTATGACCAGCGCATCTGTGGGCGACCTCTAGGGCGTTTACCGAGCCACGGACGCCAGAACAGGAGCTTGTTGCTCCATTTGCCATCCGTCGATCTCGCTATATAACCTGCGTATTCTTATGCATTGTTTTATGTCTTGATAATGTAGAGTACCTATATAGGTACATTATCGCAGACTTGGCTAGTTTTAGATTTAGACGAAAGCCAATACGCCTTGCACAGTTCATTAGCATGACGGCCACAGCATTTGGGTTTTGGTGAACACAGAAAAAACCTGCACCTTAAAAAAAGATTTGATAAAAGTAGGGAATTGTTCAAACCCCAACTACGGTATTTGCCTGTCTAAAGTTTCAATAAACTTCAGAGGCAGCTTTGGAATTAGTTTTTATCGAGAAAATTTACAAAAAAGAAAAATTCAGCTGCTGTACTTAATCTTTGTTTCTGCTGCGCAGTTTTTCGCATGCTCAGTTACAATTCCCTATCTTCCAAGTTTTTTTTCTCGGCTCCCATCAAATATTATAAAACAATGTCTTCAATTCTGCGAATATTTTAATTGTTTGGCACTTACCTAACAACATTATTAATATTTTTATTTGTCTCATCATAAAATATGAATAATAATATGTAACGAGTTTATCGCAAGAGAGGTTATCAATGGGTGCCAACATTGCCAACTAATATTATAAGATATAATATGTAATGTAGTAATTAATAAAGAGAAATGAAGTAAGATGTTATAAATAAACACATAACTTGTTCATTATTAATATTTATTATTATTATATCGCAATAACATAATAAATATTAGAGACACATAATCATTATTAAGTATTATAAATTATAATAGGTAATTGATAAGATGTTCTAGAATCCGGAACGTACGCGTTATACTATTTCTAGGTTAGGTATCAATAAAACTCCGATAGACTTTTATATTAATTAAGTGCCTTTTTTGTAGTTTGGAGTCGCAAAACTCACACTATCAACAATATATCAATAATGAAAACTAAAACATCTTTAAAACTATCGCTTTATTCCCAAATAACGTTAACACTAATACGGTTTTTAACTATGAGAACAAAATTTCTAAAATGATATGTCAAAATTCTCCATTAATCCGGTGAAATTAAACACAAAACAGTTCCTCGATGGAAAGTTGTGGGGTAGTCTGTCTTTCTTTCATTCTATACGTATTTTGGGGTGCTGAATCCGAATCCGAGGTTTGCCAACAAAATTTCGTGACGGAACATGGCGAAAAGTTGGTAAAATGGCGAAAATATTCCTTTTCTGGCGATTTCTTTATAAGAACTCGAAAACTGGCAACTTCCGTAAGTTATTTTTCTACGCAAAATTAAAGTGCGTAAAATTTACTACAAAATTGCCATATAAAATTTTTCTCTAAAATAAATAGCAACGGAGCTGTCAAGGTCCAAAAAATGGCCAAATTTTCTTATTGTTTTACATTACGAGAATCGAAAATGTATTGAAATAGTTCACCTTGTTGCCTTCATAAGCAAATTTCAACAATTATTCTTTAAATTCATGAGTCATATTTTACCTCGTTGGAATCAGAAAACACAAACAAAGCTATTATCGAAATTTTTATTTAAAAACACCGTGAAATATTTGAGCTAGACATGTTTAAATAATTTTATTTAAAAATATAGTAATTTGTTTAGGCTAAAAATGACTAAACCTTTTTAGCGTAAACATTTCACTATATTTTTAAATAAAATTTATCCTGAAACCCTTCTCCATGATTACTGCTTCCAACGAGGTAAAATATGTATCATAAATCTGAAGAATAATTGTCAAAATTTGGTGATAATTCTAACAAGGTGACCTATTCTCCATACATTTTCCATTCTCACAATTTAAAATAACGAGAAAATTTGGCCAATTTTTGGAGCTTGACATCTCCGCTGCTAGTTATTTTAGAGAAAATGTTTATATTGCAATTTTGTAGTAAATTTTACGTACTTTAATTTTGCGTTTAAAAATTACTTACGAAAGTTGTCAATTTTCGAGTTCTTATAAAGAAATCGCCAGAAAATGTATATTTCGCCATTTTACCAATTTTTCGCCATGTTCCGTCACGAAATTTTGTTGGCAAACCTCGGATTCGGATTCAGCACCCCAAAATACGTATAGAATGAAAGAAAAACAGACTACCCCACAACTTTCCATCGAGAAATCTAAAAGCACCGTATTACATACAATTTCACAGTTTGTGGGCACTGGTTTACTGAGTTAGTCATCTAGTTACTTAATATAAAAGTCTGTGCAAACTCCCTATGTTTTAAGGATAGTACTGAATATATTATGTCGCTGGTTTTAAGGTTGTCATTACGTCGTTAGATAAAAAAAACAATCTTGTTTTTGCAGTATGGCAATATAATTAGTCAAATATTTAAAAAACGCGCGTACCTGCACGCCACCAAAATCACTCACAGTTCAAGGTCAAAGGCTGGCCACAAACGTCCCGAAGTTCAGTTCCGGAATCGACCGTTTTGCAAAAAGGTTCCGACCAAAACCTCTTTCTGAATTTAAAATCGGGGTGACGCTGAAGTCAGAGAGAGGTTTTGATCGGAACTTTTTTGCAAAATGGTCGATTCCGGAACTGAACTTCGGGACGTGTGTGGCCAGGCAAAAACCGTTCTTACAGAATACAACATCTATAAAATCGTTTGGAGGTATTACGTAACGGAAGTATCGTTCGTACTATTCTTAGACATACCTGGAATAGTTAATTATTATTCATTTATGTATGTATATAATTACACGGTATTTTAATATTTTATTTACCTGATGTAATTATTATTACCGATTATCCAATTCCGCTTACAAAATCAATATCTTACAATGTTGTAAATTTAACCAGTAAATGATTAAATTATCTCAATATTTAAGTAATTGAATTATAAATATCTATAATAAGAATAATGTTCAAGCCGATTTAACCTTCACAGTGGTACAGACAATAATAGTTACCAGAATAATTACAACTTTCCACATGTCTAGAACGAACATTAATACATACTTACGTCATACGAAATCTATTACAAATCCACATTGAATTTTAAAGTTCACGCCATGACGCACGCTTTTTCGGATATCTACGTAAGTTGAATAGATATTGTTATGTTATGTTGTGAACGGGATGTTTACCTTTTTTCAATATCAGGTATTTATTTATTGTTGATATTATAAATTCAGTATACTTCAACACCTGCCAATACTACATAGAATGTACCCATTCCACAATATCTCTTTTATGTAGCCTTTACAACAGATGATGTAGTTTTTCTTTTATAATTTAATGCAATAATTACTTAAAATCCATAATTATTTCTATGCACACACTTCTTATACCAACTTAATTAGTTTTATGAATAGATCCAAAGAAATCAGTCCTGGATTGAAAATAATAAGATAAATTCGATTAATTAGTAGTAGAAATGAGGAGCGACCTGGCAACGAAATGTGTTTTTCAATCTAGTAAGTACATTAAACATGTAGTATTTGTATTGTTTATCTTATCTTTGTAAAAATCTACAAAATTATGTATGTACATAGTTATATAAATGACCGATAATGAATACGACTATGTATTAGTTACGCACCCAAAAGCGACTCTCTGGTGCCCATTCCTAATAAAACACGATAAAATAGTAGGTAATAGTTATTGAATGGGCTTCCCTTCTAAAATCGAATGGTATTAAAAATGCACATGTGCACAATGCACAAAAATCCAAAGATTGCTCTATCAATATTGTTCAAGGTGCACGATTACAATATCCTTAACCGTATTTTATATACCTGTATGTAGGAATCCTGAGATTATCGCTTCCCCACGATCGTCGTCAATATCGCATTACTGAACGTGCATGGGTGTGTTATTCTTGTTCTTATTATAATGTTATGTGTTATTTTCTTTGTATAGGTATCAAAGTATGTAATATTAATAATAATATAATACATAACGTCTGCTCTCACAATGCGGTTGTGCAGTGTTGCATTGTTGAACGAGAGAATAAAAACTGGTCCTTGGACTATAAAACTCGTTGCCATAATATGTTTTCCACAACGACAAAAGCGAGTCCGGCAGCAGAGCTGGTATCCATTGTAGGTATAATACTAATAATTAGGTGGATATTATTATTATTTTCACGGAATTTATCCTCCTTTAAACCATATACATATTTGCAAAACAGAATCAAGTTGTTTGTTGCGAAACTCGATTCAAGAATGGATTTAAAATAAAAAAAAGTTCCAGACCGAAGAACATCACTCTAATGCAGGATATCAATCAAGTTTTATGTATTTTAATCGCATTAAACAAATCGCAGTACCGTTACATATTATGTATCATATTTCAATAGCGTAAAATTATGTAGCACTAGCAAGTAATCAATCTGTAGCATGCATCAATATGCCATTTCGTTATGTTTATACACACAAGCATGGTTGGCGTGTTTTTTTACGATTGATAAGAATATAAGATTGTGTTTTATACTTATTGGTTATTTTTATTAGTTATGCGTATATCTTATGTGAATATGTAACATGTTTATAACATTACAGTCTTGAATAATTTATGTCTAACCGGATTCACAACACATTTAATTGTCCAATTGTCGCTTCGTCGAATCATAATAATATTCTACAAATGAAGGTTTATCGATATATTGTGAATTTTTTATAGAGGAGCCAGTTTCTATTCTTATCAAATCAGCCATGATAATATCAATATGTAATAAAATGTACTAGCACTGGTATATTCTACGCACAGCTATCCCAAATGTATAGCAATTTTCGTAATTAACTCATACAATTCGTCAATTTTGTTACCTACATACGTTCATATACCGTACATTTGTAAATATCGTGTAATGATAATATAATACGCGTATATCAGTATCGGTATTCATTCTAACAAAGATACCACTTAAGGTGACTGGAAAGACCAACTACATAATTTAGGTACTTTTCGAAGGTCCATAGCGCCGTACTCTTAAAAGTTAGATCTCTAAAAAAAATATATGTTATTCCTTAATAATCTGGCTCTCAAGTAACCATTTTATTTTTTTTATATTTTACGTACCTTTTCCGCAAAATATTTTTAAAAAATACCTGTTTTTTTAGTTTTATCGCCCACAACTCAAAACCTATGAGGTTTAGAAGCATGGTTCTTTTTTTAAAATAAAGGTAATTAATAATTCTAATAAGTTACCATTTTAGTTTTTGCGTCATGTTTTTACTTTTCGTGTAAAATCAAATAAACCGTATTTTGCGTGATTCTAAAGAAGCTTCATTGAAATACACTGACTCGTACGCATTGGATTGTAATCCTTAGCGACGTACATTCTCATACAATAATTTCAAGGATTCCATTTACATTAGTTCAGTCCCGCCTTCGTCCTCGAGGTGGTCAGACGTGGAATCTGCGCCGAGTGTTTTTAGGTCTTTTATTGTGAAATACAGAGACGATGTACCTACTTACATAGTTATGCTTACTTTTTTTCATACGACTAGTAGTAGACCCGCTAATTTGTAATATAAAATATAATAATTACCTAACCTACTTTTATTTTAAAAAGTCCACTCTTCGCTGTATATCTGTTTAGATAAATACTTTTCATTCACCCACATCATTTAGAAAATCCGTCGCACCCTAAATAGAGACATTCAGAATAAATTAGTGATGCTTCAATGGAATAGTTTCGAAAAATAAAAAAAAAAAACAAAATACATAATGCTAAACTTATGATTCTCATGAATTTCTCCAATACCTATTTTGATTAAGGTTATCTCCTATTCTAATCTAATATACCTATACGTATTACGTACCTAATAAAATCATTTATGAAAATGACCTACTAACATTGCAATACGTACTAGGTATATATGTAGGTAGATTAGAGAAAACAATTTTAAAGACCCATAAATATTACAGGATTCACTTTTGCCAAAGAATTCCCTATGCAAAAATCGAATTATCGCACAAAAATGAACCGACCACTCAACGAATTGTCATAGATTTAGGAATGGAGGAAATTTCTTGTTTATAATTATATTAATTATAATATTGGTGAACCATACAAAAGGGAATCGTGTAATACTAAAGATAGTAGAATAGTTTTATTATTAGTATAGATAGGGTTATTACTTATTATTATAATATAATAGATAATAGGTTGTTTAGTAATACCGTTGTTGTAGTTTATGATGGGTACCTATGGAAAAATATTGCAGTCAAGTGGTCTTATTCTATTATTGTCTTTTGTCGTATTGTCCCGCTAATTACCTTTTATCATTTTTTTGTTCTTTTGTAATTTTACTACACCTGAGTAGAAGATAATAATATGTAATAAAATAATTTGAACACTACGAACATTCATTCATGAAATCATGATTCATGAATTCTCTATGTACCTATGTATTTTATTTTCACATTGTACCTAAACTTTTGCAGACTAAAATATAGATACTACGTCTTTTTACATCATTTATGAATTTGTTTTTACATAAGTAGGATTGGTACCTACTAGACATGTGCGCCGGCTGCAAAAAAGCCGGCGGCGGCGCCCATGTCTAAAATTGCCGGCGGCGGCGTCACGCCGGCGGCGTGGATACAAAGTGAGGGGGAGCATTAGATTTTTTTGCATTATTGTTTTAAATGATTAAATACGCATATGTGAAAAGGATAATGATAAACTCGATTTATTTATTTTGAAAAACTATGATTATTTCAATGACAAAGTAAAATAAAAGCCCATACTTGAAAAATAATGGAGAATTTCATTATTGCTTTTTCATGGTACTGGAGGGCAGATTAAAATAAACTAAGCCATAAAGTCAAACGCGTCAGAATGAGCCTCACTATGGGCAGTGGTGCAGTCGAACAGGTTTCTCATTTGGTAATATTTGGGCTGTTAGCTAAACGATGGGTGAAATTGAAACTCTGAAATAAAGTCTAGAATTGCGATGACGAGGTCGACCTTCCACAAAATACAAAACTCCTTGAGCATAAGCTGTAAAAACATATGTGTTGTATGTACTATTGTTTGTAGTTGAAGGGTAATTTAATAAAATTATGTAATTTAATAAAACTATCTTATTTGCGATGTTATTTTAGGCGTAAAAATAAGGATAATAATTATTAAATAAACAGAAATCGTGGTGTTTTTAGTCGAAAGGTGCATAAATTAATAATGATATGAACCAAAATACGTAATGTTTAACGGTGGAAAGATAAATTACAATTTGAGAGTAGTCTGTAATCACAGTCTGAGAAACCACGTTAGGTGATAGTATTTTTTTATTATTGTAATGCAGCTTTGGGTGAGCGAAATAATTGGATTTTAACGTTAAAATATTTAATTATATTCACATTTTGCCACCTTCAAGGCCGTAAACGTCAAAAATTACCAAATGAATATCGTTTTGTCAAGAGAAAAGGAGTCATTATCATTTCCACAGTGTTGTATTAAAACAAATGAAGTATAGCGAATCTAGTTAAGTGGAATAAAAATAATTTTGATTAGGTACTTCGATAATCAAAGGTTAAACTAATTAATGAAAAGAGAGAACGGTTGACCGAAAAGACGAAAGGCTGCATATTTTGGTCAGATATTCTGCCAAAATTCACGTGGTTTAAAAATTTCGGCGTGGTAAAATCGACTGTTGTCCTAAAAATCTACTTACATAAAATAACGTTTGTTTTTCATTTAATTTCCACCACGAAGAACCAAACTATTAATACCTCCATCCCATCCTATTTCTTGTTTTAGAATCGAATAAGTAAGACACAGAAAATTCCCCGATTTTTTTATGAATTCAAACAATAGCATTCTCAAAATAATATCGTATTTTTTATATACTTAATTTGATTAGTCGTCTACCAAAGTTTATGAAAGGTGCAATTGGTAAGAAATAAATGACTGATTTCATTATACATTATAATATAAAATCTAATTCTGGACATTAAAAATAATAAGTATCTTACCTACCTATAAGTATCATAGCATGTAAACACGACATAATAGATATTTTGAAAGGTGAAATATTTTTATTTGTTTGGTCATTAAAATCTTCTTTATGAATAAGGATTATGGATTATGGACTGTCAACGAAATTTTTATTTCTTTATTTTTTTATTATTTTTTTTGTAATACAAAATATACCTATTAATTACCTAACCCACTTTTCTTTTAAAAAGTCCACTCTTCGCTGTATATCTGTTTAGATAAATACTTTTCATTCACCCACATCATTCAGAAAATCCGTTGTTCTCACAAAAAGTACATTATGACATTCAGAAAAAAAAACTATTATTTGTTTGTTCGAGAAATCGACTAAAAATGTACATACGTACGAGTATGTATTCGTAATTCGTTTATCCTAATATTCCTAATAGTATGTATTATGAAATGTTCGGTGATTTAAATCTTCATTAGGTACGTACGTCGTACAATGTGCTATTTCATTTGTCGTATTTGTTTTTACAATTATGTATTACCTACTTGAATATCGATTATTTTTTATTGCCCTTAGAAATGCAATCACTGTATAGGTAGGTACATAATATGTACTTATTAATTACCTACATTGAAGGTAAGTACCTACTTATCTAGGTATACAGTATGCACTCGATTTTACCTGCTAATTTGGCTCTTTAGGTACATTATTTATCACTAATTAGAGCAGAATTTATAAATACCTCCAATATTTTGATTTGGTTGTCTCTTACTCCAGTATACCAAATACCTATTTATTAGGAATACCTACTTATAAAATTATCTATTAGGTATATGCTATATTTAATTATCTTGGCAATCAACCCGTAAAGAGTGATTTGTGGCAATACAAAAATAAATGAAATTACATCAATGCAATTATTAGAATAATTTTGATAATTATAGTGTAGATTTGTGAAAACAAACAAATTGAAAGTATTCCTTTTGTTATTGAAATTTTAATTTTTGATGGGTACCGCACCTATAGTAAAAATAATATTGTAGTGGTAACGCTGATAATGGAAGAATATACTATTATTGTTGTATTGTCCGGCCCAGCTGTAAAATTATTATATTTTGTTATTTTATAATCTACCACTTATTGACTATTGTACCTACACACTTGAGTACAAAATAATAATAGTACTATAATAAATAAAAAGTGTGAACATTCATTCATTCATGAGTATTTTATTTACGCATTGTCATTATTCATTATAATCATTCATTATACACTTTTGGAGACTGAAGGTTAGACGCTATTTTTTACAAATATGTATTATTTTTATATTATTTACTAATTTATACATACGTTTTGAACTGGGCATCTTGAAATTTATTGAAGTAGATACTAATTACATATCTAAATACGTACTCTCTCTCTCTCCCTCTTAGGGCAAAGCACCCGAGCTCGAGTGATACATGAAATTGATACCTAATAATTTTAATCCTATACAATATACCTACCTAGTACCTACTATTCTAAAAATTCATAGTATGAACTGTGTAGTAGCTCAGGACGAATATTATGAAATAAAAAAAATATGACATGTTATTTTATGTCCGAATTTGTAAAGATTCTACCATAGAATTATTCTACATTACCTGACCGCTGTAGTATCTACTGATCTTAGATCTATTGTCTACAATATTATCTATTGTCAGAATACCGATAACGGCGATAACACTTACTGAGCACAGGTAGTTGCTATACAAAATAAACTTAGGACCGTAAACAATACAAAAGGGGAGGTCCTTTGGTGCGGTGTGAAGGGGTTCGAGGGGAATTTTTGTCATAGCCCCACCCATTTGCGAATTTTGTTTTGCTTTTCTATCTGCCTTAAGTACTTAATTTCTTTTTTATTTTTAATGATGTTTGTCAGTAACAGTTGTTATTCAGTTGCCGAAAATAAAATTAACACGAGGAGGTATATTAATCTCCAGAATGATATTATACCTAAAAAGTTATTGATTTAAAATTCACCAGACAACGACAGACTCGCCAAACGAGTTTTTCATTTCCTAGAAGTGCGGTCGATCAGAATGGCAGTAATCATCGCCTATTATTATTCTTATTTTAGATCGTTCACGTTCTGCTTTTTGCGCGTTTTGTGCAAGCGGTCGTTACCAAGAAATTAAGATGATAGTGTATTATGTTGTACGTAAGATTTATAAGTTCCTACGTAAAATGCCTACAACGGATTATCAGTCATCATCAAGTATTTAGGTATACACGACATTAACCCCAGGGAATTTAGGCGTCAAAGAAGTTAATTCGCATTGCATTTAGTTGTATGTGGGTCATTTGACACGTTTTTACTGCCATCCGTTACACACGTAAGTAGTTACAAGTTACAAGCAATATTTTTAAAAATGCTGACGAGGCAGGATAAAAATAATACTTACACATAATAATAAATAATGTTGTTTCCCAAAATGACGCCAATTTTGACGTAAGTAATTGTAGTTTTTAGATTGATTACATTATAGGACACGATACGACTTACGTTGTTATGCTGACATATTTGAACAATATAATAATTTATTAGTATTGTCTACACACTAACTAGTTGGTAATAAAAAATACATTTTCCGGTTCGCAGAATTTCAATTGCGGTTTTTTATCAGCGGGTATCTTAGCATGTCTATTAATTTAGCTCTCTATTAACGTTGTCGAGTTTTAGTGACATTTTCGTTTAAGGATAAATTATTGGAAAATTCGTCATAACAGTATAATATAAGCATGTAATTAAATAATAATGCCTACATACTAATAATAATACAATATTTTCCACATAGCTTTCCTATTCGTTGTGAGTTTTTGTAATAAATGTTACCATATTTAAGTTTGTTTCGGATGTTTATTTTGCGAACTATTATAAATTATTGTTTTCTACAGAAATATAAAGAATAGTATGAGTACAGTACATTGTTTATAATATGATATGTAGTATTATATGTATTATATGTATAATTAATAATATGTAGGTTCATAATATGAATATCCTTATGAACAAAAGGAATGTTAAAGAAAAATGTGGCAGCCACATGTTCTTCATAAGTCTTTCTGCATGGATATACATAATAACATAAATTATACAACATAATATGTTGTTGGGTCTTTCTCGTTTAAAAATAACTATATGAGCCCTTAATAATAATACCAATATTGTTTATTTAGTTCTTTTTATGACGCATTCTTGGCACAAAAATGTTCTTGACTTGGAAGCAAACACATGTCTCGCCGCGGTTTTTGTATAGAGGCAATTATTTTATAAGTTGTTTGTCGTATTTGAGTTGTGTTTTTTATTGCAGGTGTATGATCAAAGTGGGAGCATTTCGCATATCAATATTCTTTTAGATTTGTGCCATACCCATCTCTCGTACTGTAGTTATGTATCTTAAACATCCAATCAAATTATTCTATATCGTGTCATCCATATTGCTAGAGATTTTTTGTGCTTTATGTACGAGTATATCATACCTATCTCATATTAAAATGGTTGTACTGTATTCAGGATTGGAAGATGTCAATTTAAATTTCTGGCATATATATTCGTAACCAGTGTTATCTTACCAATCTTCTTTGCATGAATTTGATTCCACATATTGTGTTAAGTTATAGAACAGAGGGTATACAATATACATAATAATATTATGTGTATTGAAATTCATTTTCTACATTGTTGAATGAATACTGTGAAGAGAAGATGAAAATGGCATATTGTTGCATTGTATACAGTATGTATTTGCTCATATTACAGTCAGTAAAAGGCGCAGATAACGGTATAGTAAACTGAACAATACGAATACGATTATTATTTGAAGTAAAGCTGTTGAATAATTTAACATTTTGCTGACAGATGCTTACTAATGAGTAATGACCTTTAGGTAGCCATTTGTATTCCAATATGCCTAAATAATGTAGTAAATTTAAAACTAGGTACTACATACTGTAACCATATGAATATTTTACTGCTATTTTTGTTCATTTATCAGTATCGAAATCATTCTTTGCACATCTCTTTTATATGCCCTTGATGTGATGCAATTCGAGCTAATTTGACTTGTTTATCTATTTTATCTGAAACAATGAGCAATCAGTTTCCAATAGTACAAATGTGAGTGGAAAATTTGGGATTTCGAGATGAATAATGTTTTTCCATTGGAGCTATTTAAAAACTGAAGTGTTTTATCCCTTAATGTTAGATGAATAATTTGAATGCGATAATATATAATGTATATAGAATTAACTTCCAAAACAATCAATTAAAGGTAGACTAGAATGGAGTTTAATAAATATGTACTTACTATAAATAATACATTTTACGTTAGTTTCGACGGGTGAATACATAATCATCTGCCGGACCAAACCGAACAGCCACGATCTTTGCCGATTCCGAGTAAAGTGTTCACTTGTTGCTAGAAGAATCCCCTCTTTCCCCTTCAGTTTTGTACGATCATTCGCCAGGGGAGGGTGTCGCTGTTTGCCAACGTAATATAAAGTATCAGTGTATAAGTTATACACGCGACGCCATCTTAACGTTCAAATACAATATAATTTGTGCACAGGTGGAACTTTGTATTATATTATTGACTGGATTATGTTTCTGTGATTGATTGTTCATTATTAATTGTCTCATTGGAAAGCTGTCGAGTTTGTGAATTGAAGAGAAATATAATTAGTGCCGTTATTGAGTGATAACACATCAAGAATCACTTTGCGATGCTCTGTGGATTGGTTTACGTGTGTTGAAAAGGAGGATTAAAAGTTTTTGAGGAAGTTTTATACAGCTAGGTATGTAATAAATTTGATATTTTTATTTCTTTAGTTCCCTCGTGTTCATCCATTTTGTTAAATTGTTTTTGTGGTCGGGAAAATGTTTTCACTCATTCAAGTTTCTGTATGAGAATATCTATCAATTGTTTCAGGTAGTTTTTCGTTGTAAACAAGTTTACTGTTTCGTTTTAGAAAATTCAAAATGTTTTACACGAATAAGAACCATTTTATCTGGAGAGTTTATTATAATTACGTTATCCTTTGTTCGTTCTTTATACAAACTGTTTGGGTAGGTACCTATACACGTGTTAAATCAGGACCTCAAGTTCCTCGTGATGTATTTCCCGAGTTTCTTTTTTCCAATGAAAACATATAACCCCATTAAAACACAATAATGTGTTTAAGGGGATAAATAATCCAAAAATAGATATTGTACAAGGTCATACATACCCAACTTATATGGAAGTTTTAAAATTGAATTATGTAATAATAATAGGTACTTACCTAAGTGGATATTAGGAAAGAAACGTGATTGTTTATGATATTTTTAGAATGGTGTCGTGACCAAAACTGCAAATTTTCCTTTCTTTATGTCATACATTAAGTAATTTATCATAATTCGTACATAACGTGATTAATGACTTAATAAAATATGGTCTTTCATTCGTTAAAGGAAAAAGTGAGGTGAGTGCCTACGTTAATTTGATATTTTCATATATTCACCATCGTACCTAGGTAGAATAAAAGAATCTAATATAATTTTGATCCCGGAAGTAGATGTACAGTACTGAAATATGATAAGAAGGTTAAATTGTCTAAATTTCAAGAAAGTGAGATGGATGGCTGCCTTTGACTACGTGGCTCAAATTTGAGGCCTCAAAATCATTGAGGGTAAAACATGTAGTACCTACAATGATTGAAGAACTTTAGATTAATATGCACTATATACATAGGTAGTTATAGGATAAGTGTTAAGTGTCCAGAATTGTAGACCTGTATTGTTGCTTTCCATAGAAAAGCGAGTAAAAATGTGCTAAATCCACAATATCGGGTTGCCAGCGATAGGTGTGTCATTCATTTTTATTCAACTATTTTTTAATAAACACGTTTTGTGGTGAACGTTGCTACTGAATTGCGCGAATTTTCACATACTTAAAGTAGGTATATGGGACACTCGAAAATAATCAGCAAAGAGATGCGGAATTTTAAGTCCTTCCCTGTCTCAGAGTTTTAAAAGGGGTCTTTGTTAAATGTGAATAATTAATCATTACGATTTCATCCTTTGTTTTAACTATCGGTAAATCTAATGCAGTCATCTTTTTATTAACGACATATCATCACTATATCAATTTACAGTTACCGATTATCGATATTATTATTATTTCTGTCGCCATTACGTGTCGCAGAATTATATTATCAATGATTATTGGCCGTGGAAAGGAAAGTGTTTGCAATCAGGCCGATTTCTCTCTGCCATATCGATACCTACATAGCAATAATATTACATTATAGGTATACCTACCCAGTTCACTTTGTTTTGTGCTAACGGAATGGCTACCTGTCTACATAATCAAGCTATAGACAATGAACTACATTATATAAAAGGCAGTCGGTACTTATCTATATACTATAATTTCTCATAACGCTTTTGACCGCCAATTTGCATTACATTAGTTTTTTTTTAGATACAGTTCTTTTTTGGTTGAACACCATGAATTTGAAAATTTCATGGTGGTCGTGAGGGCCTTAGTGATAAGGATAACACTGATAGCTAAGCAGTGCGACAGCGATCCAATCGAAATTAATTGTTTGTCAGTTACTCAAGTTGCCCATCTCCAGATCAGAATATCAAATAGTGTGTCCATGTAGTATAGGTACGTGGAAGTCTACGATAGCAGTTAACATATTTTGAATGATGCCAAAAATGTTCAATTGGGGCCCTTTCTTACCAATCCCTTTCGACCTAACTATTAAGCATACATCTGTACTTTGGTAGTAGACATGAGCGCCGCGCCGGCGCGCCGCCGTTGATCATGGTCGGCGCGCCGCCGCCGGTTAAAACGCTCACGCCGGCGGCGTGGGATCCGTGTGACCAAAAGTATTTATCTTGTGTTTCTTGATACAGAAATCGAAATAAGTACATTTCCAGGTAATAAAATTGAAGCATTCAGCTCTGGGGATGCTAGGGTTCAGTAATTATATAAAATGTCGAATAATAACTACTTAATGCATTGTCTTATTTATTCGATTCTAAAACAAGAAATAGGATGGGATTTATTTATAGTTTTGACGGCCACAAGGCATTAATAGTTTGGTTCTTCATAGTGGAAATTAAATTAAAAACAAACGTTATTTTATGTAACTGGGAATTATAAGGAAAAATCAGAATTTATGGTTTTTTGATCGACTTTATCATACCACGCTGAAATTTTTAAACCACGTAAATTTTGGCAGAGTATCTGACCAAAATTTTCGGCCTTTCATCTTTTCGGTCGACCGTTCTCTCTTTTCTTTAGTTTAGCCTTTGATTATCGAAGTACCTAATCAAAATTATTTTCATTCCACTTGACTAGATTCGCTATATTTCATTTGTTTCAATACAACACTGTGGAAATAGTAATGACTTCTTTTCTCTTGACAAAAAACGATATTCATTTGGCAATTTTTGAGGTTTACGATCTTCAAAGTGTCAAAATGTGATTATAATTAGATATTTTAAGGTTAAAAACCAATTATTTCGCTAACCTAAGGCGGCACTATAATAAAAAAAAAAAATACTATCCCCTAACGTGGTTTCTCAGACTGTGATTACAGACTACTCTCAATTTTTTTATGTTTTGATTTACTTTTTTATTGTTATAATGCTCGTATATTTTGTACTTATGGCCTTAAAAGCCGTATGTGATTGAAAATAAATAAATAAATTGTAATTTATCTTTCCACCGGTAAGCATTACGTATTTTGGTTGATATTATTAATTTATGAACCTTTCGACTAGAACACCACAATTTATGCTTATTGAATAATTATTATCCTTATATTTACACCTCAAATAACATCGCAAATAAGATAGTTTTATTAAATTACATAATTTTATTAAATTACCCTTCAATCCAAACAACAGGACATATAACACATATGTTTTTACAGCTTTTGCTCAACTGTAGTTCTCAGCTACATAGGAGTTTTGCATTTTGTGGAAGGTCGACCTCGTCATCGCAATTTATTTCAGAGTTTGAATTCACAACACTGTGGAAATAGTAATGACTTCTTTTCTCTTGACAAAAACGATATTCATTTGGTAATTTTTGACGCTTACGATCTTCAAAGTGTCAAAAAATGATTATAATTCGATATTTTAAGGTTAAAATTCAATTATTTCGCTCACCTAAAGCTACGTTATAATAAAAAAAGAAATTACTATCCCCTAACGTGGTTTTTCGGACTGTGATTACAGACTACTCTCAAATTGTAATTTATCTTTCCACCGGTAAGCATTACGTATTTTGGTTGATATTATTAATTTATGAACCTTTCGACTAGAACACCACAATTTATGCTTATTGAATAATTATTATCCTTATATTTACACCTCAAATAACATCGCAAATAAGATAGTTTTATTAAATTACATAATTTTATTAAATTACCCGTCCACTCCAAACAACAGCACATATAACACATATGTTTTTACAGCTTTTGCTCAACTGTAGTTCTCAGCTACATAGGAGTTTTGCATTTTGTGGAAGGTCGACCTCGTCATCGCAATTTATTTCAGAGTTTGAATTCCACCCAACATTTAGCTAACAGCCCAGATATTGCCAAATGAGAAACTTGTTCGACTACATCACTGCCCATACTGAGGCTCTTTCTGACGCGTTTGACTTTATGGATTAGTTTATTTTGACCTGCCCTCCAGCGCCATGAAAAAGCAATAATGTAATTTTCCATTATTTTTCAAATATGAGCTTTTATTTCACTTTATTATTGAAATAATCATAGTTTTTCAAAATAAATAAATCGATTTTATCATTATCCTTTTCACATATACGTATTTAATCATTTAAAACAATATTGCAAAAAAATCCAGTGTTTCCCCCCACTTTGGATCCACGCCGCCGGCGTGGCGCCGCCGCCGGCAATTTTAGACATGGGCGCCGCCGCCGGCTTTTTTGCAGCCGGCGCACATGTCTATTTGGTAGTCACCTTTCGTCAGGTTAATCGTGTGCAATTTTGTCTGCAGTGTTCAAATATTGTAATAAAAAATAGATTGGTGTGCACAATGTACATGCAATGTAATTTGTTATCATTTCACCATGCATAACTTATACTTCAAATAGAAATACCTAATTACTTTAATCTGTTTATGCATCTAGACTAGTGTTATCTAAATCTATACTGCATAAAATAATCATCGTCTGACATTTTATCGCGACACCACACGAAAATATTAAATCGATAAGAAACATCTTATCTAGAATGGGTAAAATAGGTTTATATCGGAGCTTAGTACTTGGGCTTAATTACAATTTGTTTTGATATCTCATCATTAATAAACAGGATTGTTTCATTACATATAAATTCCGATGAGTCAATCACCCAAAGAGTAATAATTCAGACCACACCACATTTATGCCCGTCATAGGTTTCAAAGAAATCGTGCGGAATCACAATGCAAATGATTCTGATATTCGCACAGCATTTATCTAGGGAAAGCCGCAATGTTACGTAATCCACACATTCATAGTTCAGTAGGTTAAAAAATGTAGGCACCTACGTAGGAAATGTTTCTTTTTATCTCATCTTCGCTGATTCACATTGGGAATTCAAAATGGCTGTCGTTATGTCGATTATCGTCTTTGGTTAAAAAAATATTATTATGTATAGTGGTACTGTGTATCAGTGTTGCCATTTCCGCCTTTAGTCACGGTGATGTTAACCACTCGTAGATAAAAATTATGTCGGTATATAAATAATACCAGTGCCTGGTACCTACCTGCCTACGCAACCGATCATTATTATTATAAATAACAAAATGACTAGACTCGTTATAGCTAATTTAATACTTATTATTACATTACATTACGATATGATAGACATTGAAGAACAATATGGACACTGGACAGGCTGTTACGGTATTTTAATTAATTTTGATGTCGTGTGATTCTGGAAGAATGAAATCTATAAAGATAGAGTGGACGTTTGAATGTTGGCATAACAGAGCATAAGTAAAGGTGCTCATGTGCTATGAATATTTCCAGCGTGAAATAAGTAGACTTTTGTCATACAAAAAAAGAAATTTGGATTGGACAACAATAATTGAAATATTATTTATCAAAGAAGGTTCAAATCTATTTTTCAATGATTGGATATACGACATTCATAGTTATTCTTAATATGTGATAAATGCTGAATGGTGAACGTTTCTCGAGTGTAAAGTGATCACCTCAATATGTCCATCTTACACTGTACATCAAGTTAAGAGACTACAAAAATTGTGTCAAAAAGTTATTGCAAGGTTACAAGCATACCAAGAAACGTTACAATTTATTAGTTTCCACATATTAGTTCTTATTCCTTGTGTTGTGTATTATAATTGAATAATACGTAGGTGTGTTATATTATTATCTATGCAGAGAGATGAGAGATAATAACTCGTAAGTAATTAATTATTTCTCTATGTTATGGTATACTACAATACCATATCCAGATACTTTATACTTTCCTACAACAATTTTCTTTGTCTTGCGTGGGTCTGATCTTATATGTTGCTATATTTATACATACCTACATACATATATAATCCATAATTTGATTACAGGTATGATAATAAATAATAATATACCGAAATATACATCTGTTCAGCTTTGTAATATACTGTGTATATACTATTATAAGTCTACGTTATGTAGTTTAATATAATCAGTGATATTGTTTATGACGAGTTTTATGACTACCGGTTTTTCATATTATATTATTATTCTGTCTGATGAACGCAGCTGTTAGGTAAAGATGACTGCATAGTTTACATTAAATTGTATAGGATATATTAACATTATTTTATTTATTATGTTTGTAATACCAGTAGTGAAAAAACTATCAATTTTACATGAATTTCACTGTGGAATTTCTTCCGACATTCTTAAATTATTACACAATATCTGTTACTCCTTTCGCTTCAATTTATTATCAATAGACTGCAAGAATTCCTCTAAATAACAAACACATTATATTGCATTGTGTAATCTCTATAGTTTATTTTGTCTTCCTTTGTATTAGGTACAGCGTGTAAAATACCTCATAATCAATTTACACAACGCAATACGCTGTTGACGCTGAATCCCTCTGTCGTCTCACACGAAAGTCGCCTAACATAATTAACATTATATTGCATATTCGTAATTCGTATACCTTCCAATATACATAATATTTATGCCTCTTTAGTCTTACCCACTCACGCAACTCTCATAAAGAGCATGAACGTATCAAGATAACAGTACGTACTCCTTCATGCATAAGGCTTGTAATATAATAATAATAATACGTATGGTGCTCTCACACAATCTCACCAATAACTACAGTTTGGGTTGAATGTTGATACAATCATTCACTACATACACACAGAACAAGTACACATATACTATAGAAAATTTACCTCGTTTTGTTTGGGGGAACTTGTATATTATTGCGCACCTGCTTTTTTGTGGGGGTTGTACTGTGACACTGTGCGATTGTATTATGTTGATAGTAATAATAATAACAATAATTCCCCTACGCATTCCAAGCTCTAAATATGTATCTGCTCACGCTGTAGTCTGTGGGTACATGCACAATACATATTCAATACATAAGTATTAGATAATACAATGAAGGGAAACATCGATCATATGAAAGGTATATAAGGCCTGCTAGACTTGTCAGTTCAATGTACTTATATGGGATCTGGGATTAACGACATATACCTAGGTAGATAAGAGGGGTTTTATATCGGGAGTATTTTATACAAAGCGCCATATAATTTATATGGAACTTCGCAGGTTTTTATAACAATGTTATACGTCGCTTTTATACCTACGTTGTTTTTTTATCAGCCTTGTCTGTATACAGAATACAGATGCACATACCAACATTATGTGGACTGAGAAGAAATATGCGATAATATAATTTTAGACCATTAGGGTGAATGTTATTGTACCGCTGACTTGGCATTTTCTGACCCTTGAATCCAGACTTATTTTACATAATAATGTTGTATTGCATTATGACGTATTATGTTATGATCTTATGCAATTTACAACAGCAGCATTTCAACTGGGGACCATATATTATAGAACAAAACTATTTAGATCTCAATTCATATCGGCAAACATTTCAGATTTCAGTATAACGTATTGGGAACTGAGTAGATTAAAGGTCGTTCAAGGTGAATCTTTGAATATTTTTTGAATTTTATGAAATTTATTGTTCTTAGCTTGCTTATGTCTTGTTTATTATTACTTTTCATCGCTTTATTATAATTAAATACGTTCAGCTTTCTTGGTTAGTGATGTTTACGATGCCTCCACGCCTGCGTGAGGTAATTTACATTTTCGTGTTTACTTGAAATTTTACAATAGTTCATAGTTCACGGCTATACACGCAGGGAATTTAACGATATTGTTTACCTAAATTTCATTTCATGAGCCTACAATATAATATTATTATGTTCTCGATCTAGAGTATACCTACCAGTATTATGTTTTGCCTACACGCTTGTATGAATTGAATTATCGTTAATTTCAGTGTTAATTATTGTAGACGCTTGGATTGTCTACCTAACTATTTTCTCATATAGTTTGAGGAATGAATGACAAAGGCATTCAATTAGAATTTGGTAAAAGCAGAACCAACTCATGTATTTAATTATCTTGTACTCTTTACCACACATGATTCAATTCTACAATCACTATTTATTTATTATTCGGCCGGCGATAAAAATGTCCATTATTATAACATACGGTGGAATTTACTAGCATATTTATCATGTTGGTATTGAATTTTGTTTTTCATTTCGTCTATTATTCGATCACAAAGCCCTCGAAAGGTAAATGCTGTGTATCTATACTACTATATAAAGTTAGCTAGGTGAGGTACAGATTTAACAGAATAGCTTTGTAGAACGAGAGAGTACATGAAATATTTTGCCAACATATTGAATAGTTCGCAAAATTGTGCAAACAATCAATAATTTTCCATCATATGAGTAAGTTGTTTGTTTTGTGTATTTGAACTGATTTCTTATTAAGATATCAAATTTATTTTTTAATCAACATTCCTATACGAGGTAAATTGTAGATATATGTATTTAAATTGATAATAAAATAATCACTTATCATCGATAAACAAACATCTCTTGAATGAGTTCACATAGTGACAGAGTATAATAATATTATTTTATTATAATAATATTGATGACTTTTATTACGCTATCAAAGTCATACGATACTTGTGTGTAATTAACTTGTATGTATCATTTATAATATAATACATTATGTGGAATTACCTGCGTACATTGTACATCGCTGCTAATGTTTTTTTGTACATACTGTATTTGCATTGTGCGATAAGATAATAGATGATAAAAATAGGATAATTATAGTAGGTGGGGTACTATATTATTTCTATTTTATTAAACCTTATTCCAATTGTTTCATTGGATGAAACATTGTTAAATTCTGTGTAATCCTCACATGCATATTGTTAATGCTTGTTTTTTTGTATTGTCAAATTCGTCCGAAGTATCTAGAAAAAGAAACACTTGTATCAACATTCTATAGAAATTTATAGGTAAACAGCAAGATCCTGTTATTATTATTTTATATTAAATATTATTTAATCAGCTTACTGCTAGGCATATATATCTCGTAGTTCATTAATTTATTATTTAACATAATTATAATTATTATTCTGTACATTATTATCTCGCTGGTCGGTTATAATAAAGCCTATCTGACTGGGGCACCTATCGCTCGGAGCTCAATGGTGATATCATAAGTTATAATAACAACATTTCCATCGTGTTATTTATTAATAATAAAATTAATAATTACACACACGATTACGAATCGTTCTCGCCTACTACCAGTATTACTAATAAACCAATATTGTATTATTAAAACTAATTTATTCAAGTGTAGTTTCTATTCTACTAAGATGCTGTCGTTACGTGTAGATTTGTCTCACGCTGTCATCCGTAAACTTTAGCAGTGATTATTCTATTATATGATATTGTACAGTTTTATTTCTTATGTACTGTTTGATTGCAGTGGTTGGCTTATCTTTATTGCATGCATAATACTTATTATTACACTACCAAGATTAATTACATTGCAAAATTCATGGCATTCCTAATGATATTGTTCGTTTTATTAAAATTGCGTGTTTTTTCAGTAACATCATTAGCCTAGGTAAGTGTAATGGCCCTAGATAATTCAAATTAGTGGAACGATTCATCTAATTTTGCATTACTCGGTTTCTCGCTTGTTTCTCAATTTTCTCATTGATTTTTTACTATACGAATACATCGACATCTGTGATTTCTTACATGCTATAGTTGTAAAATATACCTTCGTAGACAAGTTGTGAAATAAATATTTAACAACGTACAATAATAGTACATAATTGTAATCGTGAAATACTCTGTGACAGTGAATTTGTATTGATTGTATTAATCTATCTAATAATAAATTGAATAATAGAATATGTAAATCTTTACAACATTGTGAGAACTACTGTTAGATATGTTCAATGTTCATGCTTACTATATTACACACACGACATATATGTAGTATACTTGTTCAATATAACATACCGCATTGCTGCTTTCCTTTGTCGAGTCTTCGGTCTTGATGTGATATGTAACATACCTTGTTAGTACATTTAACATTACAATTCATTATTATCATATAACTTAATACTAGTTGTATAGATTATGTTCTAGCAAACAGTATTAACTTTCTATTTAACCTTCCAACTGGCAGCTATATTATAATTTACAATGATATGATAGTATCACATCACATCACATGTTACCTAACGGACAACCAGAAGACTTAACTCACGATCAAGTATAACTAGGTGGTTCTTGTTAATGAATAATGTAATTAATAGTAATGGCTGATGATGGTCTTGATATAATGCCAACACTTTAAATATTAATTTATAACTAATAATAATTATGTCTACAAATATTTATTATTAATGCAACATGACTCTCTATTCCGCCACTTCTTGTTACGAATTCAGACCAACTTTTACTTTTATCGTTGATCTAATTTCTCTTTACCTTTAATTTTTACACATACTTTATGACATAACTGAATGAAATCCCGTTATTTTGTGTTATAATTTATAAATGTACTTTTTCTAAACACCTAGCTTACCAGATTCTAATATATAGGTATAATATAAGTGTTTATAACATTTATCTACTTTATAGTGATAGCCTCTACGCAAGGCGACAGAAAGATCTATTTAGGTACGTATTTCTATTCGTAAGTTATCTGTTGTGTAGTATGTAGTTATGTTATCAATCAAGATATTAGTTCGACAACAGTATGAATAATATCGTAATGTTGTAATCAGTCCACGTAGCGTTCAATTCAAATCCTTTGTTCTTTTCAAAGTGATAGGTTTGTGGACTTGAAATATATATGAGACATGTGTACAAAGCACTTAATTAAGAATTGCTTGGGGCAATGTATTGGCATGTGTTCGCGGTGAAAATAATAAAAAGTCAACGGTTAGGCCCGTTGCCAAATACTTGCTCTCCAATGTTGTTACTTTGTACATTATAGTACATGCTTATACGTTATTTGATATCTCCACATGTAAATATTGAACTTCTATCGTAACACTGTCGTCCTGACTCAAATTTCCACCGGTTATCTGATTAAATTATCTACAATTTATTATTATTTGCATATTGTGCAAATAACCACGTAATATTGAAATTTAGATACCGGCAATGTCTTGAGAATCTATTGCCCGATCCCACCAACTACCACCTAGTAAGCAGACCCCTAAGGAATTTCCATACAAAACCATAGATAATTTGAGTGATTATTATAACTGTCATAACCTTTAAGATATAAATCCATACAAAATACAGCATGCAGCTACTTAAGTGAGGGAGATTCTGGGCGGAGATATTTGGGCACCTAACTAAGTAGAGCTGCATGTTGTATTTTGTATGGATTTATATCTTAAAGGTTATGACAGTTATAATAATCACTCAAATTGTCTGTGGTTTTGTATGGAAATTCCTTAGGGGTCTGCTTCCTAGGTGGTAGTTGGTGGGATCGGGCATATGTCTACTTAATCTGTGTAGGTGTACTATAGTTAGTAGGTATTATTATTTGTAAAGATTTAATCAATATTTACTTCCTTTGTCTTTCATCAAAGGAACTCCTATGAATTGATTTTATTTTGTATTTGATATGGAAAACTGTTGCGACTTAAGAAATTTTGATCCACAGATCATATAAGTCTATTTTCTGGGCTCCGATAATATTTCTGCGATGTGTTTGTCCTAGAATTTTGAAATGTCTTTTTTCATAATGAGATGTAATTAATAACAACGATACGACTAGGAGCACGTTGACCTCTATATAAATATTTTAACATCCATACCGACATACCTACTTATCATCGTAATATCTGTTTTGGACAACCGCCATTGTCTAGGCATTTTGCCAATGCATATCCGGCTTTACATAATATAACTTATATCTAGGTACGTAAGCGTTGTATATAGGTAATAATATAATGTTCTGTTATTATAAAATCTACTTACTACATATTTTACTAAAACATAATCTGTTATCCATTAGAAATAAGAATTACTTATTAGAATTATTGCACTAGCTTTGATTTATTGCGAAATATAATTGACAGGAGCATTGTTCGGCCTTACTGTACACTCTACAGGTACCTATGTATATAACATAAAAAACAAAACAGTATTTTTTTCACAAAGGTATTTTATAACAATGATAAATAATTGTCGAAGTTTGCACATTAAATTACAATATGTTTAGTCGAGAGAGAAAGAGAGTGATTGTATTATAATAGGCGGAGACGAATTCCAGACCGTCATTAATAAAATTGTCTGCAGGGGATATTGATGGTTTCTTTGTGTACCTGAGTTCAGGTCGATCCCAGGTATTTACTACCTGGAATCCTACCGGAATATCTTTTTCAACACAGAGTCCCGAAATTACCTTTTTATCCCTCTCGTTTACCTGACCGCTGTTCACTCTACTTATATACCCACTTACGTGGTAAACTAAATTTATATTATGTACTGAAGATATAAACGATGGCCCAATTTTTTATTATATGTTATTAATCCGGTGAAATTAAACACAAAACAGTTCCTCGATGGAAAGTTGTGGGGTAGTCTGTTTTTCTTTCATTCTATACGTATTTTGGGGTGCTGAATCCGAATCCGAGGTTTGCCAACAAAATTTCGTGACGGAACATGGCGAAAATATTCCTTTTCTGGCGATTTCTTTATAAGAACTCGAAAACTGACAACTTTCGTAAGTTATTTTTCTACGTAAAATTTACTACAAAATTGCCATATAAAATTTTTCTCTAAAATAAAAAGCAATGGAGCTGTCAAGGTCCAAAAAAAGGCCAAATTTTCTTATTGCTTTACATTACGAGAATCGAAAATGTATTGAAAAAGTTCACCTTGTTGCCTTCATAAGCAAATTTCAACAATAATTATTTCAATTCATGAGTCATATTTTACCTCGTTGGAATCAGAAAACACAAAGCAAACTATTGACGAAATTTTTATTTAAAAACACCGTGAAATATTTGAGCTAGACATGTTTAAATAATTTTATTTTAAAATATAGTAATTTGTTTAGGTTAAAAATGTTTAAACCTTTTTAACGTAAACATTTCACTATATTTTTAAATAAAATTTATCCTGAAACCTTTCTCCATGTTTACTAATTCCAACGAGGTAAAATATATATCATAAATCTGAAGAATAATTGTCAAAATTTGGTGATAATTCTAACAAGGTGACCTATTCGCCATACATTTTCCATTCTCGCAATTTAAAATAACGAGAAAATTTGGCCAATTTTTGGAGCTTGACAGCTCCGCTGCTAGTTATTTGAGAGAAAAATTTTATATTGCAATTTTGTAGTAAATTTTACGTACTTTAATTTTGCGTAGAAAAATAACTTACGAAAGTTGTCAGTTTTCGAGTTCTTATAAAGAAATCGCCAGAAAAGGAATATTTTCGCCATTTTACCAATTTTTCGCCATGTTCCGTCACGAAATTTTGTTGGCAAACCTCGGATTCGGATTCAGCACCCCAAAATACGTATAGAATGAAAGAAAAACAGACTACCCCACAACTTTCCATCGAGAAATCTAAAGGCACCGTATTATATGTATCAGAAGGTGTATTCGTTATCAAATTACGAATACAATAGCATTGTTTTACCCGTTAAGAATGTATTAATTCATTAAAATTTAATTCGTCATATATTATCTTCTAATTGTAATTAGATACCTCTGTGGAATAATACAAATAATAAATAGTACTATATATACCTGTATGGATAATGTTATAATTAATAATCGTAGTTAATGTAGGTCTCGATTACGTAATAATCATATTATTGAATATTTCTTGGTGTCGACTGTTTTCTAAGTTTTCCATGACTCACACAATATTATCTTTTAGCGTTTGACTCTCGTATTATAGCTGAGATATTAAAGTACATACTTGCCTTCTCTAAAAGGCGTGGGTAAATATTTTCTCGTGATGTAAATGAGCAATTTTATTACTTTCATTGTGACTGCATAAAGTAACAGGTGGAGGTAGCTGCATATCACTGCAGGTGTTACTTATATTATTATTTCGCTATAACGGAATAAATTAATTTAGGCAATCACTAATCACCCACGAGTAATGTTATGCGCATACCAATTACTAATTATTCATATTTCTATGAACGAAGCGATTAAGTTGTTATTGTTGTATTTGGTACCACCAACGTTTGTATGTAGTTTTATGTAGAACGTAGTATAATAGCGAAAGCACAGCTATTACAGCTCTCATCCAAATACGCACGTATTTTTTGTTGTTATCCCACACATGAAACATTTAACCGTAACCTGCTCTATATTTTGCACGGATTCGCACGTACACGACACAGATTAAACTACTGTAGGCACCTATATGTATTGTCTTCTTGAATCATCGTACAGTTCTTCTTATATACTTTTACACTTCTTTTACACAATTGGTCTCTTGTCAGTGAGTGCACATAAATTTTATTTTACACGATTATAGCCTAAAATTACGCAACGCAAAGTATGTGCCTACTGTTCATATTAGTGTGAAAGTGAAAAACTTTTTTTTTTCGTTTTTCGCGAATATTTTTCTCTCTGATTCTCTGAAATACTCTGCTTTGTAATACGTCGGGGATTTAAATACTCGTAGAATATAGAACGTACAGTTTACCTATAATACAGTAATGCTAGTTCCACGGAGGATATAATATCTATACATTTATTTGTATCAGCGATCTTGCTAGACAGTAATAAAGAGGATTGTACCAATCACTCGGGGCAATTCACATTATTATTGAATGTATTGATAGACATTTAGATGTAATACTCTACTCACATACACTATACAGTTGTTCTGTTATCTTATTAGACAATATTCAACATCAACCAACATCAACGTTAACTCCGTCGTGTATAATATTATTATTATAAAGATGAAATCATTAATCTATTATGAATAGTTCCAATGGTAATGCTTTCTCTATATAACTAATGTTATATTATATAGACTTATTTCTCACATTACATTACGTTCTCGCGTTATTATTATTGTATTACTTATTCTATCATTAGTTCGTGTCTAACCAGACCAGAGTGAAGCTCGAATACGTCGTATTTGGACCATTCTATTGTATCGTAGCCTGACAAGTCTCGCGTGGGAAGTTGTATATTCAAACATAATGAGTTCTCTGATTTTGTCTATATTGCGGTAGGTAGGTAGGTAGGTACTATATTGTATTACTATTTACTTATTGTACATAACATAACAGTGCGGCTGTTATTATTATTAGATTTTCTCATCGTTTTATTATTTCCCAGTGTTTTTAGTATTCTGCCTATTATGTTATTATGTACAGGCAATGTTCCCAAGTAATGCGTGCCTTCCGCGTTCTTCTCCAATCGTTTATCGCGCAACTCGTGTTCAGTTATTCGTGTTATTTGCGCCATTCAATTCATTACCTATGTATTTCCTCTGGCAAACTACACTTTTTCTCTTGTACAACATATACCTTTACCTAGTATTTAAATACGAATCACGAATGGTATGTAAGAGTCTATAATTGTAGAATTTGCACAACAAATAAAAAGTCAATTAAATGCCTTACCGTGTTGCAAGTTTGAAATTCTAAATTGATACGAGGCAATAGGCATATAAATCAGAAAATCAATGACTCGATGTATTATAATGATGGTCGGATCAGTTTCGTGTCCCCTTGTCCCAATTATACCATACCACCATAAATTAATAAGCATTTCTATTGAAGATTTTGTAGCCTTCGAAATTTTCCCCTATGTACGCTCAAAGTACTTTCTCCCTATCGGTAATACGACAAAGTATAATACCTACTACCTAAATAATTTATAATTTTGTTTTGTTATGAATATTGTAATAAGTATCGTCAGATCATTTATTAGATGTTGGTATTAAAATATAGTCCAGGTATGTCCTGTTGAATTACAACCAAAGTTGTCTATAGAAACTGTTAATTTTACACCCACAGCGTAAAGTTTTACATACAATATTGTACCATGTCGTCTATATTATTGTAGGTAGTTTACGTGTATTTGTCGTACCGTGAAGTCCAATAATAGTTATAATTACAATTGTTTGTAGTTTACACATAGTACACAAGTATAATATCTGTTTTATAGGTAACATTACAGTTGGTTAAGTACATAATGATAATGCATACATAATACATACTACGAGTAGATACGTAATTATATTGTATTATGGCGACTACTTAATTCATCACGATCATCGACATTGCACAAGACAATTGCTCGGTCGACTGTGTCAGTCTAATTTCGTTTATCATTCACTTGTCGCTTGACTGAGCAGTGAGCACCGGGCAGGCACACCATGGACAGCTCTTGTTAATACAATACTTCATACGTCTATAATAATAGGTGTGTTAAAAGTTTGCACAGTTGTTAATAGGCACTGCATAACTCTGCTTCGACAACTTGAAGGACAAATTTCTTATGAAACGTTTGCAGTAGATGGTATAATTGCCGCTGCGGAATTGCAATCTTAATTGTAATCTGTCGAATAATTAATTATCAATCAGTGATCTTCTTTCAGTACATACTCGTAATTTTTGGATGTGAACATTCAAAATCATCTTCGCAATATGTATCAGTACAGTAAGTTTACACTCGCATGCTCAGTGGCTAGTAATACGTTATTAAAGTACCTAAATTTTGTAGGTAAAACCTCTAAATACTTACTTGTATTAATTCATTAGACGGGGAATTCCGAACAAGTAGTTGTGTGGCTAATTATGCAAAAGATGTTAACATCGTAGTACATTGTATTTGCCTTATTTTGACCTCAAGATTTCCCGAAATCGACGTCAGGAATTAAAAAACACAAGGAGATAAAAAAGTATTGTAATAAATTTAAATGTTTAGTAGTACAATAATTACATTATTCACTTTACCTTATAAACTATTGCGTAAAGCACTGTGCAAATAAGTATGTATATTTACTGAGTGTATCAGTGATTATCAGGAACACAGTAGATTGATGATTGTTTTCGGTGCCATAGTAAGTACATTATACCTAATATTATATTCAGATATGCAGGTATATTACTTATGTGTCAGTCCTAGAAACTCTTACATAAACTCCTATATTTTATAGTAGAAAATCACCCTCGTTGTGCCGAGTTTACTCACCCCAATGTTGCTAACAAAAGACTATGAAACTTCCCCTTAATTCGATTGAATGTTTCTTGTTTTGTTCTACTATTTTTCATTCCAAGTTATTTACTCATTCCAAGTTATTTACTTATCGATTTTTCATTTTGAACGAAAAGCCTTTCCCGGTAGTAGATTCTATATGTAAATATTACACTGTTGTATGTTCACACACTCGCCATATTGTACCAGTTATTAGGTGTATTGGGTATTATGTATACCTTAATTGTCTCGGAAGTAAGAGATTAGGTTCACAGTAAAATAAAAAACCTTGAACAGGATAGGATATTATAGATATATCATTATTATTGTTGTTCGCAACGTATTTACATACTGTATTTATTAACGTTATATGTAAGTAGATTCAGTTTGGTCGCAGAAGGGAGATGATAAACGGTGACACGAACGTGAATTATGCTAATTGCATCTTCCTCTGCTGTAGGACGTTGCTCTGTAGTCTGTATAGTGATGCTCCCTTTATGTTATCTCCGCTTACTGCTACACGCTGCACCTAACCTATAATAATAACATAACCAGTGTTCAATGCCTCTCTACTCCGCTCCTTTTAATAACTATATACTGTATAGTGACAGTGTACCAGTATACGTACTACCACTCCACTCTCCTAACGGTTCTGATCTCCTGTTCTGCAATTTATTCTTATTCTTGTTATACATATACTCATTATGTAAAACGTAATAATTTTAATGCCTGTAAAGGAACGTGTTTTTCTCTCTCACGTCTTCTTGAATCTGTTCCAAGTAGTTTCCTTGGCATTAATATCTATATCATATACATGCATACACATAACAGGACGTATACATGAGTATGTACAACTTCACACACAGTCAAGGTTTAATATTATCATCATGTATAAGAAACACATACCACATTACTCATTAGAATACACAAAGAATAACAATTTGCATAAAATAAAAACATCAGATGTGAATACAACATGATGTTTATAATTTTATATTATAAATGCATTCTAACCTACCTGAGTTTTTCCTTATAATTTTCACACAAAGCGTTGTATCATAATATGCATTAATATAAGTACATGTGATATGAGTACAATATTATATTCTCACCCACATACAGCAATTTCATTCCATACCTAACACCACCACATCGCATTATTAAGTCTTCGCCTTGTAGTAACATAATGATACTGTGAATCATATTATAATGTGTTTTATATCTCTATCTCTATATAATAATAATAATACGTGCAATGCTGCATCAACAGAATGTATGGACTAGACGCATGAAAAGATATGAGTCGACTGAAGAATGATTGAATAGAAAATAGAATACGTTACTTTAGAACAGGTTTCATTGATAATCAATTTTTCAATAATAATAATAAATCTATATTTGCACCAAATAATTATAAAAGGCGAGTTTGCTGCTTGGCAATATCATCTAATCAAACGTAATTTTGTAATGAGAAGCTTGGTGAAGACCTTGGGGAACGTCTTGTCCATTATTTTATAAATTGATAACAGTATCGTAAAAAACATTGTTAAGATAAGTAATTTAAAAACAAATTAAAAATAATTCACAGAATTTTGTTATCAGTGAAATGTTAATCGTTATTATTTTACGATGAATTATTATTGTCTTTCATTACGCTGTTATGTCACAAAGATAGATAGATAACTTCAGTTATGTGCAGTCGTAAAAAGTCAAATGATAACACAATCAAACGGAGTGAACAGGTCATTGCAACAATGTAGTCATTCAATTTATTTAGATAGATAGGATGTATCAAAATTGCTGATGTGCTAAAGCTGGAAAGTAAATATGTAGTGTTATTTATGTTTAACGGGTACCCAAAAGAATAAAAAACAATGGAACTCAGGTACTTTAAATGACGTGATCAAAGCCGATTGAGAAGATTCTTTGTTAAATAGGCACCTACTTGACCTAGAAGTCAGCTAGTGTCATGCATTATGAGATTAATAATGTAGCTACCTATGTATCAAGGTATTCACGACTACCTGATGATACTCGAGAATTATTGTATTAAGTAATACATACTTCTATAAAATGTAAGATGTAACGTTAAGTCAGGTATCCGAGTACCCATTATTGTTATTCAGTTTCAAGGTTTTACAATTTAATTCTGTCAAGGTCTCATTACAATGCGACAAAACTCTCGGGAGATCTGAGTACTGCATATATTTATTATTTATAGGTACATAAACTTTATTTGGGAACCCAGCTTAATTTATTGGTTCTCTGATCATTCCACCAGTTTATTTATTATCTGAATAAAATCAAATTATCCATCTTCGATCAAATCGCTTTTATTGTTAAAGTTTATAACCTTAAAACTTATTGTGATTCCTGAAAATCGAAGATTATTCATGAACGTTTGATTAGACCTTTTGAATATATCCTATCAACCTTGCGTGTGTAAGTTCGTTTTTCTTAGATTTCTGTCACGTTTCATTTTTATAAACGATTCCCCTTGTTTCCTTGTTATTAAATTTCAACTCGTGGATTGCTTTTCTAAGAAACATTACACGCGTTTCCAGCAAAGCGAATACTACTTGTAAAGGTATAAGTATATTATAATATGTTTCAATGTGTTATAATGTAATATATTATGTACGGAGGAACGTCTTTCGATTTTCGTAGGATCGGTTGAATTACATCCATAGGTATTCGAAAGTGACGATCGATTTGAATAATAATAATAAATTATAATTATGTACGTCGCATACAAGAATAATAATTTCATTTTGTAGGTTATCACGGTATAATGATAGCGTTATGTTATTGCACTGCTAAGTATAGTGCACCTAGATTATGTATGTATGTTTATTATTATTATATTATACCTACTATTGTTGCTACCGACTCGACCGGAATAATTAATTTATAATTTGCACACATTAATAATATTATCATTGACATTTAAATTTATTTTAATAATCGGCCCATTCTTATTAAAATAGTTATTATGCACTACAAAAAGTTCACGATTTCATCCTGATTCCGAAAGCAAATGTTTGCTAATATAAATTGTATAGTTCTGAATATTGTAAATCGGGTAAAATATCGGCCACTTCAATACTTAGAAGCGTTTGGTTTTAAATGGTTCAGATGTTTAGTAAGAAAAACTTTCTCTCAAGACAATGCTGTGTAAAAATGTTGTGTGTTCATTAAAAGTAGATAATTTTCAATGGATATCGAATATCTTGGAAGTTTTAACAAGGTTTGAAGGAAAAGCTTTGAAGGATGTGGTTAATTGATATCAAGTTACAATCTACAGCGTGGGTTCATCAATCATCAGCACCGCATAATGAAATGTTGTTTCACAAAGTCAAACGAGTTCTTCACGTATAATATTGATTTCATTATTTTTTATTACAGATTGATGTCAGATAATATATTATATCGTAACTATTCTTCATATTATCTCCAGCAGTCACGACCTTTATAACATTATTATAAATCGGAATATCTGCAAATACATTGTATTGAGACATCGAATTGTATGTAATTTCAATATTCTACATATCATTTTGTTGTGGGTTTCGCCGCAATTATTTACATGCACATGCACAGTGCACACACTTGTTTTACATGTTTTGCCGTCCCGAATTATTAATACTCCACACCCACTACGTTTCTCTTTAACTTTGTCTAGTGCGAGGCGAGAAATAGATTTTCCTCTTTTATGTATAACACGTGTACACACTATTAGCAGAACTCCACCCATTTATTAATTAGTTATGAATTGATTTCAATTTCTCGCCATTGCAGTTAAACGATAATATATTTTAATACTGTGAACGGAAGGAAGGCTTACGTTAGTTGTCGCAGTGGTGCTATACTATGTCATATTAAGATATTTGTAGTCATAATAATATTGTGTAAAATGATTATTCGTAATGTTATCGATTACCAAGATTTCATATCACTAAAGATGACATGCTTAATGCTTAACCATGCGTTACGTAGTATACATTTCACTAGGTACGTAATGCAGCAGCATTGAAGTTACTACCAAACAAACGACCAATTGCTACAGTATGGAAACAGAATATATATCATAATACGTTTTATATTATAGCGAGGCAGTCGTCTGTTTAGTGTTTACCGGCCACATCACGGTTCGTGACTTGTATAAGCTATTTTCGTGACCAACTCGTTTGAACGTTCGATGATGATAATAATAATGGCCACCTCGAGTTATGTACATAATATAACTACTTACTATATCTACATCTGTATTACAGTATGCCCGTATAAATAATTTATATAGCACCATTACGATCGCTATGAAATTCTATTTATTACATACCTACATACAATCGTTCATCACAGCAATAATATTAATAGTTTGTAGTGCATAGTGAGACTTGTGAAGTGTGTACTGTCGGTACAGAGGGCATCCTATACAGATACATAAGTATACACTAGCATAAGCCCCTATTATTGTGGCGTTTGTTTACAATAGTGTCTGTTATTATAATGTGCGAATATTAAATTAGATCGACAGTAGTAGGTGCTGCTATATTATTATAATCTTTCGATTTCATCGAGTCGTGTACAAATGCTATGTATTAAGTAGAGTAAAACATGCATTTATGTTTCGTTCCTAGTAGCTAATGTGCTTTCATTAATCACCACGTCTGCAAATTGTTAATCTTCTCGACGGCGACGTATAGTCACATAAAGACTGTATTATTCGTCTCGTATGTAGTGTACCTAACCTGTGCAATTTCAACGTTTAATCTAAGAATTGTATTGTAACTACAATAATTCAATAATATAATCCACAACGATAAATATATGTTAGATTTATACATTCTTTGCCAACGCATGTTTTGTAAACTACTCTCGTCTTGTAAATATTATTACGTAAACTTATCGAGCGCGAATCGAGACTAACAGTTTACCTATAAAATAAAGCATTTAAATCGAATCGTAGAATATATAAAAATAAAATTTACGTACTTCATCTATGTAAACGGAATGCTCCTGTTTTTTTCTCATGTGTTACTCACAAATTCTAACATATTTTATTATGTAAATACATTTTAACTTTTTACTAACGCGCTTATTCTAGGTCCGTTATGATGAGCTCTTTAAATTCATCATATTTTTTGTAGAATATCTTTAAATGATAAATGAACGCGTTACGTAGTATGCGGCGATACCCCTTACCTTGCGCAGTATACACGTATCCTTTAAATTAATCAATTAAAATTTTAGGGTTATGGTCATGAAATAACACTGTTCGCTTAATCAATTCCACCTAGCTAGATTTAATATTTATTAATAGACAACCCTGAAAACCACATCATGATCATGATCTAAATAGAGAAGGGACGGTGCACATCACGGAAAGAGCGTGAAACTGGTCTTCAATGATATGAAATGAAATGTAGCACTTTTAACAATAATGTGTTTTCATATATTGTGTGGAACGTCCACGTAAATTGCAGTTTTGTGTACGAGTACTTGTAGACCGGTGTTTTAACGTTAAAAAAGGGGGTATAGCGTAGATAATTGTCGGAAAGCTGGAAACTATTTTAATCCCTTCATTAACATGCAAAGAAGGTTTCTTGAAGTTTGCACTAATTTTCCGCTTGTGCTAAGTACAGGGTGTCCCAAAAACAAAAAAAAATTTGAACTTTTTTCAGTTTTTCATTAATAACTCCTAAAGGAAGCATTCTAGACAAATTGTGTTCTTCTCTGAATTAAAGTAGATAAAATTCTTCGTCTACTGAGCATTAATACTACTCTCTACTTTGAAAAATCACTGAGAAACAGCGATTTAAAATTGTAATGTTTTTCTCAACATATGACAATTTTCTTATTTTTATTGAATCGTTGTTGAATATCTTCTAATCTAAGACTTACAGCAAATTTTAGTACATATGATTCAATGGCCGGTTAATTTTCTATAAACTGGCATTAAAATTTTACCTCTATATTAAATTGTTTAGGATGTAGAGGTATTTAAAGAGAGACGAGTGAAATAGAGAATTTTTTTAAATGATAGATTTCGGTATGTGAAAGGTAAGATAGACTTAATTTTGCGGCTCTCTCTTAATAACGTACAATTTTTTTAGTTAAAAACCCAAATTTCGCTATTGATACGCCACTGTGTAACAACTTATATCGAAAAGACTATTTTTTTTACCTTCATCAGTTTTACTAATATAACTCCGGAACGCTTGATGTTAGGGAAAAGATATTTTACTCAAAATATAACTAAAATTAATTTACTATAACTTGATTTCAAAATTAACTCTGTTACTTAAATAATAACTGAGTTACAGTGTTTGAAAAAAAGCATTACTAAAAAAATTAAATTGCCTCGGCTATTTTTGTTGAATAACTCCTGAACCGTGATATAGAGAAAAAGTTCAAGAGATCTAAATATAAGGTTAATAAATTTTCTATAACACAAGCGTAATAAAATAACTTTAAAAGTTATAGTAAGAAAGTTATGCATGATCAAAGTCAATATTTTGTGTAGCCATTCGACGCTTGTTTAGATATATTTCATACTATATGGCAAGCAGGTACTTTATTTTCATACTACACCGGCTCGGAGGTGCTTACCATGTGCTTACTAGGCAAATATAATTCATAAGCAAACGTCGAATGGTTACACAAAATATTGACTTTGATCATCCATAACTTTCTTACTATAACTTTTAAAGTTATTTTATTACGCTTGTGTTATAGGAAATTTATTCACCTTATATTTAAATTTCTTGAACCTTTTCTCTATATCACGGTTCAGGAGTTATTCAACAAAAATAGCCGAGGCAATTTAATTTTTTTAGTAATGCTGTTTTTCAAACACTGTAACTCAGTTATTATTTAAGTTACAGAGTCAATTTTGAAATCAAGTAGTAGCAAATTGGTTTTAGATAAATTATGAGTAAAATATTTTTTCCCTAACATCAACCGTTCAAGAGTTATATTAATAAAACTGATGAAGGTAAAAAAAATAGTCTTCACGATATAAGTTGTTACGCAGTGGCGTATCAATAGCGAAATTTAGGTTTTTAACTAAAAAAATTGTACGTTATTAAGAGAGAGCCGCAAAATTAAGTCTATCTTACCTTTCACATACCGAAATCTATCATTTAAAAAATTTCTCTATTTCACTCGTCTGTCTTTAAATACCTCTACATCCTAAACAATTTAATATAGAGGTAAAATTTTAATGCCAGTTTATAGATAATTAACCGGCCTTTGAATCATATGTACTAAAATTTGCTGTAAGTAGCTTGGATTAGAAGATATTCAACAACGATTCAAGAAAAATAAGAAAATTGTCATATGTTGAGAAAAACATTACAATTTTAAATCGCTGTTTCTCAGTGATTTTTCAAAGTAGAGAGTAGTATTTGTGCTCAGTAGACGAAGAATTTTATCTACTTTAATTCACAGGAGAACATAATTTGTCTAGAATGCTTCCTTTAGGAGTTATTAATCTAAAACTGAAAAAAGTTCAATTTTTTTTTTGTTTTTGGGACACCCTGTACTTAGCACAAGCGTAAAATTGGTGCAAACTTCAGGAAACCTTCTTTGCTTGTTAATGAAGAGATTAAAACAGTTTCCAGCTTTCCGACAATTATCTACGCTACAAAGCTAAATTTCCTGGGCTATTGTGTCAGTATTCTATTGAACATAAAATGCTCACATACTCATAGTAACGTTGCACACACTACGTTCTGCTTTGTTTGTCCATTATCAAAGTCAACATACGTATATGTATATCATTTTAATATACGTATTCGAGTTTAGGTATTCCATACATCTAGTATTGTATAACATAATGTCTACTTTGTGCCACTCTACTCACTCTTATTGTGACTAGGTACATATTCACCAACTAACTAAACCAATATTGATAATACCTAATATAAACCTTGATAAGGGAACTATGTAGGTATGTCGGTCTAGTTAATAGAGTAATGTGTTAACATGATTGTGTGTATAGTACCTACCTACCTACATGCATACCTAACTGGCGTTATCAATTAGGTAGTACTTGTGTACCTACTTATATTACTGTAGCGTTGTGCTATCTGGGTCGTCGGGGTCATTGCGTAATCAACGCGATTTATAATACATACATGTTGCATTCTTCTCTTCTCTATAAACTCATTAAATACACTTCACTTGTACTACTTACTACACAGTACCCCCACAGTCACCTCTATTATCATTATTATATACGTTGCTTCTTGCTATACATCAGTCGTGTTAGGTACACAACAAATAATGTTCTCGTGATGTTTACTGTGACTTAGTATGAAGCATTGCATACTTCCATCGTCTTAATTTGAATAGTATTTACAGTAATATGTAATTAATTATTGTCTAGTGATTTACACAATTTGATAAACATTAGTAGGTATTTCCATACTTTATTAAAATTGTTTTATGTTACATTGTCGTGGGCGTGTTTAATCAATTTACATCGATCTCTTTCTTTAGTATTGTCTTTGTAATACTACCAGTTGGAATGTCTGTGATGAGAAAGCGTAACACAATTGATAATTTTAATAATACTATACATATTATTTAAACAATAGGAATTATTTCCACTCATATACCTTTGCGTATCTGACTATTTATTTTTTATAATTATCATTATGTGGCTTTGATTGTTATATAGGTATTAGATAAGAGATATCTCAGTGGGTTTACATAGTAGTTAGATACCTGTCTATTCACAAATGTCACAGAAGGATTATTTTGTGTGTCATTGATATCGCATTATCGAGGAAGTATTCGTATTTTGTATAAGAATGCTAGACTATGTGTAGACATCTAAGATCGTCAATATAAAGAGGTATGTATCTTTTTTATTGTAGATAGACAACTTTAAAGTGATGTCTGATAAATAATGTGATTTATATTGTTTACCTATTTAGTATTGTGAGCTCGTATGAAGTCAAGGTTAGTCATATACATAATTTTCGTCCATTTCGAATGGCAAGGCTGCTCGATCGTATCTTTGACGTAAATGTATTCTCAATAACCCCGTGTTAGTTTTCAACTCAAACTATATTTTATCTCTTATTGGAATCCATTACATTAATCATTAATTTTATGTTCTCTCTCTATTGAATGCTTTATATAATAGGACATTTTATCACAAAGAGATCGAGAAAGGACTTGTTCTATATTATATATCACGGTGTTCTAGTTTCCCAGCCAGTACATTTTAAATCTACTAAGTACACGGAATTATACATACGAATTCTTCTCCGGAATAATAGAATCTTTAGTTATTAGAATTTATTTCGCTCCAGTTTATAGTAGGTATAAATTTACTCTTATAATAAACATAGACGATAATAGTGCTTTGTATTATGAGGTTTTTTGTTAGTTATGTCGACTTGACAGTGTAATTCGGTAGTTAACCTAACACTTTGATTAGTGTACCGATTTCAATGTAGGTACTATTAGAAAGGGAATTAAGTTGTAGATTATACCTATTATTATAATATCTATCGTGTGCGGTGTACAGTTGTGTTCATTGTGTTGCGGATATCTGTGTAAGTAGTTGTGTGATTTCGTTTTCTCTTTTATCATCGCAAAGATAATAACATTTTCTGTTTATTATTACTGCTTGTGGTCAGATTGCGGTTTCATATCTTTTCTTACTACTAGTGGTTAGTTGCGTAATGTTTTGTTTAGATAATATTGTATAGGTAGGTTAGGTACCTACTTATTTACTGATTCTACGATATAATTCTTTTTACATTTGAACCGTTTTTTTCTAGTTTCATAATTCTAATATCGATCGTGTCTTACGATTCTCACTAGACCTCTGCAGTTTCTTTATGTGCAAAACAAACATACATAATGTGTATTATAATCCCCCGTTACAGCAGGCATAAAAAGTTTTTAAGTTTTCGTATGGTTTACAAAAATAATGTACAAAGTGTCACACACTGCTTCGTCATTCTTTTAAAGTGCATTCCCTGGCTGGCGCTGTGACTGTCAACAAATTCCTTCTTGTATGTAATTTTATTTCTTTTCCGTGTTGAGCAAACAAAACACCAAGTATGTTTTCGAGGAAGCAATCTGTGGACTGTGATCCACACAGAGACGTGTCAAAGTACTTTTTCACGCTTGTGTCTTTTATTTTAAACTCTTAAAATAAATTGTCTTAGCTCTGCATTTGTTATCACTTCGGGCTCACTGCGGTTTGTCTGCGGTTCTATAATATGTAGATAGGTGCTTAATATAATCAAATCTACAAAATTAGTCGATGGCTAGGAAGATTCATTTAGGACCCTATACAATTCTCAATAATGAAAGTATTCGATAAACTAATTTTAGGAATGGTACTATAAATGATCAAAATAAACTATTTGTTTATTACGATTTCTGTATTTGTAAGTACTCGAAATAAGATGCGTGATAAAAATTCTACTTTGTACATGTATAATTCCTCTCAGCGTTATATATATGAAATGAAAATTCGTGTATTGTAAATTGTGAACCATCTCACGTATATTGTCATATTACAATAATATTCTCTCTCTCTGAAAATCGCTAGGGAATATTTGTTCAAATTTAAATGTCGATCTTGATTAAGGTTAATGTTTCGATTTTGGAAAAATTACACAGATTTTAGTAAGTAGTTGTGTTGTATTGCAATATAGATAGTATGTTGGTCTACATTACGATATGCGATGCATAGTGAAAATGAATATTCAGTATGTTGCCATTAAGCAGCGAGTGGTGGCTTTTGTGTGACGATGTATAATAAATAAATGTTCACCTTGACGCGCCTTCATTAGAATTCAGATCTCGTCCTGTCGTTTCTTCTCCTAGGCGGCGCATATTACGTACATATTTTATCATACACTCTCTCACCCCTCGCCCTCGAGCCGTCCTTATATCCAGTTTGCCCTTTTCACATACGCCCTCCCATTTATTTAACTTTATCTCCGACAGTTACAAGTCGTATCATATTTCTAATCCTATTGACGGTGTAGTATACTATAAGACTTACATACAAGACTTCAGATTCCTTACTCGTCCTACTCCTACATAAAATAAATTTAATGAGACAACTCTAGTATTATCATTAGTTGAATTCCTTTGAAACGATTTGTGTGTACCCGCATTAGTATCGCATGAACCATTATAATTTATGTATTAATTCTTAGAGAAAATATGCATATTACATTATGCACACTTTGGTCGTGTGTTATTGCTATTATTATTATGTATTACATACGTGTATTAAAATATAGAGGAAATCGGAATTGCTCTCATATCATTAAGTAGAAAGTTTCGCTATTAAATAACGTTTACTTATAATTACATCGCGTTAATTTATAAGTATTTATTTATGCATATTAATTATTATTGTAATGTGCACTGTTATAATGAAGTATTAAGTAGGCATCTATCTCATTGCAATGATCAATAATATAATCATATCATAATAATATGTGTAGTGCAGCAACTTATGACAGTTTATACATGTACTATGTAGACCATTTCCTCTTCGTGTACGTAAACCGTGCCTTCCTACTTCACGGACTTACCTATCTACCTGTCTATATTCGTGACATTACTAATTTCTTACTTTCTTTTTGTTGCAGGTTCTAAGAAGAAAAAGAAGAAACGAAAAGCTAGTGATAAAGTTAAGTTTAAGAATAAGGTTAATAAAAAAGTGATTAGTAAAAAAGAAGATATAGAAAATAAGAAAAAGAAAAAGAGTGAAAGTTTTTCGCCAAGAAAAAAAGTGTTAGTTGATGATGTGAATAAAATTCGTGAACCAGAAGAAAAAGTACAACAAGTGCAGTTAGAAGAGTCAGTTGTTGTGATTGTTAATTGTAATAAAGAAGTAGATAGTTGTAGTAGCGATAATAATAAAGCAGTGCCAACTAGTGAAGTTGTGGTTGAGGTGTTAGAGGAGAGTACTAGCACAAGTATTAGTGAAGAAAGTGCCAGTACCAGTGCCAGTGCAGTGGTCAGTGAGAGTGTAGTGAGTGGTAGTGGTAGTATCAGTGAAGTGCCGCCCAGTGAGGTGGTCGTAGCAGGGAAGAGTGAGGAGGAGCCCAACACTGTCAGCGAGGAGGTACACTCTCCCGAAGGGAATGCGGTAGAGATTGTAAGAGAGACGGAGGCCAGTCCCCAGCCCTTGGAGGATGCGGCCAGGATGGAGGAGGGGAGCCGCTTCCCTGACGACAGGAGCGACTCTGGCGTAAGCAGCCTGAGGTCCACCTCGGGAGACGAGCGTTCCGGCTCTCGGTCCAGCGCTCTGTCTGTGCCCGAGGAGCACGAGTCTCCGCGTGGTATGGCACATCCGGCAGGACCATCTCCCGCACCGGCCCCCGTGGCTCCGCGCGCCCCGCCGCACATGCCTCAGCAGATGCCCGCACACCTGCAGCCCCACCTGCACTACCCCCCACCCCTGCTGCATCTGCCTCCCCCAGATCACTACACGCATCACGACCTCCTCTGGACCAAGAGATATCAGGAGGACTACATTGAGCGTGAACGAATCATCAGGTAATATTTTACACTATTGTAGTGCTAATGATTACTCACTCAATCCTTCCCAGTCTTTGTTACCAACCATGGGGACTTGGCGTTATCAACAATGCTGATTCACCTACACCCGTTATAATACGCAAATTTGATCCCCAAAAGTTTAGTCAGCATTGGTAGTTGATTAAAAATAAAATAAGCAAGTTCACAAAACTATTCATGTACTCGTATTTCTCGTGGACAGACCTTGCCTTTATGAGAACCTTTCCATTATAAGCCAATTTTATTTTAGCTAAGACATTTCAATGTTAATGTAATAGGATTAGGTACATAGTAGATACTAGAATTTTGTTATTCTCTTTCCAAAGGACCACAATGTGAATATGTTAATTTATTACTTGCTAGGCCCTGCATAAATTTAACATATCCATAAAAACAAATGTAATAGCCACTTAGATTCATATTGTCTATTGAGAACATGCTTCTATTATTTTCCCTGAGAATAAAGATGAGTTCTGAACCAGTTTTCTTTCTTCTAGAATAGACACACAAGGACAAAATAATATATTTGAGTACTGTCTAGATATTATTATTTTATAAGTAGTATTCACTATGTCAATGAAATAATTGCACCTCCTGGTTATCGTACCATCATCTCAGCTCCTTGCGATCTCCACCTGTTAGCGGTTCAACTCGTTTATCTGGTTTTTATACAAGAAAAATGCTGACATACCTAATTATTAATATCACTACCTATAGTAGGTACATAATATAATATACGTTACATATTCTCTTCAACTTGCATTAATATACACGTATCTATACATAGACGGAAACAGCTGCCGTTTTCTGGTATATTAAATACTACTTGATAGTTACCTTCCCCGTGATAAAAAGTACACATGTAATTTTCGAGTATGTTGCAGTAATTTATTTTCTCTAGATTTTTATCATTTTACAGTTTAAACTAGTTTAGCGTGTAGTAATTACTATCGGTTTTTAAGTAAAGTTCCCTAAAATATTATTCAATTAATTTCAGACACTTCTTATGAAATCGATTCATTTATTTACTACCACTTACTTGCATACTTTCCGTATCCGGAACACTATCAAATCTTGTTACTCCATTTATTACTAGATAAAACACATGTGCCTTTGACAATATTTTATTAAAATGCGACGGAATGTGCAAAACAATAGAAGCAAAAAAAACAGTAAAACAAGTAACTACCTAGTAAGTTTAATGTCACATAAAATGATATAAAAAAGTCGAATAAAATAGCACGACATAATACAAGTCGATTATTATTTGTTTTTAGACGATATGTAAATGTAAAATTAAATTAAATAGTGCAATAGCAATGCAAAGGCCAAAAATGTTTACGATAATCGTAAAAACATAAAATATAAATTGCTTTCATGTTCCTAGTCGAAATTCATAGTTTCCACGTTAATCTTTTCGTCTTCAACACTCTTTAGGATATTTTGTGGAATAGGTACCTTATATACCTACATATATTTATATGCTATTGTCCCTATACTTGTATTTCACAAAACAATCGTGATTTTACCTCAGTTCATAGAAAATCTGTCCGCATGCATACATACGAGTATATCTACAAATTTGCTACATTATAACTGATATCAAACATGAAAGCATTGTGTTGCAATGGGAGAGTGAGCAAACGGTATGTAATTAAATTACTTATTAGCCACTGGTAATTTTGAGATACAGTGTAACTGGTTCTGTAATCTGTCATGACAAGACATAACATGCTACGTTACTTACTGCATTGCACATTGATTACAGTTACAAGATTATTTCGTCATTTGTACTATCAATACGTTATATGAAAACTACTCCTTCACATTAGTATCCATAGGACGTTTGACGTAAGTTTGTCAAATATGTATGTATACCTAGTACCTACCTACAAATAAACGTACGTCACCTCCGTTCTTTCCAATATTAATCTCACCCATTACTTTGGTGATTTTGTTACGTTGTCAGTGACCTTACCTGTTTCTAATTAAGAAACACTTCATATTATTTATAACTATAATTAATTGATAATTAGTGCGACTCCTTATTACCTTTATTACATGAACAATTATTCATTACTCATTTATGAGATAGCTGTTATTTTATTTCACCAATTTGTTAATCACTATCGATAAGGCTTTGTGTGGCAAATGTCGCAGTTCATTGAAATATCTTACAGTGTTGTCTATTTATATTGGACAACGTCTACTTAATGTTATAAATACTTTATTAAGATATCCATATTGGTATCTAGAAACGTTTTATTAATCTTATTATTGTACAATAGACAAGTACGAGTTTTACAAGGTTGTTATCATGACCTAGAAGAAACTCAAGTGTATGAGATGAGTTCATAATATTATATCTCGTATTTAATATCTGATTACTCACTTATTATTATGTATTTGACAAAGCAGCATTGATTCATTTTTGTCCTAATTTGTTTTATATACATACTTGTCGCCGTTTTGTCTTCATTATCCTCTATTGCTACTAGGAGCCTTGAGTATTTGCTCAAGAAATATAGAAATAATATAAACAGATTATTTATCTGTATGTATAAAGTTACTGTTTTCGTTTGATTTTTTGCTGTTACCGTTTTATTTAGATTTATACAAAAGTTGCAAAATTCTTGTAGATACATTTTGTGTACGCGTATTTTCCAGTACAAAGTGGGTAGGTGCCCAACATATGTGTTATACCTACTCAAATCATTTTCTCAGTTGCCAATAGGGCACTTAATTTGTTAAATGTCGTAGTTGACTGCAGGTGTTCGGTTGTAGCCGAAGAACTACAATTTGATTTAAGCGGAAGGCTATATGTGGTGCGATTATTATAGATTTTTGCAATTATATAAATTAATTATCCTGACACATGCATTTTTTTATAAGTATTACTCGCACAGCAAACTATTGTTTAGGCAGTTTCTGTAGACTTTCATTTACATCACTGATCAATGAACATTCTATCCACTCCAGTCTCACATCATTCGGTACCTACCTCAATTATACTTCCTTGTTTATAACATAATCTGAAATTAATATCGATAGTACAACGAGTGTATTACGAAATTATATTCAGCGATTTCATATTTCTCGTGAATACATAATCTTCTTATATTTCAATATAAAACGTGTTGGAAATACTGGTCTTTGTCTATATAATATTATATACCTAACACTTCTTATTCATTCCACTGTTGTTAATATCAATTATATAATAAAAAAGTATATAATTATCACGTCTATGTATACAAGAAGTAACCGTTTCATTATTATTATTATTGTACTGAGTAGATATCTGTTATATACATAGGATTATTAACAACACCGTTTGACCTTCATAGTTACAATGTTAAATAATACATAATACAACTTAGGTACTGGGTACACAAGTATTTCTCTTTTAATTAATTATTGCTCATTTACTCGTTCTCTTTATATTCGCAGGCGTTTACAGACTTTAATTATCTCGTAATTAGACATCTGCCTCTGTCTCTCTGTACCTTTGTTGTACGTTACGTACTTACACGATGCGAACCAATTTTATTCATTACATGTAGTATCTGCGATTTTTTTTATGAGTTGACCTTGGTTCATTATAATATCCCAGTCAGCTGTCCGCCATTGAACGTTCAACAATTTCATAATAAGACTAACGTATGTATAGTGTAAAATATAGGTACGTATTGTCACTTTTTTAGCGGGTACTTATTGAAAATGTTTTTTTTTTATTGATATAAGTAGTATTGAATGATAGAGCAATGTCAAACAATAGTAATCTCCCATACTAGCGAACATTTTTTAACTTGTTTTCTGAAGTATTAAATAATCGTATATCCTGTAGAATTCAGTGTTGCCTGTTTTTATCAGCGTGTATGCTGACGTGAATTTTCACGTTGAATTTATACTTCAGTTCTCTATCGTTTCTTTCAATGTGTTCGCCACGTGTAAACAGCATAATATTTTCTGTAAATTCTATTATTACTTTATATTATTGACTGTTTTAAGTTATCAATTCAAAGAGTAATAATTTAGCCAAAGTTTCATATTAAATGGAATTCCCATTACAATGTAGATTTCGTGTTTATTCTACACACAATACCCAACACAATTATAATATTGTTGCGTCACAGCTATATTTAGATTATTGAATCTTCGTATTAGATATTTCCCACGCGATGTTGTTTTATTCGATTAGAAATATTGTCTTCATATACTTTAATTAAATCAGTAACCGAAGTGTCAGTTATTCTATTCATTTTCTTCATAGAAATTACTCACCGTAGGTTTTAAAACGCTTCGTTGAGATCTTCCTTCCTATTAAAAGGATAAAACATTATTTATGTCCCTTTACAATTTGTAAACCCAAAGTCGACGTGTAAAGATAAACGTGGAATCTTTCTTGAATAATATGTCATTTTTTCCAAAGTTAGCGAGATAGATTGTCATCGTTTATCTGTGTGTTATGTTAATTTATGAAAGATTTTGATTATTTTTTACGTGTCCCACGACAGGAGTCAACAGATGCTGCGCGCTGTGCCCTTTACAGAAGCAGACTTGATGCTCAGCGATTCTTCTCAGCGCCTGTTAGCCTGGCATAGGTACGTGAAAACAGAAACTCACAGACACAAATACATAACAATTAATCAATCAATCCATCATTACTCTGTGTATTCTATTATTATTCATACCTTGCTCAATGCTCGTGTCGTGTTGTCGTCTTGCTGTCTCTATCTGTACTGTAATCTGTCATCTGTGCAATGTAATGTTTATTGTATTCGTATTATTTATTTTATTGCAATGTTTATTATTGTTATCGTCTCTCAGTGTCTGTCTATTGTTGTTTATATTGCACCTGTGATTATATATAATGTTACACACACTACTATGTATAGTTATGTACATTATTCGCCCACTTGTGCTATTATTGTAAATTAAATGTCCACCAGCAGCTGTCTTAGTGTAGGTACAGGAACATGTTCACAAGTTGACGAATGTTCACGCACAATTTATTTCATCTCGTAGTTAAAGAGATGTACATTTGGAATAGTGTTCACAATTTTAGTCAAAAAATTGCACTTTAGCTAAATGTGGCATGGTTGTGGTTGTTTATTTCTAATACATCATTTACTTCAATAAGTCATTAGATATTATTAATTACCTGTTAACTTAGATAAAGAGTCGTTCATTAGTAATAGTATCAACGTGTTTACTTACTAATGTGACTATTATTTATGAAATCACTACCTAGTTTAAATGTTAGGAGATTGTTGTTGCGACGCGAGAATAGTATATTGATGTATTGTGAAATGTTATTAATTTGTTCCGTAGTAATTTCCACTGAGTGTCTTTATTATTACGTCGTGTCTATGTCTTACGACGCCATTTGAAAAATATTGTCGAGTTTGTAATGTCGACACTGTTAATGACTCATTTTCATTCGATATTCAGTCTATTGTTGGGAAATTTATTGGTAATAATTTAGCTGTAGAAAATGACCCAATTAATTGAACTGCGGACATTTTGTATTGCCAATGTTCATTATGTATTCTCATCGTTCCTCGATGTCTTATTTTCATGTTAGTTGTTGTTGACAAAATATTGTCGGCATAATCGATGTTAAGTTCGCTGTTTTATATCAGAACTAATTCCAATATAAAGTTTCACAAGTAGTTTATTGATTAATGATTATACATACAGTAATAGTTGTTTGTCTTATATCTGTCTGGCATGCAAATACCCTTATTAATTATATTATTCTCTATGTACACATCAATCAGTCACACCAAATTAATATCATTCAAAGTCAATCAGTGTTCAATTCAACTGAGGAGAGACCTTGAATTACCAGATATCTAAGAATTATCAAAGAAATCAATATTTAGGGAATTATTATTTTCATATAATGGTTGTGTGAAAGTCTCCTTTACATACTCGTATCATTACGTGGCTATGGATTATATTAAAACACAAAAGTTAACATAATCGTTCAGCGAAATGCTGAGAAAGCTTGGCATGTATGTAATAGCCCTAACGTTCAAGCTTTATATTATATGCCCACTATAATGCGCTTAAAATACTTCCCCTTATATAATAATAATACGTCAGCTGTTTGCCTGCTTTTATCTTTTATCCCTACGCAAATATTATAGGTACATAATACATTATTATATTGTACATTTTATTATTCAAAGTTTTTCTTTGGAATGTGTGGATATGGAATATTGTATGTATTATATTACAATACACGTCCTTGAATATTGAATTTATATACGTGAGCAAACACAATAGTCCTTTTCATCATCGGTTGATAAGAAGGTAGCAAACTGTTCCTCTTTTTATTATAACAGCGGACCTATACATAGTACAATATCTACTTCAGGTATTTTTTTTTGTGAAAAGAGCGTAAACGCTCTTTGTTGAGAAGTCCCCTTGCTTTACTTTACCAGTTAGTTTAGTTTTCGTCCGGCATTCCAAGAGTGAAGGTGTTATTTTCAAAAGTTGTCTGTTCTGTGTTTTTATTTTAACGGTTTTTTTATTATAATGAGTTAATGAGCATTAATAATGGTTTTAAAACATTATTTTTTAACGTAAGTGTTTATCATTTATTTATTTAATACATTATTCACATAACCGTTGAATAGATTTCCTTTTTTATATCCTTATAATGTAACTATTAGTCGTCCTCATTATTGTGCGATATTTACTTAGGCGCATTAATTAATGTCTTGCAGCTTATTTTAAAAGTGTTAAAGATCTGGTTAATGTCGGGTACAATAAATAATTCCTTTTCGTGTTATAATGGCATATCTGGAATATAAATTCCACCCGCTTAATTTCCATCTTTGCTGGCTTTGATTTATATACAGGAACAAAGAAATAAAGTAATGACCACTATTTTTATATTAAATCTGTAATTTCTATAAATACACGCCAATGTTTATTTTTATATTGATTCAATTCAAGTGTTTCTTGGCATCCACGAAGTGTTATGTTTTTTCGCTGTTATATTATGTACGTACGTAATTAGGTGATAGGTGTTGTGTTTATTTACATATTGTTTTATTACGTGTGTTTATATATTCTTGGCATAGGTACACCGACAACCGAAATGTTTTGTTATAATAAAATTTAGGTATTTGATCTTGGCAGAACTAATCATCTACTAATACATAGTTCATGTGTATGTATGCTTTTTATATAGGTCAACTATCTGTTGAGGGGACAAGGTAGGAGCCTCCAAGTTGGCGTCCCTGGATAAGCGAGCACAAGATAAGAAATTTTAAGCGATTACAAAGATCATTGAGAAAGAAAACAAAAAAATATACCAGAAATGAAAAAGCTCTCGCGAACAGATCCTACCAAACACGGTCAACAGCGGCACTTCTCAGAGCCGCAAATGACGATGGTGTCAATCAATATTGAAGGATTGACACCAGAAAAAGAATCAATTTTATCAGATCTATGCATGACAACAGCTTGCGATATACTTTGCGTCCAAGAGACACATAGAGGAACTGAACATAAACGACCTGACATTAAAGGTATGCGATTAGCGGTCGAAAGACCCCACAACAAATATGGTAGCGCTATCTTTGTGCGCCCGGATGCTAAGATTATCTCAAGCGGCAAGACAGAACAACTAGATATAGAAATTTTAACAATTGACAACGGTGTATGCACGGTGACTTCAATATATAAGCCACCAAACATAGACTTTGACTTTAATGAAACACCTAATTTTGGAAACCACCCTACAAGGCTAGTTATGGGAGACTTCAACAGCCATAGCATAAACTGGGGATACCAGGATACGAACAGAGATGGAGAGGCGGTGGAACAATGGGCAGAAAGTAACCAGATGGCACTGATACATGACCCCAAGCTACCTTACTCTTTCAACAGTGGAAGGTGGCGGAGGGGATACAACCCGGATAATTTGTTTGTCAGCAATAGCATAGCAAACCAATGCAAGAAGTGTGTACTGGCACCAATACCAAAGACCCAACACCGACCCCTCTCATGTCAAATATATGCCGCAATTAGACCGAGAACCGTCCCTTTTAGACGGAGATTTAATTTCAAAAAGGCTAAATGGCGAGAGTTCACGTCCGCTATGGAAGACAAAATCAAACACATAGACCCACACCCTAAAAACTATAAACAGTTTGTGAATACCGTGAAGGAAGTGTCCAGAAGATATATACCCAGAGGATGCAGAACAAACTATGTAGCGGGACTGCCTAAGGATATGACCAGAGACCTGGAAGTGTATGCGGAGAAGTTCGAGCTGGATCCTTTCAGTGAGGATACAATCGGCACTGGAGAAAGAATAATGAACGCAATATCTGAGGAAAGAAGGAGGGAATGGGTCGACACCATAAATGGCCTGGACATGTCTAAGAATAGCAATAAAGCCTGGAAACTTCTGAAGAAACTTAACAATGAAGATCACCAACCGAAGCAACATATAAACATAACCGCTAATCAGATTGCGCATCAGCTCCTGATGAATGGAAAGATGGGGAAAAATGGTAGAAAAACAAACACCAGACTTGCAAGAGTTCCCCAGGAGGAAAATGACTATTTTGCACCCCCATTTAGCATCCTGGAGGTTCGAGATGCAATACAAAACATGAAGGGTAAGAAGGCTGCGGGCATTGATGGTATAATGACTGAACAAATTAAGCACCTTGGCCCGAGGACTATTGAATGGCTTACAAGACTCTTCAATGAGTGTGCAAATACCGGTCGAGTACCGAGCATGTGGCTGCAGGCTCAAGTGATAGCTCTACTGAAACCCGGCAAGGAACCAAATGATCCAAAAAATTTCCGCCCCGTATCACTTCTATGTCACCTATATAAAGTCTATGAGCGAGTAATACTTAACAGAATCAAGCCAATCATAGAAAACAAACTCATTGATGAACAGGCAGGCTTCCGATCTGGTAAGTCCTGCACTGGCCAAATACTGAACCTCACGCAACATATAGAGGATGGGTTTGAGAAGGGGATGATAACTGGAGCCGTTTTCATCGACTTGAGCGCTGCATACGATACGGTAAATCATAGGATGCTCCTGGCAAAGACCTACAACCTGACAAAAGACTTCAAACTAACCAAAATCTGTGAATCAGTCCTGAAGAACCGCAGATTCTACGTGTCTCTGCAGGGAAACAATAGCCGATGGAGAGTACAGAGGAATGGACTCCCACAGGGAAGCGTACTGGCACCCATCCTCTTTAATATATACACGAACGACCAACCCATAGGACCAAATACTCAGCATTACATCTACGCTGACGACCAGGCAATAACCGCACAGGGCGATACTTTTGAGGATGTGGAGGAGAGGCTATCGGGAATGCTGGAGAGAATGACGGACTATTATGGGGACAACCACCTAAAGCCCAACCCAGCAAAAACCCAAGTGTGCTCCTTCCACCTAAAGAACAACAGAGCAAAAAAGAAACTAAGAATATCGTGGCAGGGTGTTGAACTGGAGAATTGCGAGAACCCTAAGTACTTGGGAGTCAAGCTGGATCGCACGCTGTCATTTAGAAACCATTGTGTGGATACACAGAGGAAGGTGGCTGCCAGGAATAACATAGTGCGGAACCTGATTGGATCTAAATGGGGAGCAAGCCCTAATGTTCTCCGAGCGTCAGTGCTCGCCCTATCATACTCTGCAGGAGAGTACGCTTGCCCCGTCTGGTGGAATTCTGCACACGCACAGAAGGTGGATGCCTCCTTACACGAGGCAAATAGACTGGTCACGGGATGTCTCAAACCAACACCAACTGATAGGCTGTATGCTCTCAGTGGAATCGCCCCGCCGAACATCAGGCGAGAGGTGGCAGCACAGGTGGAGAGGAGCAAACAAGCCACGGATCAAAGACATATGCTGTATGGACACCTACCACCACCTGGCCGCCTTAAGTCCAGGAGAAGCTTCCTAAATGCGACCGCACCCCTAGTAGACACACCAGAGAACGCAAGAGCCCACCTGTGGAGGGACACGACAAGGGGTGCACCGGGGACCATATTTGGCGTGCCAGTGGAAGTCCTGCCCCCAGGGCATGACCTACCATGGCCAATGTGGAAAACCCTCAATAGGATCAGGGCGGGGGTCGGTCGCACAAGGAAGAATCTCCAGAGATGGGGAATGGCAGAGGACGCGGCGTGCGACTGCGGACAAATACAGGACACCGACCATCTCCTAGCATGCCCAATGGCTCCTGGACGGTGTGCTTGGGAGAAGTTCGCAGATCGCACCCACCTTGACGATGACGCCAGGGAGATTGTGGCTTTCTGGGAGCGGATGGGACTTTAGTCTCTATATGTTGACCGACACGAAAAGAAGAAGATCTGTTGAGTCTGCCTGATCGCCTCTAGTTTAAATTAGCAATTAACTATGTAGATTTACTAGCCTGTACGATTTTTGATATAGTCTATTTACTCACATTAAAACGACTTCCACTCTTCTCGCTTTCCTGATATTCATTATAACCCATTCAAAATAAACCTTAAATCATCCGTGTCATTTTTATTCACACCTTCTCTGAAAATATATCAGTTTGTATTCGAGTGCCGAATAATGTTTTCCGTAATATTCCCGCATTTCCGCTTTTTAGTTTTTTTAAGTTAGAAACAATTTACGTCATCCCCTATAAATTATAATTCTCGTATCTTAACATTTCGTCGCCTTTCATTGCCGCAGTTCATAAAATTTAAATGGATCACACACACATTACTAACTAATGTATTGTTCATATTATTGTTCCCACGCCAAATATTCCACCTATGTACTACACTTTGGCACGCAGCCAAAGAAATTTGGTTTGTTATTATAATTTTATTTCTGTTGAATGAAATTCGCATTCTTTCACTGTGTTAATACAGAGAAATTCTGTTCCTAGTGAATTCCTTGTACTATTTATATACATACGTTGTCGTAAATTGACAATGGAAATGTTTTTGTTATTTGCATTATTTAATTAAATTTCTTTTTCCCATTATTTTAGATCATTTGGTGAGGTGGATTCAAGTTCAAAATATCTGAATAATGTTTTTATCTTTGGCAATTACTACATGCAATTTATTTAAGTCGGTATAATCTCATTGTAGTATTTATATAACCCTAGGTACACGAGAGGGAATGGAATAAACCTCATATAGTTGGTTTCATCACAATGCACATTGTATCGCATATAATAGCTTGTTGTGAATACCGTGATGTATTTTGTCAACACATCAAAGTGACTCATTTATGTACAATGTTGCATGCGAATGTTCCTTTAATTTGATGTTAGTCTGCAGTCTACACATATGTAATTCTGTGTGTAATTTGTAGACATTTACTTCTTCATGTGACATATTCATCAAATCATTAATTTGAACACAAGTAGGAACGATAGTTTTATTCCTATTGACGTTATTAGTTAGGTGAGTTAGCACCCACTTCAGATGATTTTATCTGGCCAGTGACCCCATGTGCCATTAAAACAAGTAGGTTTGGTAATTTATTTGCCATTAACAAAGCAAGTGTGAATTTTTAATTTCAACACTTCAACTTTTATAGTTACAGAACTCACATTATATATTTCATATACAATGACATCTATACTGCTACCGACCAATACGAATATAGCAGTAGTATATTATTAATCGATATCAGGTACTTTGTATACAGTTAAAATCCGTCGCCATTTCGAGCGTGAATAATACACAAGTTTCTACATTAATGCATACCTGTTATTATTATCGAATCACGCATAAAATATGCCTTTGAGTAAAATAAAATAATATGTACCATGTAGGTAGAATATACACGTTTAATATACCAACTACTATGTACAATACAACCAGAACAACCTATATAGTGGTATTATAATGAACGTACATAATAAGAATATGCAATGTGCATACTACTACTTAATACCTTGACCATCTTATATTAACGTGTCGTGACTATAATGTTATGTAGATATTATTATACTGTTGTCATTGCATTGCTGATTATTCGATATCTTCGTACGAAACGATGTTTCAAACTACCCATAACTTGATGAGTACATAGTTATTATGCTGTAGTTACTAAAATGACCTCGCACGTTTATTTTTACTTTAATTCATTGAAAAATAATTTAAAGTATATGGTGTATTCTGTTTAATATTGCATTTGGTTGCGATTGTAATACAATGATTGAATATGTCAGGTGTATTATAAACCATACATTATCAATGACACACAAGTTTATAGTGTAGCAACCTTTATCTTGATCAGATCACGTTAGTGATTAGAGAATTTGTGATTCATAATTTATAGAATATCCCGCTACTGTGAAGCGGAATGACCATGAAGTGTGTTGATTAGAATGAAATGCTGAAAATCACAATTACTTGTTGACACTGCTTCTGTCTTGTTCGTGAGATAAATACATAACCAAGCGAAACAAGGTCATTGATTTGATTAAACTGTTTCGAGTGGAAATAGGAAGTGTCACTTTAATATTGCACCTTCTCTCGCTGTACGCTGTACTCAATGTTAATGGAACGTCAGTTACGTTCACGTAAAGTTCTCTCGTACATTAGTACAGTGAACTTACCTAGTTAGGAACAACATGATATTATGAGTAGAGAATTACTATTACCTAATCACAAGTCACAGTAATGGTTACATAAAATACAAGCACCTATTCCTATTAGACTCTCACGCAAAGGAATAATAAAGGGAATAAAAACTACGAGCTCAATCAAATTTTTATTCGGTCATAGCACAGTTTATAATTAAATCGTTCAACGCAGTTTTCTTCTTAGGTAAATTAAATACTATCAACAATGTTCTAGTTAGTTACCTGCAGATGCATTAATGAGTTTACAATACACCTGGAGGGTTTCTTACTATGTATAAAAAATTCGACACTAATCATCAATGTAACAAAACCATTTTTAAGCACATGCCATCAACCATATGTCAGGCGTGTACAATGTACATAGTAATAATAAATTCACATTACATAATGTGTGCTAGTACCACTTACTGTACAACCTTGAAGATAATATTGTTGTAAATAATAATGACTGTACATACGTATTATTACTGTGAAGTATATTGAACCTGCTTGTGTTGTATGTAGTGACTAGTGAGTAGGTAGATAGATATTTATAATTACAATATGTATTCATTTCCAGCCAGGTGTCGCGTAGCCATATTGTATTGACTGATGAGTGATGATCTTAGGTCAGAGCCTTCATTTGTATTATAATACACTTGTTTATTATAACATAAACTACTTACCAACCTGGCAGGCCTGACAGTCACTACTACTGCTTCTATATGTTATTTGAGTTTGTATCAACAGATGACTCAGATTTAGTCTCGATGGCATAATGACTAATGACGAGTGTTTTCCTTCCGTCTTTTCCTCGAGACCAGACTCCCACATTCGCTAAATCTATTTAGTCAAATGAAACCTTGACTTTAGCACAAAGTGTGTGTAAGGATAGGAAAGTCTGGCGATCTGTTCTCTCTGCGTACCCCGCAGGGGACGTGGCGTGAGTGAATAGAATAGAAAAAACCTTAACTTTTCCCGAGAGCGTAATACACGTATTATTACCATTTAATTTATTTTGTTTGTGCATGTACCTACCATAATTTTAATTACAATGTTATCATACATATATGCACATACGATTACTCCATTATTGTGTTGATGTTCAAATGAATAATTCACATGCATAATTAACATGTCTTACAATACGCACATATATATCTGTGTCGAAATGATTAGGTACATTTCACTGCCAAACTATTAATTAGGTATTCTAGAATTTATTATTTGTTTACGTTTGTATGGTGTATGGTGGCAATGCCAGTGACTGTTGAATTTGTTGTTAAATACTCGTAATAAAAACACAGTTATAATAACTCTTTAAATTAATTAGAATTACATTGGTAGATACGTATTGCAGCATATTTTTATAATAGTTATGGATTATTGTATTATAAAATTATTTCACGAAATTTCCCATTCATATAACCACGCTTCCATAAATTAACAAGTAAATGTTAATACATAGTATCAATTATAAACAGAGAATATTCGTAATAAAAAATCGTTCATTGTTGGAGTTGCAAATCATCGTGCCATTCAATGAATTTATTCGCTAAAATTCAAATAGCTGAAATCAATCAATGTAAAAGTGAAGCTTCTTCAGGAAGATAGTCTAGCATAGATAGGCAAGTAATGTTGCGGGTATCCATTTAATATTTACGAAATCAATTCTATGTCCGTGCAAAAGTTTATCATTGAGGAAATGTTCTCAACGTGTATATAATTTTGTGAATGTATTGTTTTATCATCTGTTATTAACTTCTTTTGCACGAGGTCATTTCAGTATTGAAAAATAATTAATCAGAATAACGTTATTAAAGCTTTTGATTGATATTCTAAGTATACACTCAGTCTGTTTACGTGGAGTAGACGGATACGTGCCTACTAAATTTGTTTTGAATTGAGAAAATTATTTAACACCACATCAATATAACAGGTATGAAGTAGGTACGTAGATTTACATAATTAACAATCAGATCGTATCGTAGAATTAATCTTGTGTAAATATTCTACAGGTAATTTATTTTCCAAGTATTATTATTATTACTGATTGAAGTGTTATGTTTTCGACTCCACGACCGTGATATTAATTTACGACGCTTCGTACGGATTATAGTAACGAGTTGCTAAAATGCTAACCAATATTAAATAGTATTCATTTATTAAATCTTTATAGGTAATATGAATAACGAGTCTTTGAAATTTTGAATAATATTAATACGTTAATATCAAGGCTGCAACTTAATGCGGAATGCTCTCTTTAACCCACGGAAATCGTGAATGAGAATTATTTTATCACGTATATTATGTTACTGTACAATATATTCAATAGCTGCATTACCGTTAAATTAGTTTTTCATTATAAATACGTCATCAGTAGATATGTATACCTACTAATGACTTGTAAACGGTTATATTGCTTTTTATAACGTGGTATCAATTCCTTGTTTTCTTATAGGTATTCCATTAAACTTGATTTCTTTATATTGTATGATAACTGGTCGTAAATTAGGTGTGTAGTAGGAAGAGGACGGTTAATTTATTATTGCCCGATAGATCACAATTTTAGATATGGGCGTCTCGATTAGCATAATATCCGTTACATTATTATATTGAAAAATAATTAGTTAGTAAAGTTCAAAAGCAATAGTATTAGTTTTCGAAAGTTGTACCGACATCTTGCGTAACTTCTGACAAGTTATTGACCTTAAAAAACAGTATGATAAAATTAGATAATTTATTCAGTAAGAAAAATAAATATATTCGTACATTTCTTATCAATACAAGGTACGTTTTCTAAATTCAGCTTAAATTTCTCTCATGTTTTTTTGTCGAACATAAAAAAATCTTATTTCCATGCCTAATATTTTTTTCTGTCTAGGCTGTCGCTGTTTTTAATGTAAATGTTCTAAGAACTCTGAAATTTATGAATGTGTATTTATTTCATAACTTATGTTAAAAACTTGTCAATTCAATGTGTGTATTATACAGTAGGTACGTTTTAATATATTATTAGCAATATGTTTATACGTGCTACATAATTTATGTTACGCATAAAAACATACCTGGACTTTTTTCTATATATGTATAAACGTATGATTATAAAACACACAATAACAATTAATAAAATATGTATAAGAGTTTTAAACGGTGTTGGATTAATCTAAAAAATGTGTAATTTCTTCGTCATGTTGTATTATGTATGGGTGCTTAATTCATGAATAATAAATGTAAGAGTAATCTATTCTGATAGGTGTGAAATGTTACGTATGTTTAAATGTTTATATTATTGTGTCTGTGTGTGTGCGTGTGTGTGCGCAATGTGAAACGTAAAAGCTTGTTGTGTCCGTTAATTTGTTTTTTAAGAATCCTGGGTGATATTATTATGGATTCGCCAACCACTCAGTATTTCCTTGTGATTTAGTTGATTGGTGAAATAGTTGCACAGAACATATACCTGTGAACACGTGTTTAATATATGTATAATATGTACTAATGTACTTTGTGGCCCATGTACTATTATATAAATAATAGATTCTTACGTAAGTATACTTGTAATCCGTCGTAGATCCATTAATTCTACCATGACCTTTGTAGTCGATCTACCTACACAAAAATAATGTATAATCAGTATAATGTCTGACAAGAGGCGACCAAAACCCCCGAATTGTGTCAACGCGGTATCTTGATCTTCACTATATTAGTATTATAACAGATAACTTGTAAGTACTGGTACATGTTTGTAGTATTACCATTATTCATAATCCATTATTTCTTCAGTGTCATTGTAGTCTGTATCATTTACATTATATTGATACATGTCACATAATATCTACCAATTATGTACGCAGTACTTATATATTGATCGTGTATATTTGTTATGTATGAGTACTCGCTCTTTATGATATTATTAATATCGTCAAACCGGTTTAACCAGTTGGTTGCAGTCCAACATTTTCTCTCTTGAACACGCTTTGGCCTTTAAACACTACGCTACATATGTACTCGTACTAATTCAAAATATCCGCAGAAAAATACCGATCTGCAGAGTCATTGAATAATACGATTCGACTTTTTTTATATTGCTCGGTTGCAAGCTGCGGATGTCGTTTGTAATAATAAAATTAATAACGTTTTACATTTTGCCCTGTGGTGACTTTTCATATTATGTGCGTATTTAGTCTTCATCTTATTTCGTTATTTATTGTTTGAATATAAAATTAGCATTTTACTTAATATTAAAATAGCAGTGTCGATAATTATTTACCGTTATTTATTTAAAAAAGCCACGCTTTTTTCGCGTGTTGGGTGAATGCGTGTAACCTTTTGATTTTGTTTAAATTGTTTTGCACACATGTTTGTCCTAACACCTGCGTTAATTATTTATTAAAATATTATGTGTCTTTGTACTCTATTGATGTATGTAATCAGAATATAATAAATCTCGAGTCACGGCTATGTTCTTGTGAATATTCACACACGTGTTAAGTTAACTAGGAATATTTTATTATGTAGATGGAAGTACATATAATACATACATATTGTATAAACAATAAACAGTGGTGGGCACCGTTAATCAAAAAGTTAACTTCGTTAATCGTTAATTCGTTAACTAAAAAGTTAACTTCGTTAATCGTTAAAGCGTTACATTTTGAAAAATGTAACGGAAGTTAACGTTAATCCGTTAAAGCGTTAATCTAAAAAATCGAGGTTGAGTGGCATAAAATAGAACTACATAAGTACCACTACTATCACACTATCACGATGTATCCCAACAAAGTGGGTACACTAATACAATGTGCCTACAAGAAATAAAACATACAGAATGGGTGGCGAGTCTCATTCTCGAAAATAAGTAAAATGTCTTTTTATAAACACCTAGGTACATTTTTTATTACACTCACCCATGGACGTCGCTAGCGTCAGTGTTTGAAAGGCGCCGCAGCCGATTTTTTTTTGAGGTGGGGATATAGAAGGTCGTTATGTAGTTTGATTTATTTTGATGAAATAAAAATGCATAAAATATGCTGCAAATTAATATGTATTAAAAATGTTTTCCATTAGAAATGGATCAAAAACTAGCGGGGCATGGAAATATTTTGCCACAAGACAAAAGCATGTACATAAAAGAGGTCGTTATATAAATCTAGTTTATGTTCGTGAAATAAAATATACATATAAATAAAAAACATAAACATAAACCTATTTGAAATAAAAATATGTTCAGGCAATTTGTTTTAAAGAAACATTAACATTTTAATGGATTTATGGTAAATTTTTGAAAATTTTTGATGCGATGGGAAAACATGTGGTAGAAATGTGATTTTTGTGAGGTTGTATAATTTAGTATGAAAAAGTATATACGTCGTATTCCAGTCTCTAAGCTGCCACCTCACCATAGATTGCTCCCCCTGAATATAATAATTAATTATTATTTGAATACATCCATACACTTTCATGAGACACCAAACACGGCGGTCTGTGGTGATTGGATCCTCTCGACAATCTCGACCGCTCACTTTCCCGATGGCTTGAGCTGGACAAAATTTGACTTTCGATCTGAATTTCTTTTCCAACGCCCAACAGCATACGATACCACGCACATAACCCAATACAACCCTTGGATTCCCTATGATGTCTATGCAAACAATCAAATATTAACGGACTAAATTAACGGAAGTAAAATGTAACGGAAGTTAAATAATCCGTTAACAATTTTCGGAGGTGAGAAAAGCGTTAAATCGTTAACCAAAATGTTAACTTCGTTAATTAACGATTAACGGATTAACGCTTTTCTGCCCAGCTCTGACAATAAACTTGTTTCTGGACATTGTGTTTCGCATTTTATTCATGTAGACTCGTCAGTCTTCACAACTCTCGATTATGGTGTGAAATAGCAAAATTAACAAAGCATTGAAAACAGTTATTACTGAATAGAATTATATAGATTACAGAATCTTGTTAGCTAGGAGTGCTTTGATTGTCTAAATTAATTGATTCATTGACACTTCTTCAGGTTGAGAGCACCGCTGTAATTGTCAAATAATTTTCATTGTCGATGTCTTGACATAATTTAATATAACCAATATTGTATTATTTATTGTTTCAGGGAGAGGCAGAGGGAGCAAGAGGTGAGGGAGATAGAAAACCAACAAATTAAGGAAAGGGAACGAATAGACAGGGAACGCTTAGAGAGGGATCGCTTGGATAGAGAAAGGGAGAGGGAAAAGGCTGAAAGAGAAAGGGAACAACAAGAGAAGGAGAGGCAAGAGAAGGCTGTTCATAAGCACTTTGAAGACTCACTTAGACTAGCCAATCAAAAAGTAAATATTTACCTGTTATTTATTTATTCATTTTATTGACAACTTGCTTAGTTAAATGGTGCATAAAAATACGTTGCTCTGTAATTCCATGGTAATTGAATTATTATAATACAAACTTCACGTGATGTCACTTTTTAAATTCTTTTTTTTTTCATTTTTCTCTTAATTTGGATACACCTCCGAGGTCTGAACATTATTTTGTGTTTTTTTTTTATCCAGCGTGAAAGGACACCTACGTGGTCTTTGTTCAGTAGTCTAACACCTCCTGGAAGGGGCGGGCAGCCACCCCCGCAACAACCAACGCAGCCTCTTACTGAAGACCAGAGGGGGCTTAACAATGATAGACTCAGAGGAACTTCTGATGTTAGAGATAGAAGTTATTATACACAACCACCCGTGAGTATTTTATCACGTTATTTTGAACCGTGATGCAATGATACTTCACATATTTTTCAGCCTAATAGACAATTTTTTTTTGTATTTATTTTAGCATCAACAACGACCCCCAAGTGTTCCAAGCAAGAATGATTATCCACCTCCGGCCCATAGTAGATTATCAATAAATCCGAAACCATTAGAGAAACCTCCTATGCACATCGGCCTTCCCAAGGCTGAACCCAACTTTAATATTTATAATAATTACGCCAATTATCATCCTGTGGGTTACATGAACCATGAGACAAAACCTAAACAAGAACATTTAAGCAAAGTGCAAATACATAAAAATTCAGTAAACAAACCTAGTGTAGTGCAAGAGAGGGACTCAGTCAACTCATTACCAACTCCCCCGCCTCTAGTAAGTGAAATGAAAAACTCAGTTATAGTGAAACATGAAGCCAAGTTACCTACTCATCATTTAGAAATTAAATCTCATCCGGTGCACTCGCCCAAGTTGCGCGGTGGAGAGATGGGTGCTTATTACCACCCCATCAACCCTTCATTAGTGGGCTACAGGGGAGCCCCTCCACAAAGTCAACCACCATTGCAACAACGAGGATGCCAACCTCTTCCTCCCGCTTCTAGACCCCGCCAAGAACCTTATTCCCGAGCCCCTCCGGGTCATGCTTATCATCAGCCTCCTGCTGCCCCCCCACCGGTGCCCAGCAAGCCCAAAGTGTCTAGTCCTGCTCCTCCACACTTCTACGGCAAACCAACGTCGGGCATAACCAGTGGTATTCCTGTATGTAGATCTCAAGAGCCTCCTGTGGCTGTGAATGCTATCCCACTCACCTCCAAAGCCAATAGTCCCGGTTTGTATCGGCCTCCACCTCCCGCACACTCACGCGGTGATCCCCGTCCGTTACTCCCTCCCGGTGCCTCACCACCAGCTGGTTATCCTGCTCCTCAACCTATTGCATACCAGACGCAGCCTCTGGATTTGGGCATATCTTCAGATCGCGACGATGGAGATCGCTCACCGAAAAGAAGAGGAACACCTATTCAGAACCTTTCAGATAGTTCCCTAATGGAAAAGAAGAGAAAACTGGAGCCCACGTGTCCTCCATTTCAAATGGAAAGCATTCAACAGTATCCAGCAGCGAACACATCACCTCAGCTTTCAAGGGTTAGTGAACCTACTCCTTTGATAGCGAGTGCTGCCACAACTATAACCACTATGGTGAACACCGCCGCATACTGCACTAGTCCAGCACCACGAGCTCATACAGACTCTCCAGTGAGAATTCCTTCTGCTGATGGCGCTGTGCGACCACCGAGCGTACCCCGACCTGTTGAGAAGATGGAACCTGAACCTTCAACTACACCAGCGCCTCCTGCCATTGCCCCCTGCCCATCTCCGATACCTCCAGTGACACCAGTTAAAGTTCCTTCACCCCCAGTAGCTGGTAGTCCTAAAGAGAGTGGAGCACCTGTAAGGCATCTTAAGAAGGCCTGGCTACAAAGACACGAGACCGCTCCTGAAGCAGAAAAGGAGACTCCTCCTGCAGCGCCTGCTACTGCAACTCCTACAGTTACTCCTGTGACTCGTCCATCGGAGACATTATCCTTACAAAATGTCGGGTCAATGGCTGTCAATAGTATCATTAGAAATAAACCCATTAAAGTTGCTAGGAAAACACAAAAAGAAACCAATGGACATTTAGAGGATTCTCGAAAATTAGAATATAGTTCTAGTTCAGACCAAGAACGTAATTCAAAAGTACCTCCAAAGAGAAAACCTCCTAAAGTGAAAAGAAAAAAAGGTGGAGGAGGGAAGAAATCTTCTTCAGACGATGGTAAAAAGAAAAAGAACAATTCAATTATTAGTGAAAGTGGAAGTGAATCTGATAAAGAAAGTAATAGTGATAAAGATTCAGACTCTGGTGCTAGTTTAAACCATTCAATTACAGTTAAGAAGTCAACCAATGGAAGTAGTGGCAGTAGCAATGGTAATGGTAAAGAAGGGAAGGACAAGGAGCCGAGGAAGAGAGGTAGGAGGCCTAAATCATCCAAAGGAGATAGGAACAAAGACGATGATGATGAACCAATTAGAAATAAGAAATCCAAAGATGACCCACCAAATCCTACATTTCCAAAACCACCTGTGAGTCAGTTGAAGAAAACAGGAGAATCTTTCTTACAAGATGGGACATGTTACGATGTTGCCCCAAAATTAGCAAAGTGCAGAGAATGTAGATGGACTCCTAACCAGAGATCAAAGAACATGTCAAATATATTCTGCAGATTTTACGCTTTTAGGAAATTGAGATATACAAAAAATGGACAACTAGCTATTGCAGGCTTCTCAGACCCCAATACGGACCCATCAGAGGTAAGCATCCAGTTTTATCTTGAACATACCTTTTAAATTTATGAAGTATTTTATGATGTCTATTGTTACATTATTTTGATTATTTCTATTCACAGGAAGATACCAAGCTATGGCTACAACCGGCTGGTGATTCTGAACTAGACATTGAAATGAGTTGTTTTCTGTTGAGGCAAATTGGAGATCAGTTCTGTGATTTGTTGCAACAAGAATGCGAGACCAAGAATCAAAATTTGAATGAAGGTAAATATTTCATTTTGAGTATTCATATTCATAATGTTTTATGCAATTTGTACATTTACCATGTAATTAAACTTCAATTTGTTACTTTCAGACAAGACCATAGCATGGAAGAGGGTTGTACAAGGTACAAGGGAAATGTGTGATGTTTGTGAGACAACTATATTCAATTACCATTGGGCTTGTGGAAAATGTGGGTTCATGGTGTGCTTGGATTGCTATAAGGTAATTACTATTATTTATATCAAAAGTTTGTTGTTAAAATGAACCAAAATGTATAAGTTTTGGTGTTCATATGAAATATCATCCTAATGAATGTTTTATGGTTGTATTTGTAGGGTCGTATAGGAGGCACCACTACACCTTTGCCAGGAATATCAGGAGCTCAGGCTCGCGAGAGAGATGAGTACGGTTGGTTGACTTGCACATCTAGAGCAGCTCACGATGCAGCTAGGCTAATGTTGACTCAAATAGTAGCTGGCGATGCTCTCGCACAAGCTGGGAAGGCGTTACATCAAGCCAGGAAACTGTGGGGAGTTTCACAAGGATGTGAATGTAAGGATGATTCAATACAATTGTCCCCCACTCAAGCCAGGATGTGCAGGAAGATGCTGAGAGAGGCTGTGCTTGAAAATTTTAAGGTAAGGTTCTTTTTACTTTTAGTTTTTCATTGTGTTCATTAAAATTCGTTTTTACTTTACAGAGTGTTGATTATTGTTTTCAATTGTTACAGAAAATGAAGGACGAAGAGAAGAAAGATGTGAAAGAGTGTTCAAATGGTTCACCAAAGAGTAGAAATACTGCAATCAGCTGGTTGGCTGATGTCGCACTCAAAACTGAAGAGAAAGGAGGGGATGACTCATCTAGCTCAGACTCTGATGGAGAGGGGAACTTCTCAACACTCAGAGAACTCCTCATTAGGCCCAACAAGCCATCCAGTGGAGGCTCCTCACCATCTTCCACTAATGGCAAACCAAGCAAGAAGTCTAGATTAGATCTCCTAGACGATGTCATATCTAGTGTGTGTGACAACAAGGCCGAGGACAAAGATAGTGAAATGGATGTCAACTCATTTGAATTAAAACATTTTGTCAGAAGATACACTAGAAGCCACATTACTGGAAGGGATCAACTGCCCACTAGAATAATGACTCATATAGAATCTAATTCCCTGTACCCTGATGTACCGCACTCTTGGTTATGTGACGGAAAGCTTCTCCGGCTCACAGATCCTCATAATCCAGGAAATTATCGCATCTTCCAAGATCAGTGGAAGAGAGGTCAGCCGGTCATCGTGTCGGATTTAATGAAGTATCTGGACAAGGATCTCTGGACTCCAGAAGGTTTCTCAAAGGACTTTGGTGAAGAGAAGAATGATCTCATCAATTGCCTCACAGGAAATATCGTTCCCAATCAACCTATGAAGAAATTCTGGGATGGATTTGATCACACGTCTAAGAGATTAAAGGATGAGAAAGGAGATCCTATGTTGTTGAAATTAAAGGATTGGCCGCCTGGCGAAGATTTCTCAGAGTTGTTACCTTCGAGATTCGCCAATCTCATGAAGTGTTTGCCATTACAAGAATACACTCACCGCACTGGAAAGCTGAATCTCGCTTCTCGTTTACCAGAGAGCTTTGTCCGACCAGATCTAGGTCCTAAGATGTACACAGCTTATGGATCTGCCCTCTACCCTGGTCATGGTACAACTAACTTGCATTTAGATGTCAGTGATGCTGTGAATGTCATGGTTCATGTCAGTGGACCAGCTGACACGGGCGAGAAGGCGACTCGGGAAGCATTCAGAGCCATAGACGAAGCAGGCTGTGATATACTAACAAGGAGGAGAGTCAGAGAGAAGGGAGAGATCCCTGGTGCTCTGTGGCATATCTATAATCCTAGGGATGCGGACAAGATACGAGATCTTCTGAACAAAATAGCCATAGAGAAAGGAGCGCATCCACAACCGCACCACGATCCTATTCACGACCAAAGCTGCTATTTGGATGCCCCACTGAGAGAACGTCTTTACAAAGAGTACCGAGTTGAGGGATATGCCATAGTTCAGTGTTTGGGTGACGCTGTATTTATTCCCGCAGGTGCCCCCCATCAAGTTCGTAATCTCAATGACTGCATCAAAGTGGCTGAAGACTTTGTATCGCCTGAGAATATTTCTCACTGTTTCCATTTGACTCAAGAGTTCCGTGATCTCACTGATACACATACAAACCACGAAGATAAATTACAAATTAAGAACATTATTTATCATGCCGTAAAGGACTCTTTGGATTGTCTGAAGAAGGCAGCCGTCATGGCGGCTGATTCTTCTGCAGAGTCCGATTCTAAAGAAGATATAAAAAAAGAGGCGTTACCTTAAATAATATACTATTTATATAATAATATGTGAATTCACTGTTGAAATGCTACAAGGACATCGGTTCACGACTTGAGATTTTGTATTAAGGAACCGTTTTGTTTTATTTTTCCAGTGATGGAACATTTATAAAATAATTAAACATAAATAATTGACTTATCTGCTTGTGATATTGTTTTTAAAATCTTTGGATTAATAATTATAGTAAGGAACTCTCTAGTTTATAGATTTGAAATCCTCTCGGTGTTAACATATTATAACATTAATACATTCTGTATCAGTATAGGTATATTGAATTATCAGTATGGTAATATGGAACATAGTTCCTCGAAATATTTACTATTGTTTAGTTTGCACTAAATTGTACATATTATTATTATAGTGAACCTTTAGTTTGTATTATTATTGTATTTCAAACTGACATATGTCGTATTTTGTGATAACACTCAACGTTACATTGTAGTAAAATGCAAGTATAATAATATTTAGAATACTAAACAAAATTTCCTATGTAAATATATTATAAAGAATACAAAGGATGCGCGAGTGCGAGTGAGCGACTGTCTGAATGCCTCCACATTCTTGAATGTTATTTTAGAATTACTATTCGAATAGACTATAATAGACGAAGGCGGTGGCATTTCAGTATGAAAGTGATGATAACTTGTAAGAAAATAATGTATGTCATTAATATTATATAAAGTCGATTGTATAATACTGTATGTCCCGGGACATGACGGAGTGCACGGTTCACCTTCCTTTTTTTCACAGTTGTTGTTCTCGTTTAGATAAGTGATTGCACTAGAAAGTGTCTCGCGTAGAATTGAATATCTATCCATCACTCTACTATTTGTAAGATAGCAACGTTGCAAAGTAATTGAGATTTTTTTCATTACGAGCGTCATAAACCTTAATGCCAAAGCAGGGCTTATGATAATAATATCTATGTGTTATATTATTTACATAAAACATCATATGCTATGTGTCATTGTTATCTGTGAATATTAATATGTATCCATTCATTCATGTTGTATATTTATGTATATCTCCAAACACAAACTTTTAGTTACATTTTCTGTTTCTTTTAAAACTATGTTATCTCAATGAGATTGCAATAATTTGGTATGATTTGTTTGTTGTCGTTGCATCTATTACCTAAAACTTGCATAAAATAGTTTTCACATCAAGTCCTTTGAAAGAGCAAGACATACTCTCCCACCACATGTGCAAGCTTCACCACACTTGAGCAGGCCGTACATGTACAAGGAACTTGTGTGTGTTTTGAGTATCAGTTTCACCAACTGCAGCAAACACGTTGTGAAGAGAATCTTGCGCATATGTCACGGCAAATTATTTTTTGCTTGTTTATCAAACAGCAAGTAAGCAACATCTATCCAATTTTGTACATACTATTAGAGATATCACATAAATGTTCAGAATCACACATAAGATATACAATATACATATATAATACTAAATGTTGTGAAATACATAATATATATTTTTAGGGACCATTGTGTCATACATTTTAAACCCCCGCACATCCCTGCAGTGTCATTGCTTACTACATAATTGTCGTCACTGTTTTTGCCTTCTAGAACTCGGAATCTTCCAGGAGATTCTAAAATCGTGAACAAATCTTCTCGCATGACACACTAGCCAATATCTGTCTCATTATAATTATTATCTGTGAGTCAAATCATCATTCCTAGATATAGTTATTATATGTATAGTTTATACAACTCTACACGAATGTTTGGAATGATTGAATATTCTAATTATTATTTCAGTTTTCATTCACCCTGACTTAAAGATTACTGTTGTCCTTATAATTAATATAGATCTTTAATAATTATATTAAAAAAAGTGTGATATACGTATAATTATTATAAAAAAATATCTGCTGTAATAGCAGTCATGAAACAATTATTAGACAGAGATGTAACAATTTAAAAAAAGCCTTTCTGATTTGCTTATTCGATAACTTTAATTAAAAAATACAAAACAGTAATACTTACGTATTTGGTCTATCTAGAAACAAATGATTTTTGAGTAAGGGAGCTGTATGTAGCTTTTTGGCAACACTTGTATAATGTCAATATTTTTTTTATAAAGTCACTTTTCAGTGACAGGCTTGGCGATGGCCTTTAGCCAGAAGAATGTCTATAGAAATGTCATTGTTGCCAGCACATAAAATTGCAGTTCCAAATTAATTCAATACCACGTCTTTCTAGACAGACTGTTCATACATATAAAAAAATAAAATGAATTCCTGCAAATATATTACTACGAACAATTATAATTGTACATCTTTCATTTAAATTTTCATTATGGTCAATCTGTTTTTTGGTGTGGAATTAAACATCTAAAATATTATATATATTTAAAGAAAAAGAAAATACATATACGGCATTACTATATATAATACACATAATATTTTTTGTCCACTTTGATAATATGTATTACATAGGAATAAAAAAAATTAAAAAAGTATATTATATATCTATTACTAAGTGCTTATTTCATTGGAAGAAGTGCCAATTCTGTAAATCACCTTATTAAGTAATAAACATAAATAAATAAATGTTTTTAAGACATAATAAATGTTTTATCAAACCATATTTTGTAGTTTCCAAAAATCTATATGTAAAATAAAATTGATCACACATTTCACTATGCATTCTTCACTTAATGTTTACTATCAATATGTTTTTACTGTTGGATAACACATTTTTATTTGTAAACCATGTATTTTTCTTTTAATTACATCAATTTGTATTCTTATTTTATTAATCTGACTTTGATAATGTTGCCTGAATTGTTACAGACAATAATGCAACTGTTCTTATATATATTTTTTTATTGTTGACAACTTTGTTAAGTTACATTTTGTTTTTCTTTTGTCACATTTTTTTAAATATGGGTAATTTGATTAACAATTTATGTTTAAAACTGTGAGAGGACCATACAAAACAGACATCTGTTGTGGCAATGTTGTATAATATGGTCAATTCTGATTTGTCATCTTTCTGCATTAGCAGTGTTGTGAAATATCCATGGCTCTTCTGAAATGGTCAGTTTTGTATTAGTTTGTTTTCTAATGTTCATAGTTTTTTTCTCATCACATTATCTGTTCTATTCTACACAACTTATGTGCCTGTATTCCCGACTAGTTGAAATGATAATTACATTTTTGTTTTGACCCTTTTGAATGGAGATTTGTTTGTTTGGAAATATTTTGCCTGAGTAATAATTGTGTTCCTGATTCAACTACTATGTATGTAGTTGCTGATGTAGTGTATGATTGCTTGGTATTATAATGATGCCTATACATATTATAGGATATAATATAACAACTGGCTATATTTATAATTTAATTAAATAAAATGATAATTATCTTGATCTCAATTAATGTCTTTGATAACAACGAGTATGATTTAGTAAGTGCATATTGATTAATTGTTATTGTAACTACATAATATATGTATAATGTTGTTCTGCCCACCTTTGGTTTATTATAGAATTCGCATTACAATGGGTGCATTTATTTTTGTTTTATTATTATTTTTTCTTTTGGTTTATTAAGCTACTAACTGACCGTGGTTCCACATTATTATACCTCCTGGTCTGTGAAAGACTAATATTTAAGTTTTATTATTACTATTATATTATTTCTTGTGAGTGGCAACATTAAGGCATTGTTGTTGTACAATGATATAATAATTTGTTATATCCCTATGTAATGTTCTGTAGATACAAGATTAGTTTAGCGTTACTTTTTGTTTATCATTAAAATAGTCTTTATTACGTATTATTATATAATTGTATTCTTCCCTTATTTTCTGCATAATTCATATGTCTGTAATGTTCCCTCACTCGCATTTCACTGAGTGAGGGAATTTTTTGTACTGTGTATATTTATATGTATTAAGACTATAAGTTTGAATAAAAAAAATGTTTATATTATTTTTGACTTTATTGTTCATATATCACATCCTTTCTCCTTAGCTATTAAATAATCAAATCCCGTTTATTGCACTTGGGAAAGAAAAATTCACACCACATTAAAAAAAACTATTTAGGATGTGCCTGTGACAAAAAGCCGAGTTTACAGGAGAGGGGAAAAGGTGGATATTATTCTATGACTAAATGAAAAATATGTATGCATACTGTATAAAATCTCATGGATTCCAGGGTTTTGGTGTGTCACGATTTCTGAGTGTATGGTGATCACTGTTGGATCATTTGTAGCAGAAAAAATCGGAATTGATTTTTTTTGACGATATGTAATTCTTACTGGTGGACTAAGATTTTCTACCATGATTGGTTGGATGGATCTTCGTAATTCAACTTTCAATGCATTATTTGAAAGTAGAAGAATATCTTTCCAATAACGCTGAAAAACAAAACAACGTACGTAGCCTAGATGAAAACCAAACCAAACATTGACAGGATAGTCAATGATCAAACCATTTGATCAAAGTAAAATCTTGTTCAAGTTTGAAGTTTGTCTTATATGTTTTTACTATTAGTTAAAATTATAACCAATATTCTGGTGCTTTTGAATTCAGGATATATAGCAAAACATAAAGTATAACTAACCTAGACGAAAGCCATGGCAAATAATATAATAACCAAATACTACAACCAATCACGATATTCTAGTCAATGATTAAACCACTTATATTCAGTCACTTTTGCTACTCGTCCATAGATGGCGTCAATGTACTTACTTTATATTATCTAGTGGCACCAAAGAGATAACTAATAAATAAGTAAAAACTTTATTGCACATAAATTTACACACAAAGGGCAGATTTATCGCCTGTTGGCGATTTCTGCCAATCAACCCAACTTTGACATACGAAATGAAACATAAATTTTAAAAAAAATAACATACCAATGTACTTAATGTACCCGTTAATATAATACATATAGATAAAAAATATAAAAAGCAATATATACGAATAATATAATAATAATAATAAATAAATAAATACATAAGTACATGAATAGAACCGTCTGGTATGTAACGGAAGACCGTTCCACAATCGAGCAGCATGTGTAGTAAACGAAGTAATAATAACAGTGGCACTATACAAATGAATCAACGAAAATCAAGAAGGTTTTATTCCTACATATAATAGAACGATGTAAAAACTAAACAATTATTGAATACCTACCAGAGTTTGAGTAATTATTTTATAATCAAGTTGTGTATTTGTATCGAAAGAAATAATGTTTTTTTATAATTCATAAACATCGTTGCTTCGGTGAAGTGCAGTACGTACACTTATGGTCATCGAAATATAAATAAATAATAGGTACTCCTTACTAACTCCTTACAAAAAAGGAAAACAAAAATCGTACGTTGCCAATATCTTAGCGTCGTTTGATACAATATATTTTATTTTTTCCGTCTGGTATCCCTAAAGCTGTTTTCTTTTTCTCGCACGTCACAAACATCATTCTCTTTCTTTCTGCCATTCATTCGCAAAAGTGCAGCGCGTGGCGTTGGTCGCGTTCCGTTTCCGTCTCGCCGAGTTATGTTAAATTGTGTTTATGTTCGGACATATTTATAAAAAAGTGTTTGTTTTAATAATTAATAAATGTGACAAAGAGTATTTATATTATAAAGATGAGTGCGTCCGGTGCTGAGATTGAGGAGTTCTTGGGAGGGCCTTTAGTATCATGGGTAAGTTCATAAAAAAATACTTTTGTTAAGTTAACTTTGACTGCAAGCGGTCATGGATGGATGACTTCAACTCTTGTTTAGTAGCAAAATTTATCGTGACCTGTGTTGTTATGTAGTTAAACTTCCTTTAACTCTTACAATACACCGCTGTGACATATCATTATGTATTTAGAAACCATAGTATTGTAATATTTTTAATGTTAAAAGTTTACCAGCCATCTTTCTTGTAATATTAACTGGTTCATCTTTGTTTAGTACCTGTATAGTTAAATAATAATGAGTGGTATTCGTATTGTTTGGTGTATTTCCTCTATTAATGACTGTTATAATAGACTTCTGCTTGTTATTTACAGTAATACTGTTTAGATTATATCGCAATTCGTCCATCTGTTTGTTGCATACCTATCTATACCTGATAATTGTGTTGTATTTTATTTTACAACTTGATATGTAATACAGGTACATATTGTGTAATGTAATACCACGATTCAATGACATTTTATTTACTTTATTATAAAATACAAATATTATTACATACACGGCCTTATATTGCAATTAAAAGGCTACCTGCTTCATTGTTATTCTGTGTTAATTATTATTGCACACTTTTCTTCATTAACACTCCAGAAAAACATTTCTTTCGCACAGTTTTTACACAAAATAATAATTCATTCTCACTGTAATAATTTATTCTCACTGTTTTTACACAGAAAAATAATTTATTCCCGCTGTTTTTTACACAGAGAAATAATATTCATTCTCACTGTTTTTACACAAAAAAGTAATCCATTCTCACAGTTTTTACACAGAATAATAATTCACTCCCACCATTTTTACTAAGAAAACAATTCATCCCACTGTTTTTACCTAGACAAATAATTCATTCTTACAGTTTGTACACAGAAAAATAATCCATTCTCATTGTTTTTACACAGTTTTATCTTATCATTTGAGATATACCTAAATTATTTAGGTATGGAACCAGATTTATCTGTACCCATTGCACAGACGGGATTCTTCATGCCTCTAGTCTCTGTCGAGGAAAACTTAATTTTTTATTTACTTTTTTTATTTTATGTTTACTTTTTCTCCTAAGTAGGCACTCACAGAAATTAATCACTTATCAAAAAATAATTAAATCTCCCAAATCTATTTTAGGTACCACTGATAGCAGTATCAATAATTTCATTAATTAGGTTATCTTTTCTTTGGCCGTCTTTCGCCAACTTTGGCGGAGAGAAAATTCCATTCACACTAAGTAACCCTGTTGTTGGTCAATAAATAACTATGGATAATTGTTTAAGAGGTGCAATTAACATAATGAAATGGGCACCTACTTAAGTATGCATTATAAAATAATAGAATTCGGCACACCTGTCGTTAAGATTATCGCCAAAGGTGCCAAACATTCTAAATCATTTCAAATTGTTCAACTATTATAGTACCTACCTGTATCTTACACTTCAATTCTTTTGAATTCCGGCAGAGGGCCCAAGAATACAATACGTACCTAATTGAAAAAAGGAAACGTAAGGAATCCTACTCGAAAATCCAATATTATATTATAGGTACACTTCTAGTAAATTACCATTTTGCAAAATACGCAAGTTCCTTATCAGTTATCAGCTTCAAGTGCACAGGTCTAGGTACCAATATTTATTTAGTTCCCTTTGATTAGATTCCAAGAAAGAATAGCCCATTTTATTTTGGACAGTGAACGGTGTATACTTTTTATATGGTTCCGTGTAATGTACTGCTTGGCTAAACCCAGGTGTTGGTTAGGTTGTTGTTACCTATTTCAATATGACTCATTCGTCAGGCATAAGTTTTAAGACAGTTGTTATTAACCTTTTTTTAAGTAACCAACACATGTGAAATCTATGTTTTAAGAAATATTTAAAAAAAATGATCTGGGTTATGTGTTGAAGGTTTTGCATAGATACCTATCCAATTTCCAATATACTTCACAATAAGCTTGGATAAAAAAGTTTGAACACATGGAAATGTCCGAGCTTGTACCATGTATTATCCATTTTTTTAAATTATTTGTTTTAAACAGTATCCCGGATTGAATTAAAGTCAGTCCCATCGAATTTACAGATTATTTTGTGAGGCGATTTTGTTTATTTATTCTTTTGAGTGAACATTACACACAATAATATACAATCTCACAAGAATATACATCGGATTGACTGTAAGATATTGCTTTTGTCATAATTCCACCTTAAAGCACACTAGTACTGTCTTGTTCTGTAACTCTTCATTATTTTTGGCTAATAAAGATTTATTTATTTATTATACATTTACAATAATAATAAGTAATGCTCACTAGGGCGAGCTTTATTGGTTTTTAATTATCCGTAAACTTTATTTAAGGCACTTGGAATCGTAAGCTTTACATATTGAACAATCATTACAAAGTCAAATGCAACAAATCAGTAAACAGTTACAGCAAAAAATAATGAATTCAATAAACACACGGTGACAAAACAAAACTATAAAACAATGCAGGTCTGGATGTAAATTGCCCATAACTACTACGTCAATAAAGCAATCTGCTAATAGGTATGACACCTATCTCTTCCAGCTAACCCAAGGTTTTGTCCCTATTTCTGGAGAAACAATGGTTCCGGCAGAGACATGTTTTGTTGTTCTGTACAATCAATCTTGATGAGATCTCTAACCCACTGGTTATGAACCCCAGTTCAATGTAATTATATAAAATTTACTTACTTCCTGTGAATTCGCATGTAGCTACTTAAAGCTACGAGTATGTCTACCAAATAATAAATACATACACATTTGTAATTTGTCTACCTGGGTATGTTTGTACATATTTGTGCCTTCGTGCCCCTAACTCTGGGTTAAAAATGAGAACAGCAGTAGATAAGGGATTTAAAAATCTAGTTCCACTTCTTACATGTGTTCTAAATACAATTTTACAACAGTTAATACTGAAGATATAAAAATAAAATATCTCGATAGAAAATAATTCCAAGTACGTCTGAAATTTACTGAAATTGAGACTATTCCCGTAGTTTGTTGATAAAATGTTTTAGGTAAGCGGATATTTTGTCTTTTAAGAAACTTTATTTATTTTATTTAGACTTTAGGTGAACGAGATACAGAGATATGTTAACATTACAAATATAATTCATAACATTTGTTCACTAGGGCGAACTTATCGCAGTGCTGCGATCTCTGCCAGTTGACCCCAACTTCCTGTTTTAGTTTTTCGTTTAAAACAATAAATTTGAGAATACACGTGTTGATGAATGAAATAGGTAGGTATTATAACTGCATGATGGATGGACTGGAACTGGTGATCACATTAAGCCGACGATCACTCACAAGCCTGATGGAAGGCTCATCCTTTGCTGTATATCTGTTGAGATATACATAACATAATAACATAAGAACTACCCACTTGTTCTCCCAAAACATAAATCGTGATTTCAAAATAAACTACTCGATATTTTCGCCTGACATTCAAATAATCTTATCAATTCAGCAGGTATACCCAAAAAGAATCAAAATATTGTTTTCTTAGAATTTGTGTAGGTGGTATCGGTATGTCATTGATTAGATTTATAATCCATACTCATTATTGTGCGTTAAGTGCATGGATTTAAGTACAATAAATAATTATGTATATTGCAGTTTTGTTTATTGTTGTCAGTCAATTAGGAAAATATGCGTTTTTCCCATCGTTGTCCATATTGAATGTAGATTCTATGAATTACAATTTACTATAATTATAGTCATTAGTTAATTTCCCGCCTACTACTTCAATAGGTGCTTTTATTTGATTGTATTGTGGGGCCAATATTTTACAGTTGTAGGAATGTTTGAAAATTAGTTTCTTTTTATTTAATTACCTATTCACAACCGGGGATTTCCAAAGTTTGGCTCCTACACTCTAGAATTCTAAGTAAAATATAATTACGATATCTGAAATCCTCAATCAAATGTCGTTAGTTTAAAGTTCCTAGAAACCTAACTGTAAGTTACAGAGAGTGAATTGTTTAAGACGTTTTGGTATTTAATAGTTTTTAGCTTTTTTTTTCTATTTTGCAAACATAAATATGTATCCACTTTCCTCTTTGCTTCACAGTAAGCAAATTGATTGTACCGAGATTTGAATCCACCACTCCCACATTTAGCTTGAGTTAACTCTGTAAACTACTGATGAATCAATCACATATTTAGTATTATGTGGTGACTGGTGAAGCAATTTCGAGCTATGTTGATTGAAGCTAGGTCTTTTAAGCCAAATATCCTAGTCCAGGTCTAAGTTTATGGTAGGTATTTTTATTATTTAAGGCAATTCACCCGACATCGAGTGATTTATCGTACTAATGCTGGATTTCACGAACTTTTTAGGTGGGGAATAGCGGAGAAAGGAGCCATCTAGCTCAAATATGTATGAAATAATAATGATAAGTGGCTCCTATCTCCGCTCCAAGGAATCACCTTGGTGAAATCCAGCATAAATGTAATATAATTGTTCACTTCACTATATAATTTACCTTTGTATCTGCAAAGCCGAATCCTTAATCATTCTAACTCTCTATTTTTCTTTTTTCAGCTGGCTTCGTGTCTTCCAGAACCCGAACGACTCGGAGATTATTCAACACTATGGAGCGGGTATTTATTGAACGAAGTAGTCTTGCAAATAGATCCGGAACCACCTCATCAGATATCATCGATAGAAGGTTTGGACGAACAGGCTGCCATAGTCGCAAAAGTGAGAAACTTTGACGCTATCGTGAAGAATATCAAAGCTTTATTCGAGGAGGAGCTGGGACAGACGTTGCTCGTAATTCCGGAATGTATTTGCCTTGGAAAGAATCCAGAATCTAAAGAAGGCCTTGAGAATATGAAACTGTTGCTATTGTTATTACTTGGAGCAGCTGTCCAGTGTCCTAATAAAGAAATCTTTATTACCAGAATAAAGGAGTTGGATATTCATATACAGCATGGAATTGTCGCTTGCATTAAACAGGTCAGTATGTGATTAATTAAATTATAATAATTACGTAAGTTAATGCGTGATTTGAATCCGTAATTACATTTTTATACGCAGATGTTGCTTTATGTTTTTCAGTTTAAATACAGTAACTACATCCTTTTTATTTTTGTAAAGTTAGTGCTGATTTGCAATGATCAGCCATGTTTTTTTTTTATAAAAATAAATGTGGATTTATTGAAATAAACCCAAATATATCTTTGTACACATCAGCTTGAAAAGAAGCGGAGTAGGTCGACATCGGGGATCGAACCCGCGCCCACTGGATTAACAGTCGAGCGCGTTACCGACCAGGCTACCGACCACCATTTTTAATAACTCGTTTTTTCTGGATGACGAAATCTTGACAAGATTTTAAGGTTTAAGAACTTACACAGTTTAATAGATTTCATGCCCAACATTACGTCGTTGAATACAATTGACACTTTTTCTACTGAACAAAAAAGATTTCACAATTAAACCGTATCAAAATGCGTTAACTACACAGTTTTTAACCTAATTCGGTTGTGAAGTTATGCTTGAGATTTAACAATTATAATTCCATAGGTCAATAGAAACGCAAACAGTCTCTCAATTCGTTCTTTCTACTTCAATTATAGTTTCTTTAGATTCGTTTTAAAATTCAACTATGTATCTTTTTCATTGATTGCTGCGACCTTTATTAATTTATTATACGTTTTCTGTAAAGTGAGATGAGTGGCTGTAAGACGGGTGTAGTGACTAGAATTAAAGTGAATACGATAAGATGGTTTGTCATGTTGAGAGAATGAATGACGACAGGATGACCAAAAATATATATCATATTAATACATGCAGAACTGTGGGGAACGCGGCCTTTCTAGACTGACCTGGACTGATTAATGATTATGTCGATAGGATCCTCAATGACCGACAGGTTGTGAGTAAAAGAAACCGGAGAGCTTGCATGACAAATTTATAAATAAATAAACGAATGTGACGGAAGCAGGGAGTGTGTGTGAAGACAGTCGGGCGCTCTGTCCTCCCGAAAGACCCTAAGTACTAATATCTTCGTAATTCTTAGTATTTTTTTAGCATATACTTGTACACACTTAGTTCTTTCGATGGCGAATATTAAATCATGCAAATGAATTCAAATTAAAATGCAAAATGAAGTGTCCTTGTAAAGTTCATAGAAGCCTCTTTAGATAACATAAAACTTTTATTAGTTTACCATATTATATTATGTACTTTTATACACGCGTGTCATTATCATTACAATTTCTACCCAGTCCGTTCACATCCTGATACCTGTTTTGTATGCTAGATAATATACTATATTTGACTCATGTTTTTGTATCATATTTAGCGCTAATGTAGGCACATACATGTACATACATGTACATATTATTGTACTTAAATACCTACGTATAATTTTATGTAATATGTTATGGTTTTGAATCTTAACATTTTGATGTCAATTTAATAATATACCTAATATTTTTTATCATGTGCGAATGCTCACATACCTGATGTTATTACTTATTAGTATCTACATTATTTTCTGTAGGTCATTATGTATGATACCTACGATGACTAATATAATTGTTCCTGGTGACCTCCCTGTGTTTCTATGACGAACGTCAGAGGGCGAAGTAGTTATTGCTTGTTTTTTTATTAATTTTCCTTTATGTAAAAATCATATTTTACTCCAGAAATGTTAACTAGGGTAAGGAATCGTAGAGTGTGTATGACGAATTGCATGATTGTGACGGAAGCCCGAAGTAAGTGAAAGGATAGAAAAATCTGGCGATTTGTTCTCTCTGCCTACCCCGCAATCGATGCTGCGTTGGGGGATGCTTATTTGACATTTTATCAATTATTTTTAAATTGCGCGATTTATTCCAGTTTTATTTGCACTAGATTTTAGTTTGATTAGGCGGGTAGAGAGACATTCGCTAGAGTGATAGCCAACGTTGGGGAGACCTGATAGGGCACAAGCAGAAGAAGAAGGCACAATTCTGTATTTAATTATGTGGGCACTAACTAAAATGTGACGAATTATTTTCAACTATTTCATAGTACAATAATTTTAAAATACACATTGTTTTAGTTCGACAAGCTACAGAATTGGACCTAACATACAGAGGTCATCATACTCCACTTATTCACGCTTCTTGGATCGTAAAAGCGTTTCCCCGAGATAGTGTCACGGAATTTGAAAAATGTCGGATATTGTTGCGTCATCGTGTATTTTTTTGTTCGCGATTGTAATTGTAATAGTCGGCATAATTTTTTGCGATATTTGTTTATTTGTATGTACAGAATATCCGAGATAAACAGGAAAATTGTCAGGACTCAGACTTGTGGTAGTCAAACAATCCTGTTTTCGATAAAATTTAAAGAAAATCAAGTGCCTTTATGTTGTCCGGAAGGATTGTATGTTGTTTGTTCCTGGAACCCGGGACCACAGCGAGACTCTCCCGGGACGGAATTGAATAATATTTGGCCAGAATGATAAGACAAATGTGTACTTAAATTGACCCCTAGTCTCGTTAATGGAGGCTCTTTGTCCAAGCTCCAAGATAGCAGTTCCAAAACTGCCTGCATGCATTTCGTGAAATGTTAGCAGACGTTCTGTTAGCATTTATGTGTTTATAATACACGGAGGCAAGACTTGTCAACACACTTCTCAGTATTATCAGTTTCTTTTATTTCTCCTCTTGATTATAATTAGACTATATACCTACCTATGTAAATTTGACGAGTCTAACGCTAGATTTCACCAAATTTTTAGGTGAGGAATAGCGGAGATAGCCAAAAATTATGAAAAGTGGCTCCTATCTCTTCTCTTCATCACCTAACAAGTTGGTGAAATTCAGCATTTGTGCCCGAAATTAGGGCCCAAAGACTAATGAACGAAAACATACTACTTACTAATCTGTGTAATGAATGTGGTAATGAACAATGCGATTTTTAACGTTTTAAATGCGCGAGAAATGTTTGATTTTCCATTTGTTCATTTTTCATAATGTTAATAAATAACAGTTGCATTGTTTTTCGTCGTGATTCGATTTTCGAAAACGTATCATAGACACATTGTCATTAAGTTCTTCTTTTTTTACTATTAAAACTTAATGTCTTTGGACAAATAATAGACTTTATACGTTTGTACCTGCGCTATATGTTGCATACTTGTGGATGTCATTGTTTAATAGTTAATAGTGCCTTTACAAAGTAGATAGGTAATTATTAGTGTTGACTGTTGACCATTAGCTGCTACTATGTGTATTAGTTAGTGTCTTCTGCTACTCGTTGCCTCCGCGATGTTGTCATGAATTGCGTAGATAGCCTTGAAGATGCCTCGGACACAAAGGGCGATATACTTTGTTGTAAAGTAATGTATTACAAAGAATCGGATGTCAAAAACGTGACTGTTTGACAATCATACATCGTTGGGACATAAGTATCCCTCACGTCTAGTGCGAGCTTATTGTCTGTTCATCAGTAGGTATCTATCACGACTTTTTCACAATGCTGTGTAAGCAGCGACAGGTGTGGATTGATAATAAATAATGGACTTCATATACGTGTTTACACCCATTGCCCATGTACCCTAAACCATCATTATCCAAAGATTTGGAGGTTTCTCATGGGAGACATTGAGAGATACAATAAGGATGAGGTTATTAGGGAGATGAGTGACTGTAAGACGGGTGTGGCGACTAGAATGAAAGTTAATAAGCGACATGGTTTGGGTACGTTGAGAGCATGAGTGATTACAGCATGACTAAAAATTTGCGTATGGCTGAATGAAGAAGTGGGGCCGTCCAAGATTGAAGTTGCATGAGTGTGATGGAAGCAAGAAGTGTGTGTAGGGGTAGTAGGTCAGTCTGGTGTTCTGTCCTCTCTGCCCACCTCGTAATGGACGCGCGATAGATAAGCAGATATAATCATGGGAACATAGGGAAGTGAAAAAGCTCCTCAATTCGGGACTTTTTTGCAGTGTTTATCACGTCTTGTGGAATCTAGTATTGAATTACTTTGTCACTCCCATTTCGCCTATTAATGTTCCTCGTGGAAACACAAGGAGATCACAAAACCTCTTCATTGCAGGGTGTTTAACTCCTTCCTGCGTTAATGCTCTGATACCATCATAGAAATATAGAAACAGTTTTTTTGTTTACAGGCATTACATCACTTGTACTCGTACATAATAAATTCACCAGACAAGTTGGTGGTATCGACATCGTATTGTACATAAATAATGCATAATGTTGATAGTATGTATTGATTGCATACCTCAATATGTTTTTTAAACGAGATAAATCAAAGATGGAGCTATTCCGCAATGTTATGGTGAGAATGAAAGTAAATAAACGAGTTTGGTTATGTTGAAATGGTATTACATTTAGCGAACTGCAGCATTTCGTATCATTGATGCTAAATGCTGTTATGTGTGGATGCTAAATGCAGTCATTCCTTCCATGAAAGGTTAATAAATTAATAACAAATAAAATTTTATTGAAAGATGTAAGAAATTAATTCAATAGTTAGAGACAATAGAGCCAAAAGGCGAACTTATTACAAATGTAATATTTTCGATAGAGTCAGAAATGAGATAATTATAGAGTTGTGTGGCTGTAGGACAAGATAAGGACTAGGATGAAAGTGAACAAGTTAAGATGGTTCGGGCATGTAGAGAGAATGTGTGATGGCAGAATGACAAAGCAAATATACCTACAGAATTACAGATATAAAAAAGAACCTTTAGTGACCATATGACTCAAGGACGATCTCGTCGAGCAAAATAAATCGAAAAACATGTGTAACAGAATTATCGTTTATGTATATATTTAGGTTTGGTCTTACTTTCTAAATTCTTCTTAAATAATTATAAAAATCTATAGTTCTAATGTATTTAATTCTGTTGTGTCCAGTTTTACTACACTCACTGCACAGGTACATAGTTGTCAAAATCTCTACTTTCGTACTAAGTGCACCCAATATTTGACACAAGCAGTTTGCAAAATTTGATAATAATTTTTTTTTTCTTGTGAATGAAACAAGGATGTTTTTTAAGTATTGTTTAACTTCGGAATACTAACCCATATTGATAGAGATGCACTACTTTACGATAAATTCGATATCTTCATTTCAAGAAGTACGTATTACTTACAATAGTAGTATGCGGACAAATGAAACTTTCTTTGTCTCTAGTTACACGTTTATTGTGTGGAACTACCTTGCTTAATCACACAAGCATCTCCCTCTCCACTCGGTACACTCGCATCTCCCATACAGAGATCAAGTTGATAGAAGTTGATCTATCTAGTCTAGTTGTAGGTAGCAGTGTGTACTTGATCATCATATCAAATATCATTAACTGTAAATATATATCATACTCATATTATAGAAGTTGTATGTATCATTCATTCATTGCGATATCAAATCAAATAGAACATCCTAGTCACTGTATACGAGTGCCACTGGCAGAACTAGTTATTTTCTTAGTACATAATTAACTAGCTTATGTTCCCTGCGTGGCCTAGGTAAATATTATAGAGACTGACAGACATATCATTAACTATATCGTAAATGTTGCGTCCACTCTCGACAGATGGCGATGGGATCGAAAAATTGCAGGATATAGATATTAAACTCGTGGTGAATGCCTTAACCTTACACTCGTTCCTTATTTCCGTCACAGTCGTGATATTTCTATTTCTTTTACCTCTTTTACCTTCTTTCAAGATATTGTTTACACGATCGACCCTGGTCAGTCTCGGGCGGCAGCGTTCCCTCTTATTCATCCTATCGTCATTCATTCTCTCAACATGCTCAAATTCTTTAAGCTTATTCAGTTTAATTCTAAGTTTGTGGGCTCTGACAGTTCTCATAATTGCCACATACAAACATACACGATATTCTAAAATATCGTGTTGATTTCTTTCTGCAAGAGATGATCTCTAGTATCTAGAATTACTAGAATACCGTATCATTACATTGCCTTCATATTGTGACAAGTTGAAACAATACGCGGTAAAAGAAGAAAGAATCGCTAATGTTATAATTAAATACTTGCCTATCCATTTCTACCCACCATATAGTGTTAATGCTGTATTCTTGGATAATTACAGATTATGTGTATCGCATATATGTAATTGTAGGCTTCTAAGAGGTGATGGTAGATTTTTAAGTGATTTTACTATCGTTTTTTTTTGTTCCTAGTTTTTGTATTATTTGCTACTACTACTTCTATTATACCATCACGGTATATCCCAGTAATGGTGTAACCAGTAAATGCTGTATATAAAAAAACACAATTTCTCAGATAAAACATTGATATCACATTAGGAGTGGCGGGGAACCTCAGACGTGAAATGTCATGTGAAAGTTTTGCGAACACAGACACAGGACACTCGTAAAAAGTATAGAGAAAAGAGTGTGAGCTTATTCTAACGCGGGATTCCACGGGTATGCGTATTTATTATCGCCCCAATTATTCAGTCCATGTGACCTACAAACAACGGTTATATATGTATCATATTTATTCGTCCTCAGATGTGATACTTTATTCGTAGCCGTTCCCCGAGCCTACGGACTTATTTCCCTTACAAAGTTTTAGCAACATAACTCTCCCAGTACGCCCTTGAAATACGTTTTCAAAGCTTTCATTTCCTTTTCAATGCTCACACCCTTTATTCATGCATGAAGTAGGTCGGGGACTAAAAACCTGGAGTATTTCCTCCAGATGTTTTCCTTTTGTGCGCTATTTCTGGAATTTCTATTCAATTCTCCCCTCACTACGATGAAATTTGTACCAAGAGTGCCTCACACTCTATTGATGTGGGTTTTTTGTGTTTTGTATTAAGTGTGGTGTTTTGTTAAAAAAAAAAACAAAACAATTTGCAGAGTCCATTGTTACGTCGTTAAAAAGTATTTCTTTGCGTGTAAAGGTATGTAAGTAAATTATGTTTTCTATAGGGCATACACTTTTACACACCTATGTCCGTTTCGTCGACATCTGGAACACTACAAATAATGGCAGCACCAATTTTGTCGTCAAATCTAAAAGCACTGTGAATAGGCTTGTAGGTATATAATAAAAACTATTAAAGTCGCAAAATAAGATTATGAATTTTTATTTTGAAATCTACGTGTATAAGAACGTTTATTATAACCTTTTTTTTTGTTGGTGTTTCGGTGTTAAAAGGATTTGCCGGCATTTTGCCGTTTGCAGGGGACGCCCGATTGTTTTCCGTACCATGAACTCAATCTGCGTGGAGGCTCCTTCTTTGTCCCCAAATAGGTGCGACATGCACGCCCGAGGATGCGCTACTGGCGAGCGCCAGGGCTATCCGGGTGGCTGAATATTGGGGATTTCAAATTTGATGGTGTTCCGGACACGGAAAGTAAGTATTATAACCTTGCTAAATTCGGTGCTATGTCAAATTCACTTAAAAAATAAATAAAAAAATAAACGTTACCGAAAAAAAGACAGACAAAGAAAATTAATAAAATATCTAATCGCCTTGAGTTCGCTTACCTTTTCTTTGGTGTTTCAAATTCTCTTCCAAATTCCAGTTTGATTTGATTCACCGGTGTATAAGTTCAATATATTATGTGAGTGCGAAATTACATAGCATCGTGAGTATTACACAATCTTAACATAACAACACTCATCCATTTTATTCAGGTTTTAGATGCTGCAAAATACAGAGACGTATGCGACGTATACCTACATATTATTTGTATTCTTTTTAATCTCGTTATTATTTTTATAAGAAAAAGCACCACATTCCTATTAGTGGATTAGCTTTCCAATGGTTTCAGCAGCTTTGAACTGGCTTTCAAAGATTCCCACTTTTTAGAATCTAGATCTCAGGAACTGCTAGGCGTAGGCAACATTGCGGCAATAAAACACGTTACCTTTGAGAGGCACACTTGCCTAATGCCTATTTTTATTGATTCAATAATTCGGTATCGCTCTTAGAAACGTGATATTGGCTACCTATCTATTTTTAATTGATTTTAAGATACGATTAAATCTTAAATATAATAAAAATGGCTGTATGTATGTATGTTTGTTCCACCATAACTCTGGAACGCCTGGACAGATTTCAACCAAACATGGTATACACATACCTTGCTATCTGGAAACGAATACTGTGTGGTAGAAACTTCTGGAAATCCAGAAACTTCTGAGAAATTTTGCTGATGAGGGGATCCAAGGGTTGTATGGGATCGTGTGTGGTATGGTATGAAAGGGCATTAGAAAAGAAATTCAGATCGCAAGTTATATTTTGTCCAGTTTAAGCCATCGGGAGACACCCAGTGATTAAGAGGATCCGGTCACCGCACACCACCGTGTTTGGTGTCTCATGAAAGATCTTCACGAGCAGAACAGAGATCTTTTGTCAAATTTTGAATCGGGCAAGTGATAGCGGGAGGCTCTATCAGAACGAAGGAATCCAAGCGCTCAGAGAATTACGAAGAATCTTCTAGAAGGCTGTGGAAACAAGGATAACTTTGTAGAACCTTCTACAAAATTGTAGAGATTAGTCGAACATTGTAGTCCTTTCTAGAAAGTTGTGAGAATGAATAGAATTCGGACCTTCTGGAAGATTGTGGAAATGAAACGAACTTTGTAGAGCCATCTGGAAATTGACGGTAATTTATCGAAGGTTGTAGAAACTTCTGAGAGTGAATAAAATTCGAACCTTCTGGAAGGTGAAACGAACTTTTTAGGACCTTGAAGAAAGTTTTGGATTAATCGAACATTGCTGGATGTATGTGTGTGTCATACTGTCGATTTACTTCACAAATCAAATTTGCCGTTACGAAGTACGGGTAACTCAGCTAGTGTATTATAAACACCATTTGGTGTAAAGCAGACATTAAGTTTTAAATCATTAAAAGAAGTGCACGCTTCGACTATAAGCTTTTATTACCATAAAATTGCTATAAAACCTAACTTCAACTCTGACTAATTTGATATCAAATTCTTTAAGATTACTTCTCTACGTACGAATTCTAGATATACACATTAGTAAATTATACTTCCCTATATGGAGTATAAGCACCTTAGTTAGTTTAGAATTCCTTACTATGTATAATACTAAACCACGTATAGCCTAAGGCCGTAGGATTGAATTAATGACCTACTCGACAACATGTTGTGTATTGGTTTGGTATATTTTGATATATTATTATGTGATTGATTTTATATACAGAGTTTGCCCCACATAATCAATACCTTTATTCTCTTATATAGACAGTGTCAATTACATAATTTTTATTGTATATTATAAAACATTTATAACTAATTGTATCTAATTAGCTACATACTGGTTTTCGACGTTTTTTTAGCCTATTTTCTTCACTATTGTTTCATCTGCTAATAAATGCCTATCCATTGTATTCAATGTTGAGAGCGTTATTTTTTCCAAATCCTTATAGGTAGAAAGCTGTTGAGCCGGAATCAAAAGCAACACTTTTATGATTCATTAAACTTTTGAAGTAGATCTTCTTGAAAACAACGAATAGATCTTTAAAACACCGACTCCTTCTATCTGAAGCATCTAATATCAATTTTAATTTGTATCCTGATGATTCCGAGTCATTGTTCACTTTATTCGACTTCAAAGGAGTATAAGTATATTGTATTTTACTAACTAAAAATAAGACATTCTCTTTCGATTATTTCATTCGAAAAGTTACAAAATTGAACCTACTGTATAGAATTTAGCAGGTCGCTGTAGAAGATGTAATAAATCCGCGTGATATATTATCTTCAACTCGGTTGATTTTTATTGTGCAATTTGTAATAATTTCTTTGATTTATGTTCGTACGAATGTTGAATAATAATTATTTCAATACATAATGTTGGTAGATTGTAAATTACTATAAAATAAGATACAGAATCTGGTTTGTGTGGGAGGATGTTGAAGTTACGATTATGTTTCGGTTTTACTTTTAACTGCTCGCAGTGTTCTCACTTCTCACCCACCACGACCGCTCGCCTCGAGACATCGTACTGTAACACTCCTTATAATGGAGATTGCGAAATAATTTGACATGTCTATTTGCAAAATACACACTTTTCTGCAAGGATAATCTCGTACGTATAATAAATCTTATAATAAGAAGTAGTTTATATAATAGGCGGATGGCCAAAGCAGTTATTCGCTCTATTTCCTATGGAACATATTTTTTTATAAGTACTGTTTTTTTACGAGGGAAAATTTTGTTATATCGTAGGCCGGAAATAACTATTCTCATTGGCCTGTGTTTAGGGTCCGTGAGACGTTACATAGATAGTATTTGTCATAGAATCTTGACTTTGCTAGCTTCTGCCAACTCCAAAAATGGGTTTGTTAGCAATTGTTTTCAGCTGATGTTTTTTTTTGAAAATTGACTTTTAGGATGTGAAACTCTACATACTCTCTAAAAATATGGATTATCGTTTTTTTATAGAATGAAGATGCCATATTTATTTGCTTCTGTTAGTCTGTTGATGATAAATTGTTCCTAGGATGTCGAATTCAATCTAACTGTAATTTACTCTTTATTAATTCAGACCTGCTACTGACGTGTTAGTCCAATCTAGGAAGTAGTTCGTGGGTTGTTGAGGTCTGACTGTCCAACAGTGTTTTATGTTGTAATGGGGGCAAACGGCTTCCTATTGAGAATTCGTGGGCCAAGTGTTTATAGAGTTGTAAACTATTAAATTTGGTGAATTAATTAGATATTGGACAAATTGTTGAAATGTTTGAACGTTTATATAATTTATCGTTATGTGAATGTAAGCAGTTGTATTGGAAACAACCTGTGTTTTAGTTAAAGACATTATAAGGTATATGGTGTATTGTATTAAAGGTTGATTGGATTGAGGATTGGAATGAGAGAATGTGGGTGTAGTGGCTGCCAGAACAGCTCGCGGCAAGGACATGAGAATTATTATCCTACAAGGCTTTTCACAGTAATCTATATGCCTACCTACCTATCTATTCAATAATAATATTACGAACAAAGGAAAGCTGTGTGTATTTTTAATGTCGAGAGAAAAAAAATATTTCTGCTAAATATCATCCAGATAGTGATCCACATACACTGAGAAATTATACATACATAAATATCCACGTCCGCTCCCTATGAAGAGCTAGTGTCGTCACCCAGTTTTTCCAGGCTTTTCTGTCCTAGGCCAACTTCGTTGCCTGTTCCCATTTCATTCCATCGTGGTACAGCTCTGATGTGTACAGCCTCCGGATTGTCATTGCAGGCCTGCCCAGCGTCTATTGCCTTCAGGGCGGTATTGGAGACAGCTGTTGTTGATGCTGTCAGCGGGCATACGTAGTATGGTTCTGAGTTTAGCCAGTTTAGCGAGAAATTATAACATACCAAAACTCAGCCAAAACACTGGATTTCATACAATCGCAATACCCCTTTCTATTCAGTCCTCATATTTTTCGCTCTCCTGTAATCTTGACTTTTCGCCACGTGGTATCTCTGGTATTGCCATATCACCCACGATAGGTAATTTTAATTTACATGTATCACAGGAGTTGACGAATTTTGTTTTTGTACAATGTTTTCCAACTTGTACTCACTTGACATGTCATTTCCATGAGACCCTGATTAACTCATTGGTATTACGACAATCGGGAGATATTTTCCTTTACTCCACAGTCTTTGCAGATGAAGAATTTATCTGGACGTTTTGACCCCGTGATCCGGTATGAACACGCTTTTATTAGTACATCGAAAAATTGTTGAAAAGTCGGTCAAAAACGTTTTAGTTCCTTGGCTAAGTCAGGTTGGCGACTAGTAATAATATTCTCGGTAACCTCAGGTGCAGTTTGGTAGTAAATTTGATTACTGCACTGATTAATATCGAATGCTGGACCTACCGAATTATTTATTCACATGTTTTAAATTATTTATAGCCCACATACGTTAATTTGTGGTTAATGTAATAAATTCGTTTAATTTAATACGTACTAGTGCGTACCCAAATTATAAACACATTTTTCTTAGCATACAGATATGCAAATGTAAATTTGCCTACTACAATTGAGCATTTTACGAACTCTACAGAATTCAAGCTAATTTAATTGTAGACAAACTTTAGGTTAATAAACCATAGGTTATTTCAGTCGAAAACGGAGTGTGGTGTAGTGAATCGGATCAAACAGAATAAATTAAGGTTAGATGTTCTAGTTTTGAGGATGGATCTCGACGAACCTCAAAACCTTCATAGTTGATTTAAAAAAAAAACTGTTTTATGTGTGCGTGTAGCCTGCTGGTAACTACATATTCAATAAGGTTTCTTTTTCTAAGGAACGAAGCGAAAAACACTTTTTTTTACATCCAATAGAAGGGATACATTAAAAATAAAAAATCGTTTAAAAATGAATATATATAATGATATTAAAAATTTAAAAAACATAAAAAAATAAAATAAAAGCCGATAACATTCTGTTCTGCATACTTTTACTCCAGAAAAATTGAAAATCCTTAGATTTGCGACCAATTCTGTGTTTTCCTTAGCCTTGTAAATAATGGGATTTTAATCTTATAAGTTTTACATAAAACAGTTCTACCTCTATATTATATAAACAGAGATAATTCCTCATGATTTTATAACTGACCTAAAAAAATCGTATTGTGATTCGCGTACGTAGAACTTAAAAAAGAATCGAAACTCCCATCATTGTTATACGGAGTTAACTTTACTTCATGAACTAACTATAATAACACAAAGTAATATGTACCGTATGGAGTATTATTTTTTCACCTACATTATTTACTATGTATAGTGTTTCTAATATTATTTTATTACATTAGTATAGAGTGCTCGACCCGACGGTATTATAACTGTATAAAAATTACGAATCTTATCGTTACATGTACATCGTTATCTATCATTTATATATAATCATAAATGTATATTATAAACCTATCATATATTGTTATTTTCTAAGTATCTATACACCTATATCTGGAACATTTCGTTCTTTGTAAACAAATTACACCCATTTTTATTTATTTATTTTCGAGTTGTAATAATTGTCTGATTATCACAAACGATTGCGTAGTTGATAATCAAAACTGTCCTATTTTATTCTTAGCAATTCACTGTGTCAAGTACCCTTTAAAGCGATAATACTAATACCTATTAATTTATGTGCCTATTACAAATTTACTGATATAATTTTACTTGCTAATACCGTTTACGTAGAATTACGAAGCTTTGATTGAGTTATTAAACAGGGTAGGTTAAGGAGTGAAATTAGTTAATATAAATTAAACCAGCTTAGCCTAATGGGGAGAAATGATCTAAATTGTTACTATGTTACATGAATTTTATGAAAATATAGTTAGTCTGAATTTGAACATTTTTGCTTGTGTATTTGTTACATACTATCGTATCTTCAATAATGTTCACTGCATATTGCATACTGGCAGTGAATTTTCTGATGTTCTGACGATGCGACTTCTGACACATAAAAAAATAAACGTGAGCTTGTTCTCGAAATTTAAGTGTATAACTACAAGTAGTTCACGTTATATTATGCATGTTTTATATTAGGTATGTATTATAATAATACAAAGTGGGCATTGAAATGATTTTGTAGGCAATCTATGCTTCGGGGCCTCAGTAAAAATATTAAACTTTAACAGCAATATATTGTTCTAATAATATAATTGTAATCATATTTGATATTGGGAAATCGTGTACCTACTGAGATAATAATGCACCATGCTCTACAGATATATACATTGTAATATAGCATTATCAGGTAGTGTATAGTAGTTTAAGTAGTAAGTCCATACAGGATGCTTAGAATGTAACGAAATAGGTCTTCACCTTGAAACACCTTACTAAGATATCATTCATCTTATTCAATCGTTCTTTGAAATTTTTCATCTAATGTACCACTCCTCTTATATAGGAGTGTGGATGCTTTGTTCTGGTACCAGCGCAAGCCAGATTTCTCCATATCATCTTCATTCCTTTGTTCTCACAATTCCTTATCCATTTTACCCCTCTGCACTCGCCACAGTCTCTCCACAGGAGCCTACTTCTGCAATGTGTTTCTGAGACAAGTTAAATTCAGTCTCAGTTTTTGCCCAACATTAGCGAGAGGAAACTACATACAATGCGGCATTATATGATCTCACTTGGAGGAACACAGGATCGGCGTTTACGTAATGCTGCATTGCGTTATTGTACCTACCTCTCGTTTCTGTCGAGGAAAAACTGAAAAGTGATTCCAACTGCGCAATGCAATCAAATCTAGACCTATAATTATGTAGATGTAGGTATCCCGAAAGTATGTAAATTTTTATTTTTTCATTTTTTTTGTAGAGACCTTTCACGACCAAACGTTTCGAAAGAGTTGCACTGACTTGCCTGCTCAATAATATAAAATTAATTTTGACAAGACGTACCTATAAATTTTTAGTAATATTCTAAAAAAGAGCCAGTAAATAAGCGTGTACTAACTCAGAAACACCCGGTGGGGTAACAAATTTTATACGTAAAGAGTAAATCCGTAGATTACTTAGATTGATAGGCATAGAAATTGCGCAATAGTTGTATGTTGTATTAAATTTGTGTATCCCTTATTTGTTCGTCGCATCTCAATATTAAATTATGCTTAGGAACATCAATCATTGCGAGTATTGTGAAATGATAATGTATTCCTATTCCGTAACACACAATTATTGTATTTATTTGTGCTTAATGCGATAATGGTGTATGCCAAGATATCTTCATGATTTACTTCATTTGATTAGGTTTTCTGTTATTAAGTTTTTTTTTTGTTATTTGGTTTACGTGTGGCGATGTTTTTAGTCAATTGTTTTTTATTACTTCAATTCTTAATTCACCATCACGTGCAAAGTAACATATTACGTACTTGAATGACAGGATGTAGTCAATGAGTACATGTCAAGTAAACAAATAATGCGCATGCAATTTTTTGTAATATCTTTTAAAGTATAGCCATAGTATTTTGAAAATACGAAAAATTGCCTCGGAAAAGGAAGATTATTCAGCTAATACTAAAGATATCATCCTGAGACATCTTCTTCTTCCTTATCAGCCTATCCCGTCCACTCCTGGTTGAAGGCCTCCTCCATCTGCCTCCATGTTTGTCCTGTCCTGTGCAGACTACATCCAGGTTGCACCGACATGTCGACACCGCATAGCATCCCTAAAATGGAAATGGGCAGGACACGTGGCTACATGTGGACTAAAAACCTTCTAAATTGGAGACCTCGAGATGGAAACAAAAGTGTGGGGCGGCCACAGCTGAGATGGAGAGACGACGACCTGGAGACATAAAACATGTATAAATTGGAATACGTTTTACTCTAGCACTTATATTGTAAATTTTCTCGATAAAAGTTAATCCCAAAGGTACTTATGAAATATTCTGAAATATGAAATTATTCCCGTAGTTTGTTAGTTATAATGCTGTAATTTGGTTGATAAAATGTTAAAATAGGCACATCAGTAACTCTAGCGGACATTTTTTTGATAATCGATCGGAAGATCCCATTTTATACAGAGATCCAAAATCAATTTTGTCGTTTGCGTCTTATTTTGCGATTACACTCTCATACAAAAAGTTGAGAGAACAATTTTACTCAAGTAAAACATATAAATAAAACAAGTAATCACTGCATAATATAGTACACAAAATGATACAGAGCATTTCTTAAACTTTGAGACTTTAAATAACCGCTGTAAATTTCTGTTAAATCTCACCATCAGAGACGAATATTCAATCAACAATAAAAAATAATATTATTTAAAACAATCCATTCAATACTTTTGTGATCACTGATTATGTTTAATAATACAAGTTATAAATTATGTGGGGTACCTACCTAATAATAACCGTTGTGAGAAAATAAGTGTTGGTACAAGATTTATAATAAGTACCCAGTGTTTGTTCTTGCATCTCTCTACCTAGGTCAATTTTATTACTGATTATTAGCATGTAAGGTTTTACTTTAATACCTCTGTGGGACGTACAATAACCCGTTTGACCTTTCCTACGTTTTGGAAGTGTAAGTGATACAAGAATATAAAATTTCAACTGTAGACTTATACATATTACTCGTATATAGACGCGACAACCTTGACTTATCGCTTTTTCGATACAATCTTTTTTGAGTTTTAATCAAACCTACGCAACTCTGTCAAATTTTGATTAAATTTATTATTACTTTAATGTAGCCGGTAGCCCAGTTAAATCGCCCTGGTCTGTTATGATCATGAGATTAATGTCCATATCAATCTAGTTGTCATTATCCTCATTACAATATCACAAACTCAGATTGATTAGGTTTATACTATTCGATTATTTTCAATGCTCAGTGTTTGGAGGACAGAGCGTCGCACATTTCTATCATTAGTCCACCTCTTCGTATGTTCTGCGATTTCTCATACACAACAAGCGTTCATTCTTGAGTATTTGGTCACTGCTTTCCGTCCTGGCGACTCTCCTCTACAGATCCTCTTTTTCAGACTTCTTTTCACTCTATTTTCAGACACTCATGTCCAAACCAATAACTACAACTACATACATAGGGTCTTATTCCCTTTATCCTTGGCTGGGTCGGGGGTTCGAAACATCTGCGTATCTTCGCCTCAAGCCCCTGTTTGTTCCGACCACAGTATCTCTTCACACCCTCATCGTTGTCACCTGTTTCTTTCAGATATTGATGCCTGTAATTTCTTCTTTCCTACACCTGCAACCCCAATTATTTAGGAGTCATAGCCAGTCATAGCTCCGGGTCAGTATTCTTCAAATATCCTACTGTCCTTGCCGTCACGTTGTGGATTTCCTCAAAAACTCCTACAAATTTTCTGTCGGGACACCTCTCCAATAACACATTTAATGTACATATTTTCTTTTCTATTACAGGTGACTGACAACCAGACGGTAGTATTAACACCAGACTCAATGGAACTGTTCCAATCTGCAGCTATGTACAATCACATCAGAAGGTTGGCCAAAGAAAGAGATCACTATCTCTCTCATTGGGCTAATCTTGTGGTGGCCAGTGATATCAACTGTAGTGTTAGTGATCAAGTGAGTGCAGTGAGGAATATCATGGTGAATAATAATTGTAAAACCAGTGCCTTAATTAGAGTGAACGCTTATAATAATAGTACTTCCTCAATCAACTCTGATACTAATCATCTAGCCGTGGAGTTAGCTGACTGGAAGGCTAGGCTGAGAAAGCAGAGACAAGAATTGTAAGTAAATTTGTATATAAGAAAATAATTTCTGCATACTTTAATAAGTGGCTTTGTATATGCGGTAATGGTGGAACTTCCACACCGCTGACTGGATTAATGTTATTACAGATTCAAGCTCATGTTCATCCTTGCTCCACTAGGAGATAACGATGTACTTATCACCTAAATACAACTAACAGTAAACGTTTCGTTTAAAATGATATGTAGAGTTCTTTCACACGATTAACCCGAAAAACTACGTATCATGGACCATCTTAAAAAACTCCAATAAACTATTATTTCATAAAATGGTTTGAGTGTATACCTACAAATTGAAAAATAAATTACAGTTTTTCCTCGACAGATACCAGAGGAATGTACATTCAAACAATGTTAGTTGTTTATTACTGCCTCAAATGATTAACCCGTTCCGCCACGTCCTGCAGCTGTCAAAAGTTGTGTATACATATTACATATGCTATAGTTCGAAATCGTTTCATAATGCACCAATTTTTCGATCGTATCGTCATCTGCTGAGGAGTGGATGCGGCATTTGTAGAATCGTCTCGTTTCTATTAAGGAAAAACTATATTGCAGGTACATGAGTACATGGTTGGCGCAGTTGTTGAGGCGGTGGTCTCGGTGCTGACTGCTGACCATGCATTCCACACTTTTAGCCTAGTGCAAGGTGTGCAGGAAAGTATTTGGGTTAGTGTATGCAAGCCCATCCTTTAATAAAGAAAAAATGGAGTGCGAACCGCCTAATATATTGGTTTTAGTACGAATTAACTTGTGATTTTGTTGTTTTTTGTTGAATGTTTTGTACAAATAACCTTGCTTTAGTAGTGTACTATGAACTTCATTGGCTACATTGTGGACTATCTTGTTTTACAAAATAATGTTTGAACAATGTAGGTAAATATTTATTGGAACCCTGTATTGTTTGCTGTGTCGGTCGCGATGGTGCGTGACAGGTGGACCCTATTATATTGCTACTGGTTCCATAACTGCATTAGAATAACCCCACTTCAGTTGAATGTTTTTTATCAGAATCTGTCAACAAACAACAAACCCACATTAAATGGGGAACAGAGACACAACCAACATCCTGTTTAAGCTCAGCATATAATTATATTATCATATCATTATCACTTCTTACCTGTGTGTATGACTAATAAACAGGTTGATATCATAAATCTAAATGATAGATGTATTACTTTATCCTTTATTACTGAAACATTGTATTTCCCATGTCTTTTATGAATATTCCCTCATCTGAGGCGCCTCCTACGTTGTTCTATGTTTACTTATCACAAGAGATATGTATTTACATATTATTTCTTTATGAGAACGTTTATCTTAATTAAATAATTAATCTTAAAACAGATCTGTTAAGGTCTGTGCCGATGTACCGAAGTGCCGGATTAGCGAGACTACTACGAAATGTAGCAAATCCAACGGCTTACAAGAATATTTTATAAATAAAAATGGTTCTATATGTGCCAATCAACCATTAATTTTAGCCTAAGTTTGAAAGGAATTTTACTTTAGTACCGAAAATTGCCACCAGACTCTATGAAAAGTTACGTACAGTTTTTGGGCTTGACTTCGCGGAAATTAACATTCTAGTTTTTCGCTACTAGTATAGAAGTGTCTCTTGTAGTTGACTTAATGCTATAAAGAAGTATAACTAAGTATTATAGTAAATCGGTATCTATTATTCGGTCATTACGCTTCGTTGATTGTCACTGTTGTTATTAGAGTACAGACTGAGTATTTGTAGGTATTTATAAATAAAATATATATACTTTATAAAAAAATACGATATTGTTATTATATAAGATTGTTGTAAAAATATTTTAAACATTTAAGGCCTTGATACCAAGTATGACGTCACAGTCATTAGGGTTCAAAATCGCGTGAACAATCGCATGATAAAATGGTAAAAATATCGTTTTTTCATTTTTTTGGGGTTAATTTTGCGTCTTTCAAAAAACTTTTACGGTTATTCCCTAGATTTTAATTCATATTATCAGTACAAAAAAATACTCCACAACTTACGGGAAACGAGTTTCCGTCTTTCGGAAAAAGATCAGAGCTGTTTATCAATTTTTTTTTTTTGAGAAATCGAAGCAAGATATAAAAAATCTTTTACGATTATTCCCTAGATAAACGTTCAATGCATCTACCTTATTTTGTTCCGAAGCATATTTAGTCACGGTTGTTGAGGTCTCCCGTTTTTAGAAATATTTAAAATGTCGGTATGCATACTCTTAAAAACGTTAAACATCGCGTTTTATTGTGTTTGTTTATGTTTCATATTTCATGCATTATTGATTTCAACGTCCGGCAGTAATGGAGGCGTTCAAGTCTTAAAATGAATTTAAATTTTAAAGTTAAACGAAAAATATTTTTTAACAAGAAACTCTCTGTCTAATTGAATACGTGTTTCAATAGAAAATTTGACACAGATAATATAAATTTGTGGACAAAGAGGACATAATTCTACGCATTATTTTTATTTTATTTTGTATAATACGACCCTCTTCCGCAGTACACCGTTCCTTGAATTTAGGGGAGGATATTTTCAAAAATACCTAGGCATCAAGTAGTCATCTCAACAGATATACATACAGCGAAGGATGGGCTTTCCATCAGGTTTATGAATGATCGTTGGTTGGCCTTTTAATTTGATCACTTTATACATAACATTCACCGATTTCGGCTCATCCATTCGCTGCGGCCGGGAATCGAATCTAGACCAACATCATAGTCCAAGAGCCCGCTGCTTAATTTATGACGTATCTGTTTTTTGATCGAAATGTGGTACAAATGATAGCTTACCAATAGGGTATTACATCGCACTAGGGTTGCCTATCAAAATCCTGCCGCAAACCCCCCTGCCCCCCCCGAAAAAGTCCCTCTTCGCGGTTTTTCGCATTTTATAGGAATATGGTATAGTCCGAGAGCCCGCTGCTTAATTTATGACGTATCTGTTTTTTGATTGAAATGTGGTATAAACGATAGCTTACCAATAGGGTATTACATCGCACTAGGGTTGCCTATCAAAATCTTGCCGCAACCCCCCCTGCCCCCCCCGAAAAGGTCCCTCTTCGCGGTTTTTCGCATTTTATAGGAATATGGTAAGAGATAGGAGAAAGTAGTCAATGACAAAAATAATTTTTGCTAAATTCTCTACAAAAAATGCTAAGTCAATTTTTTCGTAAGACTAGTAGTTTACCCGTAATGGCCGGTCAAAAAATAAGATATTTTTTGAAAAAATAAAAAAAAAAGTTTGATTTTTATCCTTTCACATTCTTCCACCCATTATTACTAACATTTTATGGAAAAAAAATTTTGGCCTGCGGCGCTATATCACTGGTTATTTTATGAAAAACTAAATTTTAAGAATTTTCGTCACTGAGTTTTATTGTAATAACTCCGAAATTATTAGATGTATGAACATAAGTTATAGCTCGTTTTGTAGCTAAGACTATGGTAATTAATTCGTTCTCTGACTATTTTCCTGTAGCTCTTATCAATTTTCAACCAATTTAGTTTAAATACATTTTTTTTGTATTTTAAATGATTTTCGGTTTTGGACCGGTCATTGCGGGTAAACTGCTGGTTCTACGAAAAAATTGACGTGACATTTTTTGTAGAGAATTTAGCAAGGATTATTTTTGTCATTGACTACTTTCTTCTATCTCTTACCATATTCCTATAAAATGCGAAAAACCGCGAAGAGGGACCTTTTCGGGGGGGGCAGGGGGGGTTGCGGCAGGATTTTGATAGGCAACCCTAGTGCGATGTAATACCCTATTGGTAAGCTATCGTTTATACCACATTTCGATCAAAAAACAGATACGTCATAAATTAAGCAGCGGGCTCTCGGACTATCAACTATGTGATGTATAAAATCAGACATGTGAGAAAACACCTTTCAACAAAATACCTACCAAGTACTAATACTAACAATCTCGATGCGATGCCTTGCTAAAAAACCGTTTGTTATTTTATTTGTACCAAATTTTCAACTTGTCGACCTTAAGCTTGTTTATAAATTTAATCAAATCGGTTGTTTTATGGTGAATTATGGGACCATTAACACAATTTATAGATCTCAATGTTACTTATAATCAGTTCCTTAGAGAGACATGTATTCCATAATTAGAAATATATCTCCACAGACACACACATTCGGTGAATAAGACAGTGTCGTAAGACAATCTATACAAATGTTATGTTGTGACTTGTGATCTTAAATAAATCCCCTAAGGGTTATAGGTAGTTTGATAATAATAAGGGCAATATAGAAATGACAACATTGCACCAGTCATATGCCTTCGGTACCACTGTTTTAAAATGTAAAAACGTTATTTCTGCGTAGTTCACTCTGCAAAGCACTGAGACTTAGATCACATGCCTGCACGTCTAGTAGCGTGTATATGTCAAAAAATTAGGATAGATAGCCATCATCGCGTTGATTCTAAACAGGATGTTTAAAACTGCTTCGGTCTACCTCGGCAGGGGCTCATGCTCAGTTAGGTGTATAACATTCTGTGCTCTGTTTTTCTGATACTTTGTATCATATGTATAAATTAATGAAATTTAAAGTAAATTTATGGTCGCGAGGATTTCCGTTTTTTATAAAATTATACTTTCATTTGAAAACGCCTGAGAACAAATGTCTTAAAATGTATTTCATTTGTACATACTATATGTAAGACACATTTTTGTTTTCCATTATAAGTACTGAATTGACCATTGTCGTTCGAGAATCTCCACAATTTTCATTCCATGACAAGACAACAAAGATTTCTTACCAAGGTACCTACTTTCCGTAATAAATTAGTATAGGTTGTTTTATTTTTTTCGACATGAATGTCAGAATAATGTCATAAATATTATCAGGTCTATAGGTATATTGACTTATTCAAATTAGGCTTATTATTTGTATTCAACCAGAGAAAATCTCTAAAAAAGGTATTCTATACAACAAGTTGTTTGTTAACATATAAAAAATTGAGAATTGAATGAGTTTTATCAGAGTTTTGTGTTGTGAGGTCCCAATGTGTAACAAAACATTGAGTAGTACTGGCTCCATAACAAGAAAGAGGTAACTCCTATTTTAACAAAATCTGTTATTTATCAAAAACGTATACGAAGGAAAAATGTAGGAATACATTTTTTGTATACATTGCTCGTCGCATACTTTTTTTAGAATATCATATTTTCATAAGGTAAATTTCTTTTCACACTTGCCTTGGGAGACATTTTCAAAAGCCTGGATTGGGAAAATAAAGGAGTGAAGATAAACAGCACCTATCTGAGTCACCTCAGGTTTGCAGACGATATAGTGATTGTTAGCAATAATGTGAGAGAATTGGAAACTATGACCAAAGAGTTGCATGAAGCATCCAAAATAACGGGCTTGGAAATGAATGTACAAAAAACAAAAATTTTGAGCACGTCCAAGCATAAATTCATGATAGACAATTGGGAAATAGAAACAGTTATGTGTACCTTGGCCATAAGATAAAACTTGGAAAAGAAAACCAAACAGCAGAACTACCAAGACGAGTAGGTCTGGGCTGGGCCGCATTTGGTAAATTGAAACATGTGTTTGAAAATAAAGAAATCCCGATATGCCTAAAAAGAAAAATGTTCGATACATGTATCCTCCCGATGTTGACATATGGCCTAGAAACAATGACACTAACAGCCAAAAGCATACACAAATTAAAGTGTACACAGCGGGCCATGGAAAGACAGATGCTCGGCGTGAGCCTTCGAGATAAAATTAGAAACGAGGAAATAAGACGCCGAACTAAAGTTACCGATATTATGGACCGCATTGCAAAATTAAAATGGCAGTGGGCTGGGCATATGGCTTGACAAGAGGATACTAGGTGGGCACCCAGAATCCTACAGTGGAGGCCCTGGAACAAAAGGAGAAGCGTCGGAAGACCTCCCAAAAGGTGGTCTGATGACCTAGTCCAACAAGCCGGAGGAACCTGGATGCGGAGGGGGAGAAACAGAGATGAGTGGAAGAAAATGGAAGAGGCCTACGTCCAGCAGTGGAGGGAGGAAGGCTGAGGAAGAAGAAGAAGAAGATAAGGTATTTACAGCCGCATACATTAGGATTAGGATATCTGCGAGTATTATATTGACAAAACCTTAGAGCTATTCGCCACGTAAAATGTACGGACGCTCTCGGTATTTTTTTCCTACCGTAAGGATCCGACGATAAAAGCGGGCAATCCAACATATACTACTAATTGGCTATGTATAAGAGACGGCATTTATTTATTGGTAAGTATAAAAACCATTTAAAGTACCTAGTAAAGGAATCGTAGATTGTGTATGACGAATTGCATGAATGTGTGCAGGTTCAAACCCCGGCACTGGCGATGTATTCCACACTTTGCGATATAGGCTTTTGTGCAAGCTGTGCAGGAAAGTATTTGGGTTTGTGTATGCAAGCCCAGATCCTTTTTATAAAAATAAAAAAAATAAACACAGAGAATAATATATCGCGCCATGTTTCGAAACAACACGTGGTGATAAGGAACATTTTGTTTTTCTCAAAGTTTTGCCTTTTGGAGATATCACTTTCTTCAAATTGGCTGCAGACTAGATATCTACATATCTAAATAAAGTAATTCATGCATAATTCATCAGGTGTATTCTTCCTCGTCGTCTTTTTTCAGCTGTTCTTTATGAAATTGTGCTGCTCTTTATTATGTTAATCACACTAGTACCTATATACAGTAATAGTGAATTCTTATATCGCCACCATTACCGACTATGGTCTGATTATATCACAATCCTTGAGAATATATTGAAGGTTAGATGTGAATTAAATTTTCAATCACTGTTACTTATTATACAGCTATCAAAGTAGCCGTTGAATATTCTGTCGAAAAGTGTGGTTGTTATGTTACCTAATGATTATAATCCTTATTGATATATTAAATTACCTAATTATATAAGTTTGAAGTTTATTCTTATATTGAGCTTCTTTACTCTAAAATGAATACTTTTTGAGTTGTTCTTATCACTGTTATCGGTAATAATTTGTATTTTTTCTTGTTTTTTCTGAGATTTCTCAGAACGCATCACGTTTGACATTTGCGAGGCGGCAAAGTTTAAATTCGGATTCAGAGCCTCCAAAAGCATAAGGGACGATTGAAAAAAAACACTTATATTTTGCCCTAGATATGCCATCAAATTTCTGTAGGTACTAAAATGATGGAGTGGCTCGATAAATGACTGTAGTTCGCTGATTTTTTTAAACTGTTACTTAAAACGTTAATTTTGATAGATAATTCACATTTTCATATGCTACTTTTTACATATTTCACAGCCACATTTTTATACTGTTCAACATATTAAAAAATAGTTTCTAGTACATCACGATATATGCATATTCATTTTCTTTATAGAATTAACATTATTTTTTATGAACGTAACGAACTTCCCATGTTATTTTGTTAATTTGTTTGCAACTCTGCATTGTTGTATTGTATAATAATGTTTACCTATACTCAAATACAATGTAATAAAATTAACAGAAATTAACACGGTCTGCGGTCAACCGATGTTATTTTTTCTTGTGTTTTCTGTTATTTGATCGATGTTACTCTATAGGTGTAATCGACAATGGTATTGGTTGGATTGGATATATATTAAATTTTGTATAAAAAATAGACGTTCGTTTTTCCGATACTTATTACGTGATAAGACAGAACATACAGATTCCAAACCTGGATCGCACGTTTGTGGTGTCAGTTTCCAGCAACTAAACTACATTTTTTATATCATTATTCTTAAACGAGGAGACTTTTTTGTACTAAGGAATCTTTTAATTGAGGCACTAGCCAGTGTTTATGCTGTGATTTTTTTATGTATTGATTATGAATCTGTGTCAATTCCTTATTTGTGTTCCAATAAAAATAATAAAATAAAATAAATTTCGTCGTTTTTCACGGGTCTGATCATATATTTAATTAATTATTTAGTGATACGTATAATTTAGTACTCAAACGAATGTGAATTCCCTAGCTTCCTTTTAGGAACTGAAATGCGTAATGGAAATTAGTTAATAAACATAACAACATACCTACCAATAAAATATATTGTTCGTAATTAGCATCTACAATCTACATACGTGTACCGTACATATCTTGCATATATTTTGATTCGATGTACATAGAATTTAATATTATGTCTGTCTTCCTCGTGGCTTCTTTGTTTCGATTTAACTGTTAAATTGTTTTACATTTTGCAGAATTTACAATGGAATACCTAATTAAATTCTATACAATGAATGTACTGTACTATTCCGAACTTTTTATTAAAATGATTTGATTGTACTGGGCGTACCTTGTAACGATTTTATCGGATAATATGATTTATTTCTACGAGTTCATTCCCATTTTTTGTCGGTTTGTAATACTTTTTGTGTTCGTATTGTATCCGTGTACCTAGTTTTATTTTTCATTCCTATAAATAAATAAATAAATCTTTATTGTCCAAAACAAAAATGCATATTAATTACAAAACATAAGACAACCGTAGTGTGCCAAAAGGCGGACTTACTGCTAACGCAATATCTTACAGTCAACCCGAGAAAAGAAAACTCCTATAAACCTCTAAGTAGCCATAAAAACAAATTGAACATGCGAAAAATTGGGTCGGACAAAGTAATATTACTCAGCTAATACTAAAGATATCATCTAAAAATTTAAAACACGGATGAATGAGAATATCTACTAGTGACTTTAGCGGTCAATAAAAAGTAATTCCGAAGTTACCTCTGAATTAAAATTACTGAAACATGTGATTATTCCCCTAATTTGGTAGATGTAATACTGTAATTTGGTTGATAAAATGTTTACAGGTAAGACCCAGTGACTAGCGATTTTTTTTTGTATTCGGCCCCCTTTTTTATTCTAACTAAATTTGTTGCTTACGTTACTATTTTGCGCTCACTCTTAAAGAAAAAAATAAGCCATAGTAGAAAAACTTTTACTCTGAGGATATCACTCCTCAGAGTAAAAGTTTTTAGAATATATAATTGTATGACTTAAAAATAAATAAAAAAAGATTAGCACAAATAATGTCTGCGGTTAAATCAGTAGTGAATTATTATTGTAAATAGATAAATTGTAATATAAACCGTCAACATCCTTAGTATAATTTACAGTAAAAGCATATATTTGCGTTGTCAATTGAATAATTTTTATCCCAACATTTTTTTATATAAAACTAGAAATATGATTCATATGCCGCGCGCAGTATTAGCTACCAGTTAGTAAATACATCATGATAAATGATCGATCAAATATTAGCTGTAGTATCGATTATTTGTTGGCATATCCTCTTTGTTGCGGCTCTTCATATGTCGTGAGGTGAATCTTAACAATCAAATTAATATTTTTGTATCTATAATTAGATATATAGCGTCTTTATGACAATATCATAGTTATAATCTATGCATGCAATACTCATGAAGCTAGAAGTAGTAATCACTTATGTATTTTTCTATTGAGAAGAGAGAGCTATTAAAATGTGGAAAAATATATATTTGTCTACTTTGAAAAATAATATCAGAGGAATTTTTCAAATTTTAAATTCAGGAATCCATAAAAGATATTAAGAGTGTGCATACCAATTTCTAAAAACGGGAGACCTGATATCTCGACAACCGTTACTAAATATGCTTCGGAACAAAATAGGGTAGATGCATTGAACGTTTATCTAGGGAATAACCGTAAAAGATTTTTTATATATTGTTTAGATTTCTCAAAAAAATTAGAAAAACACCTCTGACCTTTTTTCCGAAAGACGGAAACTCGTTTCCCAAAAGCCATGGAGTATTTTTTTTGAAGTGATAATAAGCATTAAAATCTAGGGAATAACCGTAAAAGTTTTTTGAAAGACGCAAAATTAAACCCAAAACAATGGAAAAAACGCTATTCTTACCATTTTATCGTGCGATTGTTCACGCAATTTTGAACCTTAATGCCGTGGGAAATGACTGTGACGTCATTCCTGGTGCCAAGCCCTTAAAGATCTTTACGGTAATGTAACAGAGCAAGGTTCAGTGTATCTACCGTGTTTTTTACAAAGCATATTTAGTAGGGTTGTTTAGATATTTGTTCTCAAAAATACCCTTATGGCGACAAATTGTAACGTGTTGGGTACTAAAATTATTGTTTTGTAACGTACGCATGAACATGGTTCAGTAAATTGTACTCCAATCGTTCAGGACTTGTAATAAAAAAAAACAATTAGGTATTGAAAACGTGAACAATAACATAACAAACTTTATTTACAAGAACAAGAGTGAGTCATACTTTTACGTCGCCGTTCGTGACGATAAGTAGTTGGTGATGGATAAAATAAAGACTTCGAGTGTGTCGGAAATGCAGAATACTTATATGTACCTACTTCGTCATAACCAAGACTCAAACCTATGGTCGTTTGTTTACGCATTGATGGAACACCAACATAAATAATGTATTCGACTCATTCTCGCTGTGTTTTTATTTTTTATTGTTTCAGTGTTTCTCTGATTTGTCATTGCCTGGCACATTACTTGTACTTATTGTACTTATGAAACTGACGTGGCGCTGATCTGAAACTTTTGGTCTAAAATGTTATATTTTTATTTGACTAACTGACTAAATACTGATTGGAGACATTTGCTCTCTGATGACCATTGATCGTGAATCATATTTTTCTCTGCATTTGTTACTAGTAAGTAGTAGGTATAAATCTGAATGTTATCTGGCGAATCCAAGTGTCACGACGGACCTTACGATGACAGAAGAAATAAATAAGAAATAAGTAAATACTGATCCAATACTTCTAACAGAATACCAGCATAAGTTTGTAGCGCTCATTTAGCGTGTCTGATATTATTATGTATTGCTTGCATCCGAAAATATTTTTCAGTTTCTCACATATTGCGACACAAATAGGATGATGTTTGTGTTGCATTCTCACCATTCCAGACTAACACTATATTATTTATAGGCAGATATTTCGGATATATTATTTCACACTTCTCTTTCAACTTCTAAACGTCTGAGAGTGGATTCTTTCAGTGGTTTTTTTTACACAATCTTTTCAAATTATAACACTCACTCACATAGATCACTAATCCATCCATCCATCATCAAAAGATGTAAAGAAATGATCCACCTACTTCCAGTTTCAATCATCGCCATCGTTAGATTTTGTGGTTAAATATTCTGATGAAATTTCTTTCAACTTAATTGGTTTTTATCTCTTCCGAATTTTTCACGTAGGTAATAAATTGCGCAACATGTTTCCAATTTACATTTCAGTATTTTTCTTTTTGATCTCAATTTTGATTTGTGTACAGAATTGATTTATTAGTTTAGGAGAGTCCCTAAATAATTATTTTTGAAAATCACGGTTTATGTTTTGTGAGAACATCGGATTTTCTACATGACGTACTTACATGTAGTTTTCTCAAAGGATGGTCTTTCCATTAGGCTTTTATGGCTGATCGTCGTCTGGTTCAATGTGATCACTTTAACTAACTTTCACCAATTCCAGTCCATCCATCTGCCGCGCATCCATCCATCGGTCTTCTATATCTCATCTAATTGGAGCATGTTAGTTATCTCAGACGGATGAACTGGAATTGTTTGTTAAGTGATCACATTAAGCCAACCGACGTTCAATCATAAGCCTTATGGAAAGTCCATTCTTTGTTGTACATCTATTGAGATAACTTCTTGTTAAATCATCTAATGTTCAGTTGCTAATCGCACGTAATCAAAGTCATCACGTGGATTTTAAAAAGTAAATAATATTTTTTTTCCATTAATTTTGTGATTCACGTCACTTAGACTCAAATGCAAAGTCAGAAAGTTGTACGTTCAAAGTTAACCACAAAGTTCTAAAAAGTTATATCGTTATGTGATCTGCATTGGTAATTCGTATTACGTGATCGAAGGTCAGTACGTATCTACATAGCATTAGCGTAAATTTTGGTGCATTTCACTCGGAAACTATTAGTTTGGTACTGAGGGGAGATTTTTTACCCCTGAAATTGTTTTATCGATAATAATGAGAGTAGGTAAAACAGCACGCAACTTGAACTCAAATATTTACATTTTTTCATAAATATCAAATTTATTTTACAAATAAACACTTACATGTTAATATTATTATGTGCCTATTTATTGTATTGTAGGAAGAGATAATTTAAATAAAAAAATAATAAATAGGAATTGTTACTGGGGACATGACAATTTATTTTCCACTAATAATAATAGGTACTATTTTCTTTCTTGATTGATATATAAACTCATCAGCTCATATTGAGAAACATTCACCTATCCGGATATCAAAGGATTAGACTCACTGATGCACTGGGCCAAAATACAAAAATTGTGCCTGAAATATAAGTATTTAGAAATCTTCTTACAATAATTATTGCATGTATTAATAATTACTGCATTTGTAATGATTATTATTGAACCTTTATCATATAATTTACTTGTCGCTCGATCCCGTTTTAATTTTACGTAGTATAAAGCATACTTGTTAATACCGCATAGCCATTAATACTACAGCTTCACAGCAGCGGTAAAATAACTAGGAAATTATTGGGTATTTAAGTGCATTTCGAGATTAGGTACGCCAAGCAGTTATGCCCATATATTTAAAGTGTATATTCTTTCTAAATGATATGGCCACTTCATATTATGACCTTTTCATCGATTAAAAACAGTTGTTAATTATTTTCGTGGTATTGCCCAATTATTACTCACACATTTACTGTAAATACTCTGATGTTTACTCAGTGTGTTTATTCAATAAAGTCCTACGTAATATTCAAACATTATGATTGTCAATCGTGGCCTTTGGCCAGGGTCTTCTCTCTTTGAAAATATAGACTTTTTGCTCTTTTTTTCGTCTGCAAGGACATTGTCTAATTGTTTTAATGACGTATCGATATTTTGTGTAGTTAAATTATTGTACCGAATTACATTTCCACACCATGAAGCATTCGAATGAACCCACTATTGACGGTGGATCTTAAGCGTTCTTGTCACTTACTTACTGTTATCACATTCCCTATTTGAGAGAAGGGATATTTACTCACAATGGTAACAGCTGACGAACAAATTACAAAAAACGAAACGCGATGTACCTAGTCTATTTTTATAAAGTTGCATTTTGCAACAGCAGAAATAACAGCTTCTAATTCTCTTGTCGGCTGCTGCAGAGTCATTAAATATTCACCACTAAATTGCATCGAGAAAATATTGATTCACGTTCCCAACATTGCATATATATCTCTACTGTGTAGCATCTTTCCATAAAAATAACATAATTATTATTTCATCGTTCACGCTGCCATGTTGCCTTCCATTAGATCGCATTCCACAACTTGTACACTACTTCAGAAGTTAATAGGTAGGCGCTCATTAAGTATTAAACGTGACTCGCCAACAACTAGACGAAAATCGCTGCTACTTTGAAGAATCACGTGTGCACTCTCAAATACTGTATCAGCACGATTGAATGTTGCATTATACAAACCCACGAAACGATAGATACTTCTCCTTCTTCCTGTTAGTAGTAGTACTTCCAAGTAGATCTTCAGTCTCCAGTCTCGATCCCGTGAACAGATTCAGCGTTCTCCCCATCTTTTAGGTGGTTATCGTAAAGGTCGGCGTTCTTCAGGGGTCTCTCCTACGACAAGCTTAGGTATTCTTGTGGGATACATCCTTTCGACGTGATCTCTCTAATACCGTCTTCTTTGCGTGCTCCATCTAACGATGTCTTCAACATTGCAGGTTTTTCGGATTTTTCATCAGGTATCCTGTTTCAGAATATTCTGCACAAGATGGGTCGCAGTGTTTTCATTTTGGACGTTCTAAGAAGTTGTTTCGTCCTTACCGTGTCTGCTCTTACTTCAATTCCACAAGTCATAGTTGGACGAATGCATGTTGTGTATATTTTTACTCTATTTTGGTGTTGCATCACAAACGTGTCAGTACCTACTCGTAAATAAGAAGTAGGTACTTGATTTTTATGTGCGAACTGTTTTTTTATGATATCAAATTAACGATCATATTAAGAATTTTGACATTTCTTCGTCAGTGTATGTGTTATCATTTATTGTAGCTACTGTCAGATCATAGGCGCTAGAATTTTATCAGAAAATTTATATCTTTTCCCACACCTATAATATTATATGACAATTCAAAAACAGTTTAGTGATACTTTACACTACCAGCAAACAATTTTTATCATTTGAACAATGATCCATCTTGTGCTTGCTATTCGTTACTGTTATTTTAATTTTAATGTGTGGTACAGATTTAGGCCTTTCATCTCGAATTCGTAATCGTAATATGCATTCCTGGCGATACGATGAAAGAAAGGGCTTATTATTGTTGTGCATTGAATACATCGGTACAATATCTACTCGGTAATAACTAGTAAGTAACCATTATGAATAATAATATAATCTATTCAGTAAACTGCCTGAAGACGTTAGTTGCGTTGCATCACAATGGAAGCGTTGTTGAGGCGTTTGTTGTGGTGGATGACAGGTTATTCACATCTATCTTCTATTTAACTAAACTATAACAAACTTATATACAGGAAGAAGAAATATCCAAGTAACTTCTTTATGTAAGTACCTATTTCTTTGAAGAAAAATCTGTCACTTTTCATCGGCTTGACTAAGGACACGGAAGTGTTTATAAACTAGTCGCCGTATTCAATAAATTCAAAGTCTGTGGAAGACACTAAACACTGTTTTTTAAACTATAATTTTCAAAAAATCATACTCCTCGAATTACGAAATCACGGACTGTACTGGCAGCTCGCACATCAACTTTAGAAATAGGGTTTTTTAGGGACAATTTAGCTGTATTCAAAAAAGTTTATGGTAATGTGGTAGACATTGATGCGTATTATCATTACGAGAAATATTTTTTTCTTTGAGATTTTCACCTGGGAAGTTTTTTCTTTGTATTAAAATTTGAAAGGTATATAAATTTTCTTTTTTTTCGGTAATCTATATCTACAAGATATGAAAGATCTGCTACGGTAATGCAATAGAGGAAGGTTGAATATTTCCACCCCATTTTTAGGGATAAGATTGTTGAGATATTGGTTCTGAAAAATTTAAAATGCCCTTTTGGATACACCCATTGATGCTAAATATAATTGCTGTGCTAATGTAGGTATCATATAAAAAACTTTTTTCCATGAATATTCTCATATGCCCCTCATTACTGTACCGGCATTGTCTACCACCCAACCAGGTCCCGCCTGTCCGTGAGTGTGTGAACTTGGCATTGTGATTTTTTTAATAGGAGACACAGTTTCTTTATGCAAATGTGTATTTGTACAAATGTTCCGAGTCCAAATTCATTGTGAATTCGACACGTTGTTGTTTTGTTCATTTTCCATAAATTTCAGCGGTGTTGCGTGGATACCTACGGATATTGTTCACACTCGCTTACAAAAATGTTTATCTCCCATAGAAATCAATACAATTCTTTGTTAATATGCAAACAAAGTCATTCAGCATTTTACATAATTTGCTACATTCTTTGGTTAATTATGTGGCCCTTTTTTGACCAGAAAAAAAAATATATATCCCCACAATGGTCTCACTTTTCAAACTGTAGGTATAATTATTTTGCATAATTTGTTTTATATTTTGGCGAATCGCGTGTCTTCTTCTTCTTCATCAGCCGTGTTGCTTTAGTTTCTGAATGTAGGTTCCTTCTGTTTCTATTTTCTTCTGTGTCTACCTTTTGCTTATCCTTCCTAAGGAACTTTACCCACCTCGGATGTTTGCTTCGAATATTAAAAAAAGACCGGTTATCACCTTAAGATAAAAATATGATAAAAAATTTGGTATTTGTGTTTTCAGTAATATTTTGATTTTGTATATTTCTACAACGAATGCTTGCAGATAATAGGAAGAAGATTCTACTGTTAAATCATAGTTGGTATATTGCAGCGGTACATATTATTGTCGGTAGTGTTTAAGAAGCATTGTGTGTTCGCTAGTTTCCCACTGACTTGCTATTGTCTTTCAGCTAACAGTAATTAAACTTACAAAAACACTTTCTTATAAATAACTAACTGGTACTGACATTTATGTAAGTCATACGATGCTAATTATTATATTAGCGTAGACACGGGTAGAGGTATTACTTACAAAAATAGCAATTAAACATTTAGCACATCACTTGAGAGAGATTTTTAATGATTAGCTTCAGAACAAGTAGATTTTTCAGACTTAAACATAGGTATATTAATCCTTCCTTATTTTCTGAACTTTTCGCATGTAGTGTGTATTTGACGCAAATTGCATCGGTGAGGTTCGTCAACCCATCAAGTCGCGTCAAATACCAGAGAGGGCTCAAAGAGGAGGACTCAATGCCAGATCGTAGTGTGGAATGTAAGAAGGGATATGGAAATGATTGTGACGAAAGCAAGGAGTGTGTGTAGTGATTACGTTGTCAGGTGTTCTGTCCTCTCTGGTACCTAATAAAAAAAGTCTATTAGATTAGATACTTATCAAAGAATGTGCGTCAAATTGGCTACTTTTAGAAAGACCATATAATTTGGACCGTACAATTTTCGTTGGTTTCCTGATTTTCACTGTAATCTTAAAGACTCATCCCGGACTTATATATAATGCACATTTGTAAGAAAAAATATTATATTATTTTTCTCTTCTTCAACTAGTCCAGGTGTACAGTCTTTACATTGGAATCAATCCCTTGCAATCCTTCCAAAGCGTTCCACTCCGATGACTTCATTCAGTTCCCACTACAACTTGATACAGCTTTCGTGCAAAAACAATTCTACGATTCCCACGCTTGGGTTTATATTTTATTCATTCACACATACATTCATGCCGAACCCCTGTGTTTTGTGGAGTTGTGTAACCTCTGAATACGAAAAGCACATAAGCAAACTTAATACGTTGCAAAATTTGGTACGGTTTTGTGATAACGCCATCGTATACTTTTTTCCGTTTAACGTTATTCGATAACGAACCCATTTCTTTTAATAAAAACGGTTTCATGCAGGTATTGAATTAATATATCCACCAGCTAGCCCTTATGGAGCACTAGGCGTGAAATTCCATGATTATCACAGGTTTATCAGTCGACATTCAGTGCGGTAAAAAATTCTTAACCTTTTCATTTGGTACACACCTTCAGGATTTTTCGTTTTCTGTTACTGTCCTGTAGCTCTAGCCAACAAAAGTGTCTACTTGATTTTTTTGTAGATTTTTTTTTTCGGAAAATTGATCTTAGGAACCCTCGATCAACATTCCATCAATTTCCAATAGTCGTTTAGGAGACATCGGCCTTTTTGTATAATATTTAGATTTGTAACTATCCATAACTTGAGCAAAAAGGAGTTTAAAATGCTACTTCGTACTGCCTTGGACTGTTCATGCTCAGTTAGGTAGATCACATTCTATGCTATGATTATACATATGTATTCGAAGTGTGTGCATAAATAAATAATGCTTTCTTCCATTTTGTTGTGTTTATCATTTATCACAAATTCTAAATGCGTACAGGTAGTTGACAATTTTGTTCACATCAATGTTATGATTGCAGGACTCCAAAAATCATTGAACGGTAAGAGTGTAATTTAGTAGCATTGTTTTTTTTAATAACACTTTCACTTTTCTTGATGGTACAACATGGAAGACATTGTATCTTCAAAAGAGAGAAGAAAAACTCAATAACAATGGTTTTCTTAGTACGTACATTCCCAAACATTTTAATTACTGCATAGCTTCATATTGTCATGTTTCAGGCGTCGGCAAGTAGCGACACGAGCACCACATTATTTTAATTCTTAACACATGGGATTGCCATAACCTGAATAACTAGAGTGATTCTTTTTTATTACCCCACCTAGATGAACATGTCATCTAAAATTGTATGTGCCACCTACATATCTTCCAGCTTTCTACCCCTATTTCATCACTGTTTTTTCAGCCTTTGTAGTTTTGATCAGCAGGATTCATTAATTTAATCAATCTACGAAGTCTGCACATCTGAATATAATAAAATCACATAAATGTTGAAATCGATATACGTACCTCGATAAACCCGACCTTTGTGTGCGTTACCTCTATTCAAATTGACTTTTTCTATGTGTTTTTCTGTCGTAATTGTAGCAAAAATAATGAAATAACAAAAAGTTTATTGACACCTGTGCATTTGTCTAATAATCTTGGACTTGCTCGCGTTGTTTTATGGTATGCCTCAACAAATATAATAATGTTATAGTTTTCACACTATTTATAATGGTTATACGAGTAATTAATATTGTTATGATTCTCAAATAACGTCAACTCTATTTTCTCTATGGCTAATTCAAATTTTTTACAATTACTGTGTATAATTTAAATTTTATCTGGTATAAGTATCAGTTTATCTCATCATTATTGAGGTTTTACATTGTTTTTCCACGTAGGGATGTTAAAATGTTACGATGTTCTTTTAATCGATTTTTACGATAGAAGAATGAATGACTACGGCATGACCTAAAAGACTGCCTTCTGAGTCTAATTTGGATCGATCATGCCGTAAAGGATTTTGACTAAAATTAATCGGTGAGCGTCTATGAATAGGACATAGGCAAGGACTGAGTTTAGAGACGGACGAATATAGAAATTAATAAAAACATTAAAAATGCGTGAAAGGCTTGTCATCCATCAGTCACTCCAATTTATAAAATCTAATGTTTTCTGTGGAGTGTAGACGATTCGATTAAATAATTGTCAGCGTTTTAACATCCCTAATTTTCTATAAAGTTATCATCGATTTACTGTATCGATGTTATGAACCTACTTCTAGACTCTAGAGAAATTAGTTACCTAATCTTATTAGCCCAGGAAATTTAGCTTTGTAGCGTAGATAATTGTCGGAAAGCTGGAAACTGTTTTAATCCCTTCATTAACATCCAAAGAAGGTTTCTTGAAGTTTGCACCAATTTTCCGCTTGTGCTAAGTACAGGGTGACCCATAAACCGAAAAAATAATGTACTTTTTTCAGTTTTTCAGTAATAACTTCTAAGCTATGCTTTCTAGGAAAATCGTGTCTTTCTATAAATTAAAGTACATAATATTCTGCGTTGTTTGAGCATAAATACTTCTTTGTACCTCAAAAATTATTGTGATACAGGTGAAATAAAGAAATTTATTAAATGATAGATTTAGATATGTTAAAAGTAAGATAATTTAAATTTTACGATTTCATTTTATTGATGTATAGATTTTTCAATTAAAATCTGATTTTTAATACTGTTACGCCACTGCCTAATATTTTATATCGAAAAGAGTATTTTTTTTACATTCATTGGTTTTATTAAAATATCTCCTAAACGGTTAGTGTAAGAAAAAATATTTATCTCACAATTTATCTAGAATAATTTTTCTATATTATATTTGAAAAATAATTTATCTAATTTAAATACTAAGTGAGGTAGAATTGATTAAAAATGGTATATATAAAATAAGTTCATACATGCCGTCACTTTTTGTTAAATTTCTTCTAAACCAAGCGGTGTAGCGTAAATCCATTAAATTGCATTTAAAGCTAAATAAATTTCCGATAAATTAAGTGTAATAAAATTAATTTGGGAGTTGTAATAAAAAAGTACTAGATGATCAATATCAATATTTAGTAAAATAATTCAACGCTTCCCATACAAAATGTTCTTACTTAGCAATGTGCCTCTACACAAAATCAACTTTGATCACCTAGTACTTTTTTATTATAAATCACAAATTAATTTTATTATACTCATTTTATAGAAAATTTATTTCTCTTTAAATGCAATTTAATAGATTTACGCTACATTGCTTGGTTTAGAAGTAATTTAACAAAAAGTGACGGCATGTATGAACTTATTTTTTATATACCATTTTTAATCAATTCTACCTCACTTAGTATTTAAATTAGATAAATTATTTTTCAAATGTAATATAGAGAAATTATTCTAGATAAATCGTGAGATAAATATTTTTTCCTTACACTTACCGTTTAGGAGATATTTTAATAAAATCAATGAATGTAAAAAAAATACTCTTTTCGATATAAAATATTAGGCAGTGGCGTAACAGTGTTGAAAATTTAGATTTTACTTGAAAAACTATACATTAATAAAATGAAATCTTAAAATTTAAATTATCTTACTTTTAACATATCTAAATCTATCATTTAATAAATTTCTTTATTTCACCCGTCTTTCTTTAAACACCTGTGCATCCTGAATTGTGTGCCGTAGGTCTAAACTTTTAATCACAAGTTAGAGAAAATTGACCCACAATTAAATACTTTTAGTAAAATATTACCATAAATACCTGAGTTGGGGAGTTGTTCAACAACAAAAACGCAGAATATTATGTACTTTAATTTATAAAAAGACAGCATTTTCGTACAAAGCATAGTTTAGAAGTTATTACTGAAAAACTGAAAAAAGTACATTATTTTTTCGGTTTATGGGTCACCCTGTACTTAGCACAAGCGGAAAATTGGTGCAAACTTCAAGAAACCTTATTTGCATGTTAATGAAGGGAATCAAATAGTTTCCAGCTTTCCGACAATTATCTACGCTATACCCCCTTTTTTAATGTTAAAACACCGGTCTATATCTGCTATACAATGTTACGGCTGTAAATACTTCACTTGATGATAACCTTATACTTAAAAGGTACTTACTTTTATTAAATGCTATAGATTCTAACATCGCAGACTGGTCTTGGTACAGTTCTAACAAATTTTACGTAAAAATACCTAGGTATATTTTCACAATTAATTTTATGGTGATAAGTGTATCAACCAAATTACAGGACTATATCGAACAAACTACCGTCATAATCTCGTACGTCAAAGTTTCAGTAAATTTCAGAGGTAACTTTGGAATTATATTTTACGGAGAAAATTTCTTACCGATGGAGTCACTAAAACATTCTCATTTATCCGTAAGTCTTAGGAATCTTGGTAATCTATGACTCCCAAAATAAAGATCTATAAAATGCAGTAATTTTCGTTTATATTGTACTTCCATAATTTCAGGAGTTACTGCTTATTACTTCTTGTGATGAATGTGTTAAATGATTTGAATAATTCATTCTTCAATCATCAGGAAGCTTAACATTTGTCACGTAAAACACTTTCTATAATAGTTACGTGACAAGTAATATCACTATGAATACATTTTCTTGATTTGGCGATCGTAACGATAAGTTGTACCTGTTACCATTCTTGTACCTTTGCCAAAGTCCTTGAATGGGTATATTAAAAAAAAAAACTGTATTCACATTTTAACAATGATGTAGTCTCTCAACTAACGAACAGTGTAAGGTGAGGATGCTGGACTTATGACCAGCCATCGGTTGGTTTAGGTGATCACTTTACTCTCAATAAACGTTCACCATTCAGCCCTTACCATCTGTGTGTATTCTTACACCTTTTTCAGAGTGTAGTATATTATACTCTGAAAAATTCAGTCATACATAGTAATAATTTCTCCTTTCTCTGTGTACGGTACAGCTACCGTACAATATCGATGTAGACGGCTGTAGTGTAGGGCTGGTCTGCTCTGCGAAGCGCCAATGCTTGTCGCCGCCTTGCGTCGGGGAACGTCTCTCTATTGCGCCTGTAGACAGCGGTGGATACACGATAAACGGGTTGTAAGGCCGCTCCGTGTCGTCCAGGATCCGTGTCGTCTCTTTTACTCGTTCAGGGGGCGCGTCTGACACACGGTAGCAGGTTGTAAGGCTGCAGCGTGTCGTCCAGAATCCGCGTCCTACTCGTCTTCTTCTTCACCCGGCAGCTCGTCTGCTTCTTCGCCCGGCGCCGTCCCAGGTACGATCTCTACCAGCCAGTGAGGAGTGTTTGCTGAGGGCACCCAAGGTCGCACCGTCAAGCGGTACTGACCTGCGACTTATACCAGACAAACACACACACACCAGTAGATAGCGATCGCTTACCACCCTTACAATAGTCACTACCCGCTAGCGGCGTGATATGTACTAATTAAATAGTACAGCTCACTGCAGCCATTCGGTATCGCGCAACTATTTGCAAGGCAGCCTGCGGTCCGTGGTGAAAGCGATGGTCAATGTTGATGAGCTGCGTAGTCCAATATCCAATCCGTGGTAGAGGCGAAGGTGATCCAAGAGAAGTCCAAGGTGAGTAGTAGAAGAGAAGGTCAGAGAGATGTAAACAGCGTTGTGGTCGGTTCAAGACTGAGTTTATTTTCCGTTTGTACTGCTTATATACTATTTCTGTGTGGTAGGGGTAGCGCGCGGGTAGCGGGGAGGTACGCAGTCGTCGTACACGGCCCGTGCGCCGTGTACGCACGCCTGTTTTTGTGCTATAAATCCCTCGGTTTTTTCGCGCGCCGCCCCTAATAGCATCCGTCTCTCGTCGCAGACGGTCGACTGGCGATGCGGCCACACACACACAATTTAACACAGGAAAATAAATCATACATATTACCCTATGCACGGGCCTCCTAGCGACGGTTACGTATATTTGACGTTCTATTTATTGGTCTGTGGAGGCCCGTGCTTACAAAACTACATATTTCAATACATATCAGCATAATTATAATTCTATAGCCTACTGTACGTACTTCGAATATCGTATCTTGTAGCTGCGGGTGTTGGGGGGGAGTATCATCTGGATCCCGTTCGATACACTCCCCCCGTGAGGGTTCCCCTTACTAGTCTGAGAACGGTGATCCGTCGACGGTCTTGGCTGCAGGCCGAGTGTGGGTCCTGTGGGCTGTCTTCACTCGTGCTTGCTGCGTCTGTCCATCGGCCGCTGGAATCACCTCCTCTGCACGATGAGTCCTTCGAGTCATGTCGATACCTTCGCCTCCGGGCCATGGTTGAAGCACGCTCGCGTTCTCGTCATCGCTGCAAGTCAAGGCTGCACTTCTCCTATGGGGGCCGCCTGTGTCATGTGGGTCCTCTTCTGGGCTTACTGCGTCCGTGATGCAAAGTTCAGCCGGGCATCGTGTGTGATTCACTGCATAAATGGGTGGTGACGTCACTTGTTGTGCCAGGCTCGAATCTCTCGTCACTGCGCGTTGCTCGCTCGGTGTGTATTCGTCTGTCACCGCAACATTTAGTGAACGAAGAATACTGTACTTGGCGCGTTCTCTTCGTGCCGAGCGAGTGGTGGGTGCGTCCAGTGCGACGCGTTGATCATCTGGTGGGGGTGTGTCTCCGGCAGCAATCATAGGTGGAGGCATCACTCCTTTCAAGGCATCGCCCAGCTGGTATGTGTCTCTCACAGCAACAGTAGTTGTAGAGAACAATCCTTTTGCCTGGGTAGATGTATCCGCGCCTCTTCCGACGCTCTGTTCGCCCGGCTGTAGCACGTTCCTCACCGCAACAATAGGTGAAGGCGACGTTTCCCTAGCCGGACTTCTGTTGTATGCGCCCTTCTCGACGCTCTTTTCATCTGGTTGGAGTGTGTCCCCTGCAGCAACAATAGTAGGTGGCATCACTCTTCTTAAAACATCACCCTGTCGGTATGAGTATGTGTCTCTCACCGTAACAGTAGGTGAAGAGAGCAAACTTTCGTCCCGGGTTGATGTCACTGCGCCTCTCCCGACGCTCTGTTCGCCCGGCTGCAATACGTCCCTCACCGTAACAGTAGGTGAAGGCGACGCTTTCCTAGCCGGGCTTCTGTGTACGCCCGTCTCGACGCGTTCTGCGCCCGGCTCGTGTGTGTCTACCACCGCAACTTCTGGTGTAGACATCTCTCCTTTGTCCGGGCGCGTTCCCTGTGCGTCTTCTGCGATGCGTTGTAGCCCCGGCTGGTGTGTCTGTCTCACCGCAACACTAGGTAGACAAACTCTTCTTGCCGGGCCGGATTCACTTCCGCCTTCTTCGACGCGTCGTGCGCTCGGCTGGCATGCGTTTCCCACCGCAACACTAGGTGGGGACGACGATTCTACCGCTGGGCTTGGTTCACTCGCGCCTTCCTCGGCGTGTAGTACGCTCGGCCGGTACGCGTTTCCCACCGCAACACTGGCGTAGGACAACGATTCTACCGCTGGGCTTGTACTGTCTTGTTTGCCCGGCTTGTGTGTCTGTCTCACCGTAGCACTTAGTGAACATAACACTCTTCTCGCCGGGCCGGGTTCCGATGCGCGTTCTTCGACGCGATGCTCGCCCGGCTTGTTTGTGTCCTTCACCGCAACTTCTGGTGAGGACATCTCTCTTCTTGCCGGGCGAGTAGGGGTGACTGTGGCTGGGATATCTTCCATTGGCCCGTGCATCGTCCATCCTAACGATGTGCGCGACTGAATCATGGCAGCTCCTTCCACTTCCTTCACCTCTCTAGTTGTTAGCAGGTGTGCGTGGTCTTGCCCTATAACCAATAAGGGCTTCACCCGCACACCTGTCGTCAGTAGCCCCTTTCTGGAGCTTGCTGTAAACAATCCTGGGATGCCTAGTCTAGCGATGGTGGCGGCGTGAATTTCATATTCGTCTTCGTCGCCTCGCACTCTCAGCTTCACCCTTCTCGATGATTCGATGTTGGATCGGTTGATTCCGATGACCTTCAGTAATCTCCCGCGTCCTCGCGCCCCGATCTCGTCGGCGACGCTCTCTTCTAGGAGGGTCTTCTCGGCTGCCGAGTCCAAGAGAGCGTACACATCCCTACTCCCTGCCGGCCCGCTTACTCTGACTGGAACCATCGGTAACATCACTTGGTCGTCCTTATAGAAGGTGCAGGCGATCACGGTGTCCTCGGGTGTGACGTGAAGCGTCGCATGGTGCGGCCGGCCGCATCCTTCCACTGTACACTTCCACCTACACACATGTGACGTATGTGCGTCACTTAGACATGAAAAACATAGTCCCTTTTCTTTGGCGTAGGCCCACCGTTCACTAACACTTTTCAATGTCCAATCACGACACTTTGCACTGTTATGTCCCGTACGCGCACATATTACACAGTTCTTCACAGGCCGTCCTTTAGCCGGTGCGACCGCGGTCGGTTCAGCATGTCGGGGGGCCGTTTCAGCACTTGGCCCCTCCTCATCGTCCCGGTCGTCCGGCTCAGCATACACGGTCAGCACTGTTGCATGTTTGCGCGTCTTGGGTAGTCTCAACTTCCTGGTGAATCCCGCCTTTGTCATCGAGGAGCGCCATCCTCGATACCACTCACACAGTTGTGCGAGGGTTGGTGATCCTGGTTTGGGGGCCACTGCATTCATCCAGCCGGCGGCCTCCATCACTGTCATCTTCGCCAAGAACAGCTGCAAGATCCTGGGATTTCTCAGCAACTCTCCATCCTTCACAGGGGCGAGGGTGGCTACTGCGTTCTCAAGCAGCAACCCGAACTCGTGGACTTCGTCGAGACTCACAGCATGATGGGTTCTCTCTGGGAATCTCTGGACCATGTCTCGGACGACGCTTTCGGCGGCATCAGCTCCTCCGAACGCCTGCTCCAGTAGGTCCATGATCTTTGATGCTGCTCCCGGCTCCGCCCAGTACAGCGTCGGTCCAACCGCCCGCTTGGCCTCCCCCCGTAGAGCGTTGAGTAGACGCACCCTGTTTTCGCCGTCGGACATCCCAAACATCTTGGTGGTGTCTGCGTAGACCAGCCGGAACGCCTGCCACTCTGCGGGGTTTCCATCAAAGGGTGGTAGGTCCTTGGTTCCCGACTGCCGCGCCAGGATAGCGTCCCTCCACCTCCGGTCAGCTATGTCTTCATTGATGTAGCCTGGCCGGTTGTTGTAGAATCTGTCGTAGCCGCCCGGTAGATCGTAGAACCTCTCGTAGGCCTCCGGACGCTCGTTGATTCTCTCGTAGCCGCCCGGACGATCGTAGTACCTCTCGAACTCGCCGGGCCGGTCATTGTTTCTCTCGTAGGCGCCTTGGTTATCACGAATCCTCTCGTAGCCACCGCTGGGATGATCTGGGAACCGCCTGTAGCTCTCGTAGCGTTGGTCGTAGTCCCTCAGGCCTCTCGGTGGCTCAGCGTCCGTGATAGGCATCGTGCTTTGTCCTCTTGTAGCAGCTGCAGTGGTTGTTGTGGCGGGCTGCGTTGCATCTGCTTGCGTCGGGGCGGCATGCATAACGGCGGTATGCATTGCGGTGGCCTGCATCGTGGAGGCTTGCGTCCCGGCGGTACGCGTCGCGGCGGCGACCATGTCACTGTGGGTCTTCGCCAAGGCGTCGTACTTCAGTTGCAGCTCTGCCATCTGTTTCTGCATCTGCTTGAGGGTCTCGTCTGTGCACGTTCCACTGGTACCGGTAGTGCTCCTCCGGTCACCATCCTGGCTGCCTTGTAGGGTGACGTCTGCATCGCTGGCGCCATCCCGTTCTTCCTCGTCTCGTGCTGTACCCGATCGCAGCGACATGGGCATCTCGCGTCTTCTGGGGCAGATCCGCGGTTCGAAGGACCAAATGTACGGTACAGCTACCGTACAATATCGATGTAGACGGCTGTAGTGTAGGGCTGGTCTGCTCTGCGAAGCGCCAATGCTTGTCGCCGCCTTGCGTCGGGGAACGTCTCTCTATTGCGCCTGTAGACAGCGGTGGATACACGATAAACGGGTTGTAAGGCCGCTCCGTGTCGTCCAGGATCCGTGTCGTCTCTTTTACTCGTTCAGGGGGCGCGTCTGACACACGGTAGCAGGTTGTAAGGCTGCAGCGTGTCGTCCAGAATCCGCGTCCTACTCGTCTTCTTCTTCACCCGGCAGCTCGTCTGCTTCTTCGCCCGGCGCCGTCCCAGGTACGATCTCTACCAGCCAGTGAGGAGTGTTTGCTGAGGGCACCCAAGGTCGCACCGTCAAGCGGTACTGACCTGCGACTTATACCAGACAAACACACACACACCAGTAGATAGCGATCGCTTACCACCCTTACAATAGTCACTACCCGCTAGCGGCGTGATATGTACTAATTAAATAGTACAGCTCACTGCAGCCATTCGGTATCGCGCAACTATTTGCAAGGCAGCCTGCGGTCCGTGGTGAAAGCGATGGTCAATGTTGATGAGCTGCGTAGTCCAATATCCAATCCGTGGTAGAGGCGAAGGTGATCCAAGAGAAGTCCAAGGTGAGTAGTAGAAGAGAAGGTCAGAGAGATGTAAACAGCGTTGTGGTCGGTTCAAGACTGAGTTTATTTTCCGTTTGTACTGCTTATATACTATTTCTGTGTGGTAGGGGTAGCGCGCGGGTAGCGGGGAGGTACGCAGTCGTCGTACACGGCCCGTGCGCCGTGTACGCACGCCTGTTTTTGTGCTATAAATCCCTCGGTTTTTTCGCGCGCCGCCCCTAATAGCATCCGTCTCTCGTCGCAGACGGTCGACTGGCGATGCGGCCACACACACACAATTTAACACAGGAAAATAAATCATACATATTACCCTATGCACGGGCCTCCTAGCGACGGTTACGTATATTTGACGTTCTATTTATTGGTCTGTGGAGGCCCGTGCTTACAAAACTACATATTTCAATACATATCAGCATAATTATAATTCTATAGCCTACTGTACGTACTTCGAATATCGTATCTTGTAGCTGCGGGTGTTGGGGGGGAGTATCATCTGGATCCCGTTCGATACACTCTGTATTCAATATATTGGGATTGGGTGTTAATGTATTTTTCTATTCTGTGTTTTATTATGTTTTGTATACATAAGGTACACTTGACACCAGAATAAACATATTTATCAATTCATCGATTCCACAGCGTATTTCCTAATGTTGTAATTTGAAGAAGGAAGCGCCTAGAGAGGCTTAAGAGATTTAAGAATCTAAAGGTTAAAAGATCATTTGATTTGGTAGTATCACAATAGTAAGAACCTTGGCCCATTGTTAAATACTGTATTGTATTATTGTTTTGGTAATGTGATATTGAAGTTATACAAAAGCAGTAAAATAAATATTACTAAGAGTTATACATACTTGTTTAAATCTAATTCAATTGATTCAATCCACTTATGCAAGTCGATTTACTTCGACTGACTATATTTAGTGGTCATTTCTATACGGCCTTTCTCAGTTTAATGTTGTTTCAAATAATTTATCTTGTGCCCTTCAGTTTACCTCCTAGAAACGCATAGAGGTCATTAGGCATGGCCTTTCAAAGGTGTTTTGTTCAATGCTTATTATTTCTTTCTTCCAGAATCCCATGTATTACATGTCTCAATCTTTTAGATAGATCTCAATTTCATGTAATCAGATTTATAAAATGTTCCTTAATAGGTATATTTTGTCGTTGGACCCCTTATCGTTAGACCTGTTGGTCATTTTGTCGTGAATATTCTGTCATTGGACTAAATTTCCCTGGACATTTTGTCGTAAATCATACCAGGAGATTGGCGACCAATCCCGTGGTTGTCAAGTCAAGACGAGCTTTATTTGTGAGCTTCAGGATTTCCGATGACCAAAAGCCCAAATGAACAATAATGTATAGTTTATTGTATCCCGATTTTTATTGAACAATTAATGTAAATGTTAGGGTTTGTGGGTCCGTCCACTTATATCCTACAGTAGAACAAATAAATGCAAATTCAAAGCAAAGATTATATGTAAATATGGTATGTGTGACATTTGCGTGCAAATTACGAAAACCCGATATCAAAGCATTTAAAACCGCCAGACGGAGACGTGGAAATTTACATATTAATAAATTCTGTCTGTTCTCAAAAGTAGTATGCTGTCTGTCATAGCGATGTCAAAAAACTTGAAAAGTATCAATTAAGTAACTAGTTTCTCTGAAGTATATTTACCTAATTATTTTTTATCATCCCTAGTCCTCTTCGTTAAGATTGTGCAGAGTTTCGAGTGATGTCGCCATTCTCCGGTATGTCACCTCAAAATGTCCACAGACATTTAGAGCAACGACAGAATATCCTCGACATAAGGTTTGCGGGTCATAACGTCCAACAAGAAGAGATCCAACGAGAAGAGGTCCCACAACAATAGGTCTAATGACGAGAAGTCCCACGACAAAACGTCCAATGACAAAATGTATTTACCTACCACGTCTTATTCTGCAATTGCCCTCCTCGAAATCGTCGTGGAAATATCTGCTCAATTCCTGATTTTAGGCCTACCAGCTGATCCTTTGGATGACTTTAGGAGCATTTTAAGGAACATTTTAGAATTTTAATTACGTGAAATTGAGATCTATCTGAAAAGTTGAGACATGTTTTAATTGCGAATGTACAGGAAAGAAATGATTTGGACGGAGATCAAAGTGTGGCGCCTACTTCCGATGCGACTGTATATTATGTAAAAAATACAAACAATGGATAATTAAATATGTATTGTAGATATGCAATGGTGAGTTTATCATCTTGCGGCACTCTGGTCATCCAACCGTGACATACAAATATACAATTATGTATTATTATGTATGAATACGTATCGAGTGTCTCAATCTATTCTATGTAGTGCTAGTTAGTAGCGGTCAGTCTGACTTCGCCCGGTTACTTACATGAAAGACTATTACTGGGTATGCAGAGAGAACAGTACGCCACACCGCCCCCTTATTCTTAGAAACCTTTTACTCAACACGTCTGACCTTGAGCAACTGATTAACATGGTCAAGCCAGTGGTTCGTGAACGGCCACTCTTCGTTTTTTTTTTACATATCTCTCCTTTCGCCCATGTGTGTTTTTTTGTTATGCTTTCATCATTCATCCACTTTACCCAAAGATGCAAACCCAACAAGTAACTAAAATAATATCTTATTGATAAAAGGATAACGTAAGTAATATGTACTATCCGGGCTTGGAGGCCGTGGTCGATTGGTCGCTTGGGGGTCCAAGCCGGGATAGTACACATTACTTACGATATGATGACTCTGGCCGTGAAAGCCTCCGCACATACCTGAGACTCCGTAAGTTGTGACGTTATTATCACTTTCTTGTACCTAATACTATATTCACGTCGGTGTCGATCACGTTAATCCAAGAATTAAAGTATCATTCATTTGTTTTAAATAGACTTCCGATTGGCTGATAAAATTTGAATTCGATATCAATTGTCATATATTGGTAGAATACGAAATGAAATACCTAATCTACATATATGTTACTGTAAGACCTCGAACTAGGGTAAATTTAAATCTTTTCCTGGATGTGCCAATCAACTTTTGTCGGTCAATCCGAAGATTTACAAATAAAACCTGGAAATTACCAATACACGGGTTTTACAGTAACCTACGAGTAGTTACACAAACTTACATACAAACATTGGTTGTCTGTTTAGTTTAGAATATAATTGTTATACATATTATGGAGATTATCCTACTTTACTTGTTGTACCCACATTTCTCATTACGTATGCTATACCAATACCTCATTAATGTGAAGCATATGTGTATTATCAATACTAATTATTCTACATAACATATTAATACACAATAATATGTTATGTACCAAAACATGTGTTAATCTTATCAAACTGTTAGTTATTGTTATCATATCAAGTTTTTTTTTTATAATGGTGCTATCAATTACGATTATCAATATTTACAATTATTTGTACGAATTTAGAATTTTTCAATGTTTTTTGTAAAAGACACATCGATGTTTAATTACTATGTTTATCGATCTCATCTGGCGTAATTACAAAAAAGAACATATTAATGTACAGGTTTAGACCAAGTTAGATTACTTTATGTTATAGGTACTGTGCGCCTTGCTATGTCTCAAAAGTACCTGAATCTGTGATATGAAATATGAAAAAAAAAATAACTCGGAAACCTCCGCGGAATCGCGTACTACAACACTAAAGTTTCATCTAGATTTTTGCATACCACTCCTTCCTACCCCACGCCTATACCCCTGCGGGTGCTGGGATTCATCTCAGCTACACCGAAAACTATGGATTCGACACTAATATCGATTTTTTAATATAACCCCTTGCCACCTTCACCCCCTTCCCCCTAAAGTACTTGGGTTGGTATAGGTACACACAAGCTCACACCCTTTAAAAAATCTAACATAAACTTAAAATATTATCACCTCTTTCATTATGTGCCAGTGAGTCATTATTTTTACACACTATTTTCTTTTTTTACAGGGAAGAAAAGTCGGAACAACTCGCGGAATGCAAAGAAGAATTGGACCACACGCGAAACGCCCTAGCCAAATTGAAGAATGAGAGTCAAGTTTGGTGCACCGAGGCCAGGAAGACTGCAGTCTACAGAGATGAAGTGGATGCACTTCGGGAGAGGGCGGAAAGAGCTGATAGGTAAGGCATAATGTCCCTTTATAACAGTTTGTTTACCGGTGCAGCGTGAGCAGTTTATTGCGAAAGACTACAAATATTTGTAAATGTGTTCTTCATCAGTCATATCTCCACTGCTGGATATTGGTGATCCCAACGCGTTTCTGAGCTTTTTTTGCTATTCTCGATCATGTTCTCATTTATTTTGTGTTTATTATTGGTTATTTTGCTTCAATCGAAATTAGTCAGGATGTTTCAGTTTCAGATTAGCTGGTTGAAATCGAGTTGGTTGTCCAGTAGTCCCCCACTTTTTTTGTATATTTTTCGAGTGCCTCGTAAAAGCCACGTGTTATATTGTACCTACATACCTACGTCATTTGCTACACATACGCCGCGATTGCATACTACATACCTACTCGTAGTAATAAGATTTTCGAGTTTGATATATGGGGTAATATGTGCACCAATGGTTCTTGTGCTAGTTGTGTATCAGCGTTTTCCTTATTACATATCCCATAGTTTGGCAAGATACCAAAGCCGTTATTGCTTATTCTAAACTTTACTGTTTGCGGAGATAGTTTCTATTACTCAATTAGTAATAAAAGAAATGAGAAATACTATATTTGGTATTGAATATTTCTTGACATTAAAATTTCGTTGATCGTGTTAGTAATTACCAATACTACAAACAAAATTCTAGGAGATATATGAATAGGCTGCGGAATGACTTAGAAATTACTAGATTCATTCTTTTGAATTTTATTTATTACTAACACCATCAACGAAATTTTAAAGTCATAAGAAATGTAATACTTTTACACATTATTTATTAAACGATTACCATTTGATTCAGTTATAAATTTAATTGTAATTATGTCATTCTACAGTTTATTATAATAATTTTTATATAATACGTTGTAACAACAAATAAAATTCACTCATTCATATTAAATGAGCAGTTACACTCATAATAACATGAAAATAGAAATTTTTACTTCAATTTCTAGGCTATTCAAGTACCAATGTTGATATTTTGTTATATCATACAATTTGTAGGTTTGTAGTGTAAACATTTTATCCAAATGTTGATAGAATGAGTGATAGGAATTACATATAGAGAAATAACCATGGGAACTGTTGAAGTATGTTTTTAAACACACACATCAATTACGGGTTACCCCACTGTTGCTAAATGCTGTCACGGTGTAGTAGTAGTACTGGGTGATTTATTCGCCTTTTAAGACTTATCATACATTAAATAAATAAAACCTGTAGGTATTAACAAAAAAATCTTCAAGAGTTGCAAAACAAGACATCAGTTGTGTGCTAAAAGGTGGACTTATTGTAAAACAATATCTTACAGTCATCATTTACATTTGCTTCAAGACTAAAAAAATCTCTTCAAAAAGAACAATCATATACTCAGTTTACACTAAATATTAATTTTGTTCTCTTTAAAATTGCAGGCTTGAATTGGAAGTACAAAAATATAGAGAGAAACTCGTCGATATGGAGTTCTACAAAGCGAGAGAATCCGAGTTGAGAGAGGACAACAGGGTGTTGATGGAGACGAGAGAAATGCTGGAGGAACAACTGCAGCAGGCAAGGAGACGAGCGGATAAAGGAATGGACCTGCAGCATGAGATAGTCAAGATGAAACAGAGAGAGAATGATGTAGCCTTAGTAAGTAAACCTTCTCAAAACATGTACATTATGTTTTCTAAGACGCAATATTGATTCCACTTTAGTACGTCATATCTAGATTGAAGGTGTGTCTTTTATGTCTAATCATTGTGTGCTTTGATTTCTAATTGTTGAATCAGTTTTATCAGTGGTAAACAATGTGATTAATCCTCATTCAAATTGAAAAACACCAATTGTAACAATTAACAAACATTAACTAATCTTGATTTTGTGTATTTATTGCAGGAAAGAGATATGAATCAACAAAAGATTCAAGAACTGATTGAGGAAAATGCTCATTTACAATATATTATCAAGTCAACATTAAATAACAGTAACCCCAGTCACAATAATCATGATGATGGCTTCGAGTCAAGCTTCCATGGGTCTGAGTCCGGGGACAATAGCCTCTCAGAACAACTCACCAGCAACGCACAGGCAAGGGCGTTAAAATTAGAGCTGGAAAACAAGAGATTACATTCTACTATAGAAACGTTAAAAGAACAATCCTTCCACGAATCTAGCGATAAGTTTTTAGAGTTGGAGAAAGAAAAGAAGAAATTAGCATTAAAATGCGAACAGCTTCAAGAAAACTGCAGCAGAATTAGTCAACAAAATGCAGATTTAGAAAACATATTTAAAAACGCTTTAGAAGAAAACGGTAAATTACAGGACACGATCGACAGTCAAAAAAATAATATCGATAGAATGAACATAGAAAGGGATTCAGATAGGAGCAAAGTTCAAGAGTTAGAGAAACATTTAGATTCGGTTATAAATGATAAACAGAAAATTAAAATGTTATGTGATTCCATTCAGAGGCGGGCCGAGGACCTTGAAAGATCATTGGAAGTGAAAATAAATGAAATAGAAGTCCTCAAACCCATTGCAGAGAAGTCAGACGCTTTAGAAGAAAAGGTCAACAGTTATCAGGAGAAGATTGTGTCCTTAGAAAAAGAAAACACTACCATGGTGAAAGACGTTGCAAAATTAAGAGAGACTGTTGAAGAGAAGGATAAGATCTTAGATAAACTCAGTATAGAAAATGATGTTAGTAAGAAAGAAATACATAAAGTCGTTAAGGAAACTGAATCAATGAAGGTACAGGTCGCCAAGATGCACGAGATCGAAAAGAAAAGCCAAGAACTTATCTCACAACAACTCATGGATAAAGAAACTATTGAAGCTTTACAGAAAGATCTCGTCGAAGAAAAAGTTCACTCGGACAAAGTCAAAATGTGTATGGAAAAACTCGGACTCAATACGTCGGAGATTGTTAGAAACGAAATTGTTCTAGAAGATATCGTCGAAATTATTATGAAAAATAATGATATTCAAAACGTTATCGAAGATGTTAAAAACAAACTTAACAAAGAAAACTCTTCCATATGTAATTGCCAGAATAATTCCATCGAAAGTAATAAATTGCAGCAAGAACAGAAATCCAATATCTTCTCGCAATATGAACAGATTTCTTCAGAGTTATCAGCGTTGCAAACTTCGTATGACCAATGCCAAGCTGAAAATGCCAAACTTCAAGTTCTTACATCAACGTTGTCGTCACAAAATACTTCGCTAGCATCTCAACAAATTACCCTTCAATTAGCTAATAGTCAACTTGCTGTAGAGAAAGAAGATATCATTAGACAATTAGATTCATTGAGGTCTTCCCATGATAATCTGTTGAGAGACCAACAATCTCTTCAATCATTACATGAACAACTTAATTCAGAATATGAATCAATCGTAAAAGAACGTGAGTCATTAAAGTTTACCACAAGAGATATGAAGGGAGAATTGAGAGATTTCAAAGAAGAAAATGAATCGTTACAAAGAAAAATCTCAAACTTAACAGAAGAGACGGAATCGTTGAAAATAGAATCGAGAAATTTGATCAACTTGAGGAAGGAGCATTCAAAATTGAAAGAAGACTTTAGAAATCTGTTCTCGGCCAGCGATAGATTGAAGAACGAATACAGACACTTGCAGGAAGAGTATAGAAATGTCAGAACAGAAGCCAGTCAACTCAAGTTGAGGAATACTGAAATGTCCGGAGAACTCAGCACCAAAACCGACATCACTAATGGACTGGAGTTAGAACTCAATAAGATCACACAGAGATGCGAGGTAAGAATTACAAAACTGTCATAAAATTTTTGTTGTATTACACGACTGATGTAATTTTTGCATCAGCGAATATCTTTCTTTAACGTTTTGCCAATTAGAGCTATAAACAATTATGTAATTTATAGTAGTATCAGTACTTTTATATTGCACCCAATAAAGTTTGAAACTAATTAGGCTGTTGTTGTCTGACTTTCTTATACCAATTAGTATCGATTGAAGTCTTGCATAATAATCTGCCTAATGATTGGTATTTTGCAATAGTCGAATGTTTGTTAACTTTGTTATCTTTTTTGCAGATGCTGATGCACATGAATGTTACATTAGATGCAGACCGGCGATCCCTGATGGACCACGTATCCTGTCTTCTTACTCAGTACCATGAACTGTTGGCACATTCGATGGAAGACAAGCAACATTACCATCAGGAAGAGAAAATGTTCGCAGACAAACTCAACAACCTGTGCCGACAAAAGGAGAAACTGGAAGAAAAAATCATGGAACATTACAGGAAATTGGATAACTGTACTCCCAAAAAGAAGAGTTTTGGATCCAACTTAGTGAAGAGAGTCAGAAAAGCCGGATCAGACTTGATAAGTAAAGTTCCAACGAGACACGGCAGAAGGTCGTGGAGCGTAGACGAAAATACTAAACTCAGTCAATCACAACCCACTCTCCAAGGATCGGAATCGGGAGAATCCGATCCAGGCAATTCGGAAGAAGCTGCCGCTAATTCAGATAAATTGAGTAACAACTCCAAAGAACAACAGGATATGGTGACGTCGGCGCCGTCCGTTTCTAGTTTAGAATTACCTAGACAGAGTTCCGACAGCTTTTCGAGGAAGCTGTCTCATAGTTCCTTCCATGGGTCATTGGGTGGCGGGGACGACGCACTTATTAGAGCGTCGTTAAGAAGGCGGCAGCAGAACCACACAAAACTGACCACTAGTTTATTAAGCGGACATAGGAATAGTTTCCAAGGTTTCGAAGCTCCCGAATCGTCACACACAAATGTTACAGCGGCGCTTTGTAGAGCTGGATCAAGAAGAGCTGTTTATCTCGCCGAAGATAACTCACAACCAAGCATATCGACATCTATTGAGACTGAACCAGATCTAAAAGGAAAAGTATCACCGGACAAACCACAAACATCGAAAACATTTTTAGTTTATAACAGAATATCGACTGTAATCGGCGACGGTGCCAGTCAAGCGCATCAGCAGGCTCAGTCGGATGTGAGGAATCATAATATTGTCAATCAGGACTGTGGTAAAGTGTCGACACAAGTCGAAGTGACGTCGAAACATGACGACAAAGAAATCAAAGCTTCAAAAACAAACTCTAAAGAAACGGCTATTTGGTATGAATACGGTTGTGTGTAAATACTTTAAACATATTAAATAAGTGTATTATATTTGTATTACAAACTGTTTTTATTAATTCGGCGTGATATTTGTGAGCTTAGTGTTTGTGTTTGGTATTAGAATCAATTTTTTGATGAATTAGAAAATATATTGTACGTATTACGAAGATGCTGGAATCTATATGATTAAACTATACACCGATGTTATACATTTGGTTGCATTGTGATACATTTTGTATTAACAGAGCTGCTCGCAAAAAATAACGTCAGATCTCACTTGTTTTAAAAATGATTTAAAATTTTTATTTGTCGTGTTCTTTGCCGGGAAGGCAGCAAGTATACAATGAGAACTCCAACATGTTCTACTATTATATTCAAAATCGACCAATCGCATTGATGGATGATTTCTCATTGGTTTGAATTTCAATTTCTAAATTCAAAATCAACCAATAGCATTAATTTGTTAGTTGCTATTGGACGAATTTCAAAATTAGAATGCAGTGTGAAGTGATGCTATTGGTCAGATTTGAAAATTAGAACATGATTTTCAGTTTTTTTTGAGATTAGTAAAACTGGCAGCTCTGTGTTAGATATTAGAAGATTTTGTGCCTTGGTAGAATGATTATAGCACTTTATTTACAAGAGACAAACATGTTGAATGCTAAATGCTATACACAGATTATATAGTGTGATATTATTTTTATTAATTGACTAATTTGAATTGATTAATTAATTGGTGTTAAAATATTATTTCTAAAGCTTAATAATGTACAAATTTTATTTTATTTTGACGACAATAAATTAATAAAAACATGCATAATTATATACCAGGTCCCACACTGTTGTATGCTGGTGATACATGGACACGGCTGATGAAGGATGAATCAGGATTGAATGCAGGGGAAATGAGATTGTTAAGGAGAATGTGTGGAAAATGTTGAGAGATAAAGCGATCAGAAAATGAGTAACTTGAATGAACGTAAATAAGGTGAGATGGTTAGGACATGTAGAGAGAATGAATGATGAGGTGTAAGGAAACGCAGCCGTCCAGGAACCAGGGTGACCAGTTGCTCAGTTTTGAGTAAAATGAATTGTGTGTGACGAATTGCATGAATGTGACTGAAGCAAAAAGTGTGTGCAAGTATAGGGAATCCTGGCGTTCTGTTCTCTCCGCCTACCCTGCGAGGTGTAGAGAATAGAATAGAATAGTTGTATGGAAGATAGCTTTTATAGGTTTATAGTTCCATTATATAAATTTCCAGTTGACAAGTTCAAATATTAAGTTAAATTTTATTATTTAAATTAAATTTTAAATTGTGTACTTATTTAGACTAAAACTCTAAAGTCCATGATTTGTTCCATCCTTTATACATTTTTATTTTTTGACAAATGTTTTCTGTAATACTATGCATAATATAACTTAACATTGTATCTTTTTATGTTGTTTTAATGTCACAATTTATTTTTTATGAGAACTTCTGATTTTCCGAAATGTCGCAGTTGGATAACAAGTTGTTATCTCAACAGATATACGGTGTAGGATGGGCTTTTCAACTGTATCAACTCAAGAAATATAGAAAAATACTGGCCCAATCTCAATCATCTTCTTCTTCTTCAGCCCCGTGTTCTCCACTGCTGCATATAGGCCTCTTCCACATTCCTCCATTCCTTTCTGCTGTTTGCAGCCAGTTTTTGCCCCCTACAGCGGCTATGTCGTCGGACCACCTCTTTTGGGGTCTTCCAATGCCAGAATACCATTGTGTCAGGTTGAGAGATTCTAGGTTCGATGGACTGTGATTGGTGAATGTTTCTTAAGTATAAAGCGATTATATTAAGCCAGCCGACGATCAGTTGTAATCCTAATGGAATGTCCATCGTTCGCTGTATATCTGTTGGCATAACTACTTATTAATTCTTTGATTATCTAATTTCAGTATAGATGGTACATCACATATTATTTGATTCACTTATCACAAAATATATTGATTTGATGAAAAATCTAATAAATTATACCAATATTACGTTCTTGCCATTATGTATTAAGAAATTTTCAATACTTGAAAAGTAAATTTTGATAAACACAGATAGTTTTCTGATAATACTTACATGTATATTGATTTGCTTTCAAATCATTTTGCATTCAAAACTGTAGAATTAGGAATGTTAAATATCCTTGCAATTGGTAGAACATTCAAAACTATGAAATAGTCGTGAACCCGTCGATTTGGTAAGAAGATTAGTATGGAAAATTTTTGGGACCTGTCGAACTGTGACAAGTACCTACCATCCAAATACGTTAAAATTTCAATGCATCAGTGGAACAATTTGCAATTTGATACGATGGCATTTTGCTGTAATACAGTTGTTTCATTCCTGCAACTTCTTAATGTTCGTACTAAGTTGTCCCTAGCCCCACCTTAAACAGGACAATGTGAATTCCCAAATTTATGTACCTTACAGGTGCAAAGCTACTTTAGAACATGATTCCCATCGAGTTACCTTTTGGATAAAATGATAGGTATAATAGTGTCTAATCTGACGTAATCTCATAAGAAATGTTAGCACCGGCTTACCTTGTGCAGAAATCCACCCTTCGCCACTGGTGCCTTAAGTCAATTTTCGCGTGACACTTGAATCCACTCTTAGCAACATGGTAGATATTACGTATGTAGAATTAATATCGAGCACATTCCTCTCATTTTTTCATACTAAATAGTGAACCCCTTTCTCCATACAGATGCCTTTTTACCGAAATATTACCCATGTTCTGTCGATTGTGTTAATATATAGCGCTCCTGGTTCTACGTTTCGATGAATTTTGTATAGGTCTTCAGAAATGGGACATTTTCTACAAAGTTGTACAATTTCTACAACACACATTCATTCTTTATCGTGCTTTTTTTTGTATTATATTATTATAGATTATATTTTATTTATTACGAGTGATAATACTTATAAATAATAGTAATCAAAGGTGGCTACTCCTTTGTTATCAACCAAATGATTATTTTTAAGGTACTCTATACATCTTAATTTAAGAATAAATATAAATCTATACATATTACATACTTACTTAACTCGGTGATTTAAAAAATGTGCTTTTTTTTACTAATTTGCACTAACAAATACTATGTACTTAAATATGTATTTTACTGTTTACTAAGACTCCCCGCGCACTATGCAGCCAGGCTGCGCAGCCAGGCTGTGGCAGCCAGAATATTTGCGCAGCCAGTTACAGCAGCCAGTTAAGCAGCCAATCGACGACTATTCGAGATTCTTCATTTTTATTTTTCATTTTTTGATAGTTCGGAACCCAAAATACATCTGGCTGCTACAACTAGTGCGCGGAGATAGAGGGCAGCCACATACATTCGCCTACACACGCTCTGGCTCACAAGCTGGCTGCTGTGCAAACAGGCGCGTCGTATTGGCTGCCGCAGCCAGGAATTCGTGGCTGCCTAGTGCGCGGGCCCCCATACAATGTCATATGTTTTACTGGCTGCCGCAGCCTGGCTGCTCAGCCTGGCTGCATAGTGCGCGGGGGGTCTTATGTACTTATATCAAACTTTACTATGGAGTTTATTGAATTTAATGTATTTATGAATGCCTTATTATAAGTAGGGGCTGGAAAATAGCTGTGTTATTTATCGGGAAAAAAGTTGTGTTATTTTTTTAGAAAAATTCATGTTATTCTGAGGGAATTTTTTTGTTATTTTTTGTAAAAAGTGGTGTTTTTCATACATTTATGTCATCAAAATGGACATTAGGTATTACATAAATAATTTAATCGATCGCTATCGCAAAATTTTTCAGTCTCTACTTATAATCATTGAAAGAATAGTTTTACAAGTTAAGTCAGTTTTTAGAATGTATTGGAAGCATTTAAAATCATGTTCGTAATACTACATGTCAAAATCATTTAATTGCCATGTGTAAATTGCATTTTAAAATCGAATATCAACAAATTGCATTTAAGATTAATGATATTTACCTAGAGTCATTTAAATCTCAAAAAACAGACATTTTACAATCATTTGACATGTCTAATTGTTTGTTATATGTATGTTTTTGTAAAATACATATCACAATATGTTTTACCTCCATCTATATGAGGCTCTTTTCGGTATGTTTTCAATACTCATTCTATATTGTCATTAGTATTAGGAGTTATCAGGCAGGCAAGTATGTCTGATCTGAAAAATATAAATCGTATCATCTTCTATACATTCAATATAACAAATTTTCTGAAAAAACATTTCCATAGGCCCCGTGCACTTTGCTCTACGGATTAGAAAGAACCACGCATAAGCCAACTTTAGGTATTTTGAGTTTCTTGTGCAATTTATTTTTAGTCATCATATGTAACCCCAATGCTCCATGCGAATGTATGGAATCATATGGGCGACAGTAGATGTTTTTTGCGATTATCTGTTTCAACTTTTTGGCTTATGCGTGATTCACCTGTATTTTGTATATTTTCAGTCTATAAAGCACAAATACTATTAACTCCTATCACGTAGTTATGTATTAACATTTTGTATTATAACTACTTTAACTAAAACCAGTATTTCTCTACCTGTATTATATTAATTTACTTTAATCACGATTGATTGTATTATTTTCTATGTTAGAAATGTATTATGATCATTATTAGTTTCCTAGAAATACTATAAATAATATTATTTTATTATTTATATCCAATAAATTATACAAAATCATTTACTCACTGTTTTTTATTACATGAAATACTTACCTAATTAATAATGACTGCAAAAAAATCAATTAAGACTCATACTGAATGATGGTCAAAGTTTGAATTAAATAGTAGTAGCTGTAATGTTGTGAAGTATGTAGTCCAAGATGATCAGATGTTACCAATTATTGTAACTGTGTTTTTATTACAAAGGACAAACTTAACAAACACACATCTTGATATTCAAAGTTTAATGGGACGCTTATTCATCAAAGTTAAACTAGTCTTCTTCAACTTTCTGCAGACTCAAGTCTGTTACTGCGGGATTTTCATCCTGAGAAGCTGAACTCCAGGTATCTTTTTATCGTATTTGGGCTCTCCCTGGTTGATGCTGTCCATCTAATGTTCCATGCAGAACTATGCATATTGGATTTTTATGGAATTCTTTCTCTGGATGTTGGTACCAGTATCATTGTCAAATAAGTAAACGAAATACTTTTGAAGAACCACGCTTATATTTCCGCAAGCGACATGTTACAAAATTCTATTTTTGGTAGCTCGTGTCAAATACTATCAAAAGAGCTAACAAAAGCAGAATTTTCTGGCATTACATTATTCACAAGTGAAGAATAATGGCGAATATATTATAGAGTATTGTTGTTTTACAGATATGTACGAGGGTTTTGTGTGATACAAAAAAGCAAGAAGTACTGCGATATTGTATTTGAAAAACCAAGTGACCTCGTACTCAGTAATACCAGTTGTTCCGTCTCCGTGCAACTGGGTATGACCATTTGAGAGAGGACTATTAATCATTAGCAGTCATTGAAAAAGTTGACTAGTTTTGTTATAAAAAGGAGTGTTGAAAGAAAACACAAACACCTCAACTAAATAATGTATTAAATGGTAACTACTTGTATGTATTTCTATGTTCTATATTATGGTAATACAAAGTTGATTAAATACTATGATATAATAGAAAGATGCTAAAAACAATGCATCATTGGTTTTAGTTCTATCACCTAATTAATGGACTTTGGAAACGAGTGTCATATTCAACTGTTAATGTTGTATTTTGGTGAAAAAGTTAACTTGTATATCAACCGTTCAATAAAATCAAGTGGCAGTATCTTTTATTGCAAAGTCGTAACAATGTCTGAAATAGGTAATCTAGATAGTAGCTGAGTGTATGTTGAGCATTGTTACTGAATAATGAATCATTGTTAAGAAACTGAACAAAGCATAACAGAAAAGTACATGGTTGGCGCAGTTGGTTGAGGCGGCAGTCTCTCGAGCGGGAGGTGGCAGGTTCAAACCCCGGCGCTGGCGATGTATTCCACACTTTGCGATACAGGCTTTTAGCCTAGTGCAAGGTGTGCAGAAAAGTATTTGGGTTTGTGTATGCAAGCCCAGATCCTTTTTAAAAAAAAAAAAAAAAAAAAAAAAAAAAAAAAATCTTAAAATTATATCACAAATTAAAATCAATTGAATACAGGTCAAACCTCAGAAATTCGGCTGCGGAATTTCCGCCCGTGTGTAGCTAGCCGACCGAATACAGTTTATATAATACCATAGGCTTTACACACGGTGTGAAAATTCAGCGACCGAATTTCCGCCCCGTGTGTGGAGAGTAGTCGCATTGCATACATTTTCGAGCTTCCGGAATCTGCGTACCGAATGTTAGCAGCCGAATTTCCGTCTGTGTGTAATGAGCCTTATTTGGTATTCGATACAACGAGATTTGACCTGTATTAATTACGTAAATATATGTTAAGTTTAATTACTAATAGTATCAATATCAGTCTTCAGTTCCCATTGAATAACTGGCGGTGGTTTCTTGTTTATGGAAAAGGATATTCCTCCGACGATGGCTTTGGAACCGGCCCTGATATCTTGAGGAAGGTTCGACATTACACACTGAAATATAACACATTCAAGTTATTTAAATAACAACAACACGTGGTATTTGCATCGGAAATGATAAGAGATAGGGTAATATACAATGCGTATTAATGTGCATTGTTAAGATGGTGAAGCTTGGTGTTTTCTATAGCTTGAAACGAGGAATGTTAAAGGGAATACTATTTAGTTATTTCAAGGAGATTACACCAGCCCAACCTTAAACAGCTTTAATAAGAGAAATATATTTCGATCTTAGCCAGGAGATGATTTTCAATAAACATGCTGCATAAAAGCTTTTCATAACTATACTAGCAACACTTGCAGAATTTCGTTAGAAATGTCATTGTTGCCAGCACATAAAATGGTAGCTCCAAATCGATCAGAGACTATATCATTCTCGACAGAATGTAGACTAAACAAGGGTTATCATTTCGATTATGTTTATTAAAATGAACTATAATACCTTTGGTTTTCCAGTACCAGCACTAACGTACCCGATACACATGGAAGGTGTTGTATGTCCCCAGAGAAACTCCCCAGTTCCATCCGAAGGATTGTGTCTCAAACCAATCACTCCCCCCAACTTATCGGGAACATCCCACAAAAAAGGAGACTCGTAAAACTGCTCCTTTAAACATTTCGCTAGAGATGTGGTCGGACAGGAATCTACTAAACTTTCAGCTACATTCTTGGCCAACTGTGTTCTTATTATATGTTCTCCACAACCGGATGTGCAAGACGCTACAGATGGTTTATTATTGTTCCCCGCTGCAGCCCAGACACCGCTTGCGAAAGAAGCTGCTTGACCGACACGACCTTCGTGTTTGAGGGCGACTCCTCCAGAACTGGCTCCAGCGGCAACCGCCCCGTTCGAATCGACACATATGGCTCCTACAGTATCCAATGGACTAAATCGTACGTCATATTGCTGTGAATATCTTTTTAACTTTCTTCTGCAATGTTTGAAATTCCTGAATGCTTTCGCCGACACTAGTTTACTGTCTTCTACGATTTCGAGTCCTAGACGTTCGGCCCATATCTTTGCTCCTGTTCCAGCTAATATACACGGTGGTATTCTACCGAGTGAGAGATTTTCTTCTTGTTTTTTGCACAAGTGTTTTGCGAGTGTGATTGGGTTGCGAACGTTGGCAACCGCTCCGCAAGCACCGAAATGGAGAGTCTGTCCATTCATAATGGATGCGTCGCATTCCACTCTTCCCTCCCAACTGAGATTTGAGCCATAACCTGCATTAGTCAAGCCACTATCTTCTAACACAATCAATGCCGCTTCCACAGCATCCATTGCACTCCCATCTTGTTGTAATATTTCTTCAGCTTTTTTACAAGATAGCTGACACAATTTTTTATATTCACTTTTCAGTGATTCACTGTGGTAACCCGCCCCTATAAAAAAACAGTAAATAATGTGTGTAAAACAGTTGCCTACTTTTAATTGAAATAGTAAAAAAATAGAGACTACCTACAATTAAAAATCTGAAATACATATCAATATATACATGAGGATTAAGAACACCTATTATGACAACATACAGTGAAAACAAATCGTGAAAACTCACCACAATGTACAGCAATAAAGCCAGACATTATAACCAATCATTATTTTTTAACTCCAAAAGGCGTAGTTCTTTGTATGAAATCTTCAAATAAAAGTATCACAAAGGTCGACCAAAACTTCACAACGAACGAAGTATGTTTTTAAAGGTAATTTGCTATTGAAATACAAAACTGTCTACGTATATTTGACCGTGCAACATAAATAATTTTCCTTTGTCGATGTTACATTTTTTCCACCTTTCACTTCGTTTATTTATTTTTGACAGAAAAGAATAATAGAAACTGACGGTGTTACCAGATAAAAAATTATGATTAAATGACGCAAAAATCAAATCAAATTGAAGAGACAAACGTTATTTAGGTATAACGCAAAAACGACTTTTATTAATTGTGTAAGAAATGCATACTTGAATAAATAACAAAAGATATCGGTAGATTTGTAAGATCGCTATTTTCGTTTTAATACGGAATAATTTTATTTCAAAATTTCCTCCAAGCAAAGGCGTACGAAGAGGACATCTATTGGTGAAAACTCATAAACAATTTATTACAACTTTTTCTACTGATCTAAAGATGGCGCTAAATTGCGCTGATTCTACTCTATGATAGATGGCGCGAAACAAGTACGGATAACCACATCTATTGGCGTGTTTTATAAGCTTCATTCGAATGTGGGCGCTGTTCGCTCGTATCCTTTCTAATAAGAATCTTTCCTCTCATTCTATTCTATTACGTTACGTACTCAATTTGTACTCGCGTAGACTCAAATAAATTCAGTACAATTTTAGATACGCGGAGGATGGTTCTACGTTCGTCGCTTCGCTGTACGACTCTTGAGCACATTTCATTCTGTATCGTGTAAATATTTGTATAATCAAATGTCACTGTGATTCGATGACATATTGAAAGAATACAACGTGTTTTGTGAATATTGCTACAACTTGTCAAGTGTTTTATTAATTAAATTAAATATTATTGTGAAATTTTGTGTTGTGTTTTGGTTTGCATACATAGGAGCGGAGTACTACTAAAAAAGGAAGTGTGTTTATTGTATATGTGTGTGTTATTATTATTATAATAAATATATCTGTGTGTTTGTGTCGGCAATCTCTTTTTACTCAACTCAAAAGCCGAGGAGATTCGAGATAATTTATCCATCTGGGTCGAATAAAAAGGCAACAAGTAAGAAAAACACATTTATATACAATTACCATAATCATGAATGTTGTTTATTTTATTGTAAGCATCCACTGTCCTGCATAATAATTATATTATGCGTTATTACAGAATTTACATATTTATGTTGCATTGTTTAGATCATAATTGTGCTTTGTGTACCTACATATTAATATATTATAGTCGCTGAACAGGTATTATAGTAGTGATTGATTCATGGTAAATCCTTCGGAAATTTAGGTAACGTGACTATTTGTTATTCTTCACATGAATGTGTTATTCTTCCAATGAATGTGTTATTCTTCAAATGAGTAAGATATTCTTCAATTATTTATTTCTGGGATGATTTTCCTTGTCGGTGTATTTTTTTGGGGTTAAATTAAATACGGTTAAAAAAAACTAATGTAGATATTCACACAGCATGTAAACAGAATCTACAAATCGAGTTTAAATAGCGTATTTCCGAATCGAGGAAAATAATTAGGTATTAACTGAGTATTTTTAATTATTTGAAGATTTCTGAAGTGAATGTATATTCACGTGTGTAAGTAAGAACGCGAATATGCAAAAAACGGAAACTTAGATATCTAATCGCGAAAAACATCCATGGCCCATTAGAACTTGGGTTAAGCTCTTTATTATAGCGATAAGCTCATCCTAGATAGAGGCAACTGCTTATTTTTATTGTAAATGTATATTATCTTACAGTGGCGGATCCAGGATTTCATTTTGGGGGGGGCTGAAGATTAAAAAAAAATTCCCGAGAATTTTTTTGTTGACCTTTTTTTTTTTTTGGTCCTCGCCTAAAATTTTGAATCCTGCCGTAATCAACTGATGACCTTTTTTTTTTTTTTTAGGTCGTCGTCTAAAATTTGTTGACCTTGACGCCTAAAATTTTGTCGAGCGGGGGGGGGGGGAATTGCATTCACTATACTACATTTTCAGTTTAGTACTCAAGGCACTAGAAACGTCACTCAACATTTTGGGGGGGGCTAAGGGGCTAAAATCCCTACATTTGTTCTATATGTACTACTGTAATCCATGGTTTTGGGGGGGGGGGGGGGCTTCAGCCCCCTAGCCCCCCCCCCTAAATCCGCTAGTGTATGTTTTGTGAGAACATCGGCTTTTTTTTCATGCCGTAGTTGAATACAACAAACCCGATGGAAGGTCCATCCTTTGCTGTGCGTCTGTTGAGATAACTGCTTGTTGTATTCAACTACGGCATGTAGAAAATTCCGATGTTTTCACAAAACATAAATTGTGATTTTCGTAATGATTTCAATAGATGCATCTAAGGCTGAAATACAAATTTCAATGAAAAAAGCTCTTGTAGAGGATTAACTGGAAGCCAATAGCATTACGTGTCATATTTAGGTATAATTTTCATACTTCTATGTATTGGTATGTAACTAAATGGTAACTAACTAATTTCATGTTGATCTCTTTCAATTAGATCCACGACTGTCTTAGTTAACGTTTCTTTCATGATCTAATCCAATTTTATCAATTTTTGCAATATCGTAATTAGAGAGTGGACACAGAACTAAAAAAAAACATCGATAAAAAATACTCGAGCTTCGATGTTTCCGTTCTTTATTCATACAACATGTTTGAAAACGATTTTGTTGTACATTTACGTTATTTTTTTTATTTTTTTTCCGCCACTCGTTAAATGAATATTCGCAGTTATCCTTTTTTGCCTCCTGCCAACACCTTCAGCCTGTTATAGGTGTATGGACACATATGACTAGCCCAACTCCAATAATTCTGACTGGAGAGTCTGTGGACGACATCGGTGACGTTGGTCTACTCTTTAATCTACACCTTCATTTTCCTGTCTATTAGTACCTAGCGTTTTCCATGTCTTCTGTGTCACTAATGATTTGTGTAAAAATCTCTTCGCGTAACATAAGTCTCACAGCCATAAGTAAGCACTGGGAGAATACAAGCGTCAAGGAGCTTTTTTTGGTATTTAGGAGCTTTCGGAATATGAGATACTTAATTAACTAGATTTTGTATTTTACAGTCTGTTAATAAAGATATGATCTCGCATTATTTAGGAACCACTTGTTTGCTGGAAAAAAGGCATTTTTTAAATTTCTACAACTATTGTCACTATGGTTACAAAAAAGATTCAAATTGGACCATCATCGAAAACCATATCATTCTTGACAGACTGTATGCATCACTATTAAATATAATACAGTAATCGAACACTCAGTTAATGTTATTAAATTCTCAATAACAGCATTATATAACAATTATTTGTATTATTATTTTAAATTAATAATAATGAACCGACTTCATCTTAACTGTTTCGCCTTTCACTTTTTTTATTATTATTAAAACGGCAACGAAATTTACTATTATTTAATTCTGCATCTCGTGACGGTAAGTGAATCGTTCGTGTGTTGCCATGATTAATAAAAAATAATATTAGTAATTACCTTGGTGTACATTTGACATTACAGACATCGTGGCAATACTGCAATCACTGAACGAGGTATGATAAGATGGTATAAGAATGATATGCTCCGAGTAAAAATTGCAACTTATTCAAATTTTGTGAAAGACTGTAGCGCAAGATAAGAATAACGTAAGCGACAAAGTCTATTTTAACTATAAAAAAAGGAGCGAATATAAAAAAATCCGCTCGATTCACCGCGTCTTACCTTAAATATTATATCAGCTAAATCACAGCATCGTATCTTGTGAACTACGGGAATAATCTCAAGTTTGAGTGTATTTCGGAGGAACCTAACTGTGAAATTATATTTTATGGAGAAAAATCTAATTGCTAACCGCTAGAGTCACTAAAATATATTTTCATTTATCTTTAGTCTTAGGATGATATCTTTACATAGTATTAGCTGAGTAAATCTTACTTTTCACGACGCTATTTTTCACAAATCATATTTTTAAACCATTTAAAACAATTTTATACCATTTTCCGTTCACGCGTAATTTGTGTCTTCCCATAATCATTGTGATGTAAGCCATTTTGCTCAGTTGAGTGCTTCAATAGATATTAAGAGGTAATTTTACTTTTAGCACCCTATTCTTTCGATGACATTATTTTAATCGATGCATCTACTTGATTCCATATAGAAGTTATACTTACACATAGATATATAGGACTTTTTGCAATGCGCGTAATTCCCCTTTTTTACGTTTTTAGTCTTTTTTGTATATACTAAATATTTTTTTTAGATGCAGCATCACCCGTGAATCGGATGCAGAGCCGTAATAAGTAAAGTATAATTTTAGAAGTGAAGTATTTTTTCCATCTTTTTAGCTATAGCTTTTAAGAGAAAAAAGTTTGATGGATATTTTATTTTGCCATGCAAAACATATAATTTTAAAGATGAAGCTATTTTTATGGGTGCCTATTTGTATAAAAAAATTATGACAACCGGATTGTATAATAAAGTTTGAATTAAATGTTTTAATGTTTAATGTTAAAAATTAAAATGTTTTATTACTTCTTGCGAGATTTTTGCATTTTAATTTTTTCCCCCGAGATTTTTTCCTGACACCGTATAAAGTCGATAAGCTCTCTCCAGTGAACAAATGTTGTGATTTATGTATGAAATGTTTATATGTCTCTGTATCTTGTTCACTAAAAGTGTAAATAAAAAAAAATAAAGTAATTATTGTTCGTCAAAACACGTGAAAATTTACAAAACAGTATTAGAGTGCTTCTAATTTGTATTTAACATGCATTGGACGAACAGTGCTCAAAATACTGAGATTAAAAATAATTAATGAATGAGAAATGAGAAAGTTAAAACCAAATCCTCGGTTACGAGTTATAACCACGTAATTGGGAGGGAAATCTTAAAACCACAACACTACAGAGATTAATAGAGATTTTTTTTTAAATGTATACTTAATTTATATCCCTTCATTATTTATGTTAATGAGCTCCTACTGAAAACTGAAACAACGGAATAGATTTAACTGCATTTTATTTAATTAATAAGACGACATTTTTATCTTTCCTTTCTACAGAAATACTACTACACAAACACAACAAATCTATTTTTATCGACTGTCTTAGAAAAATAAATCTCATGTTTTTCACAATCAACACGCACATAATACGTAATATGATGTTTTATCTATCGTCATAAAATCCCTAGGGAAATGATGAAATCTCTCATGGAGAATTAATTAAGGTGTTGGATGTCGCTATAAGGGTATTTTCCAGAACTATCTATCTATTTCCTCAGGCCACGTCTCTTGCAGGGTAGACAGAGCGCCAGACAGCCCTATTCTTACACACACTCCTAGCCTTCGTCACATTCATGCAATTGGTCATACACGCTCTCCAATTTCTTTTACTCAAAACGCGTCCCTCCTTGAGGATCTGGTCGACATGATCGGACCAGGTCAGTCTCGGGCGGCCGCGCTTCCTCACCCCTCTTCGCTCACTCAAATACCTTTATCTTTTTTGTCATCCTGTCTTCTTTAATTTTCTCAACATGCCCAAACCATCTTAGTTTATTCACTTTCATTCTTGTCACAACATCAGTCTTACAGTCACTCAGACAATTTTACTAAATATGCTTTGTATAAAAATAGGATATACACATTGAAAATTCAGTTAGATTCCAGGTAGTGCCTTAGGCTTATTATTCATAACTTGTATAGATTCTTCAAAAGAAATGTGAAAAACGTCTCTGATTTTTTATTCAAAGTATTTTTTGTTTTATTTATTTTTTTCTTGACAGAATCAGGCAGTCATAGGTAACAATAAATTTTACAATGATTAAAATATTTCTAACAAACAGACCAGAAAAGATTCCACATTTTACCTACAACCTCCAATACCGTGAACACAAATAAAAAAAAAACAACACGAACAGTGAACAGAGAGTAGAATACAAATAAACGAACAAATGAATAAAAGAAAACTCCCTTCCTGAATGGCGCAAAAGAAAAAATATTTCTTGTAGTGATGATGATAGGAAATTTTGGCGATTGGTTTGGCGAAGAGATGCGGCATGAGGGGAAAGAATGAACTATAGAAGGATATATAGTGCTGACTGCTGAGTATAGTACGTATAAACAATGTAATATAATAATACAAAGATGCTGCGGCAATATCTATGGAGAAACATTCAGGAAATTAAAGTCTCAGAACTGTCATCTTCTCGTCACTCAGCGCCATCTTCAGATGTCATAACATTAGGTACATATACCTACCTATACATGGTGATAACAATATCTTATAGATACCTATCTGTTAGAAAAGACAGATGCCGAACAGTGTAATCTGTAACAATATTTCTATGTGGTTGTTTATTTGTGTGCACATTCGGTACAAAGTAAAAAACAGAAATCTACGGAATAGGTAACGAAGTTTGGCAAACTCGAAGATATCTACAACATTAACAATGAACATATAAAAGCATTTTTGAGCCGTCATACCGGTAGATGTTATTTAATAAAGAATATAAGGATGGGGTTCGCGATCCACCGGATTAAAATTATGAATTCTCAATCAGTTAATAACTACTAGGGTTGGTACAGTGGCGGATCCAGGATTTCATTTTGGGGGGGGGGGGGGGCTGAATTAGTGTTGCCGTTTCAAATTTTTTTTTCAACAGATTTCTTTTTGTCGACCTTTTCTCCTCGCCTAAAATTTTGAATCGTTATGCGGAAAGATCGCCGACGGGAGGGGGGGGAGTCCTGCCCTAATGAACTGATGACCTTTTTTTTTCTTTTGGTCGTCGTCTAAAATTTGTTGACCTTGACGACTAAAAATTTGTCGAACGGGGGGGGGGGGGGGTGAATTCAGTATACCAGATTTTCAGTTTAGTATTCAAAACGCTACAAACGTCACTCGACGTTTTGGGGGGTCTAAAGGGCTGAAACCTCTAGATTTGTTCTATATATACTACTGTAACTCATGGTTTTGGGGGGGGGGGGGGGCTTCAGCCCCCTAGCCCCCCCCTAAATCCGCTAGTGGGTTGGTACATTGTAATCGCACTCTTTTTACGATCTCACTTTATATTCGTCTCGATTTCACGCGAAACACGATTTTATTTTACGAGAATCGAGAGTGTCAAATGACTTGCGTAAGATTTGCGTGTTCTAAAGTTGTCCCCTCCCCGTACAATTATTATGATTTCTAAAAAAGACGATGAAGAAGACATGTGAAGATTTCAAAATCTTCATAATTTGTAGGCCTAGTCAGTATTTAGTTCCCACTAATCAACTTGTAACATATTGTAATATTGAGTGTTTGTCCTCTAATAACATGACTTGTGTTGTGTCTTGCGTATAATGACAGAACTGGCTTAACTCAAGTAATGCACAATGTTGTTCAGTGTATAGTATACCAATTAGGGGATGCATTCTCGGAGAGATTTCCACTATGATTCCGGAATTAAAAGGTCAAATACCGGAATTTCAATAACGTATTAACTTCCCAAATTATCGTGTAATTTTATGAATCGTGTACACACTGACTTCGACTTCGTAAGCTTACATAGTCGTATCATACGAATCGTATGATCTCGAAGATAAGTGTTATGAAACTCGATGTTTTATTTTATGGCTTAAAATGTTTAAAAAATTGTCTTCATGTAAATGTTACATAGCTACTTAAGCTTACTTAAGTAAGTATGAATAAATGAATGAACGAATGAAGTAAGTAAATTACTTCATTCATTCATTCATACTTACTTACTTTTCGTTTGTGCATTTCGGCGTTGTCCTTTGCCCGTGTAGGTTGCGTCGACATAAGTATCCTTCAAAGCCTCGGCTCCAGTGCTGCCAGCCAGACCACCGCTTCCGGTCTTGCTTCGTGGATGTCCTGGAGGCTACCCAGAAATTTCCTTGCCTCGCTGTCCCGGACCAAGTGTCTGTCTGAACAGCACCACATTCACACTCAGATTATCCCTGTTTCCCCAACTCCAGAGCAAGAAGTTGCAGCACCCGTGTTCCGTTCTTGCTCTGTTCTGCTGCACCCAAACCTTGCGTGGCAGACCAAACCCTGGCACTCAAGATGTGGGATCCGTTATTAGGTCTTTATTCATTATTTATTGTGCAGCCCATATTTCTCTCCATTTGTTTCCCAGGTTGAAGTCTGTCTCCATGTCCATAATGGTAAGTAAGTTACTTAGCTGTGAATAAGCTCAAACGATTAAAAGTCTGATTCAGATAAAATTATATTCAATATTATAAACAGCCAACGGGGACCGTAGGAATTCCGGAACCAGTTCTGGAATTACGAAATTATATCTCCAGTATCTAATTTAGTTCCGGAAATGAATCTCTCGCGATATTGCATGCCCTAGTACCAATATGTTATACGGAGTACCTACCTAATAATTAAGTGCGTATTTCTCGCTAAACCCACTTTATCTCAATACTTGGCACATTGTATTAGGCCTGGTACAGCACGAATTATAGCTTGCGTATATAATAATATATGAAATTTAGTAGGTATACCTTCCTTGTATTTAAGTGTGCCTTTAGCTTATCGTCACTTTATCGCGCGGTTTAATTAACTAAGTACCCACTAAAGATTAAGCAGCTAACTTAAGTTTATTTTAGCTGTGTTTTAGGTTAACTTGAAGCAGTTTAATTCACAATTTTATTAACGTATATACTTTATTGTTAGGTAGGTACTTAATAAATTAACGGAGCATAATATACAATATACATAGTGACTGAACATGCGAAAAATTGCGTCAGGAAAACGAAGATTACTCAGCTAATACTATATACATATATGTATATAATCCTAAGACTTAAAATATGGATAAACGAGAATATGTTTTGGAGACTAGTGGTTAGAACTGTTAGAAGTTTGACTTTCGTATTTTTTTAGATAAAAATAATTCCAAAGTTACATACACCTACCTCTGAAAGAACCAATAAGAAATGATTAAAAGGTAGAATAATTAATGTCGTCGAGAGAAGCGTTCTAAATTTGAACATTTAAAATTAGAATTTTCTTCGGAAGTTTTCATCTTTAGCCGTAATCTCTAACCATATTGTTTCGTTCTGTCTCTTTCACACAAACGCAATAAGCGTAATAATCTTTTTCGTTCGTTTTAACATCCGTCAAAATATTATATTATACCACGATTCAAATACTATTTCTGTCGCACTCATTTTTAATACGTAATGAATATGTCCATCTCTCTTCTTTCGATTACCCGTCAAATTTGTCATAAATTAACAATCTTAATTTAATATTTATATACCTACCTCTACATCTTACGTCACTTTCTTTTGTGTGTTGTTGTATATTTATCTGTCTCTTTTTGTGTTAAAAGTCATGTCGCAATGCTTCATAGGAAGACAACAATGTGTAATATTGTTAGCCATAGTAGGTAGGTACCTAATTGAGTCATTGTTTTACGTAGATATCTATAGAATATGTTGCTTTTAATGAAAAGAGTTGTATTATTTGTATGGCGAGATAAACAATAATTAATAATGATTAATCGCCTTTTTTATGAGTGCCTCTAATTGTTGCATGATTTTTTAACGTTTGTTATGACAGTGTATTAGAGACGCACATGGGTAAGTCAAAATATTAATAAAATTTATTTTGCAAACGTATAACGTTAAAATTATTCTGGATTTTTATACATCCTTGTAGATTTGTAAGCCCGTTACATATCTTCAACTCAATTCTTTAATAAACATGATAATATTTTTATTTATTTCTTACGGTACCATAGAATTTGTTCACTAGGGCGAGGTTACGACAATGCTTCGATTTTTTCAATAATATATTTAATACCGTCGTATTTTCCTAATATCTGGATAAGTGCAACTTTAACCATACGAAAGTCGTTGGGTTGATATATTTACTTATCAAGATGCTAATACAGTTTGTCAAAAAAGAGTTGGTGTCGGATTAAATTGGAAATACAATTTTGTTTGCTGGCAATGAGGCCGCTTGTATGGAAATTATACAAGTGTTGCCACTATGGATACCAAAAAGCTACATGTGGCGCCCTCATCGAACACCAACTCTTTTTTGACAGATTGTATGTATGTAAACTTTTCTGACAGATAATAGGCACTGAGAAACATTTCTTGAGATTTGAAACCCCTTTGCGTTGCACTGAAATTTTATACGATAAACTTGGCACAAAATTTAGTAATTTCAGTATAACATATGCTATACCCAACTAATTTATCTTAATTCCCCGTGTTATTCATTAAGAAATCTTGAGATACGATTGTAAGTCTCTATATTGCCAGTATTTGTCCAGTTGTCTTGTATTATTTAACTCGTGTATGAAGGTCAGTGATTTGTATGTGAATAGATTCTACTTTATTTCAAATCATATTTACTGCATATGTCATGTATAGGTTGTATTATATGTATCGTACTAAGATGTACACAACACTAGCGAATCCACCCCATGACAGTACTTTATATACAACAAATGTAGGGGTTTCAGCCTCTTAGCCCCCCCCCCCCAAAACGTGACAGTACTTTTTTTTATTTTTACTCACAACATGTTCTAAGGGACCCCCCCCTCGTCATGAAAATAAAAAAAAAAGGTCAACATGTCCTCCTAGAGACCCTTTTCCCGCGGTTGAAAATTTGTGATGACCAAATAAAAAAAAGAAATAAAATAAAAAATAAAAATTGGATGACGAATGAAAAAAAAATAGACACCTGATACCATATAACGACATTCAGCCCCCTCCCCCTCAAATTTGAATCCTGGATCCGCCACTGGTACACAATGCAGCAACGCAGCAACTGGTACCAATGTAAGCAAATGCAGACTATCTTTTCAACTGCGCATGTCTTTTGATGTGTAGCGTACACATACCATAATTAGACTAATTATAAGAAATGCATCAGGTTCTAGACGTTTTAGTATAAATTGAAGTTGCCCGCAAGCCACTCGCAAATTTTGGCAGACACGAAGTTAGCTGCGAATATTTTAGCAACTGCTAGGATACGGTACTTTTTAACTCGTTGGCGAACTGTGGAAATACGTGCTGAAATACGAAATATATGTAACAAATGGTTGGTTGGCAGACATTGCCTATGGCAATAAACCCGCCATTTGGAAAAAAATATTTTTTTCAATAAAGATTTTATTTATTTATTATAATGTAGTTTTTCCTCCCATCGTCCTCCCTTCCGCTCTTCTATGTTTAATATATTATATGACACTCCATAAACATAGGTAACCCTTGAAATGTTTATTCGTCTCTTAATTTTTTACCTATGACATAGCCAGGTTACTGCTCTATCGTTACTCAAAATACTTATTTGTTCTGAGAGATCTCCCGTGTAACTGATTTCTGGACGTAAGAGATTTAACACTTATACAACCGAACTAAAATATTATGATATCTATACTTATTGCAAATTATACAATTAGCTTTTGATAAATTTTGTGAACATGGTAACACTAATATATATCGACCAGTGAACACACTATACGAATACGACTCTTCTTCTTTTTCATTAGCCTTCTTCCCTCCTCTGCTGGATATAGGCCTCTTCCAACTGTTTCCACTCGTCTCTGTTCTGATACTTCCGCATCCAGATTCCTTCAGCAATTCGGACAATGTCGTCGGTCCATCCCTTTGGTGGCCTTCCGACGCTCCTTCTATCTGTCCAAGGCCTCCACTTCAATATTCGTGGCGCCCATCTCGTGTCACCCTGCCTGGCCATATGTCCAGCCCAATGCCACTTGAGTTTTGACACACGGCTCATAATATCGGCAACTTTGGTTCTCCGTCTAACGATTACGAGTATTAATGAAAATTATCCGACTCGTGGCACGTGTATTGTGGCTGGTCTAACATAACCTCGCTCGTTGCATTGTATTTTTAATTATAGCAGGTACCTACCTATTCATCTTATATTAATACAAATACCTACCTGTAATGTGCTAGTCTTACCTAATAAAATAACTAATAAGCTATACACATTAATGAGAATACCTAATTGTCTTGTATTTGTATTGAGACTAGAATTGGCATGCCTAGAATAACAAGTGTTTCATTGACAATGCATGTAGTAGGTACAACTAAACGAGATATTTATTGTTTTGCATTTTGTATGTTATTTAATTTCATCTGTCGGTGTTGTTCCTGCCTATTTTTCTCTTAAAATTTTAACAACTCCCCAATGTCCCAGCACCTTGAAATTATGCACACGTACGTGACAATTTAAAATTGTGATCCATCAATCCCCTCACGCTGTGTCCCTTGTGGAATAGACAGAGAGGACAGAACGCCAGACTGCCATATCCTTAAACACACTCCTTGCTTCCGTCACATTCATTCAGTTTGTCATGATGCACGCTCTCCGATCTCCTTTACCTTGACGTATCCATCTTTGGGAATCTGGTCGACATGATGGCCACGCTTCCTAATATTGAATTGCCCTGCTGATCGGAGAGTAGGCACATAATTCCTTTAGGTGAAGGTATAAAATTGTCCTACTGTTTTATCATAAATGTGTTTCAGTTAGTAAATTTTAATTAGGATGAGTATTTTTTATATGGAGAAATACAAGCGTGATTTTTAATTCAATAAGTTTGTCGAGATATTTGTTTTGAAAAATACCCTCTTAAGATTCTCGGGGCCTTATTATGATTTAGTCTGCTCTGACACTAAGCATTTCTTCTGATTCTCCGTTACTTTTATGTATGGGACTCCGAACTAGGTACTTATAAAACTATTTCACTAAAGTTAGGAATCTTATCCGGAAAGTTGCCGCTAGGATAAACTTCAGCGAAACTTGTGATATTAAAATTCTACAAATTCCTGTTTTTATTTTAAAGAATTCCTTTATTATTACTTCTGATTTTTTAAGATCAAACAAATCACTTTTGTGTGCCTTTGTTGGAAATTCACATTTTACGTCTAATATGAAAATAAATAAATAAATAAATATTGTTTTTATGCCCTTTTTATTTAACTTCATTTTAATAACTTCCCAATGTTCTTGAAATTTTCCACACATATTTGCTTCAAGAGTAAGCATATTGACATATCAAAAATTTCTAAAAACGGGAGACCTTAGATCTCAACAACCTTACTAAATATGCTTTGGAAAAAAAATAGAGTAGCTACATTGAACCTTTATCTAGGGAATAACCGTAAAATATTTTTTTTTATATCTTGTATAGGTTTCTCAAAAAAAAAAATGTGTGAAACGCCTCTGATATTTTTTCCGAAAGACAGAAACTCGAAAGTCGCGGATTTTTTTTTTGTATTGATAATATATGCATTAACATCTAGGGAATATTAAAAGTTTTTTGATTGAAGCGAAAATTTTTACCATGCAATTTTGTACTTTAAAATTTATAAATCCTCTCACGCTGCGCCCCCTGTGGGATATGCAGGGAGGACAGACACCGCCCTAATACACACTCCTTGCTTCCTTCACATTCATGCAATTTATTATACACGCTCCCCGATTTCTTTTACTAAAAACGTGTCTATCCCTGAGGTTGTCATGATCGGTCCGAGTGAGTCTCCTTCTTCACACCGACTGGTGAACTCAGCATTATTATGACATTGAATACGTCCACACCAAAATCACCAGAAAGTACATAGTTAAATAATCGAATTGCCCTGTTGATCGAAGAATTTGCAATGATATTTGCAAATCTGTGTATTTATGAAATTTTTGAAAGTCCGCAACATCCCTGGTAGGTATGTACTAACTAGGGAATGCAATCCCGATCCCGCGGGATCTCGATCTCGCGAGATCTCGAGTCATTTTTCGAGATCAATCCCGAAGCATAATTTGACGAGATCTCGCTCGAGATCGACGGGATATTGGGCTCACGCTGGTGCCAACCAGTGTTGAATCAGAGAAAGCATTTTCAGCTGCTAGGTACATAGCGACTGACATAAGATGCCGTTTATCAGACAGAACCCTCAATACTCTTTGTTTTTTAAGAAGTTACTATATCAAAATCACCACCAGAACTAAATTTTCCCAGTGTTCTTATATTGTTTTTGTTGATGTTGTATTAAATAATAAAGTTTTTTTTTTTTTTCAATTAACATTTTGTCTTAATTAACCTCATAATTACAAATTAACAATCAATCAGCTTTCATCGCGTTTTGGTCATCCGAATCTCCTTAATAATTGTGAATTTTGGGCAGCGTTGAGTATTTGACAAAACGCCGTCACTATCACATGAGAACGTTATTTTGAAACCTGTATATATACTGTTTACAAAAAAAAGTTCGCATGGCACCTAAGTTGATTTTGTTTTAATTATATACGTACAATACAAAAAGTAAATATTCGTATACGCCACTGACTTTGCACGAGATTGTATTGATATTTTGGATAATAATATGTGCAACAAAAAGAATTATTGATTTATAATATATATTTTTTTCATTTTGAATTTTATAAAACATTACTACCGCCATCTGTGAAGTAGGAACGAAAATAATATTTATCTGAAAAATTGACGATTCTGGGCCGGAGTAAACTATAACAGCAGGCAATTTGAGACATTAATCTATTAAATAAACTTACAAATGAAATCTTGACTTCAACATAGGCTATTAAAATATATGATTTGTGTCGTGGTTTTGTAAAATTATCAATTTTCCCAAGATACTGAATTGTATCAACTTAGTATGGAATAAAAGAACGCATTTTAAAGTAGTCCCTTTTATATGTTTTTTTTTTAAATTTGTTTGCGTCGTTACGTAATCTAGAACTAGGATATACATTAAGGATTATTTTTATATAATCTTTTTGCTCTACAAATACTTCTGTATGACTAAAAATGTGAATAAGGACATTATAATAATTACAAAATAGTTTTGACATAATATTAATTTGCTCCGTGGCGCTTTCTGTCGCCATCCGCATGGACTCGCGTGGTCTAGGGGCTACCGTACTGGACTCACTTAAATTAAGCGTTCTGCGGTGGGACGAGTTCGATTCCTCCCCACACCCAACGCTTTTTTCTTCTTTTTTTTACTATCTTTTTGTGAAATATGAATTGAGCAGAATCTTATATACATAAAAAATAGCTTTACTAGGTAAAACAAATATATTCATTCCTATATCCCAAAAATTTATTCCATTAGGTATTTAGTTCTCAGATGATGTTCCACTGGTTTTGGGTTCCACTGCCGACCTACTTTACCATCTGTACACAAATTTTGCCGTTGCGAAGCACGGGAAATACAGCTAGTTTAACAATATTTTTTGAAAACTATATGGGATCTCGAAAATGCCGGGATCTCGCGAGATTGTAATTTCTAACCTCACGAGATCTCGAATTTGCAATCTCGGGTCGAGATTGCATTCCCTAGTACTAACGCATTTAATCAATAATGATAGATATTCAAATTAAATTCCGTCATCACCGTTATAATATAACACTCCAGTTAAATTTAGCAGCTGACAATAACACCATTCGATTATTCATTTTATTACTCAATTCAAATTCATCGCGCCTTTGAACCGATTTCACTTCGTATTGAAAAGACGTGAAAAAATTATTGAACGAATAATAGGTATCTACTTACTATTTAATATTATTATTATTATCATCATCGTTCTAAATCAGCGGTCCTCAAAGTGGTGGTCGGCGAGAAAACTTCGGCGGTCCGTGGAGAAATCTAATGGCACGACTCTTCCAATCCACAGCAAACCACTGCCGAAAAAATCATCAAAATCTCGTAACACATCTAGCTAACTGCATTTTATATGCGACGGTTGGTGACCCTGGGCCAATCCGATGAGTGCATCGCGTATTCCAAATTTCAAATCCCATCCCATCCCATCTACCCTGTATCTTCCCCTCCGCTAATTATCCAGATAACATTATCGTAGAAAAATTCGCCTGCGGCGCTAAGTTAACAATGATTCTCGGATTTAAAAGAGGATTTAGGGTCCCCAACTGACTGACAGACCACGGCCTCCAACCCCGAATAAATAATTCAAAAAATATAATATTAGGAGATGTGCCGGTGGTGGATGGATGCAGTGTGCCCAAGACAGGAAGCTGTGGAAGACCAAAGGGGAGGCCTATGTCCAACAATGGACCTGAAGGGCTGCAGAAGAAGAAGAAGAATATGATGACTCCGGTCGTGAAAGTCTCCTCACCCATACAATAATTCAACTCAATTCAAGTTTGGCGACCGCTGTTGTAAATGACAGTTAAGTTTTATCGTAGTAGGTAGGTACTGCTATTATAATATCTACTATCTAGTATTGCAATACGAATAATTGATGGTTAAGTACTCGGTTAGTAGTGGTTGTCTATGGTTTTGTTAATGTCCCGTTATTTTTAACGCAGCGATCGGAATGTAGCCTGAGGTATTCACTTACTCTGATACTAGCACTACCTGCAAATGTATTGTAAACCAAGCGTTGGCAGAATTGAGGGCGTCACCATTAACGTAGGTAATTTGTAATGTATTGTCGTTAACAGGACATGCACGTATTATTTAAATTTATTTCTTTTTATTAGGTTAGGTCACAATCAAATTTATTTAAATCTTTGGGTCACTTCTGTTCTTTTAATACACAAGGTGATTGGTTCCGTATGTTAGATACTGATAGAAGATGAAAAAAAGTTCAATGTGTGTATGACCGAAAATCAACCGTTTTGGAGTTATGGCCTTTTGAAAATTAAAGAGTATAAAATTTCTCATTTATTTATTTTTTTATTTATTTAAACTTGTAAACAACAAACACATATAACTATACAAAATGGACATAGTACAGATTATAAAACGTTGTTCACTAGGGCGAACTTATCGCAGAACTGCGATTTCTTCCAGTTACGTTAATTTAGGTTTTTGACAATATATCACCAACTACCTACTTACATGCTTTTTTAAAAATGAAATAAAAATTTAGGCTTTGGTGAAAGATCGTAATTTGTGACTTTTTAATACATAGAATGAACATCTTGTTAAAGAAAACATTTTTTTTAAATATTTTTTTCTTTAATAAACATCAAATTTCTAAAATAATAGCCGGACAATTTGTCCATTTTATCATTTTACAAGACTTAATAAGCTCCTAATGATTTGAGTTGGAATAAACACGATATTTCCCGGACGATGGGGCACAGCATCTGATATTGAAAAAAAAAATAGAATTTATGGCGCAATGACATTCCATTTAGTTCCAATTCCCACCGCTCGCCCATGTGTCTTGGTTAATACGGACCTCTAAATAATAATTTGTTTTGTACTTGTAACAGGTAATTGTATCTATTATACTATGATTATATTCTGGCACATCGTTTGACAGGAAACAGCGCCATTTTTTAATTAATTATTACATTGTTGTAACACTTTGCAATCAATTATTATGTAGGTAGAAATTAGAAAATTTGCTTGGCAAATTACAATGTTTTTACTAATTACGACGTAGAAAGAGATTCTATGTTATTTGGGTGTAAAGTGATCAAATTAAGACAGTCGACGATCAGTCATTAGGCTGATGGAATGTCCATCCTTCGCTGTATATCTGTCGAGATAACTACTAGTTATCTAACTACAACATTTCACAAAAAAAGTGTCATTAAAAAGAATAAGTTTTTCAGTCTAAATCTAAACGCTCTTCTTGCAATCACGCATCTCTCTAATACCTCCATTCCTCCACTCAATGCTTTCCTACACATCCTTCTCAACGATCTGATTTCCACTGATTTAAACCCTTATTCGTCCTCCGTCAGTCATGTCCAAGTTTCAGATCCCCATCAAACACATTATTTGTCTCTATTGCGGACGTATGTATCGTATCGAAAAATTATGGTGTTATATGGCTCCCGACCCAACTATGACGTCACGGTAATTTCCAACGGCATTAAGGTTCAAAATCGCATGAAATTAATCCCAAAAAATGGTAAAAAAAAATTTTACGGTTATTCTCTAGATTTTAATATAATATTATTAATACAAAAAAATCTCTGCAACTTCCGGGAAACGAGTTTCTGTCTTTCGGAAAAAAGATCAGAGGTGTCTTTCACATTTTTTTGAGATATCTATACAAGACATAAAAAATATTTACGGTTATTCCCTAGATAATGGTTCAATGTATCTACTCTATTTTTTTTCAAAGCATATTTTAGTAACGATTGTCGAGATCTTAGGTCTCCCGTTTTTAGAAATTTTTGAAATGTCAATATGCATGAAGAAATCAATGAAACTGTGAACTACAAAAATGTAATGCCTCATCCACATGCTGTCCGACCTTTCACGAGTCCCGCGCGAATGAGTAAAAAGGCGTTAACCGTCGGTTGCGTATACAGTTCAAGACAATCACCTCGTCCGTACGTCCTTTTACTCATTCACACAAAACTCGTGGAGGGTCGCCGAGCGTGAAGCGGCCGCATAATGTGTTCATTGAATGATAAAAGGATTACAAATAAAATATATATAGTCAAATTCATTGCTAAAAATATTTGTAACCCAGTAAACCAAGTTTTCCTTTTTTATGGAATACCTACTCTATTCATTTCTTTATTCTGTAAACGCTATATTAGTCCAAGAGCCCGCTGCTTAATTTATGACGTATCTGTTTTTTGATCGAAATGTGGTATAAATGATAGCTTACCAATAGGGTATTACATCGCACTAGGGTTGCCTATCAAAATCCTGCCGCAACCCCCCCTGCCCCCCCCGAAAAGGTCCCTCTTCGCGGTTTTTCGCATTTTATAGGAATATGGTAAGAGATAGAAGAAAGTAGTCAATGACAAAAATAATCCTTGCTAAATTCTCTACAAAAAATGTGTAGTCAATTTTTTCGTAGAACTAGCAGTTTACCCGCAATGGCCGGTCCAAAACCGAAATTCATTTAAAAAACTAAAAAAATGTATTTAAACTAAATTGGTTGAAAATTGATAAGAGCTACAAGAAAATAGTCAAAGAACGATTTAATTACCATAGTCTTAGCTACAAAACGAGCTATAACTTATGTTCATACATCTAATAATTTCGGAGTTATTACAATAAAACTCAGTGACGAAAATTCTTAAAATTTAGTTTTTCATAAAATAACCAGTGATATAGCGTCGCAGGCCAAAATTTTTTTTCCATAAAATGGGTGAAAGAATGTGAAAGAAAAAAAATCAAACTTTTTTTTTTTATTTTTTCAAAAAATATCCTGTTTTTTGACCGGCCATTACGGGTAAACTACTAGTCCTATGAAAAAATTGACTTAATGTTTTTTGTAGAGAATTTAGCAAGGATTATTTTTGTCATTGACTACTTTCTCCTATCTCTTACCATATTCCTATAAAATGCGAAAAACTGCGAAGAGGGACCTTTTCGGGGGGGGCAGGGGGGGTTGCGGCAAGATTTTGATAGGCAACCCCAGTGCGATGTAATACCCTATTGGTAAGCTATCGTTTATACCACATTTCGATCAAAAAACAGATACGTCATAAATTAAGCAGCGGGCTCTCGGACTATATGTTTCTTACACAAGGCAATCATAATGTAATATTAGGATTTTCCTCATGAATATATTCATATAAATATCTTAACAATAATTCCCCTGTTGCCATTTATATGAAGAATATCAAAAAGCTATAAAGAATAAATTAATAATTCATAAGTTCCCATATTGCTATTAAATCCTCATCATTTTATATTGAAATACATAAAAGACTTTACGATTGAGGATTTTCCAATTGTGTGAAAATTAATTCTAGCACCGTAACTATGATCATTTATTGAGATGTTAACAGCAACACAATTCGCTCATTCGCGTTAATTGCAACACAATTAAATCGCAAATTCGTGTCAGTACAGTAACATTTTTTTTATTTATCAGTAGAAAATTCAAATTCAGCAACAAATTCATTTTAACAGCAACACAATTCTGTGATAAATTCATATTATTAGCAGCAATACATTCGGTTACAGCATATCAAATGAACAATCTTTGAAATTTGAATTCAGTAACAGATTTTTGTTTTAACGGCAACACAATTTAGTCATAGTCGTGTTAACCGCAACACATTAAAAAAATGTTTAGTGTATATATTTAGGTTTGTATACAGAAACCCAAAAATCTTCCTGTGCACTTCGGGTTAACAGATGACAGGAAGTTTCCTGACATGTCCTGAATTTTCGCCCTCCGTCTGGGAAAGAGTTCTTATTATTTTATTGGTTGCAATTCGAATGTAGCAGCAACACAATTTAGCCACGGTTTCCCGTTAGCAGCAACATAACTTAGTGATGTTTCTTTTATTGTCAGTTACTCTGCTCATACGGGACACAGGAAAACAACACACAACCTTGATTCGTAGTAATATACAGTGACACTAAGATAAAATTATAATATTGTAATGAGTATTTTGAGAATAATACTTGCCTGACTAGCTGACTACCCGGCCTCGTCTGCTGATGAATATTCATGGTTAATATGAAATGAAGAGTTGTAATAATATTATTATTACTGTTATGCTTTTGTTACGACGGCGATGATATTATAATGTTACTTTATAATACCGAAAGTGCGGACAGTGGTGATACCACGACAATGGGCACCATGAATTAGGGAGGACACGTTATGCGCAAAACATTCAATACCTCGGTGTTCCTAATGAAAAGTATTTTTTGCAACAAACTGAAGGGGCCATAATGTCAATGCATCATTTAGGGCTAGGACAACTGCAAGAGTGTATATTTCTTGTATTTTTCACGCCAGAATTTTCACTGCCGTAAATAAATAAAACAAGTACAATTTCTATGTCTTTTCTACAGGCATAGCACATGTATTCGAGTGATACATGTAAAAAGTATGGTTTAAGTGAATCAATTTTATTTTTTATTTTTTTACACATGCATATGTTATTAAGTATTATTTTTTATAGAAAAAGAGCTGTGTTGATCCGTAATATTGAACATTAATTAAAAAAGAGTACTTACTTTAATTTAAAAATGGCATTACCAAAAATAGTACAAAATTGCACGAAGTTTTTTTTTTAAACTATTGAACATAGGGCCTTCAGTAATGGAAATTCTCGAAACAAACAAGAAAAACACCAGTAGGTAACTAGGTATCATTATATGTTTTATTGGGCACGACAACATTTCCGTGGTTGATGTAACGCCACTGTCTTTCACGTCAGTATCTTATTCTCTGTGTCAAGGTGATCATGAGAATTCACTGATTCGTGTTAATGTTGCCAACTTGAATAAATTTTATTTATATTTATTACATTTTAATCTACTTGATTTACATTTTCTAGTACAACAACACCTCATGGTTGGTTGATAATAAAAAAATATTGTTTTGTCTTAACGACTGACGAGTATTCCATCGATCCGGTTGAGAACGAGTTGTGATAATTGTTTTTTTTTTCAAGGTAGACGATCGCCATCTGTACGAAATTGCACGAAATTTATGAACGTTGGATCCAGAGATATAGGTTGTAACTTGTACACTGTACAGATATGACATGTTTTAAGTAATAAATAGTGCGTTAGTGCTATCTTCCTTTAACCGCTACTAAAGATACTTCACGAGAAAGAGACATACAAATTTCACTGGTTATCTATGGTTGTGGTGTCTTTCTATAAATAAAAAAAATTAAAAAGAGCGGGAGGGAGGACCGTGGGAGGAAAAATTTCAATGTTATATTGTCAGCATGTGATGCCACAGTTTGCCAACTAAAAGATTTCAAAATATGGTGTTCCTAGCAGTTGCTGCGATATTCGTATGTGTCTAACAACATTTGCCTGCAGGCATTTCATGTTGATGCATTTCTTCTTCTTCTCAGCCTTCTCGCGCCCAGCGTTGGGCATAGGCCTCCCCCTTATATTTCCACTGCTCCCTATCCTGTGCCGACCGCATCCATCCGACCCCGGCAACCTTCCTTATGTCGTCCGACCATCTTGCCTGGGGCCTCCCAACACTTCTTCGGCCGGTTCTTGGCCGCCATTCAAGAACTTTTTTGGTCCATCTAGCATCTGCTGTTCGTGCATTACTTGAATTGAAATCGTCCATCCTACTTAATTGTTTGTGGTTGAGAGCAGGTCATAACAATGTATTTTTAAAGGTAGACGATCGCCATCTGTGTGTAACTGTACGAAAGTTGTGAGCGTTGGATCCGCGGAGTGCATGATGACTAATTCATCGAATTGATGAGATTAGTGCCAAAGGTCAGAATGTTTCCGATGACACATCAGCATTTAACCAACTAACTAATATCCAATTACCAGAGAAACACACATTGCTGTCGATTCTCAATAAGTCACTCTCGACTTATTATTTCATTAGTTTTTTACAGCAATAATAAATCCATAGTTTTCACCGTCATCCAAGAGTTTTGGACAAACGTCTTTTAAAAATCAAACATTCATTCAAAGCCATTTTTTTCTCAATCTTTCAATATTCTGTTTATTGTTCTCTCTATCTTCTGACGCCGCATCCTTTGCGGGGCAGACACACACTCGTTGGTTCTGTCACATTCTTGAAATTTGTCATACACGCTCTGACGCTTTCCGATTTTTTTTTACTGAAAACGTCTTCATTCTCGAGAATCTGGCTAACATGCTCGGTCCAGCTCTGTGTCGGACCGTCACGCTTTCTCACACTTCTTAGTTCAATCGTATATGTATTATTAATCATTCTGCCCTCATTCATTCGCTTAACATGCCCAAACCCAAGGATTTAGTATTCTTTGATATGGTTGACGCTGGTTACCCCAGATTGTTCTAAATGCCTTCGCGATATACTTCTTGCTGCCATGGGAATAGTGAACACCTACTATACTTACAACAAATATAGTAAAATGTTTTGAGTTAGATATTAAATAGCTCTGATGTTGCTGGCTAAAGCCGAGGAAACATCTAGCAGGTATTATTTAATGATTACTCTAAAAAAAAAGAAAAGCAGAAAAACGTTTTGTTGAAACCATAGAGAAATCTTTCTTTTGCATTTTCTTGTCCTAGTTGTTTAATCTCCCGTTGGCGTTGTATTTAATATAATAGTTCAAGAGATAATACACCAAGGAGTAGAAGTCTTCCGAGATCTGTGTACAATGTGCATACGATATTATAGCTCTAAGATATAATACTCTATGCAGTCTATGCTTTATTTAATCTGAACTTTTTATTCCTTGTCTTTTTAAAAAGATAATGAGTACAGTTTTCCAAATGTCTTTATGAATATATGAGTTTAAAATTTAGTTGACGGTAGTAGTAATTTCCAATACTACAAATAAAACCGTATATGAATAGGATACAGAACCAACCATATGAATTTCATTTATCTTATCACTAACACCATCAACTAGATTTTCAAGTCAAAAGAAATGTATAGGTTCCTATGTCGGTCATGTGCTCCAAATCGCCTAAACTATTCAAAATTTTGTGTGAGAGTGCAAGCCCAAAATAAGAATAACATAATCGCTAGACTGATTTTGGCTTATTGTAAAAAATGAGGACCCATATGATAAAAAAAAAACCGCTAGAATCACTGCGTCTTACCTTAGACATGTACTTTTATCTTTTAAAAATAGCGTCTTTTCCATTTTTTTGGATTTAAATTTGTTTCAATCAAAAAACTTTTACTGTCATTCCCTAGATACGAGTGCATATTATTAATACAAAAAATCTCCGCTACTTCGGGAAACAAGTTGCTATGTTTCGGAAAAAAAGATCAAAGGCCTTTTTCACAATTTTTTTTGAGTAATCTATACAAGATATAAAAAATCTTTTACTGCTATTCCCTAGATAAAGGTTCAATTTATCTACTTATTTTTTTTCCAAAGCATATTTAGTAACGGTTGACGAGATCTAAAGTCTCCCGTTTTAAGAAATTAATGAAATGTCAATATGCCTGCTTTTAACCGATTTATAAATTTAACAAATGGGGCGTGATAGGTGAGCCCATTTTTTAATGTTTATTTTTATCTTTATTATAATTATTTCAAACGTGTAATTTTGAGACATTGTTATTAATTTTACTGACAGTTATATCATCTATTTTTATCAGCGCCCGACGCCCTTTAGATTTCAGAACCGATATCATAATATTTTATTACGTAATCTGTATAATTAAATTAATTAAATTACCGGTAGTAGTTAATTAATTTAGATATTATTATATAATTAACTCGAGTATTAAATTATTATTTTCACCCATTATAGTATTTTTATGATGTCAGGTATACGAATTTTACCCATAATGGTTTATGACTGCCTGTCTAATTATGATTTTCATCAATGCATTGTACTAACATTAACTCAAGCGGAAATAAAACCACACTATAAAACAACCACATTACTCAAGAAACAGTTTGTTTTATGTCTCTAAAATGAATGATACGAATAAGTGCTCTTCTCAATAATTTAGGAACGATTCTGGTTTCTTATTCGTATAAAGCGAATCATCAGAATCTATCCAAATCAATTTGAGATTGTCTAATTTATTATGCGTTGATTCGGGTCAATATTTCACCATCCATTTGCGATCAGCTCCCCGTTCATTTCAACTGAATCCAGTTCAATTTGCCTTAAGAGTAGGCATATTGCCATTTCAAAAATTTAACGGGATACCGTATATCTCGACGACCTACGCTTTGAAATACGCTTTGAAAAAAAATAGAGTAGATGCATCGAACCTTTTTCTAGGAAATGACCGTAAAAGATTTTATATATTTTGTATAAGATTTCTTCCTCTTTTTTCCGAAAACAGCAACTCGTTTCCCGAAAGTCGCGGAGATAATTTTTTTTGTATTGATAGCATTAAAATCTAGGGGGGTGATCGTAATAGTTTTTTTGATTGAAGCGAAATTAACCCAAAAAAATGACTAATTTTACAATTTTATCATGCGACTGTTCATGAAATTTTGAACCTTAATATCGCGAGAAACGACCGTGACTTCATAGTTGGGTCGCGAGTCTTAATTTTCGCCTCAATTCGTGGTTTGACCAGTCAAAATCTTCTTTCGTTGGATAGTTGTGAACAAATCAGTTTTCCTATCACAATAACCAAACTGTTTTAAGAAATAGTGAAATATTCGCGATGTCTTTTCAGTATGCCCTCACGTCCGATTAACGAGTTCCTATTATATGCACATGCGAGATTCTCCTGCCTGTGACTGCAGAGAGCCAGTGCAATCCATCAAGTACATTGTCGAAGACTGTCCTCTAAGAGCATTCCCTGGACCATATGCAGATATCCACAATGCCACACCCAATGCCCTCGAATGGCTTGGAAGCCTGGATGTTGCTCTGTAGGGTACATGTCTCCTGTATGTAACACATAGCATAATTTTCTTCTGACGTTGTCGCCCATCGGTGGCAGAAGCCATACGAAATAATAATTATATAACTGCGTTAGTAAAATTATTCAAGTAGTACCAAATAACTAATTATCCAATTACGTAAGAAATTAATAATATGTAAGTATTTCACGAAATAATTATCATAAATATTAAATTGTATTATGTTCTACTTACTTGAGCGCATCAGCTGTTTTCTTGTATGAGCTGGGCTATATTAAGTATAATTTATGATCAACCGTGTGAATGGTTAGTTTGTTGTTGAAGACTTTACACAATATAATCGTATGGTATTTATAGTGTCCGACCGAATGTTCGGTTTCGGTTTCGGTTTCGGTCGAGTTTCGGCAAAAAAACGGGTTTCGGTTTAGTTTCGGTTTCGGTGGCAAACCTGCCGAAACTACGACCGAAACCGAAACTGCATTCGGGAGTTTTCGCGCTGTGATCGGTCATGTTCGGCTGAATTCTGAATTCTGATGAAGTTGACATTGCCACTTTGGAAATAGAAAACCATTTGAAGATGTGCAAGGACGACGTTAGCGATACAATAAGTGAAAACTGTCATTCTGAAGATCCACAGCCATCTTGTTCATCTAGAATAGCGTCTCCAGAAAAAATAGAAGGGCTTTGGGACGCCCATGATAAATCTACTTGTTACTTAATAGAAACCTCTGGTGTGGAGAACAGTGATTGTTTATCTGGTTTATCATCACAAATTAAGCAAACCATTCAAGCATACTTGTCAGAGCCTAGGCTACAGAGAAGTGCAGATATTTATTCTTACTGGGATTCTAGTCCATTTCTGTCTTTGAGAAAGGTGGCACTGAAATTCTTGTCAGCTCCACCGACGAGTGTTTCCAGCGAACAACTATTTAGTGCTGCTGGACAAATTTATTCTGACAGAAGGAGCAACCTGCTAGGAGAAAATGCTGAAAAACTATTGTTTCTTACCTACAATATAAGATTGTTTAATTATAAATACTAATAAATAAATAACCATTTCAGATACCTACTTAAGCATTAGTACCTAGTCTCGCCCTTTGCATTCGTTTATAATTAAGTAGTGTCCGACCGAATGTTCGGTTTCGGTTTCGGTTTCGGTCGAGTTTCGGCAAAAAAACGGGTTTCGGTTTAGTTTCGGTTTCGGTGGCAAACCTGCCGAAACTACGACCGAAACCGAAACTGCATTCGGGAGTTTTCGCGCTGTGATCGGTCATGTTCGGCTGAATTCTGAATTCTGATGAAGTTGACATTGCCACTTTGGAAATAGAAAACCATTTGAAGATGTGCAAGGACGACGTTAGCGATACAATAAGTGAAAACTGTCATTCTGAAGATCCACAGCCATCTTGTTCATCTAGAATAGCGTCTCCAGAAAAAATAGAAGGGCTTTGGGACGCCCATGATAAATCTACTTGTTACTTAATAGAAACCTCTGGTGTGGAGAACAGTGATTGTTTATCTGGTTTATCATCACAAATTAAGCAAACCATTCAAGCATACTTGTCAGAGCCTAGGCTACAGAGAAGTGCAGATATTTATTCTTACTGGGATTCTAGTCCATTTCTGTCTTTGAGAAAGGTGGCACTGAAATTCTTGTCAGCTCCACCGACGAGTGTTTCCAGCGAACAACTATTTAGTGCTGCTGGACAAATTTATTCTGACAGAAGGAGCAACCTGCTAGGAGAAAATGCTGAAAAACTATTGTTTCTTACCTACAATATAAGATTGTTTAATTATAAATACTAATAAATAAATAACCATTTCAGATACCTACTTAAGCATTAGTACCTAGTCTCGCCCTTTGCATTCGTTTATAATTAAGTCGTTTGGTTTTTGTTTTTTCTTACTGAAGAAGTGTCATACAAAATGACGAATTAAGTTTATAATTATTGTTAATTTGTTCTTAAGATACAAGTGATTTATTTTGTTTTGTTAATAATTCAAATTTTAAAGTACATATTCGTATTGTGATGTTAGGTAACAACTTAAATAAGTAATTTTATGTTTAATATTAAAAAAATAAATAAAAAAGAATAATATTCAAAGGATGAATCTACCTACTCAAATAAACACCTCACCTATTTTAAGTATTTATAAGGCGCAATCAATAATATTTTCTTAAAAAAGGGGTTGTTATGTTGATTATCAATAAGTGAAAATATCGAAGACTGCATAGTTATGTGATTTAAAAGTAAAAAAGTAAAGTCTGACTGATTATAATAACGTTTTCTTTATTTTTCCCTCAAAACATGTTCTTGTAAGAAAGTTTCGGTTTCGGTTTCGGTTTCGGCCGAAACTGAGACCGTTGCCGAAATTCGGTTTCGGTTTCGGTTTCGGTCATAAAAACCAGTTTCGGTCGGACACTATAATTAAGTCGTTTGGTTTTTGTTTTTTCTTACTGAAGAAGTGTCATACAAAATGACGAATTAAGTTTATAATTATTGTTAATTTGTTCTTAAGATACAAGTGATTTATTTTGTTTTGTTAATAATTCAAATTTTAAAGTACATATTCGTATTGTGATGTTAGGTAACAACTTAAATAAGTAATTTTATGTTTAATATTAAAAAAATAAATAAAAAAGAATAATATTCAAAGGATGAATCTACCTACTCAAATAAACACCTCACCTATTTTAAGTATTTATAAGGCGCAATCAATAATATTTTCTTAAAAAAGGGGTTGTTATGTTGATTATCAATAAGTGAAAATATCGAAGACTGCATAGTTATGTGATTTAAAAGTAAAAAAGTAAAGTCTGACTGATTATAATAACGTTTTCTTTATTTTTCCCTCAAAACATGTTCTTGTAAGAAAGTTTCGGTTTCGGTTTCGGTTTCGGCCGAAACTGAGACCGTTGCCGAAATTCGGTTTCGGTTTCGGTTTCGGTCATAAAAACCAGTTTCGGTCGGACACTAGGTATTTATATTGTAAGTATGTACTTACCAAGAATTATTTGAAGCGTCGGTGATGATTCAATGATGTGTTCACAAATTATTTGTGATTTTATTCTAATTGTTCATTAATTTAGTAATTTCATTAGTGGGGTAACCCAGAACATGACACACCTGCTGAATTGCCCGCTTATGGGAGGGGGGTGCTCTGAGGAAGATCTATGGCGAGCTAATGACAATGCCATTTTGGCTGCGAACTACTGGAGGGACAGAGTATAGATGATTATGGACACGGAAAGTAAGTAAGTATTAGTTTAAGGGGGAAGCATCCATAAAACATGTCCCCTGTCTTTATCGTTCAAAATCTCATGCACGGAATCGCAAACTGTACTGCTAGTTCGTGAATCAAATTTTAGAAATATGTAGAGGAAGTGCGGGGCATTTGAAATACTGCAGGTAATCTACCTAATTTTTTGATGATTTTGGAACAATGGGGGCGTCTTCGATTTTTTTCGCCACCAGAGGTCCGTATAGATAGGCATGTACTATATATTATTATTCTGTGGCACTTCTACGGATAATAAACAAATAGTTTGTTTTGTTATGACAGTATTGACAGTTGTGATGACCTCCATTTACTGAAGCGCCATCTAGTGAGTGGTAAAAAATACGCCCCCATTTTGCTTTATTTAAAAAGATATTATGGTAATTCAGGTGACGTTTAGTGACATTTCATCATCCAATGTAACTAAACTACTGTTTTCTAAATTTACTATTCATCAACTACTTAACTATTATTATGAAACTTTAGTGGCAAAAATAATAAAATCCTTGATAGTAATACTGTATGCACATTGCACATGAAGCAGAAAACCAATCAATACTTAACTATTATCTGAGCTAAGCCGCTTAGCTTATTATAAAGAGAGACTTGTAATGTTTGACTTTTCAACTTCATAAACTGGAGGTATGTTGAAATATAACAATCAACTTAAATAATTCTCGTCAAAACCGGGTATGAACATAACGCTGGACCGTGGCAACATTTGCGAGTTGTTCGATTTTATTCGGAATTTAAAACATTTCGAGCGCCTTCAACTATCATCGAACATTATTCGGCTAATACAACATTTTTTTCATTGACATAACTTACGAGCGTACAAAAATGTTTCGATTAGTAATCGATAGATGTCATCATTTTAATAATCCGCGGGTTTAATTAATTATTCTCCTCTTAATTAATTACATCATCGCATCTTCTTTAGTTTATTATGTACTTATGTTGAATTGAGAATGAAATATATGAATGGATTACTTCACTGTTTGCGATATTTTGTCTATAATCAATGTATGTATCTATTCTGTGTATGTATGATTAAACTAAATAAATAAATAAATAATTTTAATTTAGTTTCCCAGGTAAGCATTGAGCTCCTTAATGTTAAATTTGTACATTTTGTTTTATAAAGTGAATTGGTAAATATTGTAGTACAAATCTGTCCCGCGGGAGTCCACTTTTTGCCGTTTTCTAACTAATAATGCAGATTTTATCGTTAAAAAACGTTAATAAAATCTGCATTATTAGTTCAAAAATAGCAAAATGTGGACTCCCGCGGGTTATCCACTAAGGTACAGAAACATTAAGTAGATTAGAAAATACTGCGCTAAATAAAAAAAGGTATACCATCATATGAATCTAAATACGTACAACATTAATAAATACCTATAGGGAAGTCCGGCGATCTATTCATTCTGCTTACACCGCAAATCGCATCATTTTTTGAGGGGTGACAGCTAGTAGATACATAATGTGAAAGTTTTTGAGGTAAAGTATCTTAAATTAACATTTTATCTATCATTCTCAGGGGATAAAACTTATAACTTAGACACTTCGTAATAATGTGTCTCATCTTATAACTTTTAAACAATCATTAGACATCCCAAAATACATAAAATCTTTTATCTTTGAGTACAATTGAAATTAAATACACCTCTGTTGTACTTTGCGGTAACTGCTATTACTATTCGTCCTATAATGTTCCTCTTTAGATCACAGGATGTTTACAAGGTTTCTGACGAGAAGTAAGAGATCCTATCTTCTTACACCGTGTCCGTTGCGGGGTAGGCAGAAAGGAGATAACGCCAGAGTTTCCAGTAATTCAGTAGATTGTGATGCATATTATCACTACAAGAAATAATAAACGAGGTGGTCGGTAGCCTGGTTGGTAGCGCGCTCGACTGTTAATGCAGTAGGCGCGGGTTCGATCACCGATGGCGACCTACTCCACTTCACGACACAAGCCTTTCAAGCTTATTGTGAAGTATACAACGTTGTATTTGGGTTTGTTTCGATAAACCCAGATGCATTTAAAAAATATATATCTGTGCCACTTTGGCGAAGGAATTTATTGTTTTTGAAAAAAAATAATTGTGATATTTTTACACGCTTTTACTCGACATCACCTGTCGTTTCCCGTTGTCTGCGTCTATATTTTCATCTTCGAATATTAGTAACTTCCCAATGTCTCAGCGGCTTGAAATTACGCACACATAGTTGTTTTAGGTGTTCTTTTCCAGGAATCTATACACGATATAAAATATCTGTTATAATATATCCACCATTTTTTTTAATAATGTAAGTATATTTATTACGGTTTCGAAATATTTGTTTTGAAAAAAAAAAACCTTTTGGAGTCTCCCACTCCCAGCCAACGCCAAACTCAAAATAATATTAGGTATTTCTGTGTTATAAGTTATAAATAGTACCTACATTCTCAGAAGTACTATTTGGATGATCGAATTGTTATTATTCCTAAAATATCTCAAACTTCTATTCATTTCATATGTTATTATTGTAACTATGACTTTGGTATTATATTACTATATTAGCATAACATTTTCCTAAGCAAATAAACTCAACCAAAGTTTATTTGCTTAGGAATCTGTGTCATCAAACATAAGCGTAAAGTCATCCCAAAACGGAATGAAAAATCGTACAGGTCAGAGGTTCCAAATCTTTTTCGATTTGTGGCTCCCTTGATACATCGGATTTTTCCGCGGCTTCCTTAGTACATTGTTTCTTTTTTTTCAAAATTTTTGACTTTAATGAGAAACTGGAATTTTCTGGAGAATTGGACAAAAAAATGGAGATTTCTATGCATTTGGAAAGAAAACAATGAATGACTCAAAAGTCGCTAAATTCTTAAAATTTTGTCAGTATACACGATTGTTGGCGCAAAAATTTTGAGAATCGAAATTTCCAAAAGATTGCCGAATTGATTACTCAAATATTTCGCGGCGTCCCCATGACGGCACTGCGGCTTCCCGGGAGCCGCGGTACACACTTTGGGAATCACTTGTATAGGTTATAAGTTTCATTTAGGTACCTAGTTTATTTAATATCCAAAAAAGCATTTAACAAAGTAAAATATAAGCAAAAAACAAGTACTGGATTTTATTACCCCAGTAGGCGATAGCCTGTTCCGGGGCAATACAAACCACAATATGTAGGTATGTACAAAAAATTAATAACAAAATACTGAAGAATAAGCAAATCATTAAAGAAACCGTTATAAACTGATGTTGGTGAAATGGTTGTTATATCTACGCTAATTTTACTCATATTTAATGCCGTCATAAGAAGAACTAGCAATGTTCATTCGCTTCGTGGAGTCCTTTTTAATAGAGCTTAAGACTTACTAATAGAACTGTCTTCTTTAGATTCCTACAACAGCTGTTAATTTTCTTTAGAACTTGACATTTCATGTCTCTTGAGGGGCTGTTTGAGACCAGTCCCCTTTAATCGCTCTTTGCTTAAACCAGTTTCAGTTATAAAATCAAAGCTGATAGAGAAAAAGTAGTTGTATGTAAATTAGTTTCAGTAAAGTGTAGTAGTTATGAGAAAAGTGGTATAGTTTTTAATTAAAATTCTGACACTAATATACAAAGTTTAAAATGCATTATACTGGAGCGTATATCGGCCACATGGTGGTAATTAAGGATAAAAATTAATAACTCGATTAAAAAGGTTCTTCTACATAAAATTAATATTTCATACATACGCGATTCGAGGTATCCCTGGATATCACAGTAAAGTTTATAGAATACCGGGTGTTTGATAGATGGATACAGATATCTTCAGGAGTGATAGGAGAGGTCATTTAGGATCTTTTGAACCAAACTTAGCTCAGTCAAAAGTCGCACGGTTCTCGAGATATTCGAGATTTTTACTTTGTTTCGAAATTCCCCGAATTACTCACGTTTGAGCCCGATAGCATCGAAAGTAAAGGTACCTACTTAGTACTTATGTAGTTCTATCATTCTTTTTTGTTATACCTGAGTTTGTGCTTAGTCCATTTAAATCATAAATTTCAATCTGAAAAACAATCATGTAATGCCTCATCCACATGCTGTCCGACCTTCCACGAGTCCCGCGCGAATGAGTAAAAAGGCGTTAACCGTCGGTTACGTATACAGTTCAAGACAATCACCTAGTCCGTACGTCCTTTTACTCATTCACACAAAACTCGTGGAGGGTCGCCGAGCGTGAAGCGGCCGCATTAAAAAAATATCGCATTAAAGTTTCGAGAAAGAGATATTTCAAAAACGAGTTACGACTTGGAGAGGATTTTAGATAAGAAAAAAAAATTGTCCAAAAATTCAGAAATCTGGAAAAAACTTTTTTGGTTTAAACGCCCGTATAGAATGTAGATACAGCTATCATTGTATACAATCATATTTTAATACTTATTAATTAAAGTATTATTTACAAAAAAAGAGGAAATTTTTACTTAGTACAACTGGGTCCGTCTACACTCTACAATGTAGTAGTTATCATTTTAATACGCACACAGGTGCTAAGGGCTAAATGGTGAACGTTTCTCGAGAGTAAAGTGATCACCCAAACCAGCCGATGCGATGGGTGGTCGAAAGTCCAGCATGCCCATCTTACACTGTTCGTTAATTGAGAGACTACATAATTGTTTAAAGTATTATTTATCTATTAAATTGCGAGACATTGTTTTTGAGAACATCCTAGTAAATAATTGTTTTGTTGTCAAAAGACCTGTCGAAGTTCCATAATTTTCTGATATTGTTATTCACAGTCACTCTTAAGGACGTTATTCACGACTATAATACCGAATATATTAGAGAGAAGTGCCAAAGAAATGATATTAAAAATACCTTCAAAGTACAAAGGTTTCCTTTGAACGAAAAAAAATCCTGGGAAAATTCCGATAATTCACGAATTGTATTTGATAGTGTTGACTGATTTCTAAAAATAATAGAAGTTTATTTATGATTTAAAATAAAGCATCGTTTTTTAAACTTTGTTTTCTTCAACATACAAAATAACAATAGCATTCCACTATTTTTCTGAAAATAAAACGTTTTAAAAACAAGATGCGCGCGGTCAGTAGATTAGCTGAAAGTATTGACTTAAATCATGGTTCGCGATTAAATGCACAAAAAAGTAGTGGCAGTGAAGTACCTACTTTGAATAGAATGTTTATCAAAAAACATCATAAATAGATAGAGAGATAAATATTTCATTAATAATAAAAACTAGAATATCGCTTTGTCAACTCTAATTTGTATCACATTGCAAGGGAAATGCTCAGCGAAATCGCGTTCTCAACAATATAATATATTGTGGCGACCTACAAAACCATTGCTGTACCTCGATACAGTACAATCAGCATAATATTTTGAAGTGAATGAGTGTACGTATGTTGTCTTTACGCATTATCTCGGAATAAAATAATATCTCTACTACTGGTGTACAATTATTAGAATCTCGAAATCTACTGTTTAAACTTTAATGGGAAAAATTTTGTTGATTTTTTTTGTGTAATTTTGTTTTACTCGTATGTAAACATGACGATTCCAAGTGCCTTACGTGGGGACTACGGCTGATTGAAAAACAATGAACAACAACAAACCTTACGACATCGATGTATTCCAATTAATTCACGATTTCATTTTATCAGGAATGCCATAAGTGCCAATTTTTCTAAAATTTTCATTATATCGTCGGTAATATGGCAGTGCTTCAGTTTTGATTTCTTCTGCTAACGATGGATCGAGAGAATGGAATTCAGGAAAGGGGGGGGGGGGGGGAGAGAAAAGAGGAAAAAGGAGAGATAGAGCTGTAATAAGATGTCCCCCCTACCCCCCTTCCGCGCTTGGCATACATTGAGAAATCATGACATATTAAAACTTTACCAAAATCCTGTATATTATAAAATCGCAATACGCATTTTTCATTCACAGTCATGTAAAAAAATTCGCATCTTTTGCCCTCCTGTAAACTTGACTTTTCGTCACACGCACGTATTCCAATATCAGCGATGTTAATCGTTCTTTTCTTATACCTGCATTTCGCCTGGCGTAGAAGCTAGTAATATAATATTTTGTAAGCATAGACAACGATGCATAAAATAATTACACAACATTAGTTCATTGTTATAAATATTACATCATTTGGTACGTAATTATCATATTTATTTACTTATTCATTCATTCAGTTTTATACTCATCCATGAGAATTGTACAGAAGATGAATGGATTGAAAAGAAAACGATATTTACAACATTTCAATTTAATGTTAACAGAAATTCGTAGTAAGGTAACTGAGGCAAGTTTATTGAAACTCATTGTCAAATTCATTTATCTACTCGTATGTACCTATACCGTATGGCACTGAATGGACCAGAGTTAGGGATTAAGATCCCGAGAGCTCTGATATTGAAGTGCTTCAGTATTTGCCCCTGTAGTGGGATTGTCGAGGAGTCAGTTTACAAGTTCCAACGACACAATGGACGACATTCGTAACTTGCAATTGTAATGTACTGAGATTTAGTAGATCTATGCTGGATTTCAACAACTTTTTGGGTAAAGAATTGCGGAGATAGGAGCCACCTAGCCCAAATTTCGTATGAAAAAACGCGATGGTAGGTGGCTCCCATCTCCGCTATTTCTCACCTAAAAAGTTCTTGAAATCCAGTACAATTAGATTATTTTATCTGCTCTGGTATACTGTGAGTCGGGCGTCTTACGTAACGTTTTTCATACCAAAGGCCGTCTGTAATACGCCCGGCTCTTAAAATATCAGCTATGGAAAAAAGCAGGGATTTCGAGGAAGGGTACTGAAAATGTTTATGGAAATATATTTTTACACACGCAGCGTAAACAGAAAAAAATTCTAGTAGGTAGTTGTTAATATTAGAGTAAGCTAGGCTATAAAGTAAAACAACAGAAAAAAGCTGAATGTTCGTAGTTCAGCGCAGAAATGAATTGTGAAATAGAAATGAATCTTCCAAGACTTAACAACACAGCGGTAGGAAATTTTCTGCACTATAAAATTTTTCATTAAAACGTTTCCATTGTTTGAGATGTTCGTGGGATTAATTTCCTGGGTTATTCAGACCCCTAATTATTAACAAGCACCTACTTAGGGACCGCCTACATATTCCACTCCCTATTTTTACGGGATGAGGTACGTACTCAAGAAATATACCTGTGTTTTGCAGCTATGAAATTTTCCTATGGTATTTTGATGTCATACTATTTATTTGTTTATTTACTCTTTAAGTAAACATTACGTAACATAGAATTTAACATGTTATTACATATTTATAATAATAAGTAATGCTCACTAGGGCGAGCTTATCGCTATACGGCGATCTCTTCCAGCTAACCCAGTAATAATGATACACCTACCCAATACACATAAAAATTCCCCAACGTGTAATGGGATGGCAAAGGTGTGCTGAACATCAGCTGCTAAAAGAACATGGTATAATCTGTCTATGTATCTTTCCTTGCGGGGTAGTCAGTGATACAGAATGCCAAATCGCTATGTTTACCAGTGGTGTAGTCGTAGATTTTCTAGTTAGAAACGGGAAAAGTGTATGAAAAGCGCAATTCTGTTTAGTTGTATTTTTATGATTTTGTTTTTTAAAAGCTGCCCCACCGAGCCTTGCACACATGCACTTCATCTTTGCACACATGCACACACTCTCCGATTCCTTTTATGCAAATCGCGTCCGTCGATGATACGGTCGACATGGTCGGTCCAAGTTAGTCTCTCAACTTTATTATAATGGATGGTATAATTGAAATTTACATTTTTGTAAGTATTTAATATTAAAATAAATTACTCAACGACTAAGGTTAGGTGGGGTGGATACTTCCTGAAATACCTTTTCTCACAATTAAAATCATCCAAATTTACATTTAATCGTCAACTTTATAATTAAAAAGTTCACCAAGTCATTAACAGTTACCTAGAATAATAATTAGGATTCTGTAGGGATGTGCCAGATCTAACCGATGTAATTAGTAATACATCGATTTATGATATAGTTAAGGCATCGAATACGAATCCATATTTATCTTGGTCAATAAAGATTTATTTATTTATTTATTTATCTTTTAGAATGTATTGATGTCTGTATGTATGTATATATCTAATTATATCTTTCTATATATTTATATCTATATCTATCTATTATATTTATTTAATTTTTTATTTTTTATATTATGTAAGTTATCTCTTTCTTTTCTCGGGTTGACTGTAAGATATTGCGCTTCCAATAAGTCCGCCTTTTGGCACACTATCTCATTTTTGTAATTAGGTACTTATACATATTTTGTTTTGGCCAGTAAAGATTTATTTATTTATTATTTACAAGGTATCGAAAAGACGCCGGCAGCAAAATATGGTCTTTGAACTCTTCCGGTGTTTGTTTTTAGTCTTTGAACTCTTCCGGTGTTTGTTTTTAGTCTTTGAAGTCTTCCGGTGTTTTTTTTCAATTGACTTTCCTTCTTTGAGTATGGGTAATGTCCTGGTATAATGTTTTTTTTTAAGGTATCTTGCAATGCGATCCGTGACATCGTAAGGCAGACAAGCTTTTCCTTTACGTGTAGGGTGTAGGCTGTATTGGAGGTTTGTTAACTTATCGCTTTATTGCTCTTCTTAGTAGCCGTTTCTGGTTCCAACTGTTTCAAGATGAGTTTATCCTTTTTTTAGATTCTCCGTAACCGTAAACCGTATGCAGCAAAAATATAACATTCTACAGAAAACGTTTTGAAGGAACTCATTGTAAACGAAGTTTTCTTTACTTTTACTTGTTAATTTTATAATCTATCAAGGAATATAGTAGAGAATCCTTGTCTTCGACGAAAAGATTAGCTTTTGTGGTAAGAAAGAGTGAAAAATGTGTAATAAAAGATCGATTAAAAAAAACAATAATATTATCGATGATTTTATAAACAATGCACATCTCTTGTCAAGAAATTATTCTTTATTCTTTGTGAGATTTTTTTAATGACACCAAATTGAAATTTTGAACTTTGTCAAAACTCATTTTCATCATTCTTTTCATATTGTTTTGTGATTTATTTAATTATTATTGTATTATTACGATTTCTTCCACATTTTTTTTTCGAGAATTCTTTGTCATTCGTTCTTACAACGTTCGTTTAATTTCTTGATTTTATTCTTTTGTATTTATTTTCAATTTTCTAATTATCGTAGAGAATGGTATTTTTATTTAGCAATTATCTGCGACGGAAATTATTTGATACTGCGTCCACTAATTGGTATTCTTACTATTTTTTATCCTGTTTGTTTCAAATTATTTGAAGAATTTCTAATTTTGTTCATTACAACTAATACGTCCCTCGTAAGACATGGAGATGGCTGAAAAGAATGTATGGGAAAACTTTGAGAGATCGCAAATGAAATGAAATCATTAATTAGCTTAGATGTTTTGGGTATCTTGAATGATGAGAGGATGATCTAAAATATATGCATACGTGAAAGAAGAGGTGTTGGGAAGCGAGGCCATCCGGACGTGGACTTGTTCGCCTGATCTTCAGTTATGGACGCGTTTTGAGTAAAATAAACCGGAGAGGGTATGTGGCAAATTAAACCAAGTGTCTGACGGGTAAATAAATAAATAAAAACTTTATTGCACATAAATATACACACAAAGGGCGGATTTATCGCCTGTTGGCGATTTCTGCCAATCAACCCAACGGGTCTCTCTATCCACCCCGCTAGGGACTCTGTGGACTATTTTTCAAATACTTCAATATAAAGATACGATACGAAAGGGTCGGGCCAATACAAAATAAATCCTGTCCAAAATAATGTAAGGAAATATAGAAATTTCTTTTGCAGTATGCAGGTTAATAGGGCGTCTAATACATTTTGTATTAACAATTGTCTATTGAGTCCGATATAAAAATTTCTTTATATGCCAACTTGTTATTCACGATGTATTGTTAGCTCCATGTAGAGTATGAACTTTGCTTTATATAGAGAACTAGGTACAACCGTATCGTACCATATTTTATTCTAACACGAGTATGTAGTTCCTGTACAATTGTTTACTTGGGTGTATTTACTCGTTCAATTGATTCCGAGTCAAGTAAGGAATATCAAGTTTCTTCATTTTTGTTTGTTTACAGGCAATCCTCGACAACTAGTTCTACAATGATTTATTATTTAAAGAAATACTAGACCGACGCGAACATTCTATGTGTCAGATTTCGGTGAGTACGACAGCCGTAGGTACCTGTTTAATCTGTAAATGGCGTTCGATGTTGTTGTTACTTGATGCTTTTAAGGTTCGATGACTTGTTTGTCAATTTGTTTTTCATATAGTGTTTTTGTTCATAGTGTTTAATTGATATAATTGTGACCGTGAGCGTTAGTTACTTTCTCTCGATTATTTGTTTTATTCTCTTTTTATTTTTCTGTGTATAACAAATGATCAAAATCGTTCGAATGTTGTGTCAGAGATCTCGGGTCGTGCGTCTTTTTTTATGTAAAATGGGAATGGAAAGGAAATGAAAGTAATCGTGGATAAGATTTGTAGTAGAAATACACGACATACGAGTCATAAACTCCCTTTCATACTTGTAGAATTCCAAAACAATATAATTTATGTCAACGCCATTATTTAGCAATTTTTATAAAAAAAAGTGTTATTTTTTTTCCATCATCATTCAACAAATGACTCTCAAATGAAAACACCTTTTTGACAAAGTCCATACTTTACCAACCTATACTCATTATTTTATGGCGCTACATTTGCTTTAGACGTTACTAAGTATAGATTCGTCGTATAGTGAATTCGCGTATTGCGAGCTATGATTGTGAAGTGATATGTATTGTTGTATGTCCTACTGGTTTCATTATTTATAGATATCTATCAATGGGCTTTGCTTCGTGGAACGTACTTACTAACAGTATTAGAAATAATTATACGTCAATAGAGTATTGATGTCAATTTCACTTCAATAAATCGAAGTAGGAAGATCGTATGTGAAAACGCTGAGAGATAAGATTAGGAATGATCTTATTAGGGAAATGAGTGACTGCAAGACTGGTGTTGTGACAAGAATGAAAGTGAACAAACTAAGATGTTTTGAGCATGTTGAGAGAATGAATGATCACAGGATGACAAAAAAGATATATTTGAGTGAGCGAAGAGGGGCGAGGAAGCGCGGCCGCCCGAGACTGACCTGGTCCGATTATGTCGACCAGATCCTCAAGGATGGGCGCGTTTTGAGTAAAAGGAATCGGAGAGCGTGGATGAAAAATTACATGAATGTGACTGAGGCCAGGAGTGTGCGCAAGGATAGGGCTGTCTGGCGCTCTGTCCCTTCTGCCTACTCTGCAAGGCACGTGGCGTGAGGGTATAGATAGATAGATAGATTTTACTTTAGGTAGTATTTCTAGGAACTAGGGAGAGATTTGCTATTTTCGGAGCCACCTGGATATAGGTAGATAATTTCTTGGAAATCACATTAACTAATGAGAGTTGTTTGTTGAATTTTCAATAGGAAACTTTCATATAATACTTATGCTAGAATACGTCGTGTTTGTATTTGGTTTCTAGCACTATAATACTAGGTAAATACCCATCGTTGCGCTGAATGTATACGAGGTGTTCCAAACTGCCTTGAACTGTCTTGGTAGGTTGATAACCATATGCTTTTATATTTCATGCATGTACATTTAATATATATAAATATATAAGTAATATATACAGGTTTCATCTCGACTCAACAACCAGCCTTCATAGCACAGCGGTAGTGTACCGACTTGTCAGCTTGGAGGCCTGAGTTCGATTCCCGGCCGCGGCAGATTGGTGGCAGACTGAAATTGGTGAATGTTACTTAAGTGTAAAGTGATCACATTAAGCCAGCCGACGATCTGTCATAAGCCTAGTGGAAGGTCCATTCTCTGCTGTGTATCTGTATAGATAACTACTTGTATTTTATTTATTTACTTATACTTTTGGTAAACAAAATACAGAGATACTTACTTTACGTGTCCGGTCTAAAGTCTACCACTCCAATAAGCCGCGACTTTCATCGCTTTGTCGTTGGCCATAATCAGGACACATCAGGAGGTGGCTCTCATCCTGGGTTTCGCAATACAGAGATAATGTCCATCCTTTGCTGTGCGTCTGTTGAGATATAAACACTTGTTATATCCAAATCATATTTTTCTAAATAAAATAAAGTAATTTTTGTATTAAGTATATAACTAGAATTAGTTAATTATAAATTCTCTCTACTAATTAACTTAATCAGAATCCTTTCACTCGCTCCCCAAACAACGCCATTAAGTCGATTCATTTAAATATTAACATCTTGAGGAGTTTGGCAGTGAGCAGTGAGGGTGTCAGGGATCTCTCTCACTCCTGTACTGCGTAGTACTGATTCATAAGGAGATAGTTACTGAAAAGGTATGAAATCTAGGAATTGTACACAATTTCTAGGAAATGTACCTATAAAATGCCGAATCAATTTAGGAAATGTGTGAAGTAAAATCAGAGGATAGTTTGTTTGTCGGGTTTATCGTTAATGCTAATTTTTCCTCGTACACACAACGTCACAATCCGTGACCAAGGCGGGAGAGGTTCGCCGAAACGTGGGAGCATCTGTTCACTACACGATAAACCCGAAAAATAAATCTACAATGTGTCAGAGGCACTGTAATACATACTTCTTCTTCTTCTGCAGCACACTTGTTGGACATAGGCCTCCCCTTTGGCCCTCCACAGCTCCCTGTCCTAAGTACACTGCATCCATTTCCCTCCGGAAAACTTGATTATATCATCAGACCATCTTGCCTGGGGTCTACCGACGCTTCTTGAGCTTGTTCTTGGTTAATACATACATTTCTCAGCAAATGTACGAGTTAATAACTCAAAAACTTATTATGTTTTCGGTAAGCTGGCACACAGATATACAAAAAATGTAATCAAACCGAAGAACCTGTTCATGTTTGCAGGTAAACTGAAGTCGCACACAGAATTACATATTTTGATATATTTCCGATTCCTTTGAAAAAATGTGTAAAATTCCCAGTAAAACATGTTCAACTACAAAAAATCACAAGAAATGAAATTTATTTCCACATTTCTTGGCGATTTAAGGCATTGTATACATTTCCTATGAATTATATACAATGACGGATTTCATACATTGCCGGTAACAGATATAGTAAAACAGGAATATTTTAACGCCTTGCCTTTATAAGCTCGTCTTACAATAAACTTCCATTTTCAGTGGCGCATTTATAACCCTCGTAGAATCAGGGTTACAAGGGATAATTATCCTGATAAATATACTTTGATAATACAATGATTGTTATCATAAAAAAATATATGTAGATTGGGATACGAAAGGCTAATTTAAAAAAAAAAATCTCATTTCTATGTCGCAACTGGTTAGTTTGCAGACATTGCCTACAGCAATAAACCCGTCATTTGGAATAATGTTTCTTTACATACGAGTATATCCAATGAAGGTTTTATTTATTTAATGATAGAACGTCCGATTATTTTGTTTTGTGACGATCCTATGTGGTGATTTAATTATCATTTTTACTGTTTGTGACGATCCTATATGGTGAAAAGAAAAATGTAAGGTGCCCTTGGGGCGATTTTATCGCTAAACGGCGCCTAAAGTTGTCCAATTATTATTATTATTATTAATCCCACCAACTACCACTTAAGAAGGAGAGCCCTAAGAAATTTCCATACATAAACAGATATAATATTCTATTTACTAAGTAATAGAGTGTGAGTCCTGCAATAATTCCATATGAAATGCAACATGCAACTCACCTACTCTGGGCGGAGATATTTGGGCACCTAACGTAGGTGAGTTGCATGTTGCATTTCATATGGACTATTGCAGGACTCACACTCTATTACTTAGTAAACAGAATATTATCTCTGTTTTTGTATGGAAATTTCTTAGGGCTCTCCTTCCTAAGTGGTAGTTGGTGGGATTGGGCATAAGTGTCGCGTGTGCTCCTTTGCGAAGTATTTTGACGAACGAGATGGAGAAAACACGTGGAGTCGTACACATTTTTATAAGTATACTATATAAGTATTTTAATCAAGATAGCGAAGAGAAAAAACAAGAGTTAGTTTGGGTTGCAGGTGGCGACTAAGACGTTGTGGAAATGGACCACAAATCAGATGACGCGGCTGACGATCTTTCATTAAATTTACTGAATCTTCAATAATAAAAAGTGAATTTTCAAGAAGATTAGTCATTTTTTGATGCGTTTTTAATTCTAAATGATTGATTTTTCCAACCATTGTATCATTAGATATTGGATAAAATAAATACCGAATGTTTATCAATGAACATAATTATCTTGATAATTATCAACCCTGCTTAGAATGATTTAGGAATAATATACTAAATTCGCCTACTACTTTATTATTCGATCAATAATTAATCAATTAGACCAAGAGTGGCCAACCTTTTCAGCAGCCGGGCCAGATTCTGAAAATGAGAATGCCTACTGGGCCGCACAACCAATTTTAGAAAACAAAAAATAAATATACAGGTTTGATTCGTGGAGAAAGGGGGGGGGGGAGCAACATAAAGTGTTATAGACTTATAGCCTAAAAAAGTTATTAGCGCCGCAGGCGTTATTTTTTTTGTGAAACTGGGTGGAGAAGGCTCATAACAATATGTATGGAAAACGTTTTCTAATTGAAAAGATTACCCCAAATAGCGCCGCAGACGAAATTTTTAAGAGAAAAGTGGGTAAAGTGATGAATTTGATTGTGTTGTTGATTTTTTGTGTTTATTTTCTCAATCCTCCGCGGGCCGCACTTAGACCCCCGGCGGGCCGCATGCGGCCCGCGGGCCGGCCACCCTAGAATTAGACTATTTTCACACACTGTAATGTATAAAACCTGTATCAGCCAATTTTAAATGTCATCCTATCCTTCCCCACTCTTAGCTCCTACGGGTACTAGGAGTGTCATTATTCATCTTATATATACCAAAATTATGGATTCGACACTAATATCAAATTTTGCGCGTCATTCTCTCCTACTCTACCCCTACATTTCTAAGGGTCCTGGGGATGTCACTGTTCATCTTATCTATACCAAAATTATGCATTCGACACTAACATCGATTTTTGCATGTCATCAATCAGACCAATTGTAATTTATGGTGGAGAAACCAGGGCTGACACAGCTATGACATTGAATTGTCTCACAATATCTTCTTTTCCTTTAGCCCTCTTCCACCCTGCACTGCGGGATGTGGGCCTCTTCCAACTACTTCAAAACTCTTCCCCGCCCTGATCCCTCCGTATCCGGGTTCCCCCAGCGATTTGGACAATGCCGTCGGTCCATCTTTTTGGTGGCCTTCCGAGAATGCTTCGATCTGTCCAAGATGTCTCAATATTTGTTGCGTCCATCTAGTATTACCATGCCTGGTCATATGTCCTGCCGCTCACTACGCCGGTCGGATATTAAATTTGTGTCTCAGGCAGACCGCCCAGAAAGCATAAGGATTATTCAATTGTTTTTGTCTACCACTGATTTTCCCCATTTGCAAGAGATTGTGTTAAAACGAGTGTATTATTAAAGAATAAACCGTCTAAAGGAGGAGGCGGCCCCAACAAGATTAGGTTGTAGTATTGAAATGAATAAATTACACTTAATATACAAAATAAACATTAAATTTCTCGCGAATTGTAATTTATATTTTACATATTTTATTGTATTTTCGTTTGATTGTTAGAGTTCTTCCAATTGTCAACATGATTATTATTCCGACTGCATAATTTGCCTTTGATGTCTTGCTGATATTTCACTGGGTGCGGTGGTTTCATAATTGTCCAATCTCTGATGAAACATGGTAAGCTACATTATGTTCCCAAGTAAGCTTTTCAATACTAATCCTTCTTCCTCTTTGCCCTAGCCTTTTATTTGGGGTCGGCTTTACAGGCTTTACTAGTCCTCATCCTCCAAGTCCTTATGTTGCCCGCATCCTTTGCACGAAGCCTCGCCTCCTTTAGATCCCTTGCGATTGTGGACATACAAGTAGTCTGGGGCTTACTTGGTCTTCTGGGACCTACTTCTATCCCCATTGTCCTTTTTATCATATTATCCTGTGGCACTCTCATAACCATCTTAGCCCATTCTCGGTCGCCTTTTCTCCAATGGTAGCGACTTTGAAATTGCCACGGATATGGACATTTTTTACCCTAATACAAATCTTATAGAGTATGTCTCTGTACGCTCGTGTTCCTATGGAGCTAGATTCCCAGACTAACTTCTACATGTACCTGACCATAATGCACTTTGAATCTACTATGTCTTATGTATCTCGTTGTTTTATATATGATTGTTTTGTACTTATGTGTCTATGTGGGAAATAAATCTTCTTCATTCATTCATTCATTCATTCATTCAGTAATCATAAAAGGACAAATCAGGTATGAATGCCTGCTGTCGATATATAAGATCGCTAAGAAGAGTGTGTGGAAAAACTTTGAGATATAGGATAAGAAATGAAGTGATCAGAGCGTTGAGTGACTGTAAAACGGATGTTACAACTAAAATGAAAGCGAACAAGTTGAGATGGTTGAGAGTTAAGCCATCTAGAGAGGATGAAACAGGAAAGGAAAAGAAAAATATACGCTCAAGAGAAAGAAGAGGCGTAAGGAAGCTCGGCCGTCCAAGAACCACATGGGTCGACCAAGTTGAGCAGTTGCTCAAGGACAGACAGAATCGTGGAGTGTGTATGACGAATTGCATGATTGTGACGGAAGCAAAATATATGCATAAGGACAGCAAAGTCTGACGATCTATTCTCATCTATCCAGTATATGTTCATCTAACTTCATAATTTATGTCACATTTTGTGCTGTACAATTTATACACATAAAACAAATCCCACTTAAAAAGGTCTTAAAGATCTTAATCTCGTTAATGATCTTATTTATTAGCGTGTTGAAATATCTACCAACCAATCATATCGTAATGTTATTTGAACTGAAATTATCAGCAAACTTGGTTGGGTATTGTTCTGTTTTCTCGGTAGGTACTCAATATCAAATACCAATATGGCGAAGGGTAGATATTAATTTTAATGTAGGGAGATATTCAAGTACAATAGATGCAAATTCTTCCCCAATATTGTTAAGTTATAGTATTTGCATACCGCCTTAGTTTAATGTTGTAATTACTTTGAAAACTTTAGATTTATTTGGGAACTTGTACCGCTATTATTAAAATGACACTTCTACCCCCTCACGCTGCATCCCTTGCGGGGTAGGCAGAAATAACAGATTTCCGGACATTCCCTTCTTGCCCTCGTCACATTCATGCAATCCGTCATACACACTCTACGACTCCTTTTTACATAAAACACGTCGGTCCTTGAGAATGTGGCCTACACTCTACATGGTCAAGCCATGTGATTTTTGGAAAGCCGCACTTCCTTACACCTCTTCTTTCTCTCAGGTATATTATCTTCGTTATTCTTTCATCATTCATCTTCCATACATGCTTTAACCATTTCAACTAGTCGCAACATCCGTTTTACATTCACTCAACTCTCTGATCACTTCATTTCTTATCCTATTTTTCAACGTTTTTTTTACACATTCTTCTCATGTCTCACTCACACATCAGTATTGGTACCAAAACGGCATTGTGCATCAACCAAATTACGGCATTATACTCGTATCTAACAAACTGCGATTATAATCTCAAGTTTCAGTAAATTTCAAAGGTAACTTATTGAGAAAATCACAAAACATAAAATGGTGACCGCTAGAGTCACTAAAACATATTCTCATTCATCCGAGTTTAAAAGTCTTAGGACGATATTTCCAGTATTAGCTGAGTAATCTTCCTTTTTCCGATGCAATTTTTCACATGTTCAGTTACAATCCCTCTCTAATGGGTACTTATTACTGAGTTAAGTACTGAGTAGGTACTGTAATGTTAGGGAGTTTCAGTATGTATTTTCAGTATTCAGTATGTAACTACTTGCATCGGAGAACTGAAGTCCTTTATTTGTGAAAACTTGTAACGGAGATTGGATATTATTGAAACTATGACTACATATAGTATTCACTTAGTATGTGTATTTAATACGAGTAACATATTGTTTGTTGCTCATAGAACGTTCTCTCCCACAATGTATTAGTGTACTTTATCATACTAGAATTACGTACTGGTATAATAGAAACCTAGTGCTGGATTGTTATGGTTAATTGGTAAATGTATCAAGGAGCTACAAGAGGAAACAATAAAATTCATTTTCAATCGAGTTCACTTTTGAAATTTGTTGACGGATGCAATTTTAAGATATATTTATTCTAAAAAACCTTACAACTACCTAATACAATAAAAAAAAGAATATAAAGAAGAATGAAGACAAAATGGTTAGTAGAGGGGTACCACAAGGCTAAAAAGCTTGCCCGATTGAATGTAAAATTTGGATGAATTTGAAATAATGTTCATTTATTTGTGGTCGCATTGATACAAAATCGTAACGAGACGACAAGGTACATATTCTCAAAAGAAGGAAGATTCCGCACTTTTTTTGGTTCCAGCTCTATATAGAATTCTTTTTCTTCTTCTTTTCAATGCCTACAACCATTGTACAAGTTATCTGGGAGTCATACCCCGCGTCAGTATTCTGCTAGTAGTCTATTGCCTCAGAGTTCAATGATATTAAAAACACTGTCTGAGTTTTGTAGTCGAATCAGCGTAAACTGCCCGATATACGATAGGTGGAATTCCTTCATTTTTGCTTTATAACTTTTTTTATTTCCTATTAAATATCAGCCCTGCGTATATTTCGCCACCGTTTCTGTAACAGAATGCTGAATGCACGAACGGAGTAGCGGATTATTGATTGGTCGTTTTCATTAATCAATTTTACTTATGCGTCGTACAACTTTACCTGCAGGCTAAAGTGAAAGGGGTGAAATCTACACTCGGAAACAAATTTCATTTAACTTCCACGGGGGTAGGCTAAGTTATTATTCTACGAGTGGAGAAAGTAGACGCTTGTAACTCGCTAGGCGCTGTATGCTTTCATATTTGTATAATAAGAGAAGTAGAGCATCGCGCCTGAAAATTCGAAGGGTTAAATTATGTAGAGTGTGACTTTACAAAATAACGATTCGTTCGAAAAATTCGAAGTATGTTTATTAGAGCCTGTTAATAGAAGTATGCATGCTTTATTATTACAATTGATAGAACATGAATAATATTCAAAACTGATGAAAAGTCCTGACGTCCGTCATTTCGGCAAGAAGGGAGGGGGTCAATCACTCTTTCGTATGCCAAACAACCATCTTACGAGTAATTTGGGAGTCAGAGCTCCGCGCTAATATTTCTCAAATATACTGTTGTTTTTGGCATCATTTCATGAATTTCCCAAATCGAACTTTTTGATGAGACAGTGACCCACAATGTGATCGACCATCTCGTCAGGTTGCACCCATAAAATGGATGTTTCCTTTTGGCCCTTTATGGTAAATAAAAGAATTCGACTCGCAAACTCTAGTTATAATAATTGTATAGGTTCCTGACTTTTCCGCAATCAGCCATAAAAAGAGATAAAAAATATACAAAAGTCACAAATCATATTTTGATGGAGGGTAGATAAAGATTACCTGGTTTTATATTTATTATTATTAGGTAAGAAATGGAAGACGTATAACAAGAAACTCGAGTTATAAATTGTTACTTCATGTACTCAATAAAAAGAAATAAGCTTCAGTGAAAATCGTTTTCCTTCTAACGAAATCTATACATTTAATGTTCTCTGTCGAATCTGATGTAGAGGGAAAATGTATAAGAAAATTTCTCCGTTGATGGTGCAAGCAAAATTTATGACATCCAAAATACAAAACAGTACAAGCCACAACATCTATCTGCCTCATGTTATTTAACATACATCAATCTTATCTGGACTTCTATTTGTCTATTAGCAGTGTGTATGTTTTTTAATATTTATATTAATAATATATACCATTTACACAATATTATACAACAACAAATAGATACACAATACACATATATAAACGAAAATTATTTTAATCGCATCCTGCGAAGCTGCATAATGGGCATATTGCGGGACCTGAGTTGAACAATCTGGAAAAAGTAATAATGCCTGGCCGAGTTGAAGGCAGGAGACACAAACGAAGACCCATAAGATGGTCTCATCAGGTGAAGGCGGCTACAGGGACAATCTTTGTAGAGGTAGTGCGTCGGGCTGAAGACAAACCAGGGTGGGCCAGACTGTCGAAGATGTACTTACTTACTTACTTCACGTGTCCGGCTGGGTCATATCCCGCCACTCCAATATGTGGCGATATACATCGCCTTATCATTTCCTAGAATCAGGTCCCCAGGGGTGCAGCTCTCTCCCATCCAAGATATTGAAGGTCACGCGCTAAATTTGGAATAAGAACAGTATTTTTTCTTTCGGTATTGTTTGGTTTACAAATTCCACAGCACTGTGCATACTGAGGCTTTTCGTGTCTCTTAGGATTTCTCTTGTCTAGAAGTTTCATTACGTAGAGTTGATTATATTGTATTTATTGATTTATATAGTATTTTGTATCTTAAGGCTTTTTATGTTACTTATTACCGTTTCTCTCAGTTCTCTGATAATAATGTTGTTTTGGAAAATTATTGGGATGTTCTATCTCTTTTTTGTTCTCAATTCATACACTTAGCCCTACATATACCTACAAATACTACAGGCAATACTACTCATTAGAGATCGTTATTATTGAGGATATCTATCGACAGGCTGAATAATGTTATTACTTACAAATAAATTGGAAATAAAAATGCTCTCTTTTTTAATCCTTGTAACATAAATAGTGCTACACAAATGACTAAATGCATTAGTACTCGTATTTACTTATTCAAACCACACGCTGTCAGCCGTTTACAATTTTGTACATATATTCTCGTTCCGATGACGTCTCCAACCAAGACTTGAACGCTTCAAAATTTGTAAAATACGAGGTGGTCAGGTCTACCCGATTTCCGCGAGGTTCCGCAAGGTCTACACTAAGGGCAGACATGCGCCCTGGACCATATCTTCATCACGTACGTCAGCTTGTTTTTCTTTAAATTTTGTGCAATAGTCCCATACCTACCTACACTATCATGACACATGAAGTGTTTACCGTAATTTTTTACCATTCTGCAATGGGTTTTAGCAGTACTTCGTCCATTTGTTAGCAGAAAACGGATTGCAAGTCGTAGCTCACATTTGGCGGGAGCACCGATCGAGGTGACCATGTTTAATTGCTTGTAATTCGGCAGCGAGTGACGCATTCTTCTATCATTATGGTAGGAGAGTTGCGGAATCTTGTGATGTGCAGATCTTGCTCATTCGTATTTTGTGCTTACTTAAAAGCACAAACGGAACTTGATAAAAAAATAGCCCTCGTAGATTGTGTGTTCTAATCTTGAAACACCTTCATTGGATCATCTCGATGTCTCCCGATGGATTATGCTGAACAAAATCTGACTTGCGATGAGATGTTCTTTTCGAACGCCTTTTCATACGATACCTTTGTAAACTTGTAGAACCCTTGGCTTCCGTCAACGATTTACATCTCTTTTCTCTGGAGAATGCCAATCCGATGGCCAATCCCTAGTTTACACAATTGGTGAAAGTTTCAGAGCTCTAGATAGTCTAGAAATGAGTTACAATCCGATTGCAAATTTGGAGACAAACAAAAACAACGCCGAGCTAAGCTAAATAAAAACGTCTAAAAAACACACAAGAGAATGGTCATAGAGAATATATTATTGCAATATCTAATATATCCATATTACTTTTTATATTTCGTATATTCTTTTGAAGCAGTCCCTTAAGAGATTAATCTGAATCGTAGAGAGAAAAGGCAAGACAATAATATCTGATTCCTAATGCGCTGAACATAAAGGTTATTGCGTGTACAGGGCTGGAAAAGTCCATCTCCAGAGGATGATTAAGGTCCGAGGGTTGTACACAAGTCTCTAGGGTGCTGTGCCAATCCGCCAGATGTTTTATATTGACATCTTTACCTTTATTTTCTTACCCTTTTTTATCCGAATCAACGTCCCCCATTACTTGTGATTTTTTCTAACGTATGTATTTTTTCCTTTTTAAAGTACTATTTCTCAGAAAGTGTTATACGTCAAATGTTTTATATCTAAGAATACTATTTAGAAAATCCGTTCGTGATTCTGTGAAAAACTAAAATAAAATGGTAAAAAAATAAGTATGCGAGTTTTTTCTCCATGGTTACTGATATTTTTGGGAGTGCTGAATACGAATTTCGACTTTCCCACCTTGTGAAAGTGATGCGTTCTGAGAAAAACTGAGAAAGATTGATCCGTTTTTAGATGCTTAAAAACTACGCACTTGATATTTCATTATTGCTCTATACTTTCTCCATAATTCTTTAGCATGTAAAAAAATGCCTATTAATTATGAAGAATATTGCATTCGTCGTCACCCAGTTTCTCCAGGCTATTCTGTCTTGGGCCAACTCCCTTGCTTGCTCCTATGTTATTCCAGCCAGGCACAGCTTTGATATGTGCAACTTTGTATGGTCATTACAGGCCTGCCTAGACGTCTGTTTTCTTCGGGGAAATATTTAAGACAGCTACGGTTGATTCTGTCCTGAAGAATGTATAAGCAACATTATTTACATTTTTACTTGGATATTAGCACTAAATAATTTTAGATACTATGTATTCTGCATTCTCTATCTACTCCTAAACAAAGCTTATAAGATCCTATTATACTTAAGCGAGCTTAGACCCAATAGCATATAATATGCTTAGGCAATAATTATTACCTACTTTGGATATAATCCGATCACTCAACAGCCAAAGCCGATTTGTCTGTTGTATTGAAACTCCGCAGTATTGAAGGAATTGTTGTTTGATATATCATTAGAGTAGTCACAAACCTGTTCATTTAGTTTAGATTTTCCTTGATCGTTAGAATTATCTTGATCGGACCTGAAACTGAAACTAGCCTGAATGAAGAATTCATGTGAAACAGTTACAGTTTCACAAAAAACAATAAACATCAATACAAAACATGCTATATAGTATTACTCCCGGGATATATTTTTTTTGTTTTATAAATACTTTCCTGCACACCTTGCACTAGGCAAAAAGCTTGTATCGCAAAGTGTGGAATACATCGTCAGCGCCGGGGTTTGAACCTGGCATCTCCCGCTCGAGAGACTGCCGACTCAACCAACTGCGCCAGCCATGTACTCCTATATGATCATATTATTAGATTCTGGTGACAAAGTATAAAAAACGCTCGTAGTGGTTGTGAGATTATAAAAAAACCCTTCTATTGAATACCCTTAAATCTTGACCTTTTCAGAATTTCCATAAAGATTAATTTGAGTTTAATGGAGTGTGTGAAGAAGGATGACCTCTTCATTTATTTTATATGTATTATTTATGGCGATTTCCGATATTATTTATAGCTGGGCACATCCGAAATATCGATATATTTGTGCCGTCGATTTTTTTAAAAGTTATGTGATGTGACTTTCCGATATTTTTTTTTGTTTCTTGACATCTCCGAGACTCTTCCGTGTGCACCGCCCAGGAGCTATTGGGCATGCCAAGAGTTGCTCAGTGCCCTGAAGCTGCTCGCAGTCGCACGTCGCGTCCTCAGCGATTCCCCATCTCTGGAAGTTCCTTCTAGTGCGGCCGACCCCAGATCTGATCGTGTTGAGGATTTTCCACGCTGGCCAGGATAGATCATGTCCTTATGGAAGTAGGGCTTCCATTGGTGTGTTACGAGTAAATATGTAATGTTAGAAAGTTAACGTCGATCTCAATGTATTATATATTTTATTTTTATTATTATTTTTTTTTTTTAAATATTTTTTTTATTTTTATTTTATTCAATTTCTTTTTTCTGTTTTTTTATCCAATATTTTTGTTTAATTTCTTTTTTTTCTGTTTTTTTCTGGGGTTAACTGGAAGAAATCGCAGTTCTGCGTTAAGTTCGCCCTAGTGAACAACGTTTTATAATCAGTACTATGTCTATTTTGTATGTTTATATGTGTTTGTTGTTTACCTTAAGTTTAAATAAATAAAATAAATAAAAATATTATTTGATTGATTGTGATTGTTATAATGGATATAAGATTTATCGATTCTCAACAACATGTGTATATTATAAAATGTAAGCGTTGCTCCATACTTGAAGTACTCGTTGATGGTATACTCGTCTGTTGTATAGTGGTGCTTGTATTCGAGATCCCTTTATACTTTTATTTCGTTGTAAAACCATATGGGCGTGTTGAAGTATCGGAGAATTGATTCTTAGTCATTTATAAGGCAAACTCGCTGACAGCTTATACTAACGTAGACTGGGAATACAGAGTATAAAGCAGGGTTGCAAATCATTAGGATAATTATATTCATTGATAAATATCGGATAATTATTTAATATGGTTTGACGATGTGAGGCGAATCGCAGGAAGTAAGTGGATGCAGCTTGCCCAGGATAGGGATCTGTTTCAAAGGGGAGGCCTATGTCCAGCATTGAAATTAAAACGGCTGAGAAAGAAGAATTATTTTATTTATTTATTTACTCTTGTGCGATGGACCAATAAGCCTGAAAGCTAAAGTCTACGACTCGTGTATCTTGCCAGTGACCACGTACGGTCTAGAGCAAGGGTGGCCAACCTTTTCAGCAGCCGGGCCAGATTCTGAAAATGAGAATGCCTACTGGGCCGCACAACCAATTTTAGAAAACAAAAAATAAATATACAGGTTTGATTCGTGGAGAAAGGGGGGGGGGAGCAACATAAATGAATATATTGTTATAGACTTATAGCCTAAAAAAGTTATTAGCGCCGCAAGCGTTATTTTTTTTGTGAAACTGGGTGGAGAAGGCTCATAACAATATGTATGGAAAACGTTTTCTAATTGAAAAGATTACCCCAAATAGCGCCGCAGGCGAAATTTTTAAGAGAAAAGTGGGTAAAGTGATGAATTTGATTGTGTTGTTGATTTTTTGTGTTTATTTTCTCAATCCTCCGCGGGCCGCACTTAGACCCCCGGCGGGCCGCATGCGGCCCGCGGGCCGCGGGTTGGCCACCCTAGGTCTAGAGACTATGTCCCTCACTGCCAGAAGCGTACAAAAAATAAAATGTGTTCAGCGAGCCATGGAAAGACAAATGTTGGGCGTCAGTCTTCGAGATAAAATTAGAAATGAGGAGATCAGACGTCGAACAAAAGTTGCCGACATCGCAGAAAGAACAGCAAAGCAAAAATGGCAGTGGGCGGGACACGTGGCGAGACAGGACAGTGTCAGATGGACACCTAAAATCCTGAAGTGGAGGCCCTGGGAGAACAAAAGAGGCGTAGGAAGACCACAGAAAAGGTGGACAGATGACATTGTCCAGCTTACGGGTCGTAGATGGCAGCAGATAGCCCAAGATAGAAGACAGTGGAAGAGTTTAGAAGAGGCCTATGTCCAGCAGTGGAACGCAAGTGGCTAGCAGTAAGTAAGTAAGTAAGTGCGATGGACAAAATACAGAGATATGTTAAAAATTCAAATTCATTCATTCTTCATTTTCGTACTAATGTACCTGTCATTATTTATTATTGTGACTGTGTCTGTTTCATGTGAATAAAAAACATTTGTTTACTAGGGCAAGCTTGTCGCAATGCTGCAACGTAGTCGCGATTTCTGCCAGCGAACCCAAATTTAATATAATGATCTCTCTTTTCTCAATTTGTCTCAACCTCCGATATTTATCCAATAATGTACCATAGAGTAAAGGTAATTGTCATCCCTCTTGTTTAGAAATTCTTTTATTTACATTGCTTATAAAAATCAGTCATTTAAAAATTAAAACGCATTATCAACAAAACTAAATTTACCTCTTGATTTTTTTATATTTATTGTCGTTATTGAGTGTCAGTCACCAACATGATGCCGCGTGATGTTAAATCACTCGCAGGCACTAGTGTTATTATAATGATAATTATCAATGTAGCTATATTTATCTTGAAAATTATCGTTATTTTATTATGAAAGATAATGGATAAATATCAGGATATTTATCCCTTGCAACCCTGGCATAAAGTAATTCGATAGTCTTGTTTATCATTCGTCTGAGTTTGATGTTTTGTTTACGACATTTTCCTTTATATTATTTACGTCACAATCTGAAAATAAATGTTATTATTGTGCCGATAAACAACCAGCGAATCTATTAATGTGTATTGTATTTATTTCAAAGTTCTGTTATGTTTATTGGAATGCCGACTTTTTTGTAACCGTTGTTAATTAACATTTTTCCGTGAATTTATCCGCAAATAATGGTAACTCATAAATGTACGTGTTATGGGCGACACAAGAAAAAGAAACAAGTGTATGGGCTCGCACACACGTTCTAAACATTCAGAATTCGAAATCAGGGTAGCTTTGAATTCAGAGAGAAGTTTTGGTCGGAGTTTTTTTAGAAGCGGTCGATTCAGTTAACTGAATTTTAGATAGTGTATGACCGCCCCGTAGTCTGTTATTTTTTTTCAGTAGTCTCACGAGAGTAAAATTGGTATTACTGAGTTTAGTGTTGCTATATTCAATAATAAATGAATAAGGTTTCGCTACATTCAAATTATATTTCAGAACTGTTGTTTAAAAAAATAGCAATTTTTGGATTGTTTGAAGTTTTTTTTCTTGTTCCAACTCGGAAAAATATCTTACCTTTAAAATGATTTCCCTAGCACTGCTCTGCAATAATTTTGGCATTGTAGGTTACTTGTAAAAAATATAATGTGGGAATATTATGGTCCTTTGACAGTTTTTATAACAAGGTTCGACAATCAGGGCTACCAGAAATACAATTTGCAACTCCACTTGCAGCTGATATCCGCCGGCAGCCAAGATAGAAGAAACGATCTGTAGACGGCAGCCAATGGCATAAAATTGACATTAACGGAAAATGAAACTTCAACGTACGGCAATCTCTCAAATTGTCACTTTATCGACTTGACTACTTGATGCACATATTACGTAGACACAACACGTAGTATTCTCGTATACTGCCGTCATAAGCAACAACCACGTATAAGCCAACAAGTTGAAATTGAAATAATCGAGATAAATATTAAAAGGTGAGTTGAAAAGTAGGGATCGTATAATATATGGAAACTCATGGATATAAAGTTGAAATACCCATTTCGATAAAAAAAAATGAATACCTTAGTTTATTAATTTAACGCTTTCACTGAAAAAAAAATACTGATGTTGTAGGTTTTCGCAGCATGGTATATATATTCTTCCTTTCAGGTTATTCGGGTGTTGGCCGCGTGTCTGTTGATCTTCTCTAGCTTTCGGCAGCGATACTTCTGCCATATTCAAGATGAAGTACAGTCAGAAGTCACTTCATCCTGAAGATGGCAGAAGTATCGCTGCCGAAAGCTAGAGAAGATCAACAGACACGCGGCCAACACCCGAATAACCTGAAAGGAAGAAAAAAAATACTGTTTAGAAACATGAAAGATTCCCACATAAAATACAACATATGACTACACTTATAGATATACGTTTAGAAATTGTAGGTACAAATACATAAGTGTGAGGACGACCATGAATGATAATGTTCATTTGTCTGCCGTCCTAAGCAAGAACCGTGCATAAACCAAAAAGTTGAAACTAAGATAATCACGAAAAACATCTAATATCGCCCATACAATTCCATACATTTGTATGGAATTGTGTGGGCTTGAAAAATAGGGGTTGAGTATGGAAACTCGAGCTTTTTATGATTTAAATATGTGAATCTAAGGTTAAATACCTATTTTCGAATGAAAATCAAAATACCTAAAGGTGGCGTATGCGCGGTTCTTGCTTAAGACGGCAGACTCTTGCACTATTTGTGTACCTCCACACCGGCAATAACATACAGTGAGTGAGTGAGTGAATACAGCCACATCACATACATACAAAGTAATAATAAATAGTAAAAAAGTAGTAATAAATAGTAACAAAGTATTAATAAATTTATTTATTTATTTATTTGATATTAATATCATTGTGTGGCATTACAGTGTAAAACACCTTTGCGCCACACAATGTGAGGTTACAGTCTTTTTTATGCTAATTACAAAATAGTGACAAAGTGATAATAAATCGTAACAAAGTATTATTAAATAGTAACAAAGTAATAATAAATGGTAACAAAGTAATAATAAATAGTAACAAAGTAATTATAAATAGCAGTGGCGAGGGGTGGATTTCTGCAGAAGAGAAGCCGGGGCTAACATTTCTTACGGAATTACGTCAGATTAAACACTATTATACCGATCATTTTATCCAAAAGGTAACTCGATGGGAATCGTGTTCTTAGGTAGCTTCGCGTCTGATAAATAGTAGCAAAGTAATAATAAATAGTTACAAAGTAGAAATAAATAGTAACAAAGTTATAATAAACAATAAATACAAATAAATGAGAGGTCCTTGGTTCGTTGGCTTGTCCGTGGTTCTTTCTTACGACGGCAGTACAGTAATGGAATAAATGTCAGCATATGTGAAATAGTTTATTACATGAGAAAGTTCAGTTATAAACAGGAATACGAATAGGTAATAATGATATACTCATATAGTTTGTATGAAGGAAATAATGTTATGGAGCGTGAAACATATTTTGAACATGAATTGAATTCACCGAGGCGACGTACAAGTAACTGGAAAACTCTTCCTACTTATAACTTCAACGAACTTCATGTACAATAAGTAGAGATTTAAAATTTCGCGTAAATTATGCCAGATATCGCGTTATTTTATAGAAAAATTCGCGTCAAACTCTCGGGAAAAATTATTACTCATTATTTTATGAAAATGGACAACATGCTGGTGTCGTATATCCTCATGACTGAGGGTCGCGACTCTCATTCCCGTAGTTGACGATTCTCCTCCACGAGTCTCTATCCATGGCCAGAGGTGCGGCCTCGTGTAGAGTGGTGTTTGTGGCTGCCCTCACTTGGTCGCTCCAACGCATCGGCGATCTGCTTCTCGGTCTCCTGCCTTGTACACTGGAAGGATGGACTTTTCATCAGGCTTGTGACTGAAAGGATGGACTTTTCATCAGGCTAATGACTGATCTTCAGCTGACATATCCATGTTCCTTCTCCGTCACTAGCCTTTTTAGCAAAGCGGTTAGAATTCCGGTGTATCAGGTTAGATAGAGGTCTGGGTTCAATTCCCGGAGGCCGGGGCGTACTCCAAAAACAATCATTATAATATTATTTTTTATACAACCATCATTTTACGAACTTTTTATTTTCATTAAAGGAATTATAACGAAACAACTTGCAATCTCTCTAAAACTGTTGCACTATTTGCGCATAAATGCGAAATTCGCGAATGCATTCATTTTATTAAGATCGCGAACTAAACAGTTAAGAATATTGGAAAAAGGTTGATGAAATCTGCAAAGAAAAACAGAAAATTTCAGTAAGAAGTTTCTCCACGATTGTCAGTTCGTGTTGGAAATAGGACACTTCTTTCAAATTGTTTTTGATCTGTGTTATCATATTTTCGTTTAAGTGACTTTGATGCCTATTACGTTCTTATTAACCCCGTGAAAGATGAGTCACCAGGAAGGGAGTTAAATCTCACAAGTGAAGTGGCTCTATGGAAATACTCTGACAGCTTGGAGAAATAAGAGAAATATTTTTTATTTACTTATTGTATGAAATTCCTACTTAGTACGAGTAAGTAATCGGATTTCATATAGTATTTGTACTGAGCGATTTTTATTTCGTCAATGTTTTGACCGAAAATTTTATGTAAATATTCTTTTGCTGAGATGGAAAACTATCAACAGATTTACAGCAAAGGATGGACTTTCCATCAGGGTTATGAGTTATGACTGGTCGTGGGCTGGTTTAATGTAATCATTTAAGACTTAAGGAACATTCACCAATTCCAATCCATCCATCTGCCGTGGCCGGGAATCGAAAATAGACTTAGAACCTGACAGGCCGGTATTCTACCGCTGTGCTATGGTGGCTGGTAGTTGGATCGTGAATGTCCTCACAGAACATAAATTGTGATATTCACAAATAGTACAATAAATAATTATATGTGCCCCCCAGATTAAGTACTTCAATAATCAAAGGTGCCCCCTGACAGTAGCAGATATGAGAGATATAACTTTTTCACATATGATTGTTGTTATGTAATGAGCACTTGACAGTTCCACGACCTCCCTTCCTCTTTGTAGATTTTTTGATGGACTTAAGATATTATATTGTATTCGTTTATGAAAGGAATACACAACACCATGTGTTAGAGCGAGAGGTGATAATATTGTATATTGCTATATTTTTGTTATTTAGTCTCTTATTTATTCAGGTGTTGTAAACCAATTTGACACTCACAATATTGTACATTTCCATATCTTGTATAGTATTAATAAAAAATCAGATACATACCTCTGATATTTTTTCATATTGCGATTAGAATTGATAGTAGCGATAGCAGTACTGAGCACCACCGCTACCGGTTGCTTTGTATCAACACGTAACTGCCAAACAAACTGGGATTTTAGAACTCGATAAATTGTTTCATGAATCGATGAAAACTTTCACGGATAGATTTAGCATTTTACGAAATGCTTTTGAGTGCCTAAATTTTCTAAAAACGGGAGACCTTCTATCTCGACATCCGTTACTAAATATGCTTTGGAACAAAATAGAGTAGATGCATTGATCCTTTATCTAGGGAATAACCGTAAACGATTTTTTATATCTTGTATAGATTTCTCAAAAAAATAAATTATAAACACCTCTGATCTTTTTTCCAAAAGACGGAAACTCGTTTCCCGAACGTCGCGGAGTAAAATTTTATTTTTGTATTGATAATATGCATAAAAATCTAGGGAATAACCGTAAAAGTTTTTTGATAGACGCAAAATTAACCCCAAAAAATGAAAAAAAACGCTATTTTTACCATTTTATCATGCGATTGTCACGCAATTTTGAACCTTTATGCCGTGGGAAAAGACTGTGACGTCATTCCTGGTGCCATGCCCTTAAACCCAAATAGTAAAATAACATATATACAATTTTCACAATAATTTATAAAAAACTGAGTTTTGTAAGTGTGTTAGTTTAACTTCATTCTATCATGTACTAGTTTCACTGTGTAAATACACAAACTCGTCAGTCACTAAACCCAAATACTTTCCCGCACATTTTACACTCAACTTTTTTTGTGTTGGGAAGTGCATGTGATCGTTATCGATAATTCGTGGTATGACGATCGTTCGCCTTGTTCATACACAACAGTTTGCGATTTTTTTGCATTAATTTGACAGAAGTATATGGTTGCCAAAAAGCTGCGTACTGTGCCCTCATCTTCCTAAACAGGCTGTATTTTCGGTTAATAATTCAAATCAAAGTTGGCTTCTTTTTCTATTCAAATAAAAGTAAAAAATATTGGAACTGAAAATATTAGAAGAATTCATTATTCCCTTTGTCATGATCTTTATGATTCTTTATCTTCGAGTCCGATGTCAAATATCAATAAATGACATTCGTATAACAATTGCCTCGCCATTGATTCGGCTCGAGTACCGAGGGTTAAATAGCTCCTACATCTTCGTATGACAATAGATTTTCTCAACACCCTCTTATCGAGCTATTCAAAGAGCGAGAGGTTTATTTCAAAGCCCTAGGTAACTGTTGTGCTTCAATCTGAATATCGACACCAATAAATTCTGCATTACGGCTTCAATTGTTTTCATAGTCGAAAAAAAAAACAATCGAAGTTGCAATGGAAATTAACGAACGCACTATTCGGTATTTGCATTATAACTGAAGATTTTTACCTCGTAAATGGCTCGCGTTTAATAATTGTGTGGAAGATTTATGAGGTTGTTGATAGCCGGAATGGAAACACACTTGCGCAGGTTCGATCCCCGATGCCGCCTAACTGCGCTTAACGACACACTAAACAATAAATAAGCAAGCTTTTTAAGTTTACAGTGAAGTGTACCAATATGTATTTCGGTTTATTAAGATAAACCAAGATTTATTATTTATTAAAAAAATAGTTTGCAATTTTGCATGAAATGTCATATAGCTGTAAAAAACGGGCATTATATTATACAGCTTATACAAAGTCCCTCAACAGGATTTTTTTTTCTGATTAAAGAATCATGCGATTCGTTGAATCATGATATTCGTTATTTTTTCTCTTTGTTTCATTGTTTTTCGAAAACATTCGAGTTTATTCATATAATCATCTTTTCAAGTTGCTTGTTTTTTTTTTAGGAAATATTGCTTTAATAGGTCACGCAAACTTTACTATCCATTTGCTTCTTTCTTTATGTCTTTGTCGCTTTCCCATCCGAATATCTGTTTCGGAAATATTCTGATGTGATCATCCGTAATTTGTCGAATACCTACAAGGTCATTACATTTAGTATGACAATTAAGTGTAGTCAAGAAGTTCGAACTGTCGGGATTGCGAATGTACGTAACCCATTTTCTCAGTACACACAGCAGACAAAAGAACTGTCGAAGTGGGTGGATGTGTCAGTTTCCCCCATTGCTGATGATGATAATAATAATATGGGAGTTGTGTAACGTGGAGCAACTACTGGGAGCCGATTGAGACTTGGCTGATATAATATTATGTATCTTCAACGGGCATAATTCTCATCGAAACCGGGTATAAATGTAACGCGGAACCATGGCAACTTTTGCAAGTAGTTCGAATGTATACGGTATTCAAAACATTTCGCGATCGCGGCTCCTTCAGCTATCATCGAAAATTATTTGGCTAATATCACATTTTTTCATTGACATTACGAGCCCAAAAAAATTTTTTGAGAGGTTGTCGGTAGATGTCGACATACGAGCCTTCAAAAATATTTTGACCAGTTATCGATAAATGTCGAAAATTTAGGAAATTGCAACTTAAATCAGGTAAAAATTGACCTCCTTAAAGTGAATTGGACTTATTGGAGTGATATGAATGTTACGAATATATTCTAATACCCGAATACTATGCTAAATAGAAATTTAATTTACAGTAAGAATGTAGTAAAATAATTTTACAATATACATATAAGGACAGGGAAGTCTGGCGAGTTGTTCTTCCTGCCTACCACGCAAACAGCGTCTTTTTTTGTCAGGTTACAGCTAGTACTATTATAATATTGTCTATAAATAATGTACCGTATTGATTCGACAATATGCTTTGTTGCTGTAACACATGAATGGAACATTGTTGTCGGGATCATAATTTAGTCGCGATTTTGATTAATCGCGGTACGTGGCTCCCGTATTCGTTTAATTTTGTGGGAACCCTGAACACTGAGGGTGTTTTCACTGTTGTATCGTATGAAGTTAGTTATTAGCGTCATCCATTCATTTTTTTTTATTTATTGCAGATTATTATATCAGAGTATAAATGATAGATGTGGTGCCTAATCCAAATGGATTTTTGGCTATATACTTATTCTAACTCAAAACTAACTTATCTATACTTATTCTAACTTAAAACTAATCATGCGTATCCTAATTCTTAAAGTGAATTAGCAGGCAGTGTAGTATAATTGTTGTATTCTATTCTATTCTATCCCCTCACGCCGGATCCCTTTCAGGGTAGGGAGAGAGAACAGATCACCAGACTTTCCTATCCTTACACACACACTTCTTGCCTCCGTCACATTCATACAATTCGTCATACACACTCTACGATTCCTTTTACTCAAAACGCGTTCGTCATTGAGAATCTGCTCTTTATGTTCAAGCCACGTGATTCTTAAGGTGGCTTCCCACAGTCTGCGATATTACGGACCGACGCAGAATTTTGTATGCACTTTGTATGGAAAATACTACGTCCGTCTGCAATATCACGGACCGTGGGATGCCGCTTTTAGACGGCCTCGTTTCCTTGCACCTTTTCCTTACATATCCCAGGTATATTTTCTCCAATATCCTTTCAACATTCATCCTATCTACATGTCCCAACCAGGTGTTGTTGCGTTACTTCTTTGCACGAATCCTAAAATTTTCAGTTCTAAAGCATGTTGATTTACTTATAAACATGACCCGCTCATTTTTACTATTATTGTTTTGAGTCTGTCATGTCACTGGTGTCTGTAATTAGATAATAATTATTTTTTTGCTACTACTGTTTTATGTATGACATTTTGATAACAATATTTTTTGTTTCTTTGTTTCAGGTGAGTAATTTCTTCGATATCTTGAAGATTTCGACTCCGGCATACCAGTGTAAGGTTGTCACTTTTTTATTTGTGTGTAATAAATAATCAGTATTAAACATGTATTTTCTAAAAAATATATATGAATTAAAGGCATGGCACCAGGAATGACATTACAGTCATTTCCCACGGCATTAAGGTTCAAAATCGCGTGAACAGTCGCATGATAAAATGGAAAAAACAGCATTTTATCCATTTTTTGGGGTTAATTTTGCGTCTATCAAAAAACTTTTACGGTTATTCCCCAGATTTTAATGCATATTATCAGTACAAAAAAAGTTTACTCCGTGACTTTCGGGAAACGAGTTTCCGTCTTTCGGAAAAAAGATCAGAGGTGTTTTCCACATTTTTTTTGAGAAATCTATACAAGGTATAAAAAACCTTTACGATTATTTCCTAGATAAAGGTTCAATTCATCAACCTATTTTGTTCCAAAGCATATTTAGTAACGGTTGTCGAGATAGAAGGTCTCCCGTTTTTAGAAATTTTTGAAATGTCGGTATGCATACTCTTAAGGAACGTGTGTCAAATTATTTCACACATTCCTCAACTCACTCGACTTTGCATACATTCCCTTGGATTTGTATACAATTTTTTTTTTTAGAAAATGAATCTGGGTTTATCGAAATAAACCCAAATACATCTTTGTACACTTCACAGAAAGCTTAAAAGCTTGTGTTGTGAAGTGGAGTAGGTCGGGGATTGAACCCGCGCCCACTGGATTAACAGTCGAGCGCGTTACCAACCAGGCTACCGACCACCTCAAGTTCCTAAGTTTCATACATTTCCGGTAATAATATATACACTACACCAGCTTCGATATTCGATCTAGAAAGTAAAAACCAACACCTTCGGTTTGTATGGGCTCTATTTTTGTAGGTATACGCATACATTTTATCCACAAAGGCCTCTTAGTATAAGTAAAAATACCTCTTGTATCAATGTTTGATTGTACGAGTATATCTCAGTACTTACTGAAAATATGCGAATTTTGAGGACTCGTTTTCTAAGTTTTCCTGGTAGGTATTTTATTGAAATATGAATCCAATACAATTCGTTAAAAGTATGTAAATATTATCTATACTTATGATGCAGGCGCGTAGGTGTCTTCTTTAACAATATTTGAAGAAACTCACTTCAATAATTTATTGAAAGTACTGAAATTTTTGTATAGAATTATTTTTATTGAAAGGTTTCTGCTTTGATAGAATACTGTAGGTAAAGGTACGCGCTCTTCTCAGTATGAAATGTTATATTATGATATTGACATCTACCAGGAACTTTGATAAGGCTTTCGTCAATTCCGTCACTAGTATTCATATCATAAAAAAAATCGTTCCAAGTCGTTCCAATGTCAACAAATCAACCAAAATTTGTCATTGAATCACATAAACCTATATTCCAGTAGTATTATGTTTTACGGTTATCCATTCATCTGCCTGTGATCTGTCCTATGCCCTATGTTACAACTTCCTATCCTTTGATTTGTCATTGCTTCAATATTCATTGTATCATCACTCACATAATTTTTATTGTACCATGCTGATGTCGTTGTTCCTCATTACTGAGGGTCGCGATCCTCACTACCGCAGTTGACCATGACAAGATGTGCGGCCTCGTGTAGAGTGGTATTGGTGGCTGCTCTCACTTGGTCGCTCCAACGTATCGGCGATCTGCCTCTCGGTCTCCTACTGCGCATACTCCCTAGCATTACTGTTCTGTCTAGGTTGGTCTCTTCGCGTTTTAAAATATTTATTGTACCTACCCATTAAGCTGACATAAGTGCTGATCTCTCAGATTGATATTTGATTTCATCTATTTCACTGACGAAATGCTGATTGAGCTATTTACACTTCGATCAGAATTGATCTTAAATCATACAAAATAGTGTCATGTTCTTCACCTTATTATTCTCTGCATTTGTTATTAGTTTAAATCTGAAATGGTAACTGACGATTCCAAGTGTCAAGACAGACCTAAGGATTATAGACAAAAAAAGACAAATAGGCCCGCTCCAGTTATACTTATTATATGGGAAATGGGAGCCATGGAAAGGAGAATGCTGGGTACTTCGTTGAGAGATAGACGGACAAATGAATGGATGCGAGAGAAATCCAAGGTCGCCGACGTGGTAAAACGAGCAGCTTACTTAAAATGGAGTTGGGCAGGACACGTTGCCATACGCTCAGATTCTAGATGGGCCAAAAAGGTTCTCGAGTGGCAACCTAAAACAAGCAAAATGAACGTAGGAAGACCTCAGGCAAGATGGTCTGATGACGATGTGAGGCGAATCGCGGGAAGCAAGTGGATGCAGCATGTCCAGAATAGGGATCAGTGGAAAGTTAGAGGGGAGGCCTATGTCCAGCATTGGAATAAAAACGGCTGAGAAAGAAGATGGGAAAATAACAAGTGTTCATTGAAATGACTTAATATAAAAATACTGACTAAATATAGGTACTAATATACATAATACTGACATTATAAATATTCTCTAGTTATCTTTACATGACAGGCACGACTGTAGACTTGAGATGAGGCATATGGAATATGGACGAATATCAAACATGTTTAATGTAAAAAAGAACAAAGGCAAAATTGAAAAGAGTAAAATAATTCTGTTATCAAAGCAAAATCACTCAACCATTTCTACTTTAATGATCACTCTTGCCTCTCCATATTAGAAACGCATCAGTGGAATCTGAAACAGTGATTCCCAATATCAATATTGTAATAACGCATAAACGAGTACTTGATATTATATTATGTATGAGTATGCGTGTGTACATTTCAAAAATTTCTAAAAACGGGAGACCTTATATCTCGACAACCTTACTAAATATTATTTGGAAAAAATAGAGTAGCTACATTGAACCTTTATCTACGGAATAACCGTAAAATATTTTTTTATATCTTGTATAGATTTCTATGAAAAAAAAAAATTGAAAAATGCCACTGATCTTTTTTCCAAAAGACAGCAACTCGTTTTACAAAAGTCGCGGAAAAGTTTTTTTCTTATCGATAAAATGCATTTAAATCTAGAAAATGTCAGATTTTTTTAAATAGAGTGAAATTAACCCAAATACTTAAATACAAATAGACATGACTGATTAACTTGATACTGTCTGACTTCTGTGCTGTTCTTTTTTTATTATTATTATTTTTTTCTTATTAAATTAGTTATTAGTGTAATGTAATATGATATAAATTGACTACAATAATATAACTATTTGTGCGCACCTTAAATAGGGCGGCAATGATAATTTTTTTATATAATGTATCTTCTGTCTTATCTATATATGTTGCTGTCTGTGTGTGTGCCATGTATAAATAAATAAATAAATAAAAAAAACACTATTTTTTGTTGTTCATGCGATCGTCCGTGACGTCATAGTCGGGTCAGATTCTGTAAGTGTATGAAGCATTAAGAAACGTGTCTTTTTTATTGTAAAAATCTTGTGGATTACGATGATATTAGTAGAAGTGATTGAGTAGGTACTAAGTACAAATTTGTATTAAGGGCTTGGCACCGGTAATGACGTCACAGTCTTTTCTCACGGCATTAAGGTTCAAAATTGCGTGACAATCGCATGATAAAATTGTAAAAATAGCGTTTTTTCCATTTTTTGGGGTTAATTTTGCGTCTATCAAAAAACTTTTACGGTTATTCCCTAGATTTTAATGCATATTATCAGTACAAAAATAAAATTATACTCCGCGACTTTCGGGAAACGAGTTTTCGTCTTTCGGAAAAAAGGTCAGAGGTGTTTTTCAAAATTTATTTTGAGAAATCTATACAAGACATAAAAAATCTTTTACGGTTATTCCCTAGATAAAGGTTCAATGCATCTACCTTATTTTGTTCCAAAGCATATTTAGTAATGGTTGTCGAGATAGAAGGTCTCCCGTTTTTACAAATTTTTGTAATGTCGGTATGCACACTCTTAAGTAATATTCAAAATATGGAGTTGCGTCATTTTGAGGTGTGACTCTATATAATATTACCTTTTACGTTTAAATAAATAATTCATTATACCCGTATGCTAATTATATGTTATTATTTATTATATTACCAGTGTTTAAATGACATGCTAAAATAGGCGAAAAATATTAGCAAAATAGGCGATTACCGTCAAACAAATCAATGGACCAGGGGTGGTACATTGTAAGCTCTCTTACCCAAAACACTCAGATAAAATGCTTCTGGAAAATGACCCCTACAGCGATATACATATGGGCGTTTTTAGTTTGCATTTTGCGTGTTTCGGGTGAGAAAGCTTTATAAAGTTCCACCCCAGTTGAGGTAAAGTTTGGAATCTAATTTATTCTCGGAAAGCTGGAAACGGTTATTCGTTGGGATTCTGAAAAAAATCCAAATTTTTCTTTTATTTTGGGACAACCTATATATAACACACGCGGAAAATTGGTGTAAACTTCGAAAACTTTTTACATGTTAATGAAGGGATTAAACTTTTTAAACCCTTTTAAATTAATCAACGTTTTAAACAGTACGTAGGTACAATTATAATGTGTTCGTAAATCGTAATTAAGCTGAATAATATTTGACTGTTGACGGCAGCCATATACTAATCTCTTCTGAAATTATTTTAAAATTTATTTAGATCTACGGTAAAATTATTAAAAAAAAAATTAAGACCGTGGGTAACGACATTTCATATTGAAAATTTTCACAACAGGACATACAGACGTCCACCGTTTTAGAATAGTGACATTTATTAACATTTAAGTAAATACTATGTATTGTTTTTATTAAACTGGTCTCTCATTGCTGAAGATCGTGACCGCTATTTGCGTGTCAGCTTCCTCTATTGAAATTCTATTAACCTTTATTGCTTTGCAGCGCCCTCCAGCGAGCATTTTCACATTAAGTTAAAACATTAAAAGTACCCGCCCATTTCTATCAAGGACTTTCGCATTAGCAAGCGCCTTAAGGGCATGGCACTAGGAATGACGTCACAGTAATTTCCCACGGCATTAAAGTTCAAAATCGCTTGACAATCGCATGATAAAATGGTAAAAATAGCGTTTTTGTCCATTTTTTGGGGTTAATTTTGCGTCTATCAAAAAACTTTTACGGTTATTCCCTAGATTTTAATGCATATTATCAGTACAAGAAAAAAATTTACTCCGCGACTTTCGGGAAACGAGTTTCCGTCTTTCGCAAAAAAGGTCAGAGGTGTTTTAATTTATTTTTTTTTGAGAAATCTATACAAGATATAAAAAATCTTTTACGGTTGTTCCCTAGGTAAAGGTTCAGTGCATCTACCCTATTTTGTTCCAAAGCAAATTTAGTAACGGTTGTCGAGATAGAATGTCTCCCGTTTTTAGAAAATTTTGAAATGTCGGTATGCGTACTCTTAAAGGAATTTAAAAAATAGATTCAACTAATTCCTTCCGAAAATGTCTTTAGAATATATCAGAGTATCACAGGCTTAATTTTTGGCGTTCTCCGCGTTATAGTTCGTTTTTTCCTTTGATTATTGAAGTACTTAATCAAATATTTTTTTGTCATACTGTTTTTTCAAATATATAGTTTGAGAATGTAAGTTGATGTAAGTGCATATAATAACATAAACCAATTTTGGCTTATGAGGGGAGCGAATGTAAAAAAAATATTCGTCGGTCACCGCGTCTAACCTAAAATGTATTGTCAACCAAATTACAGCATTATATCTGACAAACTACGGGAAAAATCTCAGTAAATTTCAGAGGAAATTGGAAATTGGAATGATTTTATATCAAGAACATTCACATTTCTGCCGGCTAGAGTCACTAAAACATATTCTTATTAATCCATGTTTTAAGTCGTAGGATGATATCTTTAGTATTAACTTCTGTTTCACGACACAATCATTCGCTTGTTCTTGTACTATGGCTCTTTAATAAATGACGCAAACAGTCTGTCAAGAAGGAGGTGTTCTCGAAATAATTTGAACTGTAATTTTGTTTGTTGCTAACAATAACATTTCTATTGAAATTCTACTAGTGTTTCCACTATGGTTGACAATAAGCTACATGTAGCGCTCTTATCGAAAACAATATCTTTTTTGAAGATGGTTTGGGCATGTTGAGAGAATGAATGATGACAGGATGACAAAAAAGATATATCTGAATGAGCGAAGAGGGGTGAGAAAGCGCGGCCGTCCGAGACTGACCTGGTCCGATCATGTCGACCAGATCCTCAAGGATGGACGCGTTTTGAGTAAAAGGAATCGGAGAGCGTGTATGACTAATTGCATGAATGTGACGGAAGCTAGGAGTGTGTGTAAGGATAGGGCTGTCTGGCGCCCTGTCCTCTCTGCCTACCCTGCAAGGGATGTGGCGTGAGGGTATAGATAGATAGATAGATAGATCTTTTTTGACAGATTCGTTATTTTTTATACAAAAGTTGTGGTAAGTGGCTCCTATCTCCGCTATTCTTCACCAAAAAGTTGGTGAAATCCAGCATAAGTGTATTATTATGTCTAGTTGACTAATGCTGGATTTCACCAACTTCTTAGGTGAGGAATAGCGGAGATAGGAGTCAACTAGTACAAATTTTGTATGAAAAATAATTATAAGTGGCTCCTAATATCTACGCTATTCGTCACTTAGGAAGTTGGTGAAATCCAGCATAAAACTTATAAACAAAATGATGTAAGTAATAGGAGATTATATGGCAGTGTGTAGGCTTTAAAATGCTACTATGTGTCACTCCTAACTTGGAAGTCTCGGGACTTAATTGATTGATGCCCGATCCCACCAACTACCACCTAGGAAGCAGACCCCTAAGGAATTTCCATACAAAACCACAGATAATTTGAGTGATTATTATAACTGTCATAACCTTGAAGATATAAATCCATACAAAATACAACATGCAGCTACTTAAGTGAGGGAGATTCTGGGCGGAGATATTTGGGCACCTAACTAAGTAGAGTTGCATGTTGTATTTTGTATGGATTTATATCTTAAAGGTTATGACAGTTATAATAATCACTCAAATTATCTGTGGTTTTGTATGGAAATTCCTTAGGGGTCTGCTTCCTAGGTGGTAGTTGGTGGGATCGGGCATTAGTATGTTAATATAAACCATATGAGTATGCGGCTAGTGCCTTACTAAACTCATTATTTCATCTAAATATTAGGTACATAATCCACCTAATACAATACCTCATACACATAATATATGCTTAAGTACTTAGTTTACCTATCCACTATATTTTAATCTTGTTATAAATTTATTCTATCCGTACACATATTGTACGGTATTTCTTATATCTTTTGTTTGAGCTCGAAACTCTTAAACTTTTGTTCGTAATGTACGTCAAAATTAACACTGAAATTCAATATATCACCAGCCGGCATGACGGCAGTCTACTTTTTGCCAGCCGGTGTATGGTTTGGTTACACATATAAACGAAAAAAAAGCACGAATCGTAATACATACATAATATGTTAACATGGCGGTCGGTAGCCTGATAGTAACGCACTCGACTGTTAATCCGGTCGGTGCGGGTTCGTTCTCCGATGCCGACTTACTGCACATCACGACACAAATGAAGTGTACAAAGATGTATTTGGGGTTAAGTATATTAAAATAAAATTCATGAAACAATAACAGTCACCTACCTAAAAGATGCTATATTATTTGTTTACTACGGCGAGCTAATTCTTCCAATATGTCCGAGCTTTTTAAATTGTTCCTTATATTATCAAATATTTCACCTTTCAATTGTAACTTTTGGAATATGAAAACTTATTCGTAGCTCTATAAAGAAATACATCGTGTGACCTAATATTTCTGTACCTAAAAAATGGTTGTTTGTTGCTCTTTCCCACTAACCTGTAATTCTAAAACAAAGAAAAAAAAAGTGTAATGGGCATTGTTTACAAGGAAAGTAATTTTCTAGTTGTTGCGTGCTTTGAGGGTCTAGAGATCGCGAGACGCCATACTGAGATTATTTTTTAATAATAAATTTATATTTAAATTTTAACTTATGTAATTTTTATACATTTTACCATACTTTAATACAACATTATGTGAAAATTAATACGTTAATATGTTACAAGTCACGCATACGTCCATGACATGTTACAGATTATTCTATAAAGGTTTTTGATTACGACAAAAATTATGATGTACAAATTTTGCTTGAGTGGGCCGATTTTATATCGTTGTACCTATATTCATACTCTACATAGGTTTTATGGCTAATTTTATTAGCAACTAGTCTTTGATAGGCGATGTTCTCTAAGTCTCGGCGAAAATCATATCGCTCCAACATTTGTAAGTGAAATAAGACATTCATAAACGACAAAATCTATGTAGCCTTATTGTATAAAAAGTGGAATGAATATCAACAAAATATCTGCTAGAGTCACTGCGTCTTACATAAAAAAAATTGTCAACCAAATTACAGCATTAGGTATACCATATTAACTGTGGCGCATGCTTGTGGATGACAGCTGAATTATGAATGGACTAATTGTCTTATCTCCATATTATACTTATATCTATAGTTGTTGTCCGTTTTGTGCTTTTGTTTGTAATAAAATAAAATAAAAATAAAATATAAACTACGGTAATAATATCAAGTTTCAGTAAATTTCGGAGGCAACTTTGGAATTATTTTTATCGAAAAATGATACGGAAATCAATTTTTTAACTACTAGATGCGCTTAAACATATCCTCATTATAATCCATGTTTTAAGTCTTAGGATAATATTTTTAGTATTAGCTGAGTAATCTTCCGTTTTGCGATGCCATTTTTCGAATTTTTATAAATTTTATAACAACAAAGCGATCTCTCACAATATTATCTGCCAAAGCATGACGATAAACGACATCAGTTGATAATTTTCACAACAGGACATACGAACAGGAGACGTTTTTGATATTAGATTTGTGGAATCATTAACATTAGTCCATGTTGTACAAATACAATCGCTGCCATTTTTTGTATTACTGTTTGGTTTAATGAATTCATATCTCACAAGACTTTTAGACACTTGAAAACAAACGTATAACTTATGTTTTCCCAATTAAGGAGATATCGTTTTGTTTTGAACATAATTTTATTGGTATCATATAGATTTTATATATTTTTAGCATTTATAAATAAAAAAATTGTCTGTAATTTTATTTATGCAACTCGTAATACACACTCTACGATTCCTTTTGCTCAAAACATGGTCATCATGATCGAACCACGTACAAAGTTCTTGGACGGCCGCTCTTCCTTACACATCTTCTTTTGCCCAAGTATGTTTTCTTTGTTATCCTCCCATCATTGATCCTCTCTACATGTCTTAACCCCAACCGTATTTTTTCCACATATTCTTTTAGCGATCTCATCTCAACGGCATTCACACCTGTTTCTTCATTCTTCAGCCATGTCAGTGTCTCACTATCGTACATCCCACTGTCTTTTTGTGATTTTTCTTTAACTTTGAATGTTATTCATATTGTATCAATTGTAATATTTCTATGGTACCGGGCAACCATTGACTCTATTGTAATTATACATTAGGTCACCTTTATAAAATCACGGATCTGCGCATTAATTTGTGAACTTTTGTATAGGTATTATTTATTTGATTAGATTCATACATTTTGTATACAAGCCCAATAAATATATATAATTTTGTTAAATTTAAGTATTTATGTATAATATATTGAATGGTAGGTATGTATGTAGGTATTATTGTTAATTATATGATATGAAAATTTAAATTTAAAAAAATGTGTGGGATGAGCAAATAAAAAAACGACTCCATAAACTCAAAACAGCGTTATGCATTTTGTGTGAATTTGATATTTTACAATAGGACGCTGGTTTTTTGGTTCACCACATTATTTTGCGCGCAAATTCGCATAACCTGATCACAGGATCGGATTAAGAAAAAAAATAAGGGAAATTTACGATCTAAAGTAAACTAAACTGGTCCACAAATGGCCCTACAAGCCGTACCAACCCACAATGGACCTTTTTTGGGAATTTTCCAAAATTCCCTGATCATAGTCCGAGTCATCACGAGTCCGAGAGCCTCTTGCCTCACTGACTTCTTATGCTGGCGGCACACACTAGCCGAGAGTCCACAAGTTTTGTGTTAATGAGTAAAAAGGCGTGTGAATGGAGTGGCGTGTGGCTCGTGTACGACACCGACCGTTAACGCCTCTTTACTCTTCTTCATCAGCCTATTACCGTCCACTCCTGGACGAAGGCCTCCTCCATTTGCTTCCACGCCGCTCTGTCCTGGGCTCTTTGGATCCAGTTGGTACCCACGTACTTTACCAGGTCGTCTCACGAGCACAAAATTTGTAGACGCTCTCCGAGGGCATCAAATCGACAACAATGTCTGTCAACAAATATGTAACTTTTGGGCCGCGCGTTTTGGTAAGCTTTAACCAGTTTTTACTTTTAGCCTTTTTTTATCCAATCTATGATATAAATTGTTCCTTATGGAAGTTGTGTTACAAAATTATTTGTGATAATATCTTGTTTGTACTTATGGTGCATTAAATGAAACTCGCCATATTGTGAGGTTATGTTACTCTTAGAAGACATAATAGCAGAGTGAATGTATGAGAGAACTCTTGTAATTTGATATTTGTAGTTCTAGGTGTAGTAAGTGTCTGTTTATTATTTCGTGATGTATGATAGTTTATAATATTACTGTTGTTGTTCTCTTGTTAGTATTGTTGTCACCGCAGTGTTATTATTTTCAACAGCTTGACACTATGACTAATTTTATTGTCTTGTCTCCGTTGCTGTTTTTAATATTGTTATTTCATTACGTGTAGAGATGAGAATAATCATAGTTTTTCGCCATGTTTAATTCATCCATATGATGCCATCAAGGAATTAATTTCCCAGAATTTAAGGTAACCAGTGACAATTAAGTGTTCTAGTTAATTAGTTGTTAAGTGGTGGTCTGTATAGAAATCTGACTTTGTTGGTAAATTTTAGTTGAGTGTAAAGTGATCACATTAAGCCAGCCGCCGATCAGTCATAAGCCTGATGGAAGGTCCATCCTTTGCTGTGGATCTGTTGAGGTAACTGCTTGATAACATAATGATGTGATGAGTAAATAAATAAATAAATTCCCTTCACAGGTATAGGTACTACTTCACGTAGTGAAGATTATTACCTGGAACCAATTTCACGTTAAATTTATATTCTGCACGTGTCAACGAGAGAAATACGTGTTCTTCAAATAAAATAATGTAAAAATATAATAATAACATGAACATTGTACAGTGCGTTGCAAACCCACGTAATGCCGGGTCCACACGCTTGGCACTTGCCGCAAACTCCATGCCTCTACAAACGCTATGTTAAATTTCGGGCACCAAAAGTCGACGCTTGCGAGTGCGCTTGTATGTTCTCGAGAAGCAAGTATGACAGACGTCGAGATTGTGCTGGTCATAACTTTCGGCTTAAACTATCTTTATTATAAAAATAAAAAGAAAAAAAAAATACGGCACAGGTGGTGGATGTTAAAACTTCATAGAAATCGTACTAGCTAATTGTCAAATTATTGTACTGTAACTTCATTCGTGTAACTATGTCACTCATGTGCCCACAAACGTGTTAACGTTTAGCGAGCGCTTGCAACATACTTTCTTTGATTTGTGCCAAAAAAACGGCACTCAAGTGGTGGCAAGCCTACACATACACATACACAAGCCAAGCCAAACACCCTATCCGCACGTTTGAATTTATGATAACTTGTAGAAGTTTGGACCCGGCATAAAATATGCTTCAAAAGTGTCTATTATCAAGCGTATTCATACATTGCAAACTGTCACATATGGTGCTGTACTTACGATCGTATTTACATTTCGTTTCACTTTACTTGTCACACTTTTTCTATACAATTACTATGTAGCCAGTGGCCAAGTTATTTGAAACCAGGAGTAGTTTACAGAGTGAGTGGGAGCTCAAAAATACATGGCACCACTCGTAAAGGTATAAAAATTTGTATGTCTTTCTGGGAATGCCTCCAATTCTTCTTGTTTCATTCAATTCTATTTTTTTTATCTCTTTCTTGTTCTTAATGTTGGGATGAGAAAGAGAACGAAAAAGTTTTCCCTAGAGTTGTTACGTATGTTATTACCTAATATGTATCACACGCAGTATTCAATTCACCAGCAATGTAAGTCCAATTTTGTCATACTCTTCTGTATCCAGTTTGTATGAACTTGACTACAGTTTTTTTGTAACTTTTCTAGAGCTTTTGGTCTCCATAGTCATATAGGACTTATTGTATTGTGTCACATTTAATAACTTTTTGAGCATTTATTTTCAACAACCAAATCATTTATTTTCAAAACCGAATTTTATATCATTTCCAGACAAATAGTGTAAACCAGATGAGAACATTATTGTGTAGAACATTGCAGCAACCTTTTCTACTGACAAAAAAGATATAAAGCGTTTGAGGGCATCCACGGGTTCCGTGGGGTAATGTATGGTATCTTACAAGGGCGTATATAAAGGGGGACCGAGGGGGCCCGCTCCCCACCCCGAAATGGAAAATAATTATTTAAAAAACGTTATTTTGAAACATTTATGTATATTAAGGCAGGAAAGGTCGCGGACGGATACCGCTGAGATGGTCCGACCAGGTGGCAGAGGCCAGTGGTACGACGTTTGCGGAGGCACTGCGGCGGGCGGAGGACAGACCGGGGTGGGCCAGACTGATGACTCAAATAATACATGAAGGTCACGATCTTCAGAAATCCATCACTTTAACCAATTTCAAAAGAATTTCGCATGCGGCGCAATTTTTTTTTTATTACTTATTGTACACAATGATTTAATGCCAACTTAAAACAAGTCCTTTTTCTTTCAGCTTCACGTAAAGTTTTGCTTAAATTCACCCGGGTCGGCCCCTCCGAAATGAAAAGCTACGAGTATATACACCATGACTAGTATCTTAGAAAGGGCGTTAGAAAAGAGATTCAGATCGAAAGTCAGATTTTGTCCAGCTCAAGGCTTCAAAAGTATCATATTTTTTTCCATTTTCTTGTTTATACTGCAGTGGACTTATACTCTTTGCTTCGTGTTTCTTTATAAGAAAATGTCGCTGACTTTTATTTATATTTTCCTTGAAGGTTCATAACTTGATACGGTCTTTTTCAACTATTCCCTAAATTGTTGTGCGTTTGTTTTACCTAAATATTACATGGGTAATATTATTGTACGACATATTCCTCTTATATGATACTAAGAAGACGACCCCATTTATATGATGTATCTACGCGGCATTCTCATGAATAAACTTTTGTCGACAATCATTTTTAGTAAGAACTAGTAGTTGAATAAACACGTCTTTTTGGACTACACCGTACACACTTACATTCTAGAGTTTATATAATTAGGTACGTACATAGATCCTCGGGACACTCGGGTAATAATTTTACCTCGGTAATACTTGGAGGCCCAAGCTGCGATGGATGGAGCTGGAGGTCAGCGGCCCTCAGAAGGACGGAGTGGAGGAAGTGTCTTGACTCAACCAGGGTCCACCCAGGACTATCGTACTGATGATGATGATGATGAATACTTGTATAACGCTGCCGACCTTTGCAAATTCTAAGATTCTACAGTAGTACTTCCCACTCCACGAAAGACTCTACGGCAAAACTGTATGACAGTATATTATTTATTTATATCGTCATATTAATGTTTCATTTTTTCTTCTTCTTCAGCTTTGGTATCTTCACTGCTGGATATAGTCCTCTTCTGAGTAATTCCATTATTTTTCATCACTCGCATTTTCCACCCACAACCGCTGTTGTGATTCGAAAAGCCTTGAAAATAGATGTCGTAGGATAATAAATATCACAGTTTTAAATGATGCTGATCTAGTACGATAAAAGCTTGTATGATTATGAGAAGATCGTTGTGAAGCTTTGTTTAACGTCAAGAAAACTCCATAACAAAAGTCCTAGTTTTGTTGATAATAAATATGTAAATTGTTTTGTAAACAAAAATTGGTGTGTGAGAAAGTTACGCGCGTACTTTAAAATTTATGCTTCTGAGCATTTGAATAAAGAATTTATTCCATATTATCAAAGTTTGTATTCCGAATTTCACGAGAAATTGGCGTAGCTACTATATTCACGTCTATTTTTTGTCCTCTTGATTCTTGTTTTTCATCAGAAACATTCCTTTGATAAAAATATTAATTCTGTAGGACAAAACACGCCGTGATTTTTTTGTAATAGACCCGAAATTCGCGTAGGCCGCGACCTTTCTACATTGATATTATTCAAAGAATTTGGTGTATTGTAATTTTTTTGAAGTTTTTTTTTTTCAAAATGACTTCAAATAATGGTTCGCTTGAAGAGATGACAAGTCTTGACCTTTATGAAAAATTTACATCTCATTTTATCATATGGATTAATCTATATAATAAAGAAGAGTCCCATAATTTGTAAGTGTTCGCAAAATTCGCGCATTTTACGATGGATTACTGTGAAAATTTACATAAATACTTCTACCGATCCCCTTTAAGTTTTAACGGCGCCATTTTTGAAAAAAAAAACTTATTTTAGGAGATATTTAACTTTAAAATCTAAATACGGAGACGACTAAAACAAGACGGCCATGTTGGAATGAACGTCATGTTAAACCATAGATTATAATAAGTAGACGGCGATGTCCGATATCAGACACCATACACGGTAATTAGGACCAACCTTAGATTTAAAAAAAAACCAAACAGATGATGTCGCAGACCACAGATTGCAACTATCCATGAATTTAGCCATGTAGCGAACCGTACATTTTGGTACTGAAACTCCAATAACTTATGAAGAGTAGAGTAAGTTTTCAGTTCATACACATCCATGTTTTGGATGTTACACTGCGTTTCACCTTATTTGTTGACTTGATCAAACCATCGGGAGACACCAGGCCATTGCGAAGCACGGTTTACTCAGCTAGTTATTCTACTAAATCTCTTCAATTTTTAATGAGAATGTAAGCGCAATGTAAGCGACAGAATCGATTTTGGCTTAATGGATGAAAAAGGGATGGAATAGAAAAAAATGTAGGAAACTACATTCAAACATTTTATCGGCCAAATTACATCATTATTATCTAACAAACTACAGGAATTATCTCGGGCGATAATTACAAAAAAAAAATTGCTGCTATAGTCACTTAAATATATTCTTATTTATTCAAGTTTTAAGTCTTAGGATATATCTTTAGTATTAGCAGAGTAATCGTACTTTTCCCAACGCAATTTTTCGTATGAAGTTAGTAAGGCTTCATAATACCTACTATTCACTTTATATTATTGAAGTTCCTGGACGAAGCTGTCTTTAGGTGCTGAAGATTATTGTGTTCTCTGATTCTCTGTCGATCTCTTGGGATAGGGGTTGATGGGGGCAGTCAGATATACAACAATGGATTCCCACCTCTGACATAACTATTCAATTAAAAGGTCCCTTGGGCTTTTCCGTTTTGAGCCCAAACAGTAATTGTTTCAGTGTTAATATCGTAATGTGAGTTTGTTTCATGAAATAGCGATGCTTATGGGGTTAAGGGAGTTGGATTGTAGCGGGTAGTGGATTGAATGGGTTAGTATATATCTAAACTGTTGTAAACGAACGTTTACATTTAAAAATTATATATTATATTAGGTCCGATTCTGTAATGAAATAAGTGCGTACTAAGTAAAATAAATCGTTCTTTTGTCAATTGTTTCATAGTAAAATAATTTAAAAAAACGCTTACTCTAGTTTGAAACGTTATTGAATTGGACCTACTGGATTTCATCACGCTGATATTTCAAGTACCGTGAGGGTCCATGGTAAGTATTTCAGTCGATTTTTTTATGTATCTGGAAATTGATTTTCACGTATGATCACAGTTTACCTGAGAGATACTTCGAATCGGTCGCGAATCTTATCGCTGAAAAAGGTGTGATTTTGAAAACACCTGACTCTTACAGGAAACTCAAAAAATTTAAAAACAAAAACAGGGGGAGTGCTATCTACAACCCGGGATCCAACGGGTAAAGATACTAGAGTTTAATAAACTGATACAAGCTTAACTAAATTATGCCGATTTGCTTGTTTTCTTAAGTGTTTTTCCCCTTTTTCAAATTGTGAAATTGAGGGGAAATACGGTGAAAACGGTAATTCTGCGTTCCATCTGTTGAAATCTAATTAAAAGCACGTTGCGAATTACTCGTTCGATATTAGCATCGTAGCGCTGTTGACCTATCTCCTCTACACAGTACACACCGTAGTCGTTTGGAAAATCTGTTTTAGTTGGGAAATTTAACCCATCGATTCGTTGAACCAAAATATCCTCAATTTTATACCATCACAACTTTTCTCTAATCTCATTTATGAGCTTAAGGGTGCCTGGTTGTCGCTTAAAGGGTATTTTTTCAGAACAACATTACTAAATATGCTTTGTAAAAAAAAGGTAGATACATTAAACCTTTCTATAGAGACTGAATGTAACAAATCTTTCATATTTTGTATAGGCTCCTCAAAAAAAATGTGAAAAACCCCTCTGAAATTATTAGAAAATAACTCCCTTCGCGAAAGTAGCAGAGAAAACAAAAAATTCCGCGGTGATAGTATGCATTAAAATCTAGCAAATTTCTGTAATTTTTTTGAGTGAATCGAAATTATTGTCGCCAAAAAACGTAAAAAAACCTCATTGCGATAGTGCATGCGATTTTGAGCCTTAAATACGTGGGAAAGTATCGGGATACTCAAACTTCAAGATGCGGTAATTAAAATATGCGAAACCTAGATTGCGCTTGAAACAGAATAATTTACGGATTTTTCATTTAATTTTTATTAGAATGATGTTTTTATTTAACCGTTTTAAATCCCTACGTAAATGGTTATTAGTTGAACAGAGGTGCTAAGGGAAATTAGTACCACCGTTCGTGTTTACATTTCCTCATGGTTGTTGCGGTTTCTGTTTTACACGAAACACCCCCATGTTTTCCGTTTTTCTCAAACGCTTTGTTTATTTATTCTGTACTCATTCGCACTTTCATTTTTCAGTGTAAACAAACAGTTAAAACACGGTTTGCGTTTTATTAGATTTTTTCAAAGATCTGGGCCTGTATACACAAACCCAAATACTTTTCTATGTACTTCGAGCTAGAACCCATATCGCGAAGTGCAGAATACATCGTCAGCGCCGCGATTTGAACTTGGCACCTCCCGCTTCAGAAACAGCACTCCATCCAACTGTGCCAATGATGTGGATTGAATTTGCAGCAAACCGTTTATTTTTTTTCATATAAGTTTACAAATACGTCGATTTTCTTTGACAAAACTGGTGTTGGCACACCCTTAAGTCGATTTCGTCCTTTATATGAATGATCGATTTCAGAAAAACATTTCACAAAATCTTGTAAAAAAGAGCGCAGAACCCAGAAGTAGTAGATTATTTGGTTTATCATAACATTCCCACACATTTTGTAGGTATTCCCGAGAACCATGTTGCGTTTAAATTTTAATAGGAAAGCAGAATTTCAGATATAGTATTCTTCTCGTTAGTTTCACAATTTCAGAAAAGAGATATTTCATTATAGACTAAATTTTATGTAGATTTGCGGGCTGACTTTAAAACACATGTATCGGGAGTTCAGAATTCACAAGGGGTATTTGTGTTCTCGTTACATTTCTCCACGTTTCGACGATGTACTACTGGGGAACCATATTGCTTCTAACAGGAGTAGTATGTCGATGTTAAAATAATAATATGATATCCCCTATTAGACCGGTGTTTTAACGTTAAAAAAGGGGGTATAGCGTAGATAATTGTCGGAAAGCTGGAAACTGTTTTAATCTCTTCATTAACAAGCAAAGAAGGTTTCCTGAAGTTTGCACCAATTTTACGCTTGTGCTAAGTACAGGGTGTCCCAAAAACAAAAAAAAAATGAACTTTTTTCAGTTTTTCATTCATAACTCCTAAAGGAAGCATTCTAGACAAATTGTGTTCTCCTGTGAATTAAAGTAAATAAAATTCTTCGTCTACTGAGCATAAATACTACTCTCTACTTTGAAAAATAACTGAGAAACAGCGATTTAAAATTGTAATGTTTTTCTCAACATGTGACAATTTTCTTATTTTTCTTGAATCGTTGTTGAATATCTTCTAATCCAAGCTACTTACAGCAAATTTTAGTACATATGATTCAATGGCCGGTTAATTCTCTATAAACTGGCATTAAAATTTTACCTCTATATTAAACTGTTTAGGATGTAGAGGTATTTAAAGAGAGACGAGTGAAATAGATAAATTTATTAAATGATAGATTACAATATGTGAAAGGTAAGGAAGACTTAATTTTGCGGCTCTCTCTTATTAACGTACATTTTTTTTAGTTAAAAACCCAAATTTCGCTATTGATACGCCACTGTGTAACAACTTATATCGAAAAGACTATTTTTTTTACCTTCATCAGTTTTACTAATATAACTCCTGAACGGTTGATGTTAGGGAAAAGATATCTTACTCAAAATTTAACTAAAACTTATTTACTATAACTTGATTTCAAAATTAACTCTGTAACTTAAATAATAACTGAGTTACAGTATTTGAAAAAAAGCGTTACTAAAAAAATTAAATTGCCTCGGCTATTTTTTTTGAATAACTCCTGAACCGTGATATAAAGAAAAAGTTCAAGAGATTTAAATATAAGGTAAATAAATTTTCTATAACACAAGCGTTATAAAATAACTTTAAAAGTTATAGTAAGAAAGTTATGGATGATCAAAGTCAATATTTTGTGTAGCCATTCGACGCTTGTTTAGATATATTTCATACTATATGGCAAGCAGGTACTTTATTAGGCAGACATATTTCATACTACACCGGCTCGGAGGTGCTTACTGGTGCTTACTAGGCAAATATAATTCATAAGCAAACGTCGAATGGTTACACAAAATATTGACTTTGATCATCCATAACTTTCTTACTATAACTTTTAAAGTTATTTTATTACGCTTGTGTTATAGAAAATTTATTAACCTTATATTTAAATCTCTTGAACTTTTTCTCTATACCACGGTTCAGGAGTTATTCAACAAAAATAGCCGAGGCAATTTAATTTTTTTAGTAACGCTTTTTTTCAAACACTGTAACTCAGTTATTATTTAAGTTACAGAGTTAATTTTGAAATCAAGTTATAGTAAATAAGTTTTAGTTAAATTTTGAGTAAGATATCTTTTCCCTAACATCAACCGTTCAGGAGTTATATTAGTAAAACTGATGAAGGTAAAAAAAATAGTCTTTTCGATATAAGTTGTTACACAGTGGCGTATCAATAGCGAAATTTCGGTTTTTAACTAAAAAAATTGCACGTTATTAAGAAAGAGCCGCAAAATTAAGTCTATCTTACCTTTCACATACCGAAATCTATCGTTTAAAAAATTTCTCTATTTCACTCGTCTGTCTTTAAATACCTCTACATCCTAAACCATTTAATATAGAGGTAAAATTTTAATGCCAGTTTATAGAAAATTAACCGGAAATTGAATCATATGTACTAAAATTTGCTGTTAGTAGCATAGATTAAAAGATATTCAACAACGATTCAAGAAAATTAAGAGATTTGTCATTTGTTGACAAAAACATCACAATTTTAAATCGCTGTTTCTCAGTTACTTTTCAAAGTAGAGAGTAGTATTTATGCTCAGTAGACGAAGAATTTTATCTACTTTAATTCACAGGAGAACACAATTTGTCTAGAATGCTTCCTTTAGGAGTTATGAATGAAAAACTGAAAAAAGTTCATTTTTTTTTTGTTTTTGGGACACCCTGTATTTAGCACAAGCGTAAAATTGGTGCAAACTTCAGGAAACCTTCTTTGCTTGTTAATGAAGAGATTAAAACAGTTTCCAGCTTTCCGACAATTATCTACGCTACAAAGCTAAATTTCCTGGGCTATATACCACGTCCACGTTATCTTTGAAACTGTTATTACATTCAAATATTATATTCAAATAGAATCCTCTGAACTGTGATTTTCGGTTCAAAATGTGCATTGTTGATTAGTGGTGGATCGCACGTTTATGAAATAACAGGAGCAATTTAAATTCTCATAATGTGATATTAGGCGACGATATGCAGTGAGCAAAAATCGTTCTATTTATGCTACAACTTTTTCAAATTTTGTGTGGGAATGTATGCGCAGAATAGGAATAACGTAAATAACAAAACCGATTTTGTCTTTTTGTGTAAAAAAGAAGACTCACTAAAGTTACTGTGTCTTACATTAAACATTTTATCAACCAAATTAGACGAACTACAGAAATAATCTCAAGTTTCAGTAAATTTCAAAGGTAACATTGGAATTATCGGGAAAATTTACAAACTATTAATTTATACCCGCTAGAGTCACTAAAGAGAATTCTCATTTATCCATGCTTAAAGTTTTAGTATGATATACATATAAGTATTAAAATTGAAATTCAAGCTGTTCCAGTACTTTTACTTAATGAATAACAGATGGATGTGAAATTTGTTAACGTTATTTTTCTTTCTGCTTCAAACAGTTCTACAAAATGTAGATTTTGATATAATAATAATATGAATTCCACGAGGCTGGTCTGTATATAGTTTGAATACTTGAAATGTATATAGCTGTATAGAAATGTATACTCACAACCCTACCCAACATGTGAATGCATTAAACCGTATACCTATTGAAGTTAGCAGGAAAATAAAAATTATTTTCCGTAATATGACCCGCTCGATATATGTACTGAAAATCAAATCAAATAGCTTGGATTTTAAAGAAATGAGGTTACCAGAGAGATGATTGACTGTAAGAGGGGCTAATCAGTTGAATGAAAGTTAACATGCTTAGATGGTTTGGGCATGTGGAGAGAATGATGGATAGGATAACCAAAAAAAGATAGGCGAGTGAGAGTAGAAGTGGGTAAATTCCTGGAATCAGGTTTTGACAAAACTGATATCTCGAAAATTGTCTATATAATAATCTTCTAACATACTTGCAAAAAAGTGTGTTATTATATTCGGATGTTCATTATTACCTTCGATAACATCATCTATTGGTGGGTTTGATAATCATGCACGCAATTAAAGACGTTATTAACAATTTAATGGTGTAATAACCACGTAATTGTTACGTTATGTTGTCGGTGTAAATTTGCATATATTGACGTGTAAACATCGATTTTGCACTACTCTTTTATGTAATACAAGTAGGTTTATCTTAATGATTATAGGTTTTGAGTTATAGGCGAAAAATTAGGTATATTCAATTTTTTGCCGAGAGTAGATTTTTTTTAATCTTTAGCCCACTGTACTGCCTGAACGGTTTATCTGACAATAAATTTTTACAAAATTTTATTCGTGTCTCGAGATTCTTTTCACTAAAATGTACAGTTTTCGAGTTATGGGCGAAAATCTGTAAAAAGAGTAGGTATGCATTTCTGAGTTGTTCTTAATTATCTCAGAACTCGTAACATATTCGAGGTCGTAAGTTGTAGTTCGGTACAGCACCTCTAAAATCACAAATCAATTTAATGGATATCCACAATATTACTGAATTATTTGTTACAATAATTGAATTGGGACATTTCGAAGTAGGTTTTGCTCGAAGCTGGTCTATGCTCAATAGAAACATAGTAAAATTATTGATCTGTTGCTTAATTTTAAGTATTTTTCATGGAGGTAATGAAGAAGTGTGCCATTTTGACTGGGTATAACTAACTAGTCTTAATATAATAACAATATAGTTGGTATGTATTTCGCCGTCAATTTGTCGCCGTCAATGAAATATCGATCGACTGCCATTTCAGTTGTGTAATTTCCCGTTTCAATTTCTAGAAAGGTGCAGGTGCTGCAGACATACAATTGCACAAGTTACAATAAACTAAATCGATACATACACAACAGTATAAGTCAATTATTTATTTAGCGGATGTCATAACAATCGTATCTGATGTCTACAAGGTGACCAACAATTTCAACACCAAAATAGAGAACTGTATTAAAAGCATTGTTTCCATTTACTTATTAATTGATACAGATCTGGCTCCCGCTTATAGATTTTCGATTGTTTTAAAATTAGTTCTTGAAAAAGTGCACATTCAGAGCGATGTTGGGAACACAACGAGGTAATTCTAATCATGTAATGAATTCTACTTGTGTGAGTTACTGCTGGTAATTGGTGGAAATCGTAGCTATGCAAATGAAGATTTTACCTTGCGATTCGGTTGTGTGTAGTGTTATCAGTGTTGCCGTAGGTGGCGCTAGTGGATTAACATTCTTTAGTTTTATTTTTGCTTATTATTACTGCTGGTTATTGGTAACTATACTAAAGAAGATTTTACCGTGCGACTCGAGTGTTGTGTGATGTTAACGGCTAACACCGTGAGTGGCGCTAATATCACCCTCGTAGATAAGCTTTCTTTAGAATGTTTACGGGATTCACAAACCTTTCAACTCTAAGATGAGACGTCGATGGTTTTTTTTTTCATACTTTTGTCATGCCATTCCTACCTTTGTATCAAATTATGTAAAGATTATTTGCTTAGATACACGTAATGACTAATTGCTGCGCGTTGACCTACAAACAAACTATGGGATGCCCTCAAGTGTGTACGAGTATGTCTAGAATTATATTGTCTATGTAGCTAGATAGTAGATACATCAGTCTGTTAAGACGTGATGTGTCTATCTATATCCGAGTGCCTTGAATCTTGGTATCTTGTTTCGCAATGTCGGATAGCGCCTTGGGTAGAAATAAAGGTAATATTTAACCAACTGTAATGTACATTTTCTATTTATAATTCTCGTCATTATAGGTTTACAAAACTAAGTATTTAGGTGTGCGTAGTATTGGGCTGATATTGGTTGTCCATGTTTTGAAGATTTTGACTTTCTGGGCCCTCTCGTGGAATACAGAAGATATTACATAATGCTGTAATTTTACGTATTTTATTTATTTATTCAATAATTAATATAGACAATATTGTTAACAATATACATAATAATACAATAAAACAGAACTATGATGAATGAATACCCTTCAGAAGAGGTATACTCGCGCTTTAGAGGTAGTCTCAGAGAATGGAGAAAAATAAATAAAAAAAAAATTTAAAAAAAAACTAAAAAACGTTACAAGTACCTTCAAAAATAATAAAAATCCTGCAATTGAGGAAACAACCGGTTTGCACAGTTAGTTGTATTGCCACCTCTGCCTAAACGGCCGGTTGTACTTTTGAATGTTGGTATCGATGGTGTTTTCTGCATTTTATGGCACAAGTACACACATACCTGTTTCTTTTGAATTTATAGATATGTTTTAAAAAAGAAATGGTGTATCACTAATTCGTTCTGAACAGTGAATCCGTATAGCTTCCCATTATATCTTAGAGAAATATTTATGAGCAACTAAACTCTAAAGAGTGTTTTCTCTGTCAGTGGTAAAGTTGTAAACTTCGTTGCTATCTGCTCTGGTAATTAAAAAATGCATTTCTCATTGCTATAAAATTTATTTGTCACTTCAATGTGGACAATGTCAGACCCTTTATCACCTTCATTCAAAGTTCATTCGTAGCCGCCGATCTGACCTTAATCTGCACAATGGGTAATTCTAGGAACACCAAGGTTAAAAATATCATTTAACTATAAGTGAATTATTGCAGACTTGATGTAAAAGTCGCTGTTATTTTTAAACAACTACAGTTTTTACCTACTGTTCTTTAACTTTACATTCATACCAGAGGCACGTAGGTATAGGAAAATTCATATAGTAGGTATATTAAATTTGTTGTAAAACATAATAAATTCAAAAGAATTAGGGATGTGTCTACTTGTGGCATAAAATGCAGAAAACACCGTTGACAGCAACATATAAAGTAGGTACCTACAACTGGTTATTTAGACATAAGTGGAAATACAATCAACCGTGCAAAATGCATAGGTATGTAAAATTACCGCATCATTTAAAATCTTCTGCATTCTATGAGAGGGCTCAGAAAGTCAAAATCTTTAAAACATAGACAACCAATATCAGTATATATATATTCGTATGGTGTCAGGCGCTATAAGATCACATTTAGATCCCGAAGCCACATTCTGGCCTCGGTCGTCAAGTTGTTCAGATCCTCCATCATTCCCCCAAATTTGTGGGTTGGGCATTCACGCACAATGTGGTGTAGAGTCTGCACCGCATCACCGCAATCACAAGCAGGGTCACTAATGTAGCCCCACCTGTGACGCTCGGCTGCACATCTGCTGCAACCTGTCCTGATACGGTTCAGTGTTGCCCATTCTTTGCGTTCTAAGTCGAAACCGGCCACCCTTTTACATGGGTCTAAGACAAGGTGTTTGTTTTTGGACTGTCCACTCCTCCACTCCTCCGTCCAGGCCTTCTCAGTTGTAAACTCGTTGGTTTCCAGGGTTTGCGCCCTGGTCCAAAAGGGGTTCCTCGATCTGAGTCTGATAGCCGGAGTATCCCTCAGGGTCAGGTTCAGAAGGGAGGTGTTATCCTTTGCTCTGGTCCACTCTCTGACCGTAGATGCACTCCTACGAATGTGGGGAGGGGCTATGTTGGCTAGTACGGGCAGCCATTGGCATTGTGTAGGTTTTAGTACCCCGGCTATAGTTCTCATGGTGGTGTTGAGCTGGGTGTCCACCCTCTTGGCATGAGCACTGCCACCCCAGACAGGCGCACAGTATTCGGCGGTAGAGTAGACAAGCGACAGTCCTGCCGTTCGTAGTGTGTCGGCGTATGCTCCCCATCCAGATCCCGCTAACTTCTGGACGACATTATTTCTGGTTTTGAGTTTTGCACACATTGAGTCAACTTGTTTCTTAAAGGTGAGTGTTCGATCCAAAGTTATGCCCAGATATTTTGGATGTTCGGTCTGTTGCAGGAGGACGCCCTCGAAGTGTACATTAATCTTGGATTTGGACTGTTTGTTATTAAGATGGAATGTAGTAACTTCTGTTTTTGTTGGATTAGGTTTCAGTCTCCATTTTTCGAAATAAGTTGATAGTTTTTGTAAGTCCTGTTCCAGTATTCGGGCACTTGTATCCAGGTCCTTACTTCCAGCTAAGAGGGCAATGTCATCTGCATATTGGAACATAGTTGATTCAGTTTTGGGTATGTCATGTACGTATAGGTTGAACAGGGAAGGAGCCAGAACTGATCCCTGTGGTAAGCCGTTATTGAGGACCTTGCTGTGGCTCATCTTTCCTTCCATAGAGACTCTTATGTACCTGCATGATAGCATGGAGTCTAGTAATTTTATGGTTTTACGGCATGGTATTACTCTAGCGAGTTTCAGCAGAAGGCCCTGGCGCCATACGGTGTCGTATGCTGCAGACAGATCGACAAAAGCAGCTGCAAATTTCACCCCCCTCTGGAACCCAGCCTCTATACTAGTGGTTAGGGCGAGCACTTGCTCGCAGCAATCCCTGCCGGCTCGGAAGCCTGCTTGTTCCATAGGAACTACGGCATCTATTGAGGCGGCTATGCGTTGCAGTATGAGTCTTTCTAATATTTTATATGGGATACACAGTAGTGAAATTGGTCGGTAGTGATTGGATTCTGATCCATCTTTTCCTGGCTTGAGGATGGCCACAACCTTCGAGTGTTTCCAAATTTTGGGTAATAATCCCGTCGTCATTGTTAGGTTCATAAGTTTTAATAGCCATTCTCTCGCACAGAGGCCCATGTTCTTAATAAATTCGGGGTAGACCTCGTCTAGGCCTGCTGCTTTCCCGCACTTAGTGTTACCAATATCAGTAAAATTCATATTACAGTAGATATATTTTTGTTGTTTCATCTTCCAAGATTTCTGGTAGAGTACTATAGTCAACAAATACTTGTAAGACTCGTAGGTAGTGAGGAAATTATCGTGTAGTGTTCGATTTGCCAAAGTCAATGTTTTTTCCACAAATCACATTAAATTAACGATAATTGCTACAAAGAACCCAATGACTCGTGACGATGCGTATTAATTAACAATAAATCACTGTGAAGGTCACGCAATATATCTACTACCTGTTAATAATACTAGAATGAGTAATTTTTTACGTATTGTTCTTTTTTCTCACATCTCAGTGTTATTTTCTCAAGTCATTCACAAAATATATTGATAGTGTGATAAGATTACTGATTAAACTAATACATTTTATTCGTTACTTTAGGATAAAATTTATTGTTTATTTTCTTATAAAAATATGTTTTTTCATTGCCAACATTTATCCTTGACAGAATGATCACTGGCCAACTGCGCTCTATCCTACCCGTCCATATTATAATCATTTAATCACAACGTGGCTTACATTTTTTTTCAAATGATGCACGACATATGCGTGTTTAAATCTGCCTCTGCAGATTTTTTAACATTCAGATTCAACAGTCAACCTCATTGCTAAAGGAGAATGCTCATTTTGTATGGGAAAAAAACCCAGGCCCGGCGCAAACGAAATGTAACTCAGATGATAGGTAATAATTAGTAATTAAATACTGCATAGGGGGCATCATCGAAATCAATGGCTTAAGGGGTGAAATACCTATTCCAAGTATTCAGGGGTCACACAAATATATAAGAAAAGGAGCATATTTTTGTTGTTTTTTATATTTTTTTTTATTTTTTAACAGTTACCATTCCGATTCAAAAGTATATAATATGACGAGTGTAAGGTAGCCCGTCTGATTTTTCTTCTTTTTCATCAGCCTTGGTCCCTCCTCAAGGCTTAAAGGACAATGCTCATGAATTATGTAAAAAATAAATATGTCCGGCGCAAACGCAACGTGACTCAAATGATAGGTAAAAATAAGCAATTTTACACTGCATGGGTGGCGTCATCGAAATCAATGGCTAAATGCGTGAAATACCTATTTGAAATTCACGAGACACAGAGATTGCATAATTTCAGGAATTTTAGGTTGAAAGAACTTTTAAAAAATATTATTTCTCAGTTCCATATAGCAGTGGAGGGACCAAGGCTGATGATGATGATGAAGAAGAAAACGGGCTACCTTATATTTATCATATTATATACTTTTGAATCGCAATTGTAACTGTTTAATGCTTCTTTTCCTATATATTCGAGTGACTCCTGTAAAACTTCGAATAGGTATTTCACCCTTTACGCCATTGATTTCGATGATGCCACCTATGCAGTATTTAATTACTAATTTTTACCTATCATTTGAAATATATTTCGTTTGCGCCAGGTCTGGGTTTTTTATGAGCATTCTCCTTTGATGAGATGCTATTTTCTTTTTATTCTTTCAATCAATAAAAAAAAAAAGATTTGTGTTGTCAACACTGAAATTTAAGCTTAGGACGTTTCATATACGCAGACGTTGTGTTCTGATCAACAGAGCCATCAATGAATTGAAATTGAGAAACATTTTTTTCGACAAATTTATAAATACGACAAATGAAGGTATTATAAAAATTATAATATACTTAGAGGTATTTTTGAGAGAGGTCCCACTACTGAACCTCACACAAAGAAAGATAAGTCTGGAGAAGAATTCGCAATAACAAATTGTTTGTGTAGGTTTTGAGTTTGTTGTTTAATGCATAAATACCTGGTGTGTAATATATTTTTCGGGATTTGTTCATATTTTATAATTAATGTTCCGCGTATGAATTATACCTGCTACCATAAGCAATATAAATGTTGAATGTAAGCTACATACCTGCTTATTGTAAGTTCCTCCACGTATACATTATAGGGTATTGTTTTCTCTTTAGGAGCGGTTAGTATACAAAATTGCGTCGGGAAAAGGAAGATTATTCAGCTAATACTAAAGATATCATTCTAACACTGAAAAGAAGTATAAATGAGAATATGTTTGAGTGACTCTAGTGATCAGAAATTTGATGTCTGTGAATTTTTGCGATCAAAAGTAAGTCAAAACTAACCTTTAAAATTTACTGAAACTTGAGTTTATTCTCGCAAGTCATAAGATGCAATGATGTTTTGTGGTTGATAAAATGTTTAATGTAAGACGCAGTGACTCTAGTTGATATTTGGTCCTCTTTTTATACAATAAGTCAAAATCGATTTTATCTTTATTTTGCGCTTACACTCTCGTACAAAATATGAAATTACTCTCAGACAAAAAGCCCCTCTTAAGCTTGTTTACCACCGTTCTAGATCAAATAATATAATATGATGCTAGCTTTATGTATGTACGTAATTACCTTTCAATAATCTTATTAATTAATCATTCTTCCTCGCATTAGTGCCCGCCTATATAAATAAAACGATACATCTTCCTATCATCCATTCTATATAATAATAATATATTACGCTTACGAGATAGGATTAGGTTAACAGCAGAGTTTTGTGTTCAGCGTCGAACGGGTTAATAAATATACAATCGATATAATAAATACAGTCATGAACTGGGGTTCCGATGCTTTCGGATCGAACTTTCGAACCCCATCATTGGATGGGTATACCGTAATGATATAGAAGAGATATTTTTAGTTTAAATTTCTTAGGATTCCAATCCTTACTTCTTCTTATTGTCAGCCTATTCCCATCCACTTGTTGACTAATGACTCCTCCATTTTTCTCTACAATTACCTGTCCTTGGCTGTTTGGATCCAGTTTAACGAGGTCATCTCTCCTTCGCATAGGTGATCTTGCGACACTCCTGGTTGAGACTCATTGAATGTTTGTCAACTGAATTTCTGGTCATGACGTGACTTGCTCACTATTTTCACTATCAGGCTTAATAATGGACTTCCACCATACGTCATCGCATGAAAATCTCAATCCATAGTAATTGATCTAACTCCGCTCAATAAACTATTCGTGAGAACACTACAAGTATGGCATTCAGAGCTGTTTTCTGTAGGAAACGGTTAGCTTCTCTCATGTCAGCGTTATAGTCTGACTCTTTCTGCAATCTATGCAATATGTGTTTATGTATTAATCGTTTTAGAGGCAAATATCTTATCAGGCTCTGGGGTTTTCTTTGTGAATTGGAAGTAGTTAACGTGTTACCTTTTGTGAATTAGATTTTTATCATAATTAGCTCTGATAAAATGAATGAGTGAAACAATGACTAATAATATTATCGTATCTTATAATTTTATTTTAGTCATGTTTCCTTTAGTCATTAAGCTAATCAAAATCTCAGCATTAATCTTGTATTCATTCTTATCGTTAATCATTCGTTTACGGGTGGCTTGCTCCATTAAATTCTGCTGAATATATAGAAGATACATAATCAACTTATATAATTTTGCTGGAAATTGGGTAACAATGTAATGCAGGCCCTGTGTCAACTTGTACAAGTCTTTCGAGTATGCACTGAATTTAAAACACTTATGTCTTCAGCTACGGTCGAAATGATTTGGTGAATACTACTTTTCATTGACAAAATATTGCATTTATTTTTATTGATACACATAATTTTTCACAACCCTTGGTATTTATTGACATTATACGAGCTTACATAATGCTTAGAGCAACTATCGACAGATGTCGAACTCCTTAATTTATATTAAATTTGCACATTTTGATTTATTAATTCGATTTGGTGAATATTGGTTGTAGTACAAAATGTTATTAATTAGACTAGAAAATATTACGCTATGTAAATTCAATTTACCAGATGAATAATCTTTAATACCTATTTCGTTATTTACCTAGGATCAACAACGATTCCTTGGGGATCTACAATGCATAAGTAATATGTAATATGTGATATTTTTTTGGGGATCTTTTTTATAATACAGGTTAAATAAAAAAAAGTCAACGTTCAGCAAAAAAAGTGGATGCTTGTTAGCATTTTTAATGAATATAATAATTGTATTTGCTGAAAATTCATTTTAATCACCAAAAACTCTATTGTGAAAATTATTTAAATTAAAGTCAAACAAGGGGACGTAGGTATGTGAAAGTGTTAATTCTAGGCACTACCTATGTGTAATGTGGTCACTGTTGTGTCGCTCAGTATCATTGTGCATATGAACAAATCATAGCAATAATTACTAACCAAAACATTGTGAAAACAGTCGGTCTCAACCGAGTCGATATTACACATTCACACAATTTAGCTCATTTAGACTCTGGGGAGGACGCTGGATAGGTTTTCTGATGCTTACGAAATAGCCGAATTAAGGGGCAATTCCTGTTAAGCGGTTGACGCATACTGAGCTCGAGGAGATCCTCGGACTGTAGAATTGGTTCCCAACTCTTTTTTCCCAAGTTTTTTTTCATACATACATTTCATTGATACACCTTCGCGGACAGAGAATTGGTGCTAATGGGCGAGCAATTTAGCTGATATGCCCAAGCCCATATACGATACACAATACAAAAAACATTTTTTTCTCAAAGACTTGTCCAATTTATTTAAAACGCATACACACTTGGAGCATTAACAAATAAATAATGTTGTATACTCGTATGTGTTTTATGCACATATCATATACTGGACACTGGTAACTCCATTACTGGGAAATGTCGTGATAGCACAGTAGCGATACTAGATAAAAATGAGACCACTGAATCCGAACACGTGTACCTAAATCTGTATGTTGTAGTATAAGAAGATTGGTTCTAGATAGATAGATGGATGTATAGGTATTAAACAATAACAATATTTTTTTACGATCCAATAACCATTAGTGTTCATTAGCGTACAGAACATTAAAGTTGAGGTGCGGAATCAACAGACCGAATCAAATCCAAGGGTAATAATGTGTCATTATGTGGTTTTTTAGTAAACTCTCGATTGCTGAGTGCTATCTTCCGAATGATTGATTTTAGCAGTATCTGAATTTCGATTGACAAAAGTCGATTCATCAATATTTTTTTTTTGAATTGGTATGTAACGTTTTTTATACCCGAAATTTCTTTTTTTTCTGCTTAATACCGTCACGAGGAAGGCAATCGTAATTTGTCTCCTAAAGCGCTTCAATACCTGTTGAAATATCGAGCTTTAAATTATACTGCATACAAAATCTCTTTAAAAAAATCGTTTATACTAATATAATCGCTTCAACCTTTCATTTAAATTGAGAATGTAAGCGCACAATAACAATAGCAGAGGTGACGAAATACATTTGGGCTTGTTGTATAAAAAGGGGACTGAAAATGCATTCGCGGGGTTTTAGCTTAAACATTTTATCAACCAAATTACAGCATCTAAGAAACTACGGGAATAAACGAAGAAAAATTACGAAAATCAAATTTATAATCACTAGAGCCAATAAAACATCTTCCCGTTTATACATTTTCGTAGTCTTAGGCTGGCCACACACGTCCCGAAGTTCAGTTTCGGAATCGACCGTTTTGCAAAAAAGTTCCGATCAAAACCTCTCTCTGAATTCAGCGTCACCCTGATTTTAAATTCAGAAAGAGGTTTTGGTCGGAACCTTTTTGCAAAACGGTCGATTCCGGAACTGAACTTCGGGACGTTTGTGGCCAGCCTTAAGATGATAGCTTTAGTATTAGCTAATCTTACTTTTCGTGACGCAATTTTTCGCGTGTTTAGTTTTGAATATTCGCGATAGGTTTGGAACTTCCCGAATGCTACGTGGAATCACGTGTGTGATTTAGTTTTTTATGTGGTCGGCTCACATCACTTTTATATGTTGATCAATTTATTGTGGTTTCGGGAGTCGATGACAGAATTAATTACAAAACACAAGCGTGGATTACTATTTTTTGTATCACAACGGTTTTTCTCATAAGCGATTATTACTCGCGAGTTGTATTGGAGAAAACACCACACGTAAATCATGTTGAAATTACAACGTTGGTACATATGTTTTTAAGTATTTATTGTTTTTAATCTGTTAGAGACAAAATAACATTTTATCATTATGGGTCCTCCACCTCTGGATCTTTCAGGTACTTCAGCTTCTATGTCACCCAGTATTTCACTCAAAAAATGTTTATATTTATTTTCTTTAAACATTTTATCAACCAAATTGCATATAGTTTCGTAGGTTCTCACGGTCTTCCGGTCTCGTTTTTCTCGGGTGTTCCGAGTATTTGTTGATTGTGTCGAACTTTCGGCTCCCTTGCTGAAGCCATCTTCAGGACTTATTTAGAAAAACGAAGATGAAATCAAATTACAGTATTCCAAATTTGGAATTAATAATTTAAAGTTCCAGCAAAATCAGAGCTAATTTTGGAATTATTTTTAATCGAGAAAATTTCCAAAACCTGAGTTTCTAACAGCTATAGTCACTAAAATATATTCTCATTTATCCATGTTTTGAGTCTTTGCAAGATATCTTTAGTATTAGCTGAGTTATCTTCCTTTTCTCGACGGATTTTTTGCGTGTTCTGTTACTATGTCCCCTCAAGTCGACCCAACAATTGTATTGTGATCAAAGGTGTTTGTCATTGCTTAATTCATTGAATTTGTCTAATAACATGTAGTACGCATAGGTATACTTAAGGGCTTGGCACCAAGAGTGCCGTCACAGTCATTTCCCACGGCAGTAAGGTTCAAAATCGCGTGAACAATCGCATGATAAAATGGTAAAAATAGCGTTTTTTTCCATTTTTTCGGGTTAATTTTGCGTGTATCAAAAAACTTTTACAGTTATTCCCTATATTTTAATGCATATTATCCGTACAAAGAAATCTTAATCCGCGACTTTCGGGAAACGAGTTTCCGTCTTTCGGAAAAAAGATCAGGTGAGAGAAGAGGTGTTTTCAATTATTTTTTTGAGAAATCTGTACAAGATATAAAAAATGTTTTACAGTTATTCCATAGATAAATGTTCAATGCATCTCACCTATTTTGTTCCAAAGCATGTTTAGTAACGGTTGTCTGGATATAAGGTCTCCCGTTTTTTGAAATTTTTGCATTGTCGGTATGCATACTCTTAAACGTTAAAGCCGTTAAAGGAATTCATGTAAATGTGTATGTGTTTGTATGTGTGTACAATGTAATTCACTTAATTTAATTCACATACCGATACTTACCAACGTGACCATTGTTGTAGTACTGTGGTTTGGGAAATACATACACGGACGATTATTCGTACTAATTGTTTTGGTTGGAGTGGCCAGAGGTCCTGGAAGCTGCGAGTGAAAGGGGCCTCTGGCGAAGATATACAGATGCTTTGGGCCCCCGACCCAATCAAGGATAGACGGGGAAGAAGATGTATGTATGTATGTTTTACGGTCCACATAAATAATAATAGGTACTTACTTCAACTGAAAATGTGTGAAGATTTTTAGTGGATTCTCTATATCTTGTCTGTCTTCCTTGATGTATTCATCAGGCGGCTAGTTTGCAGACACTAATGCTGGATTTCACCAGCTTTTTAGGTGAGAAATAGCGGAGATAGGAGCACCTGGCACAAATTTTGTTTGAGAAATAATGATAGGTGGCTCCTATCTCCGCTTTTCGTCAACTAAACAGTTGGTGAAATCGGGTGTTATTTTTGTGTATTTCGTCAGTTCAGTACAAATTTTGTGCTGTTTCGTCAGATCAATACGAATTCGCTGTCTAATTGTATTAAAGTCCGCAGGAAATACTACATAAATACGTTTTTATTGTTGAAGATAAATTTATTTTAGGTGTACCTACTTACCTAGACAAAGTACCTATATACTCGTACAATTTTTATTGAAATCAGGAAATGATTATAGTTAAAAAGTAATTGATTGTCGGAAAGTGTATACAGAACTGAATGTAATATAAATGCATATATCCTGACATTGTTTGCTAAATGGCAATCAAATGATTGAAGTTATATAAACAGTAAAATTGTGTTCTTCCTTTCAGGTAATTCGGGTGTTGGCCGCGTGTCTGTTGATCTTGTCTAGCTTTCGGCAGCGATACTCCTGCCATCTTCACCAGACACGCGGCCAACACCCGAATAACCTGAAAGGAAGAATATATATACCATGCTGCGAAAACCTACAACATCATTAGTAAAATTGTGTATGATGTAAATTACTTTGTATTGTGTAATCAGGAACTTGTCAATTTCATTGTTTTCTTTTTAAGGTCAAACTCATTTTAATAGAAATTGGGTCAAGTTCATGACTGTGGCGATACTAACTACTTCAAAACTATAATCGAATATATGAATCGTGTGAATGTAGTATGAGATTCCCTTGAAGTAACCACCCCGAAACTGTGAAACATACTGGCAACGGCTCCTCTGGCTTGCTCAACATGGTATAGCTCCTCCGCAGGCCTCAAACAGGTCCAGTATTTTATGTTGCACAGCCAGAACCTTGGATCTCTACCAGAATTAAAAGATTTAGCTATAAAAAATCAAGATTTTTGTTTGAATGAAAAAAGAAAAGTTCCATGATAATCTAAGGATATTAAAAAGCTGGACACGACTCGACCACCTCAGCCCGACTGCTGTGTACACGTAATCTGGCGTGTCTATCCCTTAAACTAATCAACTTCGACATTAACTAATCGACCAAATGCCAAGTCCCAAGAGTAACAGTAAATTTGACGTAAAATATTAGAGTTACCCAAGCCAGTTTGTGCAAAATTTTATTAGCCTGATAATTGTCATTCAACTGTGTTATTGATGTGTTAATGATACACACCCACATATGAGTAATCACTCACACTATTACAATTTACATTGAATGAATATACATACACATACATATAAGAAGATATTACAATACGTATTATGAAATTGGTTACTGAGGAAGGTTAACGAACTTGTGAATAACTAATTGCATTGAGAATTTTGGATATCGTAGGCGAGTAGTTCAAATCATGACAATTTTAACTACAAGCAATTTTTTACTACGAATCTGGGGCCTGAACCAAAACACGAAAACGCTGGAAACGTTACAGCACGTAAGCGTGTTTGGCTCAGGCCCTGGTGTGAGTGCTGTTGAGATGAGATGGAAACGTTGAGAGAGAGATAGGATAAGAAATTAAGCGGTTAGAGTGTTGAGTGACCGTAAAACGGTTGTTAGAATAATAAACAAACTGAGATGGTTGGGACATGTAGAGAGGATCCAAGAACCACTTGACTCAACCATGTCGTCAAGGACGGTTGTTTTGACCAAAGGGTATCGTAAAGTTTGTATGACGAATTGCATGAGTATAACGGAAGCAAGAGTGTAAGGATGGGAAAGTCTGGCTATCTCTTCTCTCTGCCTACCCCGTAAGTGACGCGTCCTTAGTTATACGTTGTTACGTTTTTGTTTAGCTTCGTGTAGCTGTAGTGTCAGTTTTTTTAGGCATTCCACCCATAAAGAACGAGTGATCTCTGCCGTGAACTATTTGAAAGCTATTAGGAAACGAAACCTTAATATACAGGTTGTTTGATAGATGGATACAGATATCTTCAGGAGTGATAGTAGAGGTCATTTAGCATCTTTTGAGCCAAACTTAGCTTAGTCAAAAGTCGCACGGTTCTCGAGATATTCGAGATTTTAACTTTTTTTCGAAATACCCCGAATTACTCAAGTTTTAGCCCGATAGCATCGTAAGTAAAGGTACCTTCTTAGTTCTATCATTCTTTTTTGTTACCTGAATATGTGTTTTGTCTATTTAAATCGTAAGTTTCATTCTGAAAAACAATCATGTTAAAAAAATATCGGATTAAAGTTTCGAGAAAGAGATATTTCAAAAACGAGTTACGACTTTGGAGAGGATTTTAGATAAGAAAAAAAATGTTCAAAGATTCAGAAATCTGGAAAAAACTTCTCTGGTTTATGCTCTTTCAAATGATATACAAAACATTATAAAAAATATTAGTTTCGTAAATCTATGATACAAAAACTTAAATAGATCACCTCTTATTTAAGCAAATTTCCATACAAATTCGGAAACAGTAAATTGAAAGGAAATGTGTTTTTCACTATGCAACTGTACCTATAGTAAATTTGTATGGAAATTCGCTTAAATTAGAGGTGGTCTATTTAAGTTATTGTTTCATAGATTTATGAAACTAATGTTTTTTATAATGTTTTGTACATCATTTGAAAGAGCATAAACCAGAGAAGTTTTTTTACAGATTTCTGAATCTTTGAACATTTTTTTTCTTATCTAAATTCCTCTCCAAAGTCGTAACTCGTTTTTGAAATATCTCTTTCTCGAAACTTTAATCCGATATTTTTTTAACATGATTGTTTTTCAGGTTCAAACTTATGATTTAAATAGACTAAACACATATTCAGGTAACAAAAAAGAATGATAGAACTAAGTAGGTACCTTTACTTACGATGCTATCGGGCTAAAACTTGAGTAATTCGGGGTATTTCGAAAAAAAGTTAAAATCTCGAATATCTCGAGAACCGTGCGACTTTTGACTAAGCTAAGTTTGGCTCAAAAGATGCTAAATGACCTCTACTATCACTCCTGAAGATATCTGTATCCATCTATCAAACACCCTGTATATATAAAACGAAAAAACTACGAGTATATTATAGAAATTAAAAGCAATATACTCGTACATAACTAGATCTATTCAAGTTACATGTGCCAACAATCCATTGTGTTAACTGCTTTGTGTTGATACTTGACGCTCAAGTTTTATATTGTGTTGGTTATATTCCCTTCAGTTAACAATGTCCTAATTAATTAATTCTTATCTTCTTAATTGATGTTGTTAGGGGATCTTTAGAATATAAATACTTCCAAGAGCCCAACATAAAAGTAACACCTTGATTGTAATCAACGCTTTAAACTAAATTACAAGATTGTTTTATATCCGGCTTAGAAAATTCCTCTAAATTTTGCGTACTTATAAAATAAAGAGACTTAGACATTAGACAAGTTGTGTACCCCGTGCGTACAAATTTAGTGCAAACCGTCCAATTTTGTACCCAAAGTTGATATAAAGACAAATCCTTGTATTACTGTATAGTTTTTATGACCCTGAGACGAGAGTAAGTGCAGTTGTTTTCATCCGTTTGACTGCAGACCTAAACTATTATAGTCCGAGAGCCCGCTGCTTAATTTATGACGTATCTGTTTTTTGATCGAAATGTGGCATAAACGATAGCTTACCAATAGGGTGTTACATCGCACTAGGGTTGCCTATCAAAATCCTGCCGCAAACCCCCCTGCCCCCCCGAAAAGGTCTCTCTTCGCGGTTTTTCGCATTTTATAGGAATATGGTAAGAGATAGGAGAAAGTAGTCAATGACAAAAATAATCCTTGCTAAATTCTCTACAACAAACATTAAGTCAATTTTTTCATAGGACTAGTAGTTTACCCGTAATGGCCGGTCAAAAAACAGGACATTTTTTGAAAAAATAAAAAAAAAAGTTTGATTTTTTTTCTTTCACATTCTTCCACCCATTATTACTAACATTTTATGGAAAAAAAATTTTGGTTATTTTATGAAAAACTATATCATTGGTTATTTTATGAAAAACTAAATTTTAAGAATTTTCGTCACTGAGTTTTATTGCAATAACTCCGAAATTATTAGATGTATGAACATAAGTTATAGCTAGTTTTGTAGCTAAGACTATGGTAATTAATTTGTTCTATGACTATTTTCCTGTAGCTCTTATCAATTTTCAACCAATTTAGTTTAAATACATTTTTTTAGTATTTTAAATGAATTTCGGTTTTGGACCGGCCATTGCGGGTAAACTGCTAGTTCTACGAAAAAATTGTCTTAACATTTTTTGTAGAGAATTTAGCAAGGATTATTTTTGTCATTGACTACTTTGTCCTATCTCTTACCATATTCCTATAAAATGCGAAAAACCGCGAAGAGGGACCTTTACGGGGGGGGCAGGGGGGGTTGCGGCAAGATTTTGATAGGCAACCCTAGTGCGATGTAACACCCTATTGGTAAGCTATCGTTTATACCACATTTCGATCAAAAAACAGATACGTCATAAATTAAGCAGCGGGCTCTTGGACTATTACGTATGCACTTAGGAGTGATCACTGACTCAAAAAATCTGGTAGATTTTCAGTCATAGGCAATGCGTCGGGACGAAAATGTGGAGGAGACTACGTCGACCGTGTGAATAAGATGACGTTTGTGAACGATTTGGATTGTACCTTCTATATAGATTTGAAGATTGCTGAAGACCGACAAATCCTCACGATCGAAACAGAAGAAGATGTGAACTTCTCCGAAGTTCTACAAAATGTTCAGAATCGTGGGTTGTGAAGCCATATCTTATACTGAATGGCTATGCTGGACAGTATTATCAGGATTGCGGCTTTCGAGACTTATGAAAATACTTGTTAATCGCCTATTAAATAATCTATGATTTCCGTTCGTAATCGGCTCAACTTGACGTACAAGGTTTAAAGTTGACATCAATGTCTTTAGCATTGTTATCTTCGTCGATCGATACGCCAATAATTCCTATCGGTTATGAAGCGTGTTCTTATTATATTTGTATAGAATGTAATGAGCTGTGTACATAATATTTCATGCGGTCAAGTATTTTATTCCGTTACGTATTGAATAAAATATTAGAACTAATGAGAATTATCAACCGTACCTTGTTAACTATTATTTGTCTATCTATAGGATGTCGATAATTTACTTATGTAATGAGTTACAACTTGAGTTACTCAATTCACTGTCATTGAAGTAGTAATAACGTTCTCAACACTCAACATGGTACAAATTGTGACCCCTGTGGAACTCCTCGAACAGACTTTCAACAAGGTGACTAAAATTCTGACTAGAACACATCCTATTGCAAATTCAAGATAAGAAAGAGAAACATCTTCACGATCTTCAAGATCTTCACAAGGTTAAACCCGAAAAAAAAAACAAATCTACAGTATTATAATATGTCTGCAATTTTTAGCTGAGTTCTCCAACGTACTTATATGTCGAAATGTCTAAATTCCTGGAGGCTTGATTATAGCAAACGACAAGGCAATGTTTGTCGCCTTGGTGAGCGAATCAAGACATGGACTTAATCCAAGTAGTATTATGTCGTTTTGACATGCCATAGTCAATGGTGAGACGTTTCCATTATCAATACCAGCTGCCAATTTATCTTACTGTTCCGATCTCAAAAACTTATGTGATCCATGAACATTGCATCACTAGAAACCCACACAGAATCAGCTAGAAATCGTCCTACGTGCAGGTACAATAGTATGGTTTAACGTAAGAAGCAATATCAATAACAAACCCACACGCATTGGCTTTAGCATAACTTGATCCTTTTGCATTATTGTTGTTACAGTTATTTCCGGCTGACGAGTTCACGCATTATCTATTAGTGTTGGAAGTATGTGTCTTACAATTTGTATTGTTTGACGCATATCATTATTCTCTTTTATTAGATCTTTTCTCTCTCTTTTATTAGAACTTTTCCGCTTTTTAGTTTGTTAGTTAGAATTCGTTAATAGTTAGAATTCCCTCTGATAATCCGTACTTACGTATTTTTGTACTTCTTTACTGTTTGCACATTAGACATTTTTTGCATTTTTACTCGTTTGTGATAACTTTCTATTGTATTCTATCCCCTCACGCCGCATCCCTTGCTGGGTAAGCAGAGAGAACAGATCTCCAAATTTTCCTATCCTTACACACACTTCGGGTTTCCGTCTCATTCATGAAATTCGTCATACACACACTCTACCAATCCTTTTACTCAGAACACGTCTATCCTGAGTAATATAACTAACGCGAATACAGAATAAATTTCCCATCAATATTTTGGGATATAGTATGTACTTTTAAGTTCCCAAATCAACTATTTTTCTTTTGTGGACTTTATGAATCCCTCTGCTTTACGAATCTTGAACCGAAAAAAAAGTAAAATGGATTAAAAGTTACCCAAATTGGTAATTTGCTTTCTCTCTAAATTCAAAACTCTATCACGTACTTAATAAGTAATGTTCTGAGTTAATCATTATTCCTCAGATCTGTTAGTATGTTTGCTTAGTATCTCATCTCAGTACGGAATGATTCGAATTACAAAATCAATTAATTGGTCTATGTATTTACCTCAAGGTGACATTCTGTTTGTTTTTTTCTTTTAACAATCTTGCTCAATTCATTCGTGCAGTACACAACTGTATTGACTTGCTGGAAACGTATTATTATTTATGATCAATAATTAATTAACTTTATATAGAGTCGCGTCGGCGTCATTACTGTTTATTTCCACATGGCAAACTCGCATTATCATACTAGCAATACTGCCATTTGATTTGTTGTCCTCGTTTACACTTTGATATATATATTTTTTTATTTAAACTTAAAGTAAACAACAAACACATATTAATATACAAAATAGACATAGTTCAGATTATAAAACGTTGTTCACTAGGGCGAACTTATCGCAGAACTGCGATTTCTTCCAGTTAACCCCAGGAAAAAACAGAAAAAAAAGAAATTGAACAAAAACATTGGATAAAAAAAAAACAGAAAAAAAAATTGAATAAAATAAAAAAATATATACGAAGTAGAAAATATATACATACATACATACCTATGTGAGAAAAAAACAAAGACGGTAAAGAAATATTCGTCTTTAACATATTTTGTATTACATTGCAAAGATCTGCTTACTCACTTATTTTCCCGAACACCATCAAATTTGTAGCCCCAATATTCAGCCACCCGGATAGCCCTGGCGTTCGCCAGTAGCGCATCCTCAGGCGTGCATGTCGCACCTATTTGGGGACATGAAAACAGGTGACTGTGGTCCTGTTTGGCACCACACTCACAGGTGTCTTCCTCTCTGTATAAGATCTGCTGTAACGTAAATATATTTTTTCTGGCCATCTTTTTCATCTTCTTCAGCCTCTCAGATCCATTGTTGTATATAGACCTCCCCTTTTGTAATCCACGACTCCCTGTCCTGGGCACACTGTATACATCCCCCTCCGGCACATTTCCTAATATCATCAGATTTTTCTAGTCATACTTTTAGTAAATTATTCATATGTAATTGTGGGAAGACATTTGCGACCTACTAGTTTTTATGCGATCTTTTTCAAACATGGGATTTTCTTTTACGTGAACTTTCTTACGCATATTATTTTCTTTGAAGAACCTTCTTCTTCCGCTTATGTTAGATCTGGGATCTGTTTGTTTCGGTGTTTGGTGGTCCTTCTTGAGATATGGAAGACTACCTATCTCTCCATCTTTTTGGTGGTCTTCCTGGCAGCCTTTGACCGTGCGAATTTCATTTGGAGCAACGTGGGCGAGTCTTGTTCTATCCATCCTTTTAACATGGTCCCGCCAAAAGCGCCTCCTCTTCCGGCTCCACCAAACGATATCCTCAGTTTCGCAAGTTTCTCTTATGACAGAGTTTCTATTCCAACCATTTTCATCAATATTATTCTTTTAAACGATTTTATCGAAGCATGCATTTTAAACAATTTTGTGACAGTGTCAGTTCTTTGGCCTTCTGACGGAGCGATCTTTGTGGAATACTTCGATCCTAGAACTCCTATTCTTCTATGGTTTACGGACACACAAACTACGCTGTTATGTTTCCTTTTTATTGATATTATAGGTAAATATACCGCATAATGTTCAATATTACGTCACGTTTGTAAATAATTCGCGTGGAATTAATATTTACCTACGCGAAGTGCTTACAAAGCTCTCGGAATTTCTTTAAATTTATTTAATAACATTTTTAGTTGAATATCGCGTCTGGCTATATCTTAATCACATACCTACAGTAGTGTAGTAGCTCAGTAGACATATTTACGATGTCTTCACTTTTTCTCGTTACTCTCTACGTACAGATCTTCAAAAGTGGACGTAAATTTCGTTGTTTTTTTACATCATATTGAGTTTCGGCCACCACCACTACAGGTGCTGCTTTTCTATTTTACGTACTTGTAGAGATCGCAAAGCTGTTTTTGTGAAGTGTACGTCACCCACGGTCTTAAAATGGCGGAGTTTTGGCTAAAGTACCTAACTACATATAATCCGTATACAATTATTAATAGAAACAAAGTGTTATGACTCAGGCGTTGATATTAAAAAAAATCTTCAAAATTCCCGGTATATTGTGAACATCCCACGTGGAAGACAATATCGTAATGAATGGTGACCATTGACCATTTAAGGAAAATTAAAACATATGCTCCCCCTTACATGGATAAAGGGCAATTAATCATCTTTACGTAATATTGCGTGGTTCTGTTGCTTCTCAAACTGTGTGCCGTATATATATCTCTCTCTGCTTATTAATTGATTACCTTATTTGACAGTATTATTACTTCAGTAAAGCCTACGCAATATTTTCCTTCTAATCCTATTAGGTGAGCTGGATGCTTCGTTCAATAATTGGTTCAGATATTGTGTAGCTTTAAACCTATTTTTAACTCGACAAACGGTACTATCTGCTCGTCTTGAGATTTCTGTATTATTCATTAAGTAATCCGTTGATCCCTTATTATGCATGAATTTCAATGTTGCCCTTCCTTCAACTGCTTGCTTTTATGTTTTCCTGATACTCAATCTCAATTTTATGTTCTACCAATAATTCTTTCCTGCAAATGACTAGAAGTGACATTATGTTATCCTAGTAGATAGTTTCATCAAACTCCCCCTATACACTACCTCTATTAATTTATGTTATCCCAGTACCTAAATAATATAATTGTGGAATTTTAGAATTTTTCGTTTATGGTCGTTCGTACATACTCCTTGTTTCAAATAACTTGGCCACTGGCTACATAGTAATTCTATACAAAAAGTGTGACAAGTAAGGTGAAACGCAATGTAAGTAAGTGAACCTACTTTAGGGATCTTTAAATATCTGTGATCCCGATACCTTCAATAATTTTACACCTCTACGGAGGCTAAAAATTATTACAACCCGTTTTACTTTAAATTTCGTTGTGACAGTCGATACGTTTACGTGTTTTTGTGTAAACTTTGAAACAATGTTGACACTAGAACGATGTGTAAGCCACATTCACCCACTTTAAGTAAACATTACTCCATCAATGTCATTCCGAGGTAAGTTTTTACATAACCCTTATTACACGAAGAAACTCGTAATGCTTAGTTTACATCCGAAGAATATTCGATCAATACATAAACGCTCTACAATTTTTGCTTCGTTTTGATGTGATAATAGCTCGAAATCTGACTCCGCTTATTCCATTATTCACATCTTAAGCAAGTTTTCACCATATTTAGTATCGTCGACGTCTTTATTCATGTCTCGGGATGTCTTTGTCGTCAAACTTGGGACTTTTCTTACTGGAATTATCTTTTAGGCTGTAGGTTAATCCTCGATTAAAGGTCGAAAATAAGAGTTCGACACAGTTCACCCAAAAATAACAAAAATCATTCTGTGTATCATATTGATGTTTTTATGGGCAGACATCATGCAATAAGTACTTTCATTGAGAACTGTAATTCTGTTTGCTCACAACGATAACATTTCTATTAAAATTTTAAAAGTGTTTTCAATAAAACTCAATTTCAATAAAACTCAAAAATTTCAATTTCAATTTCAAATTTCAACTATGGTTGCCAAAAGCGACAGGTAGCGCCCTCATCAAAAACCTTTTTTTTTTTGACACAATGTACACTAAACTTGACTACATTATTAAGCTGTTCATCTTCGTGACACATGTAAACCATACATTTTTTACCAATACATCGACCCTTCTCCATATTTACGACCGTGTGTTGTTGTAGTGGTATGGAAGCATAATTTATTATGGGTTTCCTATTTTTTAAAGCCATGGATGTGCTGTAAAGAATATTTTATTATATTGTGTGTGTGTTTTACTTGAACAAAAGTACATATTGTATTATACTCGTATCTCCTTTGTTGGTTTCATGGCTTTGTTCTTCTTTACAACAAAATGATTCTTGTTCTAATTTATAAAAAAAAATAACAAAAGTGTAACATGTAATATATTGTGTATGTTGTGTAATGAATCTCTTTTATTACAATTGAATACCATACTAAATATATCTATAAATGATCTAGCTTATTAAACTAAAATCACAGACTATTTAACTGACATCACTGTACCAAATAAAAAAGGTTAGCATGGATCACTATGTAAGGATGTAATTGGTGTTGTAATCTTCATGACGAAATGCAAACTGAGCCCTTTACACTCTGTTTTGATTGTACTTCTCTGGCACATTGCCACTGTTAATTGTTCAAAACTCTTTTTATTGTTATAACTATGTAAATTTGACGAGTCCAAATGCCCGAAATTAGGGCCTAGGGACGATAATGAATCAACACAAACAATAAACAATAAACCAAATACATTTTACATTCAAACAACCGTCTCAGAAAGCCATGTTGATCGCCCCGGCCCTATTGGTCGGGGAATTACGTACGATAACATATGCCGTCTGGATCTGTTGTACGCGTCAGGGACGTGTAAGCTGATTTTTGATTGGATCGTCGGCTTACATATGATTCCTGTGAGTGACTTGAATCTAAGATCTATTGCATTCCCCCACGCTGCTCATCTGGTGAGTGGTGACTGCCCAGTTAGAGCAGCCCCTCTAGTCCCAGACGTCGTACGAATTCCAGAACTCGGAAGGGATCTAGGGTGCAAAATGATTCCACCTCTATCTGGTGCGCGCTCAAAGTTTCCTCTTATTCGCAGAATCTGCAGGAGCTGTTCTCTTCAAGTCCCAGTTTACGGAGATGCTCCCTGAACCAAAAATGACCCTTTAGGAAGAGGGGATGGGTAGGTCATAGGGCTGCCACCTCTCCGGGTTTGACCCGGAGTCTACGGGTTTGAGTGGTGTTCTCCGGGTAGTCTGGTAGGTCATGCTTTGATTTAATATCGTAAACATATTATATTTTGAATTTGATTACTAGATATGAGGTACTAAACTTATTAAGTCCACCGACAGCAGACTGCGTAATTTTGTTATGGTAATAAATACGGGTTGTAATTTGGAATTCTGTACCACGTTTAGCATTAATTAAAAAGTTTTTCCAACTAATCACAACTACAACACGTGTTGGTTGGGCTTTCTACTAAAATTCCAGGTATCATATAAAGCTTTATCAAAGCTAATTTTATCAATCATGACAATTACTGTGAATGCTTGCTAATCAAGAACATAGTGATATGGGTGTAAGAATCCCTTACACAAGATTACATCAACACTCACAAGACCTTGCCCTCACACAAGATTGCCATCCGTGGATAGACCACATATATTTTTATGTTTTCCATGTGTTTCTTTGACGAAGCAAGGAATGTCCGTGGAAGAACAGAATATTTGGCAATCAGTTTTTGCGAATCACATTGTGGGGCACTGTTGTTTTCTACATATATCTTGCAATAATCAGTCAGTTTACACGCAAACTATGGACATACCTTCATAAGCATAGAGTTTCTCATTAAGAGTATGTGTTACAAAATTGTTTTTTCTTCCCTCAGTTAATGTCAATCCTCAGTGAATAATGTTAATATCATCAAGTTGTGGTTGGTTTATGTGGCGACTGTGATTGATGGATCGCCCCTGTCGTGTTGGCAACATCAGTCCTTCACTATATTCCCGTATTAGCTCTGGCGCCGTACAAACAAGGCTGTGTAATAATGAATAAGTCATTTCATTCAGCGGACAATATGCTGACGCGCAAATAACAAAAGCTATTAATTTTATAGGCAGCTTTAAAAAACTTTGCTTCAATGGAAAATATTATCACTTTGAAACAATACCCTATAATACTTTTATACTCGGGCTCAATAATAACTTATTCTATTGAACCGTCGGCGTCGCGTCCGTTCATTTCTGCTTTTGGAATTCATTCGGAACACACTACTTTACAGTCGACTTCTTTTATCTCTTGCACTTCACACTTGGTAAGTTTTATTACTGTTGGACTCAAGTTTTGTTTATAAGTGATAAGACTTCTATAGATTATATGTTTTTAGGGCATTAACTGCGCGTATTTTTTTCTATTTTTTTTTCAAGCTTTCAGCGCCGACACGATCTTCGGATGTATATATGAAGATGTTGAATACGATCGATGGAATTATCGCGCTCCGAAAGCCTACAAAGAGTTATAAGAGTTGCTCTGATTTTTAATTTTTAAATAAGGTCGGAAACATGTGCATTAAAAGGGTTCTACCTTGGGTCAATTTATTGCCGTTTTATTACCTATCTTTCTTTAGTCCATACTTCCTTGGCCAATTAATTGGCGATGATAATATTTCTATAGAATTCATTTTTGATTACCAATGTGGTATTTATTCCATCGTATGTAGAGAAAATTAGTTCCTAGCGAGCAACGTAATGGATTCTTTTCGATTCATTGTCCCAATATGCGGGTGTTGATTCACAACTAAGTATTTGTTCTTACACTTAATATCCTCAATTTCTCAAATTTCTCATATTCCTTTTTCCTCATTCTTTATCACTATTTCTATTATCTTTAGATGGATCAGCGTTTTTGGAATTACATAAATAATACATTTTATTACAAGATTTTACGTACTTCACTGTAGTGCTTTCTGTTTTTTTTATTTGTTTGTGAACAAATCTTGCAACCGATTTTTTAACCACTTCCTGCCTACTTAGAGACCTGAAACTTTGCAAACGTACGTAAACTCGGTGACAGTACAATGTTCTGCAAAAATCGATCAGCTTTCCCCAGAGACAAAAAAGATGTAAAGCGTTTCGGGAGGATCCAAGGGTCGTGAAGGGTTATGTGTGGTATCGTACCGCATCCCGCCGTGTTTGGTATCTCACAAAAGTGCTTCACGAGTAAAATTCGTATCTTTTTACAAATTTTAATTCTGTCTATTCCTTTCTTGGTAGGAGGCGCCATTGGAATGAAGGTATCCAAGCGCCTTGGAAAGGCCTGTTTGGTATCGTTTGTAAGACCGCGAAAAATAGTTCTAGGATGTGAAGTCGTAAAATCTTGTTAAAAAAATACTTTTAGGTACTTATGTATTTCTTAAGTGATAGTTATTTTTTCGTTGTATGTATTTAACTTAATAGGCGTTTGGCTTAATGGCACTTAAGATAATGTATTTCTTTTCACCGCCTCTAATTTATCGATGATAAATTGTACACTATAATAACACAGAATGGTAGAATATGAAAAAACCTTTTTCTCTTATTATTTATGTTTCTATTACGCTGGCCACTAAATAATAACACATATTTAGGTAAAAATAGCAGTAATAATAGCGAATTGCAGTATATTGTACGGAACATATAATTGTTTTAAACTGTTATTATGTTGTCTATCGGTGAAAATGTATTTGAGGAAACTATGCTTCTTGCTAGCTGTTAAATATTTCACAGTAACAGGACTGGATTGCCGAAAATTTCACTTAACTTCAAAATAAAATTACTCAATACTCATGTACTAAGGATATCAAGATTGTTTTTTGAAAATCACTATTTTTGTGAGAACATCGGAATTTTAAAATGTCGTAGTTGAATGTAACAAGTAGTTATCTCAACAGATATACTTTTACAGATAGACTTTCCATATAGGCCAGTAGATCTAAGATTCGTTAGTATGGAGACCCAACATTAAATCAGGTAGCCGTGAATTTTTGGTATGTTATGTAGGACAATAAATTAGTTAAGAATCCAAATTTGCACAATTTTCCTCCCTCCGCCCCCTTAACCATCTTGAAAAAACCTTAAAAAATCGCCACTTTTTGTATGCTATGCACTATAACTTCGTTGTTTCGTGTTTTAGGTCAAAAAAGTTATTTGGCGATTTGTACACCATAAAATTTTCTATAACTTTACTTCACAAATTTTTGCTCTTAAATAAATAGCAACCGAGCTTTAAAGCTTCAAAAATTGGACAAAATTCAGTATTTTTTCAATTTAGAGTTTTTAGCCAAGAACCATCACGATAACTCCGTCATGGTTAACTTCAGCCCAAAAATTCTTATAACATCTTATAGAGTATTTAATTTACTTCAAAACGCGTATATCAAAGTTTATATTATGCTCAAAATAGCGGAGTGGGGACAGATTCAGAATAAAAACGAAATAGTGATTTTTATGATTTTCCATACATTTTCGAATTTTACATACTTTTCGAAAATGTATGGGAAAAAGTTGTATTTTTTACGTTTTAGTTTAATTTTGTCCATTATTGATAAGTTTTATGAGGAATGTTTTACCTTCTTGGAATCAACTGATATGACGGAAGTCTTTATGATAAATAAGATGCAAAAATATAGTGAAATATTTTGGCTATAGGTCTTCGAAAGTTGGCAAAAATTCCAGAAAAATATTATTTTGGTAAACATTGTATTTTTTCTAATCAGTATAACATTTTCTCTTAAAATGTATTAAAACTAAGTATCCACATCTTTACTGAGTTCTGCTGAAGAAAATAAATTATAAAAAATATAACTTTTTCTCTTAAAATGTATTAAAACTAAGTATCCACATCTTTACTGAGTTCTGCTGAAGAAAGTAAATTATAAAAAATATTCAGGTTTTTTCTCTGTGTTTCAAAAACTAGAAAATGGAGTAAATTTTAGGAAATTCGTTTATCACAGTGTATCATTCAGCCTAAACCCAAAATGAAATCATGTGATTATTAGACTAAAATATATTTAAATATCTATCATTAGAATATACACAGAGTGTCTTATGTCGCATGCTGGAAAAGATACAGATTGTTATAAAACCTTATTTCATTATTGTCTATGAATTGCACTGTCTTTTAATTTTCGTTCGACTGAGTAAAAACCTAAAGCAATTTTAGTTATATTTTTAATCAAGCGGGTTTCTTAAGGATATAGGTACTCAATTTAAAAAAAAACATTTTAAGGCATTGTTTTCTATTTGAAGGATATATGACGATTGTTTGAGAATGAAATATTTATCAGAAAAATTATTTCAATTGTTAGAACATCTCTAATCTAAATATTTCACTATATATTTTGTATAATAATTATCAGAAAATTTTCCGTAATATTTGCTGATTCCAACAAGGTAAAATATGTGTCATTAATTGTAAGAACAATCGATATAATTAAGCGTATATTTAATTAAGTCAACTTTTCTTCATACATTTTCGAACGGTATGTGAAATCAGAAAATGTATAGGAAATCATAAAAAACACTATTTTGTTTTTTTCTAAATCTATCTCTTCGTCGTTGTTTTAAGCACAATATCGATAATGCTATACGCGTTTTGTAGCAAATTGAATTCTCTATAGGATGAAAAGAAAATTTTCTGGCTAAAATAAGCCATAACGAAGTTATTTTCATGTATAATGGCTAAAAACTCAAAATTGAAAAAAATACAGAATTTTGACCAATTTTGGGAGCTTGAAAGCTCCGTTAGTATTTACTTTAGAGCAAAATGTCATAAATAAAAGTTGTAGGGAATTTCATAATGTACAAATTAGAAAATAACTTATTTTGACCTAATACGCGAAATAACTAAGTTATAGTGCATAATATATAAAAAGTGGCGATTTTTTAAGGTTTTTTCAAGGTGGCGAAGGGGGCGGAGGGAGAAAAATTGTGCAAATTTGGATTCTTAACTACCTCATTGTCCTACATAACATACCAAAAATTCACGACTACCTGATTTAATGTTGGCAAAATTGCTTCATCGACTGTAGTAATATATCATATTAATTTAACTATTAATCTGAGTAAGGGAATGTTTTTTTAAATATGGAATTTTGTTGTATTTTCCTTTTGTACGTTCCTGATTCTGAATGTTAATTCCGCACAATCAATCTTGTTCATTGCAGCGTTTAAATCGGATTTATTTTCGCGATTTTTTGGTCAGATTTCCACCGTCCATTAATTTGGTGGGAATTGCTTCGATTACCCCCTCTGCATCATTTGTGTGTTATTGTTTACTATGTATCGCGGTTCATTCACTGTATTGCTCGGTTGTGAATTTGATGGTTAACTTATTTTATACTCGTGTAATTTAATTAAACTCGACTGTTAACTACTTTGTGAATGAATTATTTGATGAGAATTATCCAAAAAAGTAGGGAGGGCTCAAGATTTGCCAAAAGGTCTCCCCTCAACAAACACCTTTAGAAACTACTATTTTGAGCACTTTTTAATACACGGTGAAGTAACAACTTTAAGAACACTTATTCAGTCTCTTCTTCTTGGATCTAGTTTTGATAAGGCCTACATTTTGGACTACCATAATCCTTTGTCAGCCAGTACTGCAAATTCATAACCCTCTTGATTGTCACGTCCCAATTAGTCGGGTAACTAGCAACGCCTTAAAAAGGTTAATTCGTCTCAGCTATAGTACCAACATAGTACCAATTATGAGAAGACAAAATTTTCTTTCAGGACGACGAGTATGGAACGGATTGAGGTTTCTTTAATACTACAGAATAAGGAAGAAGTATTAAGACGCTTTGAGACTCCGATAAAGACAAAGCAAGGAATATGTATAATAAGCTGTACGTGTACAAAGGGAAGTTTGCCAAGAACGTTTACGTGTTTGTTAATAGTTGCATACTTTAAAATGTAACTTAAACATCACGAACAAACTGAGAGAGAAAGAGGTTTAAAATATATGAGAAATAATACAGCTTCATTATTCTTGTCAGCAGGTACTTAGTTTATTAAATTGTTTAATTTAAGAAGAAAAACTTCTATACGACGGACTGTAAACTTCGTCTGGAAGTTTCTAGTGACTGTACTTTATTCGGCACAACATTATCATCCACTGGTGGGTAATTCTCACCAGTTACTGGGTGAAAACTGAGTGGAAATTCGCTCGCTCCGTGGGTATCTACTACTCCGGCTGGTGTTGTAGTAGTTGTACTTTCTGAACTTGGCACTCGTGGAATGGGGAATCCTGTTCAACCTGCTTTATACAGATAATGTGGTTTATATTTTTTATAATTCCTAACATCAGTATAGGTCTCAATATCAGACTGCAAACCAATATCTACTGAAAGGTATCGTACATGGTAGGAGGTTGGTCATAACGCTGACACAATGTTGTCGTTTTTTGCGTCTTGTGATGAGGACGTCCATCTTTCTTTCCACCTTTTGGAAGTCTCCCTAGAGATCGGAGCCCTACTGAAGTTTCCTACATCGAGACTCTGGTAAGTCTTGCAGATATGTCGTTTAATCCCTCCAGAAACGCGTTTTTGACTGCTCCTGGACTTTCCGTTGGGTATTCTGTCTCTGAGGGTTCTGCCCGTAACGGGTCTAAGAGTCTTTATCTCAGTAGTTTTGAGAAGGTATTATTTAGTTTCTTGTTTCACATTATTCGTCTAACTCCTTTTTCAAATTTGCCATTATCAGTCACCTTCGAATATGACTCGGTAACAAAATCTTCCCTCTCGTATTGGGATTTATTGATGTGTCTAGATATAATTATTATAGTGTGATGATAATAAATAATTTCCTCCCCATATCACCCCTAGGAACCTACCTACAGTATATTGTTTCGCTTCACTAAGTCTGTTGTGTTGTGGTCACTAATTATTGTTTACCAACCTAACATAATATTACGTTATAGGATGATTCCATAATAATTATTCTGTTACGCCCACTGCAAGCCATTCTATCTATCCAGTCCATTTTCTAACATTAGTTTCTTATTTTTCTTCTTCTTATCAGTCCATTCCAGATCACTTCTGGTCGAAGGCCTCCTCTGTTTCCTCCCACGATGTTATATTCATGGGCTTTCTGGGTTCAGTTAGTTCCTATCCATCCATTATTACCATAACGGCATTCCTCATTACTTGACCGCTCTATTTAACTTGCTTTGACGTACATGACACGACACATGCTCACATGATTGTTTGTCCGAATATTCAGAATGTGATATTTTGTGACTGAAATGGAGAAAAACCTTACTTCGTATCCACCTAGCTATACCGTCACAGTTTTTCGTAATGTGAGTATTCAGAGACAGGCGCGAGGATGTGTCATGTGTATGGCCAGCCCATACAATTTTGCTTCGAAACCTTACATTGTTTGGGCTAAATTGTTATTAAATAATTTTATAGGAGTTTATTGATAATTGTTAAACTTTGGCAGAGATTTTGTTTTGCCTTTTTTCCTCTACTTCTTCATGTGCAGCGCCTTTCGGAGGTTGGCGACCATCACTCAAGAACGCTCACGTTCCTGGGCTAATCTGATGAGTGTCGCTGCGTTGGGTATTCCAAACCACTGCGGAAGATTCCCCAAGCCAAGATGATCTGTTACGTCCCATACCCCGTCTATCTTCTAACATCCTCTCATCTTTCTTAAGTCTTTTTTAAACGTAGATATATCATCCTGTATAATAGTCCTCTCTCCCCCTTGGCGAGTAGATAACCCTTCGTGAACTAGCGTCACTTTATAACCCTTTGTTTTATCTCGAGGCCATTAATATTAGAACTAGTAGATGTATGGATCCTATAAAGTTGCTGCGCTCATATTACTACGAGTAATGAAAATTAATTTAACACATTTTTATCTATCTTTCCTTTTTTATTATATTTCTAAGCTTTTTCGCTACCAGCATTAGCAAATAATGTCTGTTCACTATTATTGAGTGTTAACTGCTGTACGCTGGGTTAGTCTTTATTTTTACCTGTTTTCTCACCGAATTCCATGCGTAAGTTTCTGCGTTTCTTTTTCGATGGACTCTTTAAATATTTGTAATGAATCTGAGTTGCCTGAGAATTTGAGAGCAGTGCGGATTCCTAAACACTCCTGACATTCGGTACTGCGGTGTTCACTTACCTCTCAAGTATCAGCAAGCTGTCGTGGACTCTGGTAAGTGTTGCTAGTCTGTTGGTCTGCAATGAAGTGGCTCAGCTCTGGTACGCCTGCAACCTCCTGGACTCACTACTACATACATGGTGCAGCAGTAGGAGGAGCCAGTTCTATGCCACCGCCTCCAGTACTATGGATTGTAGACCATGCTGTAGCCCAGAGTAGGTACTTTGCCTGATGTGGTGTAATCCCTCTCTAGAGCCTATATTCTATACGTACTACACTTGTCACGAATACACTACGAATAACTGCATATGATCCACAGAGTCGTATACCGAAAATTCTCTAAAATTTGATGGTTTCATTTCATTAGGGATGTAAATTAGGAATATCGACAGCACAGGAACAATCAATTTCTCTTTCGTCCATACAACGTCTATCTTATTTTTCGTTTTCAAACATAATTAAAGTCTGAAGCATCGATAAATTAGTACTCGTTTCCCAATTTTTCAGTCCGCTCACAATCTGACAAACGACTCCCATAGGATTTGTAATATTGAGTGGTTTACGTCACAAACAAGATTGTGAAATATGGAGTGGAGGTTTTTTGCCTCGGGTCCGCGACTCCCTGACTTCATGACATACGAGTCATTACTCAAAAATTATATACATTGTTTTATTTTATGTGACTTGTAACTAATTGACAGAAAAAATAACAGTAGCGAAATCCTTGCACGATTATCGCCACCTGGAATGCGCCAAATTCATTAGACATTGGTGTGATATTAAAAAGAAGAATGTTAGAAATGAGCTGTTTTTTTTAACTGAATATAGATTTATCTAAATAAACGCTGATGTATCCGTACATATAGTTGGCATTTGGTAACATGGCTGTATTTTTTTTACCTTATTTTTGCCTCTTTCATGGTTAGATGGTCGGCCTTATGGAGCCGTTTGAATTTCTCCAGCGATCAATTTTTTTGCCTCTTTCCATATACTGCATATACGCTTTATAAAGTTGCTTTTACCATTAATTACCCGAAATCTTCAATGTTATTGTGAGGTTGTTCTTCAAAGTTGTATATTAACACGGATGAGCAAGAAAAAAAATACACCACTCTCGATTTTTATCTCTTGTCGAATGTATGGCTGGCGGGAAACATATAACTTAATCGAAAAAGATGGATCGATAATATGGGAAATAAATGGGGTTACCACGATCCATCAATCATGGACCATTCTTTGAATGAAGTCACTTGACAATGGAACTGGTGTCATGGGTGAATGGGCAAGTTAATTTTATCAACAGTGTTCCCAAGCGCATCCTTTTAACGGTTTCGTTATAGATTATTTATTTGTTTTAGAGTAGGTACATGGTTACCGCATGCTTGGTTGGAGTAATGGCTTTTGCTTTTTTTATGACTTTTGGTTCGAATTTTATGGATACAGACTTCCCACGTGTCTTATCACCGATTTTACTTTTTTTCCTTAGATTTCTATAATGTTTTTGGGGCTATAGAGCATTTCTCCGTTTTCCTGCTCTTCCGCCGTTCGACCTTTCGCCTTAGACAAGATACGTAGCAAATAAGAAACTGAAGATAGTATAAGATCTTTTTGTAATCGTTGCGTAAAATCAGGACGGAATTTGTTAAGGGGAGCCCTTCTGGCAAATCCTGAGCCCTTCCTATTTCTTTAGAATGAGATGTAGTAACTCAAAAAGATGTCTATATATCATGGACTAGAGAAATCATTAAGATAGCTGGTGCTTTTACCAGTAAAGAAAAAAAAAACAGAGACCCCACAGTGTTCGTAGTAGTAACTAAAGATATGTAGATGAGTTTAATTGTTTTACTTTCACCTGTATCTTACAAGACTCGTAAAGTTGTGTGATAATAATTCATAACATGGCGTACGTTATTATTTATTATCCATTAACGGTTAACCTTTAGCGGCCCACGTCCATAATTTCCCTTCTAAAAACGTGTCCACTGTAAACCCGTTTTGGAGTAAATTTGGCGCGAAGTGAAAACGCTATCGCTGAATTGTTTTATTACACTTTATTGTTTATTGTTTGTACGCCACGCCAGGCTGGTCGATATCATCGATTAAAATATCACACACTAAGTTCATTGTGTATTAGTATATTCCCATCAATTTATCGTTAATGGCATTTAGAGATGTATATGACATTCGATGCTTTTTAATATTACCATCGATTTGTGTCCAATATTTTCAAGTGGATATAATAGGTTCAATTTTGAACTAATTATGAGTGTGTACCTACTAACTAAAATAATTTCGTTAAGCCCAGTTTCCTTAAAAAAGGTATATTATAAATCACAGTATTTTTAAATTTTTATGTAGAGTTTACATTCTAGTGTTAACTTTGTAACTGATGAAGTGCGTACTAATTAAAATAAGGCGTTTTTAGTTTAATTATTCATAGTAAAATAAATTTTAAGCACACTTATGCCCGATCCCACCAACTACCACCTAGTAAGCAGACCCCTAAGGAATTTCCATACAAAACCACAGATAATTTGAGTGATTATTATAACTGTCATAACCTTTAATCCATACAAAATATAGCATGCAGCTACTTAAGTGAGGGAGATTCTGGGCGGAGATATTTGGGCACCTAACTAAGTTGAGCTGCATGTTGTATTTTGTATGGATTTATATCTTCAAGGTTATGACAGTTATAATAATCACCCAAATTGTCTGTGGTTTTGTATGGAAATTCCTTAGGGGTCTGCTTCCTAGGTGGTAGTTGGTGGGATCGGGCATTAGTTTAGCCCAAAAAGTTATGGAATCGGATCTAGTATGTATGGAGAATGGAGCCAAAATGTATGTAATAATGCAAATTATGCGCCGAACGATGTCGAATCGATGTTAAACCATCGATTTTCATAAAAAACGACTTTGTATTTGAGTTCATTTTCCCATGTATTGCAACAATAAATAACGCAATAACATACATGGAAGTTATATGGGCAGTGGCTTATGGAATTATAGGCACTATGTTACATTAAAATAACATAGCAGCTGATACTTACTACTTAGTATGCGGTGGATTTTATAGAACGGGCCGGGCGGTTCATTCAGCTAGTTAACTCTTTGTATCTGGATGGTGTGTTTATTGTTCAATGGGGTGTGTGAACACAAGACTATTTATATTAACAACATTTTTGCGGTAAAGAATGCGATGTTTGCGGTGCAAATTTTATTTGTTTTCTCTTTACTTTAAATTTAATTTCAAGTGAGAAACGTGCGGTTTGTTTGTTAACACCCTGTAGTGTATACCTATTTAAATAAATACGTATTTGAACTTTTTCGGTTCAACCAATGCGTAAAGTTTATATTCTATTCTATCCCTTGACGTCCTTTGCGGGATAGGTAGAGATCATAAAATGCCAGAATTTCCCATACTTCTTACGTCCGTCACATTCGTGAAATTCGTCATACACTTTTTTTTATAAGGTTTCTAAAATACAAAATTGAAAGACGAATCCGGGTTGAATGCAGTAGAAATGATGTCGTTGAGAAGAATGTGTGGAAAAGTATTGAGACATAAGATAAGGAATGACGTTTTTAGAGAGATGAGTGACGGAAAGACGAGTGTTGTAACTAGAATGAAAGAGAATTATAAACATAGATCGTTTATGCATGTTGACAGAATGAATGGCGATGACTAAAAAAATACGAGTGTAATATTATTTCTCGAGAGAAAAATGATCTGCTAAACCAACCGATGGCTGGTCGTAAGTCCAGCGTGCCCATCTTACACTGTGCATTAGTTGAGAGACTACACACATAATTGTTAAAAACATTGTTTTATGGATGGTTTTAATTAATGAAAAATCGTCAGAAATACTGACAATAAAGGCATTTTTAATTAGTAGGTCTATGTACCTAATGTAAATGTCCTTACAAATAAAAAAAATAGTAGTCCAGAGAAAGGGAGGTGGCGAACGCCGAATTATATTATACTCGAAACATATTTTACACGTCTTTGTAGCGAAGCCGAATCGTATTTTATTATACGAGATTACACGGTAATAAAAATGTTTTAATTTTCGAACACTTTTTATGGCGTCATTAACAGCGTCAGTATTTATCTTGATTGACACGCCACGGTGTTTGTTCATTGTACTATAATTATCCGTAATAGATTGGACTAATCATCTCATAGTGAGAGTGAGACAAGATTGGACAACGTGTTCTATAATTAAGCACTAAATTCTCTATGGAGTCTGTACCTAGACCTACCTACATTATATTTACACTATTCATTTATTATAGCCGCCGGAGTTTTTAACTGTTCAGATATTTGTAATTAGTGTTACAATATTAGTAACTACGGTCTGTTTAGAAAGAGGCAATTTTGTTTGCTGGTAACAAAGACTTTTCTATTGAATCACCAATCACTACAAGTTTAGTGTTGCTAGAATGGTTGCGAAAAACCTACATGCAGCGCCCTCATTGACAACAAACTCTTGCATGACAAACTTAATTGAATAATTTTTCTTTTCGTTTCTAACCCTTCTTAGTCTAATGATTGGATCATCCCGTTTTTTACCCCTTTCTTTAGCGTGTTAAATTTATGTGATATATCTACCTAGATTCTATGAGTATTTTGCAATTTTTATTACATTTTTAGTAGGAAAGACATTATTTTTATTACCACGCTTTTGTTAACTTCATATGTCGTTATCTGTACCTTCATTTTTTTCCAAATTTCAATGGCTTCTTCTTTCTTCTTCAATCCAGGTTAAATTGAATAAATTATTGATTCTAATAATTTTGTCTCTTCTTTACAGATTTTCTGCTTGAATGCTGACTTCGATATCTTCTGAAATTGCAGCGCTTAAATAATCCTGAAGTCTGGTTCAGATTTAGGATACGGAAGAAAAAAGGATTGTACCAAACAGGTAAACTCAAATTATTCTTTTAGTAGTGTTAAGTGTAATAATATCTCAAATTTATTGCTTATTTAAAATTACATTTATATATCCAATCACGCCGTATCCCTTGCCGGGTAGGAAAAGAGGACATACAGTCACACCCTTCTATCTTTACATGTATACATCTCTTGCTTCCAACGTTCATCATATACGCTTTACGATATCTCCCATTCAGGATGGGTTAACCGTCGCTTACGAGTCGGCATTGGCTGGCTTAAGTGATCACTTTATGCCCAGGGCATCGTACACGCGTTCTGCCATATCCCGCTGTACAACGTTATTTTGGGTTCGATTCTATAACATTTTAACGCAAGTTTTTCCGAATTTATTACACTAAGAAATAATTGAAAAACCTGACTAATTCTACGAACTTACGAGATACAAAATCGATCCGGGCCCGCTGGGTGAATGTTGTTACATTTTGGTGTTGTTGAGGAAAAAACTGTACAGTGATTCCAACCGCTCAATATACTTAAAAGAAATCCAGTTGTGATTAGGTATATCCTAAAGAACGGCATATAGTACGTTCGTTGATTATTTTATCCACAGTTTTAAAAGAATATTCCTCCTTGTATTTGTTCAAAGAGTTATAGTTTGAGATAGGTACCTGTTTGGTTTAGGTAATTAGGGCAGCACAGGAAAGTTTCGTCGGAACCTGTTTAATTAAACTCCCCTGAAGCGTGTTGGTCTTCAGAACTCTCTTGAGAACGTGATCTATTTGCAACCCTTTACCAAACATTTCTTACTTCAAATTATTCTTAAGTGTTAATGAGTAGAACACACAATTACGTAACTTAACTTGTACTCCTTCTAAGTTTAACCCGTACCTAGACGTGGATTCTACAAAAACACCCCTGCTTTTCGCCAAGAAAATCAGGATTAACTCCGGCTTTAGTCCTGCAACTCTTCTTGAAACTGAAGTCCAGTGACGAAGAGTGGATTTCTGTAGAAGGAAAGCCGGCACCAACATTTTTTCCATTATTTCAGATTAGACCTATTATTTTTCCTAAATCTAAACGGTAACTCGATTGGAGTCGTATTCTTAGGACGCGTCGTCACTGCTGGTGTCCAACACAGGGTCTGGGTTTGAATACACAAGCTCAGATTACACCAGGCTGTATCGCAAAGTGCAGAATACGTAGTCAGCGCCGGAGTTCGAACCCGGCACATTCCGCTTGTGAGACCGCCGCTCCAAACAACTGCCCCAACCACATACAAACGTGTTGTTAATAAAGTGTATGAAAATGTGGCGGAAGCACGATGTGTGTAAGGATATGGCAGTATAGGGTTCTGTCTTTTCCACCTCCCCCCCAAGGATAGATAAAATATCTAAGATTTCTGTCACTTTTGACGGGTTGTTAGTACTCTATTTATAATATTGATTTACGATAAAGCCCACGATAACGATAATAAATTATATACAATAATTTTGATTAATAAATGTATTATTTTCACTATATACCTACATGACTTTGTGTTATTAACATTATTTAATGAGATATTTGATGGTTATTATTGAGTAATTGAGTGTAATAATTCACTTTTACTTTTTAAATCAATTTAGTTACATTACATATGTGGGTTCTCAGATAATTGGGTATGTACTTAGGGCTGCCACCTTTCAAAGAGGATAGGCTCGGAGATTTCGGAAAAAATCGTAAGCCCTGACATTTTCGCCCCCCCCCCCCCCCCCTCCCGTTCTGCTAAAAAATATTTTAGTGCATTTTTAAAAATGTTAGTATACACAATTATTTTCGACAACTGGGGAGGGGGGGGGGGGAGGTCCATTAGAAAAGTTACAAAAACTGTTGACCTTGGGCAAAAAATCGATGATAATTCCGTGAAAACCAAAAAGTGAAACGTGGCCTGCCTTCGCCCTCTAAATCTCTGCTGCCCATAGTCCCCAGCCTACTCAACCTTTTGGCAAATCCCAGTCTAACCCGGAGACATACGATACTAACCCGGAACCCGGAGAGCACCACTCGAACCCGTAGACTCCGGGTCAAACCCGGAGAGGTGGCAGCCCTATATGTACTGTGCATGATGTATCAATATGCAATACAGTGATGTGCTTTTCGTTTAACCCCGAATGTCGGTTTTGTCTAAAAAAATCCATGTAGGTACGACAATCGTATGGTGATCGTATAACCTCTCTGTTCAGTGCCGATTGGGGAGTCATTTCGTATGGAGTATGCATATTGACATTTCAAAAAATTTCTAAGATCTTCTTAGATATCGAGAGCCTTACTAAATATGCTTTGGAAAAAAATAGAGTAGATACATTGAACCTTTATCTGGGGAATGACCGTAAAAGATTTGTTATATCTTGTACATATTTCTCTAAAAAAAATTGTGTAAAACACCTCTCAGCGCCTGCACTTCATAATAGGAATATTAAAAAAATCTAAATATGATCTATTCCTATTAAAATCGTTTCCGAAAACATTAGTTTACATTCGATTGTATTTCACTAGCGATTTGCTTCTGGTTAATATCCCGTTTTGATCAGACATTCCTCCTAAACTGTAGGTGGTAAATAGTATATTCTACGAATAATTTCTCGAGTTGGAATTGAAATAAGATTTAACAGGAGGCGAAAAGCAATTCAGTAAGATTGCGTGTTGGTTGTAATTGTAATTGATTACACCGAATCGAGTTGTGCGGTACTTTGGTTGGATGTTGAAGTGAGGAAGTATATTAGAACAGCGGTCGCCAAAGTGGTAGTAGTTCACGAGAAAATTTAGGTGGTCCGCGAAGAAATCAGACTTTATTTGAATTTTTTAATACAAAGCAAACCAACGCCGAAAATGTTGTTGAATTTGGTAACACGTCTATCCTTTTTTTAAATGAATCTGGGTTTATCGAAATAAACCCAAATACATCTTTGTACACTTCACAGTAACCTTGTGTCCTGAAGTGGAATACGTCGCCATCGGGGATTGAACCCGCATCCACTGGATTAACAGTCGGGCGCGTTACCAACCAGGCTACCGACCACCTCGAATCTTGCTGTATTCCACAGTTCCGCAACTTTCATGTACGAGGAAGTAGGTATTTTTAAAAACAGAAGACAAGAAATCGCAGCTCTGCGTTAAGTATGCCCTTGTGAACATGCTGTATAAGTGTATAATCTGTTTTATGTCCGCTTTTTTGTGTATACTTTGTTCGCTTTAAGAGTAAACATAAAAATAAACTTTTCAAGAGGAAATATTTGGAAAGCTGTGGGATTCAAAGTGGTAAAAGTTAGTGCAACTCTAGACGGGAAGGAGAAAGGGGAAAAAAGTGGTAGATCATGAATGTAGTGGTCCGTGGGCCCAAAAAGTTTGGTAACCGCTGCATAAGAGAATGTTGTAATATCTATAGATGTCCTGTAAGAAATAAGGATAGGAGGATCGTCTCCTAATTGCCGTATTTCAGGGGAACTTCCGTGATTAAACCACTTTCAGGAGCTTCGAGGAGATTACCCAAGGTTCCCATCAAATATACCGAATCTTATGTAAATAATTGCTTTATAATTGCTTCTCATCACTTGTAATATTGAACAATATATTGTACAAACAACGGAATATTTTTAGAACTCGTTCTTTTGAAATAATCATCTCTGATGCTCTTAGTGCTGCAATTTTTTTGAATGAATCTTTGTACACTTCACAGAAAGCTTATAAGCTTGTGTTGTGAAGTGGAGTAAGTCGGGGATTGAACCCGCACCCACTGGATTAACAGTCGAGCGCGTTACCAACCAGGCTACCGACCACCTCAAGAAACCGAAACCTCAATGTAATAAAATGTAATCTTATTGTGCATTGTAGGTGACATGTCTTTCAACAACGTGATTTTCATACGATTTTGTATCATGCGCTATGATCATAATTTGATACGTAAATTTTAATAGATGCAAAGCCGCGGTAATTTGTCATTTAAACGGGTTACACGTAATTATTCGATTGTTTTCAGAAATAATAAGTTCCTTAAATTTGTTAAGTAAGTATATTAGTCCGAGAGCCCGCTGCTTAATTTATGACGTATCTGTTTTTTGATCGAAATATGGTAGAAATGATAGCTTACCAATAGGGTATTACATCGCACTAGGGCTGCCTATCAAAATCTTGCCGCAACCCCCCCTGCCCCCCCCCCCCCCGAAAAGGTCCCTCTTCGCGGTTTTTCGCATTTTATAGGAATATGGTTAGAGGTAGGAGAAAGTAGTCAATGACAAAAATAATCCTTACTAAATTCTCTACAAAAAATGGTAGGTCAATTTTTTCGTAGGACTAGTAGTTTACCCGTAATGGCTGGTCAAAAAACAGGATATTTTTTGAAAAAAAAAAAAAAATCTTGATATTTTTCTTTCACATCCTTCCACCCATTATCACTAACATTTTATGGAAAAAAAAAATTGGCCTGCGGCGCTACATCGCTGGTTATTTTATGAAAAACTAAATTTTAAGAATTTTCGTCACTGAATTTTATTGTAATAACTCCGAAATTATTAGATGTGTGAAAATAAGTTATAGCTCATTTTGTAGCTAAGACTATGGTAATTAATTAGTTCTCTGACAATTTTCCTGTAGCTCTTATCGATTTTCGACTAATTTAGTTTAAATACATTTTCTTAGTATTTTTAATGAATTTCGGTTTTGGACCGGCCATTGCGGGTAAACTGCTAGTTCTACGAAAAAAATGACTTAACATTTTTTGTAGAGAATTTAGCAAGGATTATTTTTGTCATTGACTACTTTCTCCTATCTCTTACCATATTCCTATAAATTCCAAAAACCGCGAAGAGGGACCTTTTCGGGGGGGGGGGCAGGGGCGGTTGCGGCAAGATTTTGATAGGCAACCCTAGTGCGATGTAATACCCTATTGGTAAGCTATCATTTATACCACATTTCGATCAAAAAACAGATACGTCATAAATTAAGCAGCGGGCTCTTGGACTATATTATTTCTTAATAAAAAAATACTAAAAGTTATACTTGCAACAATCATTAATTTTCTCAAAAGTATCTAAACTTATTAAAGAATTGTGATGCTTCGATTAAAAAATGAGTAGTAATCAAATGGAAATGTTACACTTACTAGATGTGACATCCACGAGGGGACATTGATCTTTATAAGGCATGAACGTTGAACACCTCGTCTGTATGTAATAATACTGTTTACAAAATTGTTCAACAGAGCGTGCAGGCAAGTACCCACATAATTTTTAAACATAAGACTATTTTAGTTTCCCCTCCGAATTACAAAGCATAAAAATATACGGAACAAGTAGTGTTACATTTACCATTATGTGTTACGAGTATTATACAAATACTACGACATACTTTGTATGTGTAAAATTACGATCTGTGACATATTATTAGTATGAGGTACTATTACACGGATGACTAGCATATGTAAAGTATGTAGTACCTACAAGACATTATTGTGGTATATTATAAGGGTACCGACAAACATATTAATATAAGCAAGCCAAAATCGATATTAGTATCGAATCCATAGTTTTGGTGTTGAAAGAGTGAATAGTAATACTCCCGGCACCATTAGGTGTTCGGGGGGGGGGGGGGGGGTTGGTGGAGGGCACGAAGTGGAGCATGAAAACGCGATTAGCGTCGAATACATTAGCTTTCGGTGTCGAAAAGATGAATAGTAACCATCCCGACAACAGCAGGAGTGCAGGAGAGGACGTTCGGAGGGTGGTATGCAAAAAGCGTCATTAATGCCCAATCCATAGTTTTTCGTAGGGTAGTAATACAGGAAAAGTTTTGAGCAAGGCAAAGAGAGAATTAAAACAACTTCTTCTTCTCTTCTTCCGCAGTCACTCAGGTCCGTTGTTGGACATAGGCTTCCCCTTTGGTCCTCCACAGCTCCCTTTCTTGAGCACACTGTATCTATCCACCACCGGCACATTTACTAATATCATCATAGAGAATGGCAATAACTACATAATTTAATACTCATTGGTTCCTTGTTTTGTAAATAATTTATTGCATATTATGTTATATTTGACAGTTATTTTTTTATGATTTGACAATGTAATTTTTAAGTTTTTATATTAGGTGAACAACAACAATACAAATGGACATGACTGATTAACTTGATACTGTCTGACTTCTGTGCTGTTCTTTTTTTATTATTATTATTTTTTTCTTATTAAATTAGTTATTAGTGTAATGTAATATGATATAAATTGACTACAATGATATAACTATTTGTGCGCACCTTAAATAGGGCGGCAATGATATTTTTTTTATATAATGTATCTTCTGTCTTATCTATATATGTTGCTGTCTGTGTGTGTGCCATGTATAAATAAATAAATAAAAAAATCAGACTACCTTGCCTGGGGTCTCCCGACGCTTCTTCGGCTTGTTCATGGCCGCCATTCTATTATCTTTGTGATCCATCGGGAGTCTTGGCACCTGGCAATATGCCCAGCCCAGCTCCATTTAAGGCTAGCGACCCTTTCCGCCGATAGTAAATAAATAAATATTAATTATCCCAGTTTGTATTGGTGTCGCAATCACGTACAGTTTTATCTCATTAAAGCCAGTACCAGTTCCACTTCTAACGAATACTCGTAAATAACTGTAAAGTATTTTTGAAACAGTTACTGTCAATCCTTAAAAGGACTATCGAGTACTCGCGTTCTCTAGATTTTTATTAAAGATTGTTCTTAGTAAGGTGATTGATTATAAGTAACAAGTAAAAACTAGTTATAGAATCTCATATAGAAGTATTATAGTTATAATACGAGTATGTATAAGTTTGCAAGAGGACCAGTTGAAGATTGTTTATTGCAATGTTTATTCTACGAACATGTCTACATATTAGTATGGATTTTTTTATATATACGAATACTAGGTGTACGCAGTTTTGCTATTCCAAAGTTGTCGTAGCTGTAAGGTATTTATTCACTAAGGCTCGCCAACACACACGTCCAAATCGGAACTCCTCACGCTTATGTCATGTTCCGTACGCCATAGATCACGAACTAGTGACCATAGACTTTTATGTATATCAATCAATATCATATATATATTTTAATGTTAAAGTCTATTGCTAGTGACATGTCAGTGTACCCGAGACACAGGCAATATAAAAAAAATAATAATCAAAAGGTGCGCTTACGCGAGCAATATTTGCGGCAACTCGTACAAATCGTATTGATTAAAATTATTTCGCTATGTATAGCGATTATTTCAGCAATATTCACTAAAATGACCAAACCGATTGGATATTCAGCAATTCGTGTCGCCGACATCTTGGTAATTACCTTTCTCGTTTGCGTTCAATATCGTCGCTTATTTAATTATTGCCGAAATAATTACTGTACACATATTGCGAAATAACTTACCTTAACTTACTTATATTTGTTGTTGCTTGTATTGAACTTGTACAAAACTATTGTTAATGTTGAAGGCTTGCGCCGTAAATAAATAAATAGTTTAATAATGTTAGTCAATACGATTTGTACGAGTTGCCGCAATTATTTCTCGAAAAATTGCTCGTGTAAGCGCACCTAGGAATCGAGAAATCTTGTTGCCTCCATTTCTGGGACGGATCTATAGTAGTAGCAGCAGTTATCTAGTTTAAGGGCTTGGCACCAGGAATGACGTCACAGTCATTTCCCACGGCATTAGGGTTTAAAATCACGTGAACAATCGATGATAAAATGGTAAAAATTGCCTTTTTTCCATTTTTTGGAGTTAACTTTAACGGTTATTCCCTAGATTTTAATGTTATCAGTACAAAAAAAAATTTTTACTCCCGACTTTCGGGAAACGTGTTTCCGTCTTTCGGAGAAAAGATCAGAGGTATTTTTTTTTTTTAAAAATCTATACAAGATTAAAAAAATCTTTTACGGTTATTCTCTAAATGTTTAATGCATCTCCCTATTTTTTTCCAAAGCATATTTAGTAACGGTTGTCGAGATAGAAGGTCTCCCGTTTTAAGAAATTTTTGAAATGTCGGTATGCATACTCTTAAGGTATATGTATTATATTATATCTCTGTTGCGATATTATTTCAGTCACATAATGACCATGACGATGTACATAATAATCACTATAATAATAGCAAAATAACATGTTCAGGTAACAGATTACATTTGTAACCTGTCCCAGATGATCCATTTTACTAACACATGACCTTGTGCCCGTAATAAACTAATACTAGGTCTATAGTCCGAGAGCCCGCTGCTTAATTTATGACGTATCTGTTTTTTGATCGAAATGTGGTATAAACGATAGCTTACCAATAGGGTATTACATCGCACTAGGGTTGCCTATCAAAATCTTGCCGCAACCCCCCCTGCCCCCCCCGAAAAGGTCCCTCTTCGCGGTTTTTCGCATTTTATAGGAATATGGTAAGAGATAGGAGAAAGTAGTCAATGACAAAAATAATCCTTACTAAATTCTCTACAAAAAATATTAAGTGAATTTTTTCGTAGAACTAGCAGTTTACCCGCAATAGCCGGTCCAAAACCGAAATTCATTTAAAAAACTAAAAAAATGAATTTAAACTAAATTGGTTGAAAATTGATAAGAGCTACAGGAAAATAGTCAAAGAACGAAATAATTACCATAGTATTAGCTACAAAACGAGCTATAACTTATTTTCATACATCAATTAATTTAGGAGTTATTGCAATAAAACTCAGTGAAGAAAATTCTTAAAATTTAGTTTTTCATAAAATAACCAGCCATATAGCGCCGCAGGCCAAAATTTTTTTTCCATAAAATGTTAGTAATAATGGGTGGAAGAATGTGAAAGAAAAAAAATCAAACTTTTTTTTTTATTTTTTCAAAAAATATCCTGTTTTTTGACCGGCCATTACGGGTAAACTACTAGTCCTATGAAAAAATTGACTTAACATTTTTTGTAGAAAATTTAGCAAGAATTATTTTTGTCAGTGACTACTTTCTTCTATCTCTTACCATATTCTTACAAAATGCGAAAAACCGCGAAGAGAGACCTTTTCGGGGGGGGCAGGGGGGGTTGCGGCAAGATTTTGATAGGCAACCCTAGTGCGATGTAAAACCCTATTGGTAAGCTATCATTTGTACCACATTTCGATCAAAAAACAGATACGTCATAAATTAAGCAGCGGGCTCTCGGACTACTAGGTGTACTAACCACCACTACTAGTAGAATACAGATACTGTTATTTTAATGATACTGTGTTACACGACAATATTCATAATTTATCTAATAACAAGTAATCGTTACCCGTTGTTACTCACCACAAGTTGTTATCAGTGATTTAATTAGGTGTTATTTAGAAGTGAGGAAATTTTATGTTAATTGTTATTTTGAATTCATGAACACAATGCGATTCCCGAAGCAAATTCCTCATATTTCTTTGATTATTATGTATAAAAATTATTGTTTGCATTGGACTAGCTATCGCGGTGAGGTGCCTCATGTTTCCCAGTTGACTCACCAGTCTTTTTTTGATTTAAGACGGTTTTAGTCGACTCTTTTTTATTTACTAGACCGAATGCTCAACCCCCACATTACCGGAAATGATTCGCTGGCCCATTCGGCATGTGTAAAAACACACTCGGAGCAGTGCGTAGATACTTGCTACTCATTTCATCGATATTAGCATTGCTATCCTTGGATTACAAGAGAGTAAAAAAAAAGTAGACTGACTCGCCGCAACAACGGAAAAACGAAAAATATGTATAAAAGCTCTCTCCCACATTTTCTCTTTTGGCCCAGTAATATTTTGGTGTCTTGTCACTTTATTTGTTACGTGTAATCGAGGCATCAGATCTAACTCATAAAACAGTTTTAATAACTTGTTATCCCATATCTTCTGGCGCCAGATCCAGCCATCAAAATAACTATAAAGTTTCTATTAGGTAATGTTCTTTTTAACACCTTAAATCGCCCCACGTTTCGACATAGAGCATAGAGTTAGTAAGAGATTATCGAGGTGATGTATTTATTTCGTTATCTGCGTAGTGTGATAAAAGTGATGTGAAGTGATGATAGTGAATAATGAATAGATATAGTGAGAGTTAGAGTGAGAGTAGTAGTTGAAGTAATGGATGATCTTGATGGAGTCCGGAAATAGAAACCACAGCCATCACCAGTCACTTGATCCTCCTACGCGTTTTTCGCACTCCATTATGAAATCAACTTTAAGTGTTGGGAATTGTCAAATTTTTATACAAATTTTACTTTTTTTTAATGAATCTGGGTTTATCGAAATAATCCTTTATACACCAAATACACCTTTGTACACTTCACAGTAAGCTTGAAAAGCTTGTGTCGTGAAGTGGAGTAGTTCGGCGTCGGGGATTGAACCCGCGCTCACTGGATTAACAGTCGGGCGCGTTACTATCCAGACAGGTGACAAAATCTTGCAATCGTCTTTTAAATCACTTCCTTACTACTTAGAGACTTGAAACATTGCAAACGTACGTAAATTCGGTGGCAATACATTTCTTTATAAAATTGGATCATTCTTCTCCAGAGACAAAAAAGATGTAAAGCGTTTCAGGGGATCCAAGGGTCGTGTGGGGTCATATTGTGTTGAATAGTATGAAAGGGCATTGGAAAAGAAATCTAGATCGTAAGTCAGATGTTGTCTAGTTCAAGCTTCGGAAGACACCGAGCGATCGAGAGGATCCATCAGTCACCACATACCGCCGTCTTTGGTATCTCACGAGTATAACTCACATCTTTTTACAAATCTTGAATCTGTCAAGTCTTGGTGGCAGAGTTCCCGGCCAGTCTCTTTATTATTTTGTGTGTAGTTTTAATTTTTTTCATCATTCATTTTCACAACATGCCCAAACCATTCGGCTCTCACTTACTTCTAGTCACTTCAACATTTCAGCGCGTCTTGGTAGTATGATTTAAGATTTTCCAGAACACTGGAACACACAACACAGTGAAAGTCAGCTTGAGCTGCTGGAGACATTGGGATCGGGACACTAATTACCCTTTTGCGCATGGAAAACGCTAAATAGGCTCCGAGTCGGCGTAACACGGTGCAAAAAGAATCTACCTACATAGTACATAGATGGGGCATAAGTGTGAATGAGGACATCTCCTGTAGCTGTGGAGAGACACAAGATGACGAACACCTCCTCGTCTGCTGAGATATGGCGTAGGAGTATGATAAAGCGGACCTATATAGGGCTAATGACAAAGCAGTTTCTGCTGCAGTGTATTGGGGTGGGTTGGCCTAGTGCCTAGTGCAAGCGGACTCGTTAAGTAAGTAAGATTTTCCTGTACGAAAAGCTCCCAATACTCCTCGTATAATGTTGTTGGTAGAATATTACATTTTAAGAGACTTTAGTATAGATAGTATCTAACTATATGAATAATGCTTGGGATAATATTTTAATGCGTAATAATATTTTAGTATTCCAGATATGATGAATGATATAAAAATAATTTTATTATGTTTACTTATTTATTTTCCTACACGCACCAGGTAACTTTGAACACATTAAATTATTTAATATCCTTGTATATTTTATTTTGGTGAGTACTTAATATGTTTTAATGTTAATGTCTGCCTATCATAATTTTTCGTCTCCATATATTACAGAAAACATTTCCCATAATATCTTCAAAATTCAATCAAAATCGCATGCTCGAAATTACGGAATGCACATTTAGCCCGAGGATTAAATTTTTGCCAAAGGCTCGCCACATAAGTCCAGAAGTTCAGTTAACTGAATCGACCGTTTGTAAAAAAGCTTCGACCAAAACCTCTTCCTAAATTCAAAATCAAGGTAACGCTGAATTCAGAGAGAGGTTTTGGTCGGAGCTTTTTTACAAACGGTCGATTCAGTTAATTGAACTTTCGGACGAGTAGGGAGAGCCAAAGGGTTTTTTTTGCGTTTTTGGGGACAATTTCGCTTTGAATTTAAAAACTACGAGAATTTTAATTTGCTGTGACTTTAAGAAAGAGAGATATTTCATATATGACAAATTTCAGAGGTATTTTTTTGGTCAGAAATCTATACTTACAGGATTTTATGAGGTACCTATCTGTTATTAACTTATTTTTTACAAAGCATATATCCCAAGGTTATCGAGGAATTTCTTGTGAAAAATACCGTTTTGGAGAAACGCACTACCTCAGTCGAAGCCGTCTATGATTTGCAGTCGATCGCAATAATCGACTTAGGATGTTTGAAACTATCGAATAATCGAAGTATAATCGATTAATACGCTCAACGCACGGACAAAATAATAAGTCGATTGTCATAAAGTCGATCATTTCGAAGTCGATGATTGTAAGTTGTACATAATTTATTGTTAATTTCTATTTTCTAATGTCCACGTTAATTAAAAGGGATGGCCTAATGCTGTATGAATGAATGAATTATGTAGCGAAAACGGAACTACGCCATTCAGAGATAAGACTCCGTATGAAAGAGTACATTATGTTATGTTATATATAAACAGACAACGCATATTGTATTATTAATATGTTGGTACATTATTACGAATATCGTTCTTCATAGTAATAGGTCTGCACACTGAAAAACCAATATGGCTACCATTGGAGATGCGATTTATTTATACATTATTTTTTTTATTCAATTGAAAACGATCGACTTGTCGTTGACCTTGTCGATTTTCGTGAAAACCAAAAAGTAAAATGTGGGCGATCGCCGCCCTCTGAAGTCTCTGCCGCCCATAGTCTTTGGCTTAGGTACTCAGCCTTTTGGCTAATAGTCCTCTGCATAAACGATATTTCTAAGTCCGGGTCCACAGGTCTGCCAAACCGCTACAAGCCATCACAAATTTAAACGTTTATGCAAAAAACGCTTATATATTAACTTATCGGTCTCGTCCTAATTTGACCGTAGAGGTCGCAACAGATAAACAGTCTGACTTTGTGCGTTCTACCTTAATATTCCGAATTTAAATTTGAATTATATAACAGAGAGTAACCCAATGATATAAGAGGTACACTCTGATAACATTCTGGAAAGAGGATTTATGTGTAGTCCCTCGTGATTTAAAACATATCTTGCTAGTAAATTAGGTTGTTGTGTCATGTGTGTGTTTAGGACAAAGGATTATACACGTGAATCCATCGGTACCTCGTGTTTATAGTAAAAGGATATACTTATAGTTTCAAATTATTATAATGTATCGAATAATAACTACCTACCTATCTATCCTCTCGGGAGCAAAAACAAGCCAAGATATAGGTATTTTGCAATATGAGTACCGCGTACGTATATGTATGAAATGGTTCTCTTAAGGTGCAAAATAACCAATATCAACGTTTTTTGCAATATTATGTTCTTCCTTATTACGAATCATTAGAGGTTTTTTAGGGGTAAAAGCAAGCGAATATGTTTTCTTTGCCGTATATTCACACCGATTAAGTATGTATTAGATTGTTCTATTCAGGGGCAAAAACCAGCCAATATGTTTTTTTCATAGTAGAAGAAGAGTGTGTTTTTTCATAGTACTGATTAAGTGTGAATCTATGAGATGGTTCTTTTCAGGGGTAAAATTAAGTTAATATGTTTTTTGTAATATGAACTTCGTGAATCAAATTTGAATTTTGGCTAACTATTACCCCTATCATTTACAAACTTTGACCACCTCATTCCTAAAGCTTCGAAGTATGAAATCGTATTTGTTTTTCAGAAATTTATACAACGGTACTTTTGGATTGTGCTTTATCCAAATTGGTTTCTCACTAGATACTACAGGTTGTTGACCCTACCCACAAAAAGATTTTGCAACAGTAATCTAGTTGTTTTACAATAAACTATTACAATCCATATAAGCCATCTGTTTCGCCAGACGTAAGTTCAATATAGACATAGGTATAGACTGAAATAGAATTGAAATTGTTTCTATTATAGAAATATATAATATGTCGGTGGTACGTACAGAGTAACGACTATTATTATAGGTGTGTACATGTGTTAACTGGGTCTGCAAACATGTATCGCTTTTCCATTAGGTTCAAGTGCTTGGCATTGCTCAGATTTGTGGTGGTGAAAAAAGAGACACAAAGATGTACTTAAGGAGATGTCTATTGTTGGCTAATAGTACATGGTTGGCGCAGTTGGTTGAGGCAGCAGTCTCTCAAGCGGGAGGTGCCAGTTTCAAATCCCTGTGGTAGCGATGTATTAGACACTTTGCGATACAGGCTTTAAGCTTAGTGCAAAGTGTGCAGAAAAGTATTTGCGTTTATGTATGCAAGAAAAATGCGTGTTTTAGTATGTGTGTGAGTGTGTGTGAATGAAGCTGTAAAATCATTGGTTAAATAGCCATCGTCGCGCTGTACGTAAGGAAGCGCAGCCGAACAAGAACCACTTGGCTCGACCACGTCGACCAGATGCTAGAATGGACGTGTTTTGAGTAAAATAAATTGTAGAATGTAGACAAATTGTTTGAATGTGACGAATGCGAGAAATATTCAATTAAACAAGTCGGCCAATTTCTCGCAAAGGGACGCGTCTCGTCGGTGAAGAATTAAATTGCGAACTTTTACTGAGTTACCGAGTAAAAATAATACCAACATGCTTAATGTCCAGTATTACAATACATTTGTATTATTTATGACAGAAACACGTGACCGAATTTACCGCAATGAACGCAGAGTAATGTTTGTATACAACTCGTATGATACTAATACTATGTGAGTATAATGAAAAATGATGCGAGATTTGAAGACAGACAGGCGGACAAATGACCCTTAGGATGTCGGCTGGCGAAAGGGGATCCTAAAAATATATGCCGCAGTCTATAAATAAATATAACATGAAGTTCTTAATATATAATACGCGTCGGATGTGTGCTGAGGTGGATATAAATATATTATTATGTTTTCCTCTAAATAATAAAGTATCTATGCGTTGTATTTTTCTCCATAACTTCCTCTTACGAAGACATTGCGTAAACATTGTTTTTGTTTCGTTTGCTGTATTATCATTTGGGTTACCTACTACAATTTCTGCTATCACGGTATTCTATACTAATAAATAAATAAATCTTTGTTGGCCAAAGAAAAATGCGCATAGTTACAAAAAATGACAATGGTAGTGTGCCAAAAGGCGGACTTATTACAAAAGCAATATCTTACAGTCAACCCGAGAAAAGAAAGAAACAAACTCTATGTCTTTGAGTACACGTTTGCAGAATTTGTAACATTTGAACCACTAGCTGTATTACCCAGAGTTGCTCGGGTAGCTCTATCAGTTACTAAGAAATGGTTCTTAAAAAGCTAACCACCTCTACCCCTTCAGACTTAATCATTGACTTTTTTGAGAATGGAGTAATAAATTGTAATCCTTTTTAAATCGTCGTATGTTGAATTTAGTGAATTCCCGTAGGGGAGAATAATAATAATGAATTGAAAGTTGAATTGAAGATAATTAAATGATCAAATCAGTGCACTGAATGATTATCTAAGAAGACCGGGAATCAGCGGCAAGGTGAGTGGCAACAAATCCTAAGTTTCTACAGTCCACTTCTAACCATCATCATTTTTCACTTACCTATCCTATTTAAATGTGCGTACATAATTTCAAGAAACAGTTTTCGGGAAATTCCTATAAAATTATTATTTACCTTATTAAGAGACACTTTTTCATTTCATTTATCCAAAGCATTTTACAAAGTAAAAACATAAACAAAAAGTACTGGATTTTATCATCCATCATCAAAAAACATCCCTTTCTTTTAAACCCATTTTCATACTATTTAATAAACAGCCAAACACCCTTTTACTAATTTTAATTGGAGAATCTCTGTGTGTCAAATCTCAAGTTCGTACCACGTCTGGTTTCCGCGATATTTATATACTCTGAAAGCCTATATTGCACCCTCTTAGGGGCGGAATTTCTAAAAATCGTTTCGTAGTGGAAGGTTTTGAAATTATAACTCATCCGTCTTCAAAATTTCAGTTCTCTAAGATTAGCCGTTTGGGCTCTGCATAGATGAGTGAGTATGTCAGTCAGATAGGCGCTTTCGTATATGAGTAGAGATAGTAGTTGGTGCTAGTTACCGGACTACTTGTAATTTCATTGAAAAGATCCAAGAATGACGTCCTTAAAAAAAAGTGTAGTATCGATACGAATCTAATACGAGGGAGGGCTGAGAACTTCGCGGCCTTGAAAAAAAAATGTACTGGAGTATGGTTGGATTTTTTGATTATTTTTTAATATAATCTATTCGAAGTTGAAAACACTTTTGCTAGCCATCTTTCAAAGCTAGGATCCTAGTTTTATAGAAGAAATTGTGAAGGTCTTCAAAATATGGCTCCGCATCGACGGCAACACCGTTAACTGGGTCAAAAAAAATTTCGTCGAGATTTTTTTGAGCTCAGGGATGAGGGGAAGGTCTGATGATTCCATTTTAGGAGAATAAGGCAGATGGTTCACCAACTGGAAGCCAATGGCATGCAATTTGGCTATTGAAATCGTTGCTCGGTGAACTGGCTCAGTGTCATGGTGAAAGATCACGACTTTGGTCAATTTTTCAGGTTTTTCCGGATTGGAAATTGCTTGCAATTGGATTATTAGATTAACACAGCTCTCCCCATTTCTCTTTTTGCCCTTTGTCTAGTAGCCTATTGTAATGCTAGCCTTAAATTCCCAAAAAACGAATGCCCACACTTTTGCACTTGACAAAGGTGACATCGATTTCTTTGGAGACAAAAATTACCATGCCGCCACTATTTTGATCATTCTTTAGGCTCTGTTAGGTCCAGGTCTCATCTGTGGTGACAAACGTATAAAAAAAATCAGGATCAGCTTCAAACCTGGCCGAAAATTCCCATGAAAATCGAAAACAAGCACATGTTTCTACGACCGTAAAAAGGAGTTAAAAGCGTTGGCACCCAGCGAACAGAAAGTTTATACAAGACCTGTTCAGAAGTTAACGTGAACTCTTCTCATTCACCTAAGACCATTAGGATCTCTGCTATCTCCCAAGTACTAATTTGGTGACCTTTCTAAACCACATCCACGATTTTAACGACGTTTTTCGGACCTACTGCAGTTTATCGCCTTCAACTGCGAGGGTTTTCTTCAATACCTTGCTGACCACGTTTAAAATGGTCTACCCACTTTTTAACCACCGCATATGATAGAGCAGACTCCAATTCTATATTACACATCTTTTTGAAACTTTTTTTTTATGTACAGCCTGTGATAATAAAACATTTTTTCATGGATCACGGTTGAAAATTTCTCATTTTCACAAAAATCTCATACACGTCGAATTCAAAATGGTGCCAACAGTGACACTTTTGTGCTATTGGTGCCAAATTTTGCAAGTAGCTTTAGAAAGGTTCAAATTATCCATATCAATAATAAACTGGAACCGGCCAGTACATTTTTTGCTCAAGGCCGCGGAGTTTTCAGCCCTCCCTCGTACATACGAGTACCTTCAACATCATTGTGAATGTTCTGCAATAATGTCCAACTCTATTCACTTCCCGGAACTGGGGCGACCGGTTGATCCTTTAGACTTGTCCAGGAAATTGTAGCGAGTGAACATACATTCCCATATAGCTTGGAGCGCATTAACCGGCGTTGTTTCTGTAAGATATTACAAGATATTACAAGCATTAATCATTGGTCCATCACATATATGAAAATAATTAACTAGGTACACACATTATATTTATCATTATAAATGTTGAAGAAATAATGTCGTTAAGGCTTGGACCAAATTATGACGTCACGGTCCTTTCCCGCGGCATTAAGGTTCAAAATCACCTGAAAAAAACAGCATTTTTTAAACTTCTTGGGACTAATTTCGCTCTATTCAAAAAAAATCTACGGTCGTTCAGATTTTAATGCATTTTGTCAATAAAAGAAAAAAATCTACATGACTATCAGGAAACGATTTTCTGTCTTTCGGAAAAAAGATCAGAGGCGTTTTGCACATTTTTTTGAGAAATCTATACAAGGTAAGTATAAAAAAGATTTTAAGGTCATTTACTAGATAAAGGTGTAATGTATCTACCCTTATTTTTTCCAAAGCATATTGATTTATGTTGTCGAGATCTAAGATCTCTCGTTTTTAGAATTTCCTGTGTCAATATGCCTACTCTTAATATGGATGAAAATAATTAACAACACACAATATTTATCAGTATAAATGTTGTAGAGGTGAGGTCGTTAAGAAGAATATGTGGGAAAACTTTAGCTGATGGTATTATCAAGGAATAAAGCAATTAGAGAAAAAGAGCCATCGTAAGACTAGTGTAACAAGAATCAAAGTGAACAAATTAAGATGATTTGGACGTATTGAAAGAATAGATGATGATAGGATTGTGTATTAGAAAAAGATCAGAAAACGTGATCGTCCAGGTCCTTGGATTGATGCTATCGACAAGATCCGCGAAGATGGATTTGTACCGAGGAAAAGAAATAGATGTGCGTGGATGGCGAAAGCAAGGAGTGTGTGTGTGTGTGTGCGAAGTTCGCAGTAAACTGTTTATGTTGGTGTGTGTCAGTGAACCCCAATTTCCTTTTTATTAAATATTTTAGATAATCATGTGGAAATTTTGGGTACCGTTACGAAAGGACGAAAAATTTAATTATTTTCCTGAGTAAGAACTGTTGAAACAATTTCTAAGTGGGTACCTACTCAGTACTCCCATAGAGAAAATAAAACAAAATCCCATCACAAACGTCACTCACACAGTCGGGTATCTATCCGTCTATCTCGGCTGTAGGGCTTGTTTTTGTTTACACTCAACTTCCGCCACGATGGGAGATGTCATATTGTAATGGTCTCCGTCATTCATGCTAATGTGAACCGTAATAACATCACCACATCATATGTCATGTAATAATGTATATGCTTTTTCCACATCATCCATAACAGCTGGTTTTTACAGATTATCAAATGAGCGAATGGAATACTCTCGAACTTTTTTGAAATGTATGTAGGACTTATCTACTATTTATTCCTTTACTTCGCCCTTTTCTTTTCCTCACTAGAACATAGAGAGATCGTGAACCTTCACCATTCAGAGCTATTTTGTAGGAAAGTCATAACAATAGACCACGATACAACACGTATCTAATAAACCAATTAGAAGCGAATCTCTTAATTTCCATAATATTTGCGTACGGGTTCAAAGATGCTCAAGATTTTTACAACGATCCATAATACTACTTTTATATAGCCATGGTTTAGGAAGATTTTATCGAAACTTTACGATAGTTCTTCCAAAGCCAATTTTTTTACGTGTCCTGAACTCCTGACCACTTTTGGCACTTTAGTCTTATTGACATTTGCCATTTCCGGATAGCCAAAGATCCGATCGCTCCAAATATAACCTACTCGTATCTGTTTTTTTTAATCGAAATGTGATGGGATCATACATCACATTAGGGTTGCCTGTCAAAATCGTGCCACGACTTCCCCCTGCCCTCCGAAAAGAGTCCCCTATGCTGTTTTTAGAATTTTTTAGGAATATGATAAGAGATATCTCTAAGAGTCTGTCTGCTGAAATCTACGTAATTTTCATTAAACATACTGTTTCTGTCCGTAACACTTTGGTCTCTGTTAAATTAATAAAATTACAAAGTTAGAGTTTGTTTCTAAATAGGTCCAGATGGGATATTGTCTCATACTACAGATAACTATTTCTGTGCCTATCTACAGGAATACATAAATTTTAGGGATATTTTGTAGAAATAGCATCCAATTACCCAACATTCTCACCACAAGGGACTGTGAATAATGAGCTATTATCAAATAACCAATTCTCCATCCAAGAGTTGAGTTACACCATCACACCGTTCCATTACAACTCTTGAAATATTTTAACAGCCATCTCGAGAAGTTTGACACTTTTGTTTTTATCGAGTTGTCGATAAATACGAATTTTTTTGCCTTCTAAAAATGAACTAGTAAGTTTTCCACAAAATAGACTCCAAAAATTTTATGAAGGAGACCTCGGGGAAATAAGCGAGGCGTCGAAAAACCCCAAAAGAGATGGTCCGTCTACATAGTCGCGGTGAGGGGTAAAAATTGGCTGCAAGCAGCAAAAAACAGAAAGAAATGGAAGGGTATGGAAGAGGCTTATCTCCAGCGTGGAAGGACAGAGGGCTGAAGAAAGAGAAGAAGAAGAAAAAGTTTACCAGAAAATGAGCAGATTTCTATTTAATCTGCTTGGAGCAGCGATCGAAGATCATATCTCGATTTTAATTTAGTTCGTCTTAATTCAAGAATTAGTTTTAGATAAATTTCGATAGCAGTATTCTTTTTTATTCACTTATAAAAGTCCTACGGAATTACATATGTACCTCAAAATACTCTCAATAATCATCATCAGTTATTTTGGATTACTTTCCGCATATTTGCGACATTTTCGATAAACAAAATTTCTCGATTTTTCGTTAAAACAGAGTAAATTTAATCAGCGAGCAATATACGTTTTATATATCAGGGTTTCAGTGGGACCAAAAATGATTAAGAACTTGTTTAAGTAGATACCGTACATACTACGTACCCCCAACACTCTACATTATCTGTTGGGTTCTGGATATTCCCCGAGCTATGTTTAGTAGCGTCATTTATTATTATTTTCACCAATAAAATACTTTCAGTATAATATTATGATAAATTACTGTAACACAATATCTTATCTTTTACAGATTTATAACGATTAATAACACCTACATCCGTGATAGCTACAGATTTCTGCTGTAATGCCATTTTACCTAGGTACTAGTATAATACATTTACGTTTGCACATCGCATCGGCAAATTCCGCACAAAATTCTCGATGGTCAAATCAATGTGGTTTTCTAGGCTTACCCGATTACTTGTTTTTCTTTTCTGTTAGCCTTCCTCTCCCGACTACTGTATGTAGGCTTCCTCCAACCCTTTTCATTCGTCTGGGAGGTAATTCAACTCTTCTGTTTTTCGTCCAAGGTCTCAATTGGACAATTCCGTGTGCCCCTTTAGCATCAACGATGATGATAAGAATCTGGCCATGTATGAAATCTTGAGATCGTCCAAGCGTCGATGTAATCGCGATTATTGGAATTAGAAATACATGCGAGAACATGCGTATTTAAGATATATTTATTGTTCCAAATCTAATTGAATCATGATTAGGTACAATTTGAGAGTGTCAAATACCAACTGAAAAACAAATAGAAGAAGCTATGTTGTGCTTGATAAGAAAAAGGTCAGTACACAATATCCGAAATGGGTAAAATGTGTATTTTTATTTCAGTGTATTCATTTAGTATACCTACCTAATTTATATTACTTTATCTTTTAATATATCAACATAAACCCTCTGTCAAGGCTAAATGAGAGACAAATGGGACAGAATGAAAATTGTTGTACCTAACAGAAATTATATCATTCGTCTACCAAAGCCCTCTGTAAGTAGAAATAATTTTTCACTTTGTCCCAGATAACACTAATTTAATATGAAACGAAGAGATGGGGTATAATAATTGAAATTTGGTGTTTTCACCCCCATTATATTCCTTGGTCTTATTTTTACCCTTTATATTTCCCTTTTTCGTGAGCGATTTGTCAGTCTCAAAGCACGCGTTTACTTTTACTATATAATATATATTTTTTTGTAATAGTTTCGTGAGTCCCATTATCTTGGTTAAATAAAAGAATTTGAGATAGAGCAGAACCCACTGAAGTAGGTACTTACTTGTAAATTAATTTAGTATCTAGCTCATTTTGATCTCACAAAATAGCATGTCTTTTTTCTGTAGGTATCAGTTCTTTGAAACTTATTATGCTTATACAGAGATGGTTACTTAGTAATGACTGGGTTTTTCTACAACATAGTTATCATTTAACATTTATGTAGTGTCTTAACTAATGTACAGTATGAGAAGGGGATGCTAAACCAACCGATGGCTGGTCGTAAGTCCAGCATACCCATCTTACACTGTACATTAGTTGAGAGACTGCATTATTATTATTATTATACTTATGTTTATGTTTGTGTCAAACCTTGTTGCCTAAAAACATTTATTACCGCCAGCTGTCTTCATTTTGGCTGCCATCCCATCGTCTTTTTAGGACCTTTATGTTATTGACGTATCTTACTTTGGGAGTGAAGTCGCAGTAGGGACAATTTTCGAAAGATTCGTCCGGGACGATGTTTACAATTCGGTGAAAATTTCATCCCTAGAAATATTCAGAAACAACCTGTTGGAATTAAGTGGCAAGATTTGTGATAAGAGGCTGGGACTAGATTTGTCAAAGGTCTTCTTCTTCTGCAGCCACTCAGATCCATTTTTGGACATATGCGTCCGCTTTGGTCCTCCACAGCTCCCTGTCCTGGGCACACTGCATCCATTAAAGGTACCTACTGAAAATTTTTGTATTTGGAAGACAATAGTCGAGAATAAGTCAAGATGGTGTAGTTCGTTAAGCTTTTTCGTCAACACGTCTAACTAGTTCAATAGCCTTAATTTTGATTCCAGCTTTGAATCCTCCATGCTCATTCAATTCTGTATTAATTTATTATTCCCTTATGACTCTATGACATTTAGCTCACTGAGTATAATATCTGTATTCCATTATTATAATTGTATTATGTATTTAGATTCGGGACAATAGGAGTTCATTTCGTTAATTGAATTCCAACTCCTGCCTATTACTATACCGTCACTAATAAACTTCAGAGGAATATGAAACTCATCTGATATGCCATTCATAATTACAACTCTGTTTCCATTTTATGAATTATATACTATATCACCAACCTACTATATAATATTTCACTTATAGCGTTGTGCTTTTATATTCTATCATTTGATATTAATTTAATGTCCCTCAAGGCTCTTTTGACGTGTTTCAAGGTCACTTTATTATCCTTGAAGTGAAATAAAAGTTGTTATACTATTTATGTATTCAATTCGTGTTTCTCTTATTTCGTTTTCGCTTTGTCTTTGAATTTTACTGTCTTGACAGTTGAGGGTTGGCATTGAAGTTATCATTCATTCATTTAAAAAACTCTACATCTGTTTCTGAAATAAAAATGTCTGATATAACGATGCTATTTTAATTCAGATATCCTCGAATATTGATCCACAATTCGGATAGTATTTAATCCTAAGAGCACTTATTTTCATCGTGATTTTAGCCCCTCTTGGCGTTTGCGTCCAGTATCTGGAGACGGTTGAAAACAGTAAAGGTGTACGACATTTTCTTTTACATTCAGTTTGTGTAGAACCGCAAAGAGAGTACTCTTTCACGTGACTAAATGTTAAGTTGATATAGATAGAGGTGGCGACCATCATTCCGAAGCCTCAACTCGTCTCGTTCCTGGGCTAATCTAATCAGCACTGCCATATCTGGCACACTGAACCACTTTCTAAGATTTCTGAGCCATGGTCCTCTTTTACATCCCATACCCCGCCTGTCCTCTATCTATCCTTCCATTATAAGTTGTAGAGTGGCATACTTTTCTATTCGAAATGAGGCCTTTCTTCTTTTGACTAGTAGATCCAACTCTTTATTCACGGTGTTTAAAACTGCTTTATTGGAGATGCTATTGGTCCACGAGATTCTCAGCATTCGAACGCAACACGAAAAGGTGTACACGTTTATTAAAATTCTGCTTGCAAGATGTCTTAGTACTACTCATATTTCTTGGTGCTGTTCTCTGCTATTCTATCGTACGAGTAATTTCTCATGTCATTCTATGAGTGATGAATATACTAGATAATCATTTTAAGTTAAATTTACCTTGTTACGTTGACATCATCTGTCAAACGAGTGAGTGAAATACTAACTATAGTATGTGAAATTTAGGTATCTGGGGTTTATATCGAGGTGCGTCACACACTATAATGGAATGCTGTGCTATTGTTCACGCAGCGACGGAAATATTTATATCCGGATCCTGCTCTCATTGTCATGACAATCAAATTACTGCTCTCGCTGCAGCGGTAAATGATTTACCTGCCTATGCATATTTTGTTTGGTAATGAAAGGGAGTCGATGAACTCTTGAACGCTTTTGTAATCACTGATAATGCATTTGGAATCAATAATAGAAAATTGAAAATAAAATTCGTTTCGAGGTTGGCAACACGACACCGGACTGCCCTATTCGTAGAGTATTTCTTTCGGTTGTGCGAATCAAATTTTGATCGTGTCATTGCTTGCGTACTTATACTTTCTTCGACATTAAAGTTTCTTCCTGGAAACACAATGTATCGCCATTGAGAGCGTTTTTTTTTTATATTATGTACAATAAGAGTCAACAAATTCTAAATTTGATAGGGGATAAGTTTATTATATCGGAAATTTGATTGGTTATTCCGAGGCTGCTGAATAATAATAAACTCCTACAATTAAATAGTGGTTCTATATCCTACAATAGTGGCTACCATATACTAGCTGTTACCCGTTAAATAACCTACCCTGCAACCATCATTTTCCACAAGTGATTAATGATCTTTCTCCTGCCATCAGATATTGTGTATTATATTAGAATACCGTATGAGGATTATTAATTATTAATAATGTGACAACTGTGATGGGAGAAATTACCAGTCGCTGCTCTTTTGTATAGGTACGTTGAAAAATTTAAGATATACGTTTTTTGCTGATATTTTTTCCTGGATGACTGGATCATATAGTAGATTGATGAATTTTGCATTGCAAAAACTGTTATTTCTACTTATTCCACATATCACATCTCATGGGTTTTTTCCGAGCTGAAGTGTACCTCTATCTCTCTGTGCCCTCACGCCGCGTCCCTTGCGGAGTAGTTAGAAAGGACAGAATGTCAGACCGACCTAATCTTACACACAATCCTAGCTTCTGTCACATTAATACAATTCGTTATTACAGAAGTTCCTGACCAGTACTAAATAGTTTTTTCACAGTTCTTGTTTAGAAGCGTTCACTAATATTCCAAAATCAGGAACACAGTTTTCTTCTGTTTTCTTTTATGGTCCTCAAAATTTCCCCATTTTTTCATTTGCCATAACGATCATCAAAAAGACTGTCAAAGTGTTTCTTATTTAACAACAATACAATACATTCACAGCGCATTGAGAAGGTAATAATGTAGCACTTGCCTTGTAATGTATAACCCTTTTGTTTGTGGGATGGACGATGCTTGCTTCAAGAACCAGCTCTTTGTATGAGGATGAGGTAGAGGCATCATGAGAACCCGAGATACGAGTATTATTGGATTCAACAAATTATAGGATGTTGCTAGTCTATTAATAAATTATTAAAATATCGGTTATTTAGAGTTTGTTACTTTTTTAGGTTATAAGTTATAACGTTATTTTCGCTAACGTTAGGGATCATCCGACTCTAAACCCTTATTTTTCACTGTTCCTGTCAGTCACGATTATGAATGACAGTTTGTTATGCTAATTGATAACTGCTATCAGTAAGTTTGAGACATTATATAGAATATTCATTAAGATTAATAATAAATTGCTACATACATAAGGTGACGATTAGATCGTTCTTAATAAACTAAATGACAGAGTTATTTAATTAGAATAAGGAATCATTATGCCTCATCCACATGCCCGCCGATCTTCCACATTTTTTTGTGTAAATGAGTAAAAAGACGTTAAAAAACCGTCGATTAGTATACAATCCAAGACAATCACCCCGTCCGCACGTCTTTTTACTCATTTACACAAAAAACGTGGAGGTAGGGGAGCATATGGATGAGGCATTACATTTTATTCCAATTTAAGTAAAGTGGGTGTCACCAAAGAGAAGACAAATATCTCGATAACCTTATTACTGAATTATGTTTTTTTTTTAAATAATGTAGACACATTGAACATTCTTTAAATCTAATGCATTACCGTAACAGATTTTTCATACCTTCTATAGATTCCTAAAAAAGAAATACCTCTGAAATATTTTTATATACAAAATAACTCTCTTAGCGAAAGTGGCACGGAAAAAAATCTTTCTCGTAGTGATAATTTGCATTAAAATCTACTGCATTGCAGCAATACTTTTTTTAGTAAAACCCCAAAAAACATAAAAAAACCCTACTTCTAAAATTTGAACCACGAGCTGCCAAAAAATCTACACAGATCATGCACTAGATAAGATTTGAAAATTTTTCCTATTATTTTTATGTAGCGTGCTATATGCTATATACCGATATGCTGAAACTTACCTTGTAAAATAGTTACTTCGGGATGTGAGACGCTTAAATTCTAACATTTTTTGGTTTTTTTCTTGCTTGTATACACAAACCAATATACTTTCCTGCCCACTTCACAGTAAGCTAAAGGCTTGTGTCGCAAAATGCTGAATACATCGTCAGCGCCTGTGTTTCAAACACGGCACCTCGCCTTTAGAGAGACTGGCGAAATGTAGAACAATTCTTAAAAAAACGTTATTTTAAAACACGAAAGTTACTCAAGTTCATCATTTCACCCATTATTCAAAAAAATTTCGCCCGCGGTCTATTTTTCTTTGTATTTTCTACACACAATATTAATACCAACCTAAAAGTCGACCTTTTTCACTAACATTCATGAAAAAAATTTGCCTGCGGTGCTATTATATTTTTTTTGCTGTCCGTCTACCTTCAAATGTTTGTTGCCTCCACCCCCCCCCCCAAAGTCAAATACTAGATCGCCCCCCCCCCCCCGAAATGAAATCCTATATACGCCACTGCCTACTAGTACTTTCTGTTGATTTCTACTATGTACTTTCTAGTGATTACTACTGCGGATTTCTTACTATAGGGCTTCCCGTATCAAATGATTTGGGTATAACATTAACTTCTATTGTATCAATATCGGCATGTGTATTACGGTATTCGTAGATAAGCAAGGGTATTTGTAGGTAAATATTTAGGGATCTGGGCGTTCAGTACAGTAATTTCATCATACCGCAATGATTTAATCGCTCCAACGAATTCGGAATGTTAAATACCGCAGCCATAAAACACGACCCTCTCGAGTGATAAATCCAGAATGGACTCAATTAATTCTGTTGCGTATAATGAATTTTATAAATTAATAATAAACAATACATTAATTAGTTTTCTTCTTCTTCTCTATAGCTCTACAACCCTTGGTGGGTCTTGGCTGCCTCCAAAATCCGTCGCCATCCTCTCCTATCCAGAGCAGCGGTCCTCCAGTTCACACCCAGCGCTCTGCAGTCAGCCGTCACCCCGTCGAGCCAGCGAAGCTTTGGCCTTCCTACTCGTCTTCTTCCCACTGGATTGACAATCATTGATCTCTTTGCTGGTTCCTTGTCCTCCATCCGCTGCACGTGACCGAGCCATCGAAGTCGGGCGATTTTAGCAGCTCGAACTGCGCTTATGTCACCGTACAGCTGATAGAGCTCAGCATTGTGTCTCCGTCTCCAGACACCATTCTCGCAGACCGCTCCATATATGCGTCGCAGGATACGCCTCTCAAATATATCTAATGCTTTTTCATCCTGTTTGGTTAGATTCCATGTTTCTGACGCATACAGGAGGACAGGTCTGATCAGGGTCTTGTAGAGAGTGACTTTTGTCTTCCGTGAGAGTAGCCTGGATTTAAGTTGGCTTATCAGTCCAAAGTAGCACCTGTTGGCTGCCACTATTCGTTTACTTATCTCTTCCGATGTGTTATTTTTATTATTAATTTGTGACCCGAGGTATGTGAAGCTTTCCACGACCTCGAACGTATAGGCACCAACTACCATCGGAGGGAAGGAACTCGGTGTGGTTACAACAGGCATGTATTTCGTTTTACTTTCATTGATTACAAGACCCATTTTCTTCGCGGCGGCTTCCAAGGCTATAAAGGTCTCTCTTAGGACATCTTCCGATCTTGCAATGATATCCAAGTCATCGGCATATCCCAATATTTGTACTGACTTATGGAATATTATGCCATTTGTTTCTATTTTAGCATCCCGGATGACTTTCTCTAGGGCAATGTTAAATAGTAAGCATGCCAGGGCGTCCCCCTGTCGTAGTCCATTTAGTGTTTGGAATTGTGAGGATGTGTCGTTCTGTACCTTCACACGACACTGTACACTTGCCATTGTTAGTTTCACCATTTCGACAAGTTTAGGTGGTATATTAAACTCCTGCATTGCTATGTACAATTGCTCCCTATTTATACTATCATATGCTGCTCGAAAATCAATAAAAAGATGGAAAGTGTCTATATTATATTCAATAGTTTTTTGAAGGATCTGTCGCAGAGTGAATATTTGGTCAGAGCATGATCTTCCGCGGCGAAAGCCACCCTGGTACGGTCCGAGTATTTTCTCCACATAGGGTTCCAGCCTCCTAAACAGAATCGTAGAGAGGATTTTATATGCTGTGTTCAACAGCGTGATTCCCCTATAGTTACTACAGAGTAGTTGGTCTCCCTTTTTGTGGAGTGGACATATGAGGCCTTCATTCCAGTCAGTTGGTAATGTCTGTGAGTTCCATACTTCTGCTATTAATTTATGTATACATGAGTGTAAGGGGTCTCCTCCACATTTTAGTAATTCGCTCTGTATGTTGTCACTCCCAGGGGACTTGTTGTTCTTTAGGCTCTTGATGGCTAAGCGTACCTCTGCAAGTGTGGGTGGTTCCTGTTCTTCTGGTGGGGCAGTGACCTCGGGCTCGGATAGTGACATTAATTAGTTTACTTGTAGTAAATTTTGATTAGTGTGCCTATTGTGAATTTCTTGTATTCTGTGCCTATCTTAATGTTAGGGCAGTTATATTTCAATAACTTAAAACAGTAAAGTTTATTTATGTATATTTTTGTTTTTCTACAATATTGGCTGTTTATGGTACTGGTATTTTGATGCCTACTAAATTGTCGTCAATTTTGGCATAATAGCATGCGTTTTTCAATAGGGTCCTGAAGCCAAAATAACTACTTAAACGTAAAACACAATAAAAATAATATTTGAAAAGTTAAATAAAAAAGCATACAAAAAATGGAGTTTCAAACTTATACACTTATTATAAATTTAATAACGGGCGACATCTATTTAAAAATTTTACGTCATGCGGAGAACAACCGAGTGCACACGAAGTCTTCCGAAAAAATCTTAAAGACTTATGTACGTCCAGAAAATTATGCAGTGGATGTAAAAACCCCATCCCTGAAAAAGACGTTAATTATGAAAGTTATAGAAATTTTACGAACATCTAATTTTTACAAGACACTCAAAAAATGACAAAAAAAGAGTAGAAGGGGGCTATTTCACACCCTGTGAAGAAGAGTGTTCTGCTAATAATATTTCATTCAGTCTGTTTTTAATCAGATTTCCCATTGTTTTTAATCATGAATTATAAATGGAAGACATGGATTGATTATGCAAATTATAGAGTGTGAATTGTACTTTACTGATAGCTTTTCTATTATAACTGCGTTACAATCTAATTATATATATTTAATGTGGGATTGGTATTCACTGTTCACCAAGCCTAGTGAATATAAAGTGAAATGGATCGAAGATTTCTATAAACAAAGGGTTGATTTGGGTACAAAGTAATGCATTCATTCACTAACCCTTTTAAGTTAACATTCAGACGATTTTCGCCGTTGGCTTTCCGCCGTATCGCAGTTCTTCATTCACTTACCCTTTTGAGACACGATTCATATGCTTTTCGCCGTTTGGTTTTTCCTCCGTAAATTGGTGGTTCTCATTATCAATCTATTTATTGCCTTGTTTAGGGAGACAACAACTTTTTGTGCATGTGCTGATTGCCACAAGGCACTCCAAGCATACTCGCCAGCGGAGTATGACAGGGCGAGTGCCAACTTTCTTAGCACATTGGGACTTGCTCCCCATTTTGAGCTAACCGGATCCCGTATTATGTTGTTTCTAGCAGTCAATTTCTTCTGTGTGATGACGAAGTTCGATTCAATTTGATTCCTAGAAGAGCCATGTTATATTTAATTGATTTCCTGTTAACTTAAGTATTTTTTAGTTAATGTTTGTAGAAAAAGTACACTTAGGTTTTTCCTAGGAGATTTTTTTTATTACAATAGATTTCGGCGCAAATCCTGCCAGCTAAAAGTGGCTAATATTGAACTTTAAATAATTATGCTCTCTGATTTCTTGTCACGTATACCGTTTAACATCGCTGTGTGTTTTTGTTGCTCGGGTACATGGGGTCCTATTCTCTTTTTTATTTATTATTTCAACATAATGAGGCGATTCAAAGTAGGTACGGGTAGCGGTTGGTCGACTTAAAATTCCCGACCTGTATGCGCTCACTTAAGTAAATAGTATTTTAACCTTTAGGTTATGGTCACTTTTATAATTTAATCCATTCTCACGTTTTACCCCAGAATTTGGAAGACAGAGATGATTGAAACAAAGAGATTAAAAATTAGTCCGGTATTTCGAAAATTACTAATTTATGTCGCCATATCCTGAAAGGGTTCGTCTGAAAATTCGTCCTCTTCGACATCCTTTCAACGTTATTTTTGCTAATGAGCCCTACGTTATTATTTATATTATTTGAATTCCCTTTTCTAATTTATCCCCTCCCGCAACGTTCCTTGTAGGGTGGGCAAAGGTAATTGAATGCCAGCCCGTTTCCAAGTCAATAGATCTATCCAGATTGCCCTAGGACTTCGACGTTTTCTATCATGCCTTCTTTAGGCGATATACACTATTTTTGTCATCCTATCTTTACTCATTCTCTCAATATGTCCAATAAGGATAAATTAATTGTTATAAAATGCAAATTATATTTCCTAATGATACCTTTTAAAAGGAGTTTAAAGTTAATCAATGGGCGTAATTAGAAACTTCATAACGATGTCAATAAAAGTATACAATCAAATAATATTATTTCTCTTCAACAATCTCAAGTAATGAAATTCCTGCACGCTTTGCAATGCTGCAACAGATAAGTAATTTATTGCAAGAAAAATCTCAAAGCAGGTTCCTTCTACCTTTCCTTGACACATGTAACTTGTTTTAATTCAACTGAGATGATAATATTAATAATCTTGTTTATCTGGCAACACCACAGATGTTTCATAATAATTATAATTTTCTATGGTGTATAATAATGTAAATTATGAAATATACAGCCGTGAAAATTGCATAATGATTGTAATTAAATATAATTGCAACATCACCACTAGAGCGAAAAATCTCTTTACAACCACCGAAACTCTACGACCCTTGGCGGGTCTGACAATCCAAGACACTGTGAGATGAGGAAGATCAAGAAGGCGTTACTGGAGAAGCAGCGTGAAGAGAGCTTATTTTGAGAAAGTGGTGAGCGTAGCGACGAATGAGCTGCTTTCGGGTACTAGGCTCCCAAGAACAGCATATAAAATATGGCGAGATAGCTGAACATCTGTATCGCAGGAACAGGCTCCGAGCAATCACAGGACGCAGTCCTAGATGAAGCAGAAGAAGAAGACGTTAAAGTCACCCGAAAATAAAATCATTTTATTTATTTATTTATTTAAACTTAAAGTAAACAACAAACACATATAAATATACAAAATGGACATAGTACAGATTATAAAACGTTGTTCACTAGGGCGAACTTATCGCAGAACTGCGATTTCTTCCAGTTAACCCCAATTTTAATTGATAAGATCAAAGTCGTGTACTGAAAAAAAAGTAATAGTGCGTGTGGGATGATTGCACGAACGTGACGGAAGCAAGAGGTATGAAGAAGTGGAGCATAAAACTCAAATCAGCCAGTGCCGACTCGTAAGCATCGAAACGCTCATCCTGCGTCTTCCTCAAGGAAGTTCACATTTGCTGCATTGTATGAATATCGATTCGTCTCGACTCTGTTGAGGAAAAAAAGTGCCACTCCGTTAAACTTCATGTATCGGTCATGTTGCGAAGGGTGAAAAATGTAGGACTTCTCTGACCACGGCAGGATCGCATAGCCGTCGGGGAGACTTCGCAAAATACGCAAAATGGTGGCATAAATTGTAGACACGCAATTCTGTTAATATGCAAATCATCACCACGTTCATATCAGTATCAATTGCTGCTTTCTAGATATATAAAGTATGAACTAACTATTCCTGTAAGTCCTAAGTCTCCACGGGATATTACGTTCATAGATCATCTATTCGACCATCGATATCTCGCTTCTTTACATTTTGTAATTTCAATTCCAATGTATTTAAACAAGCAGTCTTATTATTTTAATATTACGCAAACTATTCCTATCATAGATCATTATAATATCAACCTGTCTAAGGATACATGGGAATGCTAAAATCCATTGATGCATGAATAAATGCATAGTTGAATATGAGGGGACTATTGAGATTATGTTAAAGATTATAGGATATTGAACTAAGCGTTTATAATTACTGTTTTACTTGTGAGCTTTAATAAAATAAATAGATGCATAAATGAACTAGCAAACATATCCATGTAATGACATTAGCATATTGAATATCTGCGTACATTGTTGGCGCAGTTGAATCTTACGAACGATATATGCTAGGTTCTAGAAGTTCGTGAACAAGAAATGGTGGATTTGTGAATGAATACAATCATTCTTTTTTTATATTCAGCAAATTCATTATGACCGAATTAATAGTCCAAGAGCCCGCTGCTTAATTTATGACGTATCTGTTTTTTGATCAAAATGTGGTATAAATGATAGCTTACCAATAGGGTATTACATAGCACTAGGGTTGCCTATCAAAATCTTGCCGCAAACCCCCCTGCCCCCCCCGAAAAGGTCCCTCTTCGTGGTTTTTCGCATTTTATAGGAATATGGTAAGAGATAGGAGAAAGTAGTCAATCACAAAAATAATCCTTGCTAAATTCTCTACAAAAAATGTCAAGTCAATTTTTTCATAGGACTAGTAGTTTACCCGTAATGGCCCGTCGAAAAACAGGATATTTTTTGAAAAAAAAAAAAAAAAAAGATTTTTTTTCTTTAACTTTCTTCCACCCATTATCACTAACATTTTATGCAAATTTTAGCAAGGATTATTTTTGTCATTGACTACTTTCTTCTATCTCTTACCATATTCCTACAAAATGCGAAAAACCGCGAAGAGGGACCTTTTCGGGGGAGGCAGGGGGGGTTGCGGCAAGATTTTGATAGGCAACCCTAGTGCGATGTAAAACCCTATTGGTAAGCTATCATTTGTACCACATTTCGATCAAAAAACAGATACGTCATAAATTATGCAGCGGGCTCTCGGACTATAATGCGAAACATTATTTCGTTGCTTTCGTAAATAGGATAAAATTTCGGTCACACGCATCCAACCTTTAGAAATTAAATCTATGTGCGTATTGTTCGTTCAATATTTTCTGTTGAAAATATCCCAGATTATTGATCCAAATATTTTTACGGTTTTGAAAACGTTGTCAAAAAGGTGTATTCCCATGATAGTGTGTAAGCTTTAATAAATATTGGGTAGATGATCATTTTGCACCTGAAAGCACTTGACAATTCGAACTTGCGGCTTAGAGGGTATTATTTAGGTCCTACGTAAACATTTGTAAGCACATTAAGGGTTAACCCACCTCCACCCCTGGATGTTTCAGGAGCTTTAGCTCGTATATCATCCAGTCTCAAGCAAAAACATTTTTTCAAAGGAGGGCTCAAGGTTCGCCGAAAGGGCTTCCTTCGACAAACCCCTCCCGAAACTACTCTGAACACCCTTAATGTTCCTTGGAGGAGACCCTCTCTGCAAGGATCTACACACTACTACTTTTTTTTCTTAGAAACTCATCTTACAATTACGTATTCCAAATCAGCACAACGGATTCCGAATCAATCATCTTCAGAATTTAATATATTTTTCTTTTCTTTTCAGGTGTAGCCATTCAGATATCAGGATTGACGAGCATGGTACAAATATAGTCAAAATGTCTGTATGAACTTTATAAGTGGGGTCGCGGGCATGCTACTTCAGCAAGGGAATACTGCCCCAGCGGCCGAGACCCTCAACAATGTCGTTGGAAATGGATCCATAAACCAAGTCAGGAATGGAACAGTAAATAACGGCACACCTTTAAATAATGATTCCAATTATGGACATACAGACCATCAAGGGAAGGATACAATAGATTCAGGACCTGTTCCTTACAGTGCCCAAAATGGAGGGCAATATTCTTCTGTTTATAGCAAAATGCCCCTGACTGGATTAGCTGTAGGTTCCGGTGCTGGATTTGATACGGGATCTGGTGCAGGTTTAGGCGCAGTGCTTAGTGCTGGTTTGGGTATTTGTTCAGTGCAAAGTGCAGTGAATAATGTTGGTGTAACTAGTGGTCAGAATTCTGAAGCGTTGTTGGAGGCGATACGTAAGAATTTAAAGGAGGGATGGACGGTGCACACAGCGAGGGATGGAAGGCTGTATTATTGCAAGTGAGTACTTTATTTGTTTTGAATTGTAATTCATCTTTCCAACTTGTCGTTTCAAACATTTCTTCAAATCTGTAAACTTCAACCCTAAGTAGATTTGTTTAAACAATATGTACAAACTAGTATACAACTTGTGCTAATTTAGTCATGTACCAATGTACGAGTATATTTGAATAGTAACCCTTCCTATTTAGTTTAAAGGCGTATGTTCCATCATATGTTGCTTATGCTAATGCTGAATACATTCATACTAAGATGGAAATGGTGAGTTATTAGATGCTGTTGAAGATATGAATAACATGCAGTATAATGCACTACATATTGTTAAAACATATTCTAAGCTTCCATACTAATTTGTTACTGTACAGTCTGTTGTTGTTATTATTATAATTTCACTCGTGTTTCGCATTGCGGAATATTAACTATGATAAGTGCGTAATGCGGAAGCTGTGTGTGGTAGCATTGATCAAAAACAGTTTCTAGCTGTTACAATCGGAACCCATTCGTTCTGAACTCTTACTATTGTGAAAAATTGCTCGATTAATAGCAGAGAGGATAGATTGCCAAACCGCTCCATCCGTGCACACACTCCTTGCTTCCGTCACATTCATACAATTTGTCATTCGTTTCGATTCAATTTACTCAAAAAGGGTCAGTTCTTCAGATCCGGTCGACATGATTGGTCCAGGTCACTCATGGACAGCCGCGCTTCATCACACCACTTCTTTCACCCCATTATCTTTTTGGTCGTTCTGTTCTCGTTCACTCATTATTATCTTATAACTGTATTTCTAAGTTTTCCCACACGTTCTTTTCTTTTGCATTTAACCCCGATGCGTCCTTCTTCAGCCATGTCCAAGTCTCACTAGCATACTCAACTTGTATTATTCACTATTGAACCTGACCTTGTTCGTACAAACCCGAATACAATCCTGTGCACCTTCTGCACCAAAATTGAAACCTGGTACCTCCCTTTTTAGTATTTAGTTTTTTTTCATAATTTTTTAATCAACTGTTGACGATCTTTGCTTGAAGATAGAATATGGAGTTGGTACGTATATCTTTGATATGGTAGTGTTTTACCCATTTAGATCCGACTGCGTAGACTTCACTAGACCATACTCGTCCGTTGTTTATGGAGCGACACCTCGCAAACTGGCTGCGACATTCTTTGCTGTGACGGAAGTATTTATTATATCAACCTTAAGTTTGCTGAGTTAAGATATGTATTATTAAACTATTTAATGTATACTCATTAGAAAGCTGACTGCCTAATTAGGGGGAGCAATTATACAAATGAGTGTTTACGAGTATAATAGTACATTCAGACATAACATTAATAAATTTAGAATATGTATCAGCTGTTGATTTACGCCGATTTTTTAAAGTCCTAATCTACTGAGGGAACTTTTATGTAGCATGCGGCAATCTACAGACTACACGTACTCTTTCTATTCAATTAATTGTTTATTGTTTCATTCTTAGGCCTCATTCAAGGCACTTGGAATTGTCTGGTTTACATATTGAAACAAACATTACAAAATCAAATGCAATGAATCAATAAATATATAATTTTAAAACAGGTGTGGTTAAGTTCAATGCAGATCTGGATTAAACTGTCCAGAAATACATAACGTCAACATAAAGCGACACAAAACATGTTACCTTGCCGTATGCTGCAAGCTGAATGTTGTTGGACGCATGCTCCATCTTTCGACATGATTCAAAGTGTCGAGCAGTATCGGCTTGTAGCTTGCGGCATGTTTTTTCGACAATTTTATGGCACATTGTCGCCCACCTACAATCAGGCGACACTAGGAAACAAGTAGCATGCCACATGTCGTTCAGTGTTGCCTCAGTGGAGTTGGGGCTTAACAGTCAAACGTGTCGCCCAGTTCTGAATTTCGGTGTTTGAATTCTTGTGCTGCGAAGTTATTCTATACTTCACATACCAGTAGAATATAGTCCGAGAGCCCGCTGCTTAATTTATGACGTATCTGTTTTTTGATCGAAATGTGGTATAAATGATAGCTTACCAATAGGGTATTACATAGCACTAGGGTTGCCTATCAAAATCTTGCCGCAAACCCCCCTGCCCCCCCCGAAAAGGTCCCTCTTCGTGGTTTTTCGCATTTTATAGGAATATGGTAAGAGATAGGAGAAAGTAGTCAATGACAAAAATAATCCTTGCTAAATTCTCTACAAAAAACGTTACATAAATTTTTTCATTGGACTAGTAGTTTACCCGTAATGTCCGGTCAAAAAACAGGATATTTATTGAAAAAATAAATAAAAAAAGTTTGATTTTTTTTCTTTCAAATTCTTCCACCCACTATTACTAACATTTTATGGAAAAAAAATTTTGGCCTGCGGCGCTATATCACTGGTTATTTTATGAAAAACTAAATTTTAAGAATTTTCGTCACTGAGTTTTATTGTAATAACTCCGAAATTATTAGATGTATGAACATAAGTTATAGCTCGTTTTGTAGCTAAGACTATGGTAATTAATTTGTTCCAGTAGCTCTTATCAATTTTCAACCAATTTAGTTTAAATACATTTTTTTTGTATTTAAAATGAATTTCGGTTTTGGACCGGCCATTGCGGGTAAACTGCTAGTTCTACGAAAAAATTGACATAACATTTTTTGTAGAGAATTTAGCAAGGATTATTTTTGTCATTGACTACTTTCTCCTATCTCTTACCATATTCCTATAAATTGCGAAAAACCGCGAAGAGGGACCTTTTCGGGGTGGGGGCAGGGGGGGTTGCGGCAAGATTTTGATAGGCAACCCTAGTGCGATGTAATACCCTATTAGTAAGCTATCATTTATACCACATTTCGATCAAAAAACAGATACGTCATAAATTAAGCAGCGGGCTCTTGGACTAATATGTTGTATCTTCACTTCCGTGTAGGTGCTACTAATCAAATAATGATTGTTGCTATTGTATATGATCGGTTATAATGGAGAAATCTTGTTACTTGTCTACGTTCGTCGAGAGGAGCTGTCAGGACAATAATGAATAATATATTTACCTGTTTGTTGCGTCAGTCTGATAAACTAAGTGATGCTTAAAATCATTCGTAAAAACTCATTTAGCAAGTTTCCCGTTCCACATTCCACGTGTCATGATATCTTCCTCGTTCCTTACAACCTGTTTCCACCACCATAGAGTCATTAGGATCGTCAATACAGTTAAGTGTTACTTAATGTTTTAAGATAATTACAAGGTACACTGCTTTTCTTTCGTAATATGTAATTATTTGTGATTATTTTTTTTACATTAGTCGCAAACTAATGTCACAACTTGATAATAATTGTACTTTACGGGATATTTTTGTTCAGTTCCTGTCGCCTCTATTTCGCTTGTGTATTTTTCGTAGTCGTTATTAGACAGAAATAAATAAATCTTTACTTTATTCTCTTCAAGAAAATATGCATAGTTACAAAAACAAGACAATGTAGTGTGCTAAATCGGGGACTTATGGTAGAAGCAATATCGAAGTAATGGGCAAAGAGAAGAGGTGTCGTAGGGACACAGAAGAGATGCGTAGACGTCGTGGGTAAATTGCGGGTGGGAAAGGCGAGTGATAGAATAGAATGGAAGCGTTTGGAAGAGGCTTGTATCAAGTCGTTTAAAGACCAGGGCTGAAAAAGACGAAAGAAGAAGGACCTGGTTGGGTGAATCAATTAATTAAAAATGCACTCCTCATATCTCTTCGATACCTCTGGAACAGGAACAATTAATATAAACATTGTCAAATGTTCTTGATCCTTTCTCTAAAATTTGATAATTTCCATGTCCAATGTCCCAGGACTAGATAGTCGGGAAATGGTATACTCGGAATAAATTTCTCGGGATATCTGTGGTGAAAACTGTTGTTGATTTTTAAACAAACTGGAAGATAGTTATAACTTTTTTTAATAATATTCGTTTGACCTTCAGCATTTTTATGACGATGATTCATATTTGTGTAAAATAATAGTAAAACTGGTTTGTAATTTTATGTAAATGACACTCTGGTTACCTCTACCGTTACCTCTATAATATTAGGTAGTATAAGTTGCAGATAACAATATTAGATGATTGTATCATTATTATTGTCAGATGAATGATAACAGAATATTATACACTAGGGATGCAACAATTGTATTATTGATTTTTCCGATTATGATTTCGATTAGTTTTGGGAAGATAGTTTAAATTATTAATTAGTAATACCTACCTTCCTATTCCCAATGATATCATTTTTAGATTTTTTTTTGTCTTTCAGAACAATTGATTCATATTCCTCTTCCTATTTTTTATATACCTATCTATCTATCTATCTTTTCACGCTGAGTCTTTTGGCAGATAGGCAAAAAATTTACTTGAAAAAGCTTCGGTCTACTTCTCAGATTATGCGGGCGCCGGGCAACCCTAAATCGGTTTCAATTTGAACATGAAAGATGTGAACACCTCATCCATAGGTAGGGAAAGAGGGAACATCATTATTGCGACTGTGGTGAGATTGAAAGAAGAAGTTAGTCTTGACTGACAAATGTGGCAACCTCGAAAAACCTATAAGGTTAATATAACATCGTGGTTTTTGTGTCTTAATAATTAATTACGAGTATGTAGCTATAACATAAACTTTCGCCCTAAAAATAGAAAGCAATCGTTTCAAAGTATGAAGAGATAACAAAGCGACCCACATTTTTTTTAAAGGATCCGGGCTTGCATACAAAATCCCAAATACTTTCCTGCACACTTTGCACTAGGCTAAAAGCCTGTATCGCAAAGTGTGGAATACATCGCCAGCGCCGGGGTTTGAACCTGGCACCTTCCAATTCCGCTTCAGCCAACTGCGCCAACCATGTACTCTTTGTATCCTTATATACTCGTACTCGTATACACCTAGTTCACATCACTATTTGCATTTCTACTGGTGGCTCATCTATCGCCAATGAATCGAATCGGTATCGATCACATCCTTACCTTTTACTCCAGTGTTGTTGTTTGTCTAGTGGTAGTATCTACTAGATGTTAAAGAGTGTTGTCTTGTGTGTTATGGATGACCGATGATGATGATATCATCGACCTCGCACGCAGCTCTTAGTAGTAGGAATAGGTACTCGAAACACCGGTTATCTGATGATGACAAAACTGATGAAGCTTATCAAATAGTTCTCAGTACTACTACTTTCTGCCTGTGAGTGCTGCGGAGATTTGCTGCAATCTATCGAGAGCGTTTCCTGGATCGTATGCAGACGTCCATACAACGTCACCCCTAATGCCCTTGAAAGGCTTCCAGGCCTGCATGTTGCTCTGCAGGGTAAATTCTCTTATCTTCTAACGTTGCCAGTTGCCATGGTGGCTGATGGCATACGAAATAATGATTATAGTATGCACTAATTTCAGGATCTACTAATTTAATTTTGATTCGAAAGAGATACGTAGTTGATCGGTAGTTAAAATTCTATACTAGTAAAGACTGAAGTTAAATAAAAGAGTGCTAAAGTGGCTTCCCACGGTCTGTGATATTACAGACAACGCAATCTCATGGACAGTGGGAAACCAACTTAATAATACGCTTGCTGTCCCCATCGTATATATTAATCCTTAATTCATCTTTGAATGTGTTTTTCTTTTTATAAGCTTTTAATATAATTTAATAATGTTCATTAAATCTCTGAGATATATTTATTTAATTCAATGCGATATTTAATACTAGTTCGATTTATAATCGTCTTGAGTTATCACAGAGTGATGAAGGGTGAGAAGTGTCTTAAATATTTTTAATAAACGATCGTATTAGAACAACTTTTCTACTATTTTAAAATTAATTAATATCGACTTCATTCATCCACACCATTAGGTCTTCGTTCTCTTTGCTGGTTCTCTGTCCTCCATCCTCTGTACATGATAGAGCCATCAGAGTCGGGCAATTTTAGTAGCAAGGGCGTCATCGCGTAGCAAGCATGTCATTATAGACTACACAGCATCGTGTCTCAGTTTCCTTTCCAACATTCTCGCAGACTGGTTCATATACAATATACATGTATTATGCTTCGCAGGATACGCCTCTCAAATATATCTAATGCTTTTTAATCCTGCTTCGTTAGATTGCATTTTGAATTACGAAACGAAGAGTATAATATTTAGGTTAATCAAAATATCAGAAACAATGCAATAATTTGACTTACTGGAGTGAATTTGTTTAAAGTAAGTAAGTGAATGTAAGTAAGGACTTTTTATTAAATATTAAAGATTTAAGACGAGATGCTGACATGAGACTTTGGGTACATCTCAGTATCGAATTTGTTAGTAAAAAATTGCTTATTGTGCGAATCGGGTTGTGTGTTCCCGACGGAATGCTAGAAGATGTTCTACACTCTGTTAGCACTGATGTGCTTATCTTTTTTTGATGGCTGCTCTAGATTATTAATTTACAATTTAAATTTTTAACTATGTGAATTTGACTAGTCCAAGTGCCCGAAATTAGGACCTAAGGACGATAATGAACAATACAAGTAAGTATCTGAATCTATGATATTTCGATGGGAGAAATAACTGCTTGAATTAAATGCTTCTTCTATAGCAGCATTATTCTATGTACCTATCAGTAAGTACAATAAAACTAATATGTACTACTAGGTTGCTCTTTCCAGTTGTACTCTTTTACTTGCAGTAGTTCCAGTTCTTGTACTCTTAGTATTATTATTACGGGGAACTCTTTGTTCGTGGAATATCCAACAATTTCTTTTCAATAGAATCCATTATGTCCGTTCTAGCACGGTAGAGAGTAAATACAAAAAGATGGAAAATTGTGCGATGTTTCTTATTTAAGTTTACATCGAGTTTCTATAGTATTTCGATGATACAAAGTTTATACAGGTTGATTGGTTCCGTATATCAAATAGGTATTTGGAGAAGTGATTAAAGATGAAAAAAAAATGAATGCATCACCAAAAATTAATCGTTTTAGAGTTATTTGGCCTTTTGAAAATCAAAAAGTATAAAAATTTCTAATTTAGGTTTTTTTGCCAGTATCTCATAAATTGCTAACTTAATTTTGACAAATCAAACCAAAAATCATAACGAAAATATTGGTCTTTAATTTTAAGGTTCAATTTATTTACAAATGTATCGGTAGAGATCTCAATTTGTGGTTTTTGCGGTAATATGCTGAAAATTTTGTATAAAAACGTGTCTTGGTTAAAAAAAATAATATTTTTTTCCATCAAACATCAAATATCTTAAAAAGCCTTTTTTAACATGTTGCAATGAATTCTCAATGATTTGAGACAAAATCATGATATTTCCCTACGATGTGACCGCTGCTTCCGACCCAATTGGATTCGCGAGAAGATTTTATTCATTCACCTATAGACGGCTAGGCCGAACATTCGATGGTATTTTTTTAATCGATGAACGGTTACAGAAGCCTATTTCAAACTTCTCGAGTTTCGATGTAATTTTGTACATCTCTATTTCTATTTCCTATTGGTAGTGCTTACGTAGCGCTTGTAAGTAAAGAGTTTTTAATATCAACACCCATTTCTACGATAGTCTTTTGTAGGTTGAATGATATTGTTATTTTTAAACTTTATGGCTTTTCCATTCAGATATATAACCTCGTACGAGATTAAAAGAAAATCCATATATTTTCATAAAGAGACTTTGATATTAGGGAAAACAAGTCAGATGTGATTATTTTCTATTGGTAGAAATGAATCTTTTTCACATTTTTCTTATATTATTTGAGGAGGTTTGTCTTTGGAATAGTTGGTGAGAGCCCTACTTCATTGGTTCGAATCTTAGTGGTTCGAACATTGAAGGTATTCTACACACAAATAGTTTGGATCACACCTGTAATTCATAAATCTTGGAGTGAATCAAACTCGCAAACCTGATTTCATACACTACAAGATTGTTCTTACATCGGAATTTCTATATCTGAAGATCTGCTCATACTAGTGTGTAACCCTCGTGAATCCCAACTGTCTTCAGCGGTCTTCCTGAGTGGCCTTCTGTCGCCTGGGTTCCCCTGAAAACTCCTGTCATTCTGTTGACACGCCTCTTCCAATATCATCTTCTTTTTCGTACTCACCTGATGGTGTCTTCCGTACTGCACTGCACATCTTCCCGATTTCCTTATTTGTCCCTCAGTGTGTTTCAGGTTATGCGTGTCGGTTGTCAGGGTTTTCATCTCGTAGGTTCTTAAAAGTGATTTTATTTATGTTGTATTTACTCTAGTCTCTATCCCGTAGGTGGAAATTATTGGTCTTACACATGTTTTATATAAGATTTACATCTCTGTATTCCTCCGTATACCTACTATAGATTGACAAGGCATCTACATGATTGATTTGTGTAAACGCTTGCCGTCTGTTGAATTTCTTCATAACTCAAACACGACAGAAATGCCTTTATTATTTTCAATATCCTGAACCAAGTTTCATATTAAATTTGTTTTTCAGAATAGACGTGTTTTGGTGTCTTGAAATTCTGTGACAGTTTAACATAAAGGGACAAACATCAAGGATATGAAATTTTAATTCAGGTATTTCAATGTCCGAATGTTCTAAAGATTATTTCCTCTCACATTGAAGGAATTCGGATAGGTTCCTGTCATCTGTGAAAGGGACCAGATGTGAAGGTATTGCGATAAGGGGATGATGAATCTGAGTTTAGGGTTGGAGAGAAAAAAGGGGTTGATAATAATAAATAATAATACTATACAAAATCCTCGTAGAATTATTACGGCTTAGCAACATTAGTTGGAATACGACTCCAGTATTTTGCGTCCTTTATGTTGCTTTTGTCGTATAATTTACAAGTATATTTTTTGGAACAAGTGTCAGGCTTGACATATGCGCTTCCCTCTAAACTAAATAGATATAGTTGGAACAGTGAAATCTGATCGTGTTTAATTTTAGATTACCCGGTTGATACGGTGCGGACAAAAAAAAAACTCTAAAAATGTAAGGAACTCTAAAATTAGTTGAATTAGTTTTAGTCGAATTATAAGTACAATGCAGCATTTCTACAACAGTGTAGAAGAGTTAAGGATGAACATTGTCGGGCTAACGACCGACCTCGGCTGGCTTAAGTGATCACTTTACACTCGAGAAACATTCGCCATTTCAGTTCACCCCGGCGGTTCACTTCGTCTCGCATAGTAGGGATCTTATCCACTTCACCATGAAGAGCGACGGCGGATTATTATTAGTATTAGTCGATTTAGTAAAAGTAGAATTTACCTACTGTAAATGGGACATTATACATATAACTTTTGTGAATTACTATTAACAAACGGTTTCATGATGATGATGAGCTTTCTATTTGAAATTTTAGAAATCTTATCTTCTTTCAATGAGAGTTTTTTCAGATTTCTACCTGTCGGGGGACTTTTTTTACCTTTTATCGTTTTGAAATCTTCAAGGATATCATCTTTCGCTGATTAAAATATAATATTTCACAATGATAAATTCACAGTACAATATGGAGAGAGGTATTCTTCGATTGGTTTTAATTTCGAAGATTTCCAAAGTATAAAAAAGAAATCAATCATTTGGAAAATATTAGGAAGGGTCCATCCGTAATAATAATTTCCGGAGAGAGAGAGAGAGAAAAAAGGGAAATTTCATAATTACACTTGACTAAAGAAATCTAACAAAATTCAAAGTAGGTAGCAAAATCTTATCAGAGTGTTTTTTTATCATAAAATTTAGTTAGTTTTTCGGGCTTGAACGTGTTGATTAACTTTGTTCAGGATTGACCTTTCGAGGAATTTCTTATTTTTGCATAGGCAAGACGCCCACTGTCGAGTGACTTATCACTCAAGAAGTTGGGCTTAAAATTAGCATATTTAGTTTTAAATCAACATTTTTATTCAATAAATTATATACAAATAAATTGGAACAAAATTCATAATCATTAATGTAGAGTTTTCTGACCGACGCGAAGGTACAAGGTGGAAGTCCGTGTTTAAAAGTAAGAAATGAAATAGTATATTTAGTTCCACGTGATGATTTTTATCATATGCGACCAGTCTTCGATGATTCTCATCCTCACCATCGGGCGTTTACCAATAAAGTAAAATTTATGGAAAACAGTTCACTAAGGCGAGCTCATCGCGATTTCTTGCAGATCTTAATTTTTGACAGTTTTTTGAGTTTGGTCAACAGAAAAAAAAAACAAATGTTCAGAAACGTAACTCGTGAATTACTATTACCAAGTAACAATTTAGCTCCCAGATTGATTCTTAAACAGTTCTGGAACCAATTTAGGAGCTAAATTATTACCTAAGTTGTATAACGTAAAATATTTCTCTAAGGGAAGATTTTTCCTTATTGCGTCAGAATATCAAGTTTCTATGGTTAAGATATCAGTTTCAGTAGATATTCTATTAAAATGTATTATTATTAAAAGTATCAACTGATGTATATATTTGGAGCATATTTTTTCCTAACGATAATGTCCAAATTGTATCTACGTAAAGTTGTCAGGTTTAGCAGAAATTATCCATCAATTTATTGGCTCTTCCGCTCTATCCAAAATGATGGATGGATGGATGAGGTCCTTCTAATGAAAAAGGGACAGGAAGCGTTATTCTTCCGGACTTATTTTCTTATTCTTTTGCACATGCTTTCTTACCCTTAATTGGTTCTCTGACAAAGGAAATCAAAAACAAATTAACCGTATTACTGTTTTAGGATTTTTTTCGATATTATTCACAGCTTATGATTTTTAAACATGGTTTTTGAAATAGGCATTAAGGCCAGCCTCTCACAGCCGGAATATCTCTCTGAATTCCGGATATGAATTATTTATATTATTCAATTAGAAAGCACAGAAATGCATACAATTTAACTATTCTCAACGCATATTATTTTTTTTTCAATTTATCGGAATGATTTTGATTCGCGTTATGAATTCCGGATCTAAAAATTCAGGGCGGACGTCTTTTTATACATTTCACACACACAGGAATCAGAGTATGCATTATTCAGCTGTCACTGCATATTTCACAAGACGTTTGCCTAGTTAGGAAACTAGTGAATAATGTTCACTCTGATTTTCTTAAGACATCTGTGAGAAAATGTATCGAAATTTAGATTGTGATTTTAGAGAGGTATTTCGGTTGTGTGAGGTCAGCTTTAAAATTTCATGAATAATTTCTAATTTCTGAGGCTGTAAAAACTCAATCAAACTTTATTAAATTGCAAAAATATTCATTTTGAATAACTTAGTATCTACAGATAGTAGGCTGTGTTATCTCATGAAATACGATAACGGTTTGTTTCATTTTAATTAAACGGATTCTCAAGATTATTACTTTTCGAATTCAACTCGCTCTGCCTTTAAGATGTACAATTATATAATATCAATTTCTTATTCAAATTTCATTTCTATTGGTTTGGTTCGCTGTGGAAAAACTTTTGTGTTAAATATTGTACACATTCTGGTATGAAAATTAGATTTGGTACAGCACTGGTTAAAATTACAAAAATGGCCACGAAATTACATCGACGGTCTGTAATTTTCTAAATCCAATTCATATATCTAGAGATAATATCCTCCAGTCAAAACGAATATGGTCGATACACATCGGGAAACCTATATTATCGATGTATCATTTTTTAAATTTTTGAATACCTGCCAATGCTTGAGCAAATTAGAGTTAAAAAAAAGGATTTGGGCTTGCATACACAAACCCTTTTATGAATACCTTGCACTAGTCTAAAAGCCTGTATTGCAAAGTGTGGTTCGCCAATTTGAAGTAAGATACCCCGTATTCCTCAGATTAAACAAAACACATTGCAGAGGCGCCGCTCCTCCTAAAGTTACGCAGGGAAGTGCAGAAAACATCCACCCCTTCGATATTTCTTTGACAAAGTTGTTTATACAACCTGCACATTCTTGTTATGGGGTTGTTCTGACCTATTTTATTACCATGCTTGCTTGAGTTGCTTGGCTGGAACGTTGTGAGGTTTCGCAATCGGGGATTCGGGGTATAGAAATTGAGCTTACTGATTAAATTACATTTGAGGTACGTATATACAAATTTGCTCCAGCGTAACTTACTTAGATAGTACCCTTGCCTTTTTCAGAATTACTAAGTCAAGTATTGCACTCCGTACTGCTTGCAACTAGACTGTACTAGAGGGGTCCTCTGTCCTTATACCCTACTCCGTAGTTCCACTACTGCGAGTGATGGAGAGATCCTTCATACTTCCACTCTTCACTCATTTATTCGGGCTTTCTGAATTCATTTACTTGCAATATTATTTGTGTATGAAATTCTGCTCGCTGTCTTTAAAATGGTTTAAAGATGTTGTTTTTTGAAATCTGTTCTTAGGGTGCCTTCCCACGACAAGTGAATCCGGATTCGTACGCGAATCTGGATTAATCCCTTCCGGATGGATGATTTCGTGCACGGGGTATGGGAAAATAGTTCCCTATTTTTATAATAATATAATAATTCATTGTATTAATATTTTTAACTTTTTAACTTTAACGTTGTAAATTTTGAAAATATCTTGAGTCCGTTGAAGCAATAAATAAATATATATATAATATAATAAATAGATAATAATAATTATCTCTGTCATACTGTTGAATATATACTAATTCTGTTTTTGTGTTTAAAAATTAGATCGATCAGGTACGAGAATAAATTATTGTCTTTACACCAATATTAATTGTAATTTAGTAAAAAAAAAAATATGAAAGCATTGCCTGCGGCATTAATTAAACTTGTTTGTGGGTGATATTTTTTAAAGTTTGTCACACGGAGTTTTTGTATCTTGTATCACGCGTTATTTTTCAACACCGGTTTTTCTCAAATTAGCTGCTAATCTCTCTCAGTCCCGTTATGGGCCCGCTACACGCTCGCGAGTCACCACGACCTTTTGGTGTTCATGAGTAAAAAGGCGTCAACGGTCGGTTACGTACATGTCAAGACAAACGATCCATCCGCACCCCTTTTTACTCATGAACACCAAAAGGTCGCGGTGACTCGCGAGCGTGTAGCGGGCGCATTATGTGTCGGGGTGTACATTATATTTATTTTGTACGGGAAAAAATGTCTGCCATAACTGGAAATTAGAGAACCCATTAAATAATTTATTTATTTATTTTTAATATTATTAATGTCGATATTATCAGAATAAAAGAATACCGGCCCAGTAACAGTGCAAAAATTGTGCTTTTTCAGGTCCGTGGTATTAGAAAAATATAATGATTGGTACCTTAAACTTTTTTTCATTTTAAATAAAATTATAATTTCTTTATCATTCGTGTGTTATTTAGACTAATAGATTAGGTACATAATTTTTGAAGGGAGACATTTGAAAGATTGGCATCATACTGATAAAATGCACCACATGGACTTATAATTCGATGTAACAAAATTCCAGAAAAATTAATTCAATAAATAATAAGAAAATATAATGTTCCCCACTCTATGGCAACTGGGGAATCTAAATTTATACATTATTTATTTTGATTTTTATTTTTCGAATCATGCGGGTATCTGCATCTCTTTCACTCTCGTTGTATATTGTAACAGTACGAAACCCATAAACATATTGCTCAAAATAAATAAACCCCACAAAAGCCGTACAAAAGCCACACAGGATTTTTTTTAGGGATAAAAGCACAAATCTAATTGAATTTTGTAAATAAAATTAATTGTATCGATTAGTATTCGAGTAAATTATATTTGGAACTAGAATAGATTAAAAAATACGAATAAGCAAGCGGATCTAAAATGGGATAGACATTAGACAATGATTTCAACATTTTATAAATAATTCATCTACTGAAATCCAACTAAAAAGTTTAAGCTTTTATTATTTGAGGATTTTTTATTGGTTTTTAATCATCTGTAGACCATATTTAGGGCACTTGGAATCGTCAGGTTTACAAACACAAAATCAAATGCAATAAATCAATGAACACAACAAAAAAGAATGAAAGCAATAAACACATAGACAATACAAAACTATAACACATTTGTGGTACAATTTAATGCAGGTCTGGATGTAAATTGTCCAGAACTACATTAAGTACGTCATATTTCTGAAGGGTTTTTGTGTTTTTTGGGGTTCATACTACATCATCGTAAATACTCCTATGGGTTTTTCTTCGGAAACCGTTGTGTATACACGCGCTGAAACATGTAAGTAGGGTTGTCAACATTTTTTCAGCTGATTATTCCATCTGCATCAATAAGTAATTTTAAAAAGTTATCGGAAGCCTGGTTGCTAACGCGCTCGATCCTCGATGCCGACATACCCCACTTCACGACACAAGCTTTTAAGCTTGTTATGAAGTGTACAAATATGTATCAGGGTGTAATTCGATAATTTTATGAAAATAAAAGAAAACATACACATTATCTTATTGTTCTTGATATCAGTTCTTAACTCTTTTTTTGTTGCTTCCTTCATTATCCCCTCCTTTCTTCCTCTTCTTCTTCCTCTTCCCATGCTTCCTCCTTCCCTACCATAAATGTTTTATAGATATAAGATATATATTTTTAACTATGTTTTGTAATCTATTTGTTTTGCGTGTGTGCTAATTGTGAACGGATGTAATTGGTCTTGTGTATTGATATTTTTGTATTAATGTACCTGCCAATGTTTGTTTTTGTGACTGTATCTGTTCCATGTGCAATAAATAAATAAATATCTACTTGTCTATTTAAATAAAAACTGTCATTTTATGAACTGCTTGAATTTTATAATATTTTTATTTGCTAGAAAAGTGTGGTTTTCTCAATTTTCAAATTAATGTAAATTACACACTCATTCGTCAGTCGAAAACTGCAGGCAATGATATAATTCTTAAACTGCGTTTAAATTTTACAAGTGAAGCGGATTTGGTTGATATTTTCTTAGTTTTAATGTTGCCAAAAAAAAATATATAGTATTTTGCGATCCATATATTTCTTGCAACTCATTTTCAATATTATTATTATACTCTAGTACGGTTGACAACCCTCGTTGTTAGTAAATATATATCCGAAAATATATCGAATAATAATTATTTTTATTGTAAAATTGTTACAAAAATATACAAATTACCCGACTAGCAAAAATTACAACACGTTATTTTCAGTTAATGTAGGTAGCTACATGTTATCAATTTAGTATCATATTCTTGTATTATGTATTTTTGTACCTATGAATAACTTTTGAATCAGTATTAATTTACAGTAAGTAATGTTAAGAGTATGCATACCGACATATCAAAAATTTCTAAGAACGGGAGACCTTCTATCTCAACAACCGTTATTAATTATGCTTTGGAACAAAATAGGGTAGATGCATTGAACCTTTATATAACCGTATATAACCGTAAAAGATTTTTTATATCTTGTATAGATTTCTCAAAAAAAAATGGAAAAAACCTCTGATCTTTTTTCCGAAAGACGGAAACTCGTTTCCTGAAAGTCGTTGAGTAAAATTTTTTTTTGTACTGATAATATGCATTAAAACCTAGGGAATAACCGTAAAAGTTTTTTGATAGACGCAAAATTAACCTCAAAAAATTAAAAAAACGCTATTTTTACCATTTTATCATGCGATTGTCACGCGATTTTGAACCTTAATGCCGTGGGAAAAGACTGTGACGTCATTCCTGGTGCCAATTATATAGGTAATACCTACCGATTCGGTATAATACTTTAAGTAAAAGTTAATGTCGCCGCCACACGCTTGCGAGCGTCTACGAGTTTTTTGCGTTCATGAGTAAAAAGGCGTTACGTAAACGAGCCAAGACAAACGTTCCATCCACACGCCTTTTTACTCATATACACAAAAAACTTGTGGGCGGCGACAAATGGAATATATATGTATTACGTTTAATAGTTATACTATAGAAAATGAAGTAACGTAATAAGCTAATAGGTACCTACATAAATATATACATAATTATATTTTTTAATAAAACGTTTTTTATTTTGTGAGAATCAACACACACACACACACACACACACACACACACACACACACACACACACTCACACCCACACACACACACACCCTCACACACACACACACACACACACACACACACACACTCACACACACACACACACACACACACACACTCACACACACACACACCCTCACACACACACACACACACACACACACACACACACACACACACACACACACACACACACACACACACACACACACACACACACACACACACACACACTCATACACACACACACACACACACACACACACACACACACACACATAATTATATTACACATTTTGTAATTATCAAACTATAAATTTACATTAAAATAATTGAAAAAAAAGTTTAATTTTAATTAAAATACATTTTAAAATAGAAAAGAAGAAATAAAATTAAAAAAACTGTCTGTTTGGGATGTTTCCTAAAGAAATATCTACGTATATGTATATTGGATTCAACACTTGTATTGCAAGTTATCCAAACGCTATGGATTAGACGGATTCATCTGGATTCATCAAGGCGTGTCCGCGGATTCACAGGCAACCTATTTCCCACGATCCGTGCACGTCTGCGATATCACGTACCGCCATACAAATCGCTATGAAAAAGTCTGTAGATTCACGGACTCACTCCTTCCCACGGCATGCGAATCTACGGACGAAGCAGGATTCACCTTCCGTGGGATATAGCCATTACATTTGTGCTCATGTTTTATTTATTTATCTATTTATGTTATTTCGCTGTTTCTGTGGATGTTGTAATTAGAATGAAAGTCAATAAATTGAGATGGTTGAGACATGTGGAGAAGGTGAATGATGAAAGGATAACGATAGTGGGACGTGTTTTGAGGAAAAGGTATCGTAGAGTGTGTATGAAAATATTGTGCACATGAAGAGTGCACAAAATGCTTGTAACAGAAGCAAGAAGTGAGCATAAGAATACGGAAGTCTAGTGATCCGTTCTATTTGCCTATCCCACAAGGGAGGATACAAAGATAGATAGCGTCATTCATATGATTGATATTAGTATCATATTAAACTCATCGGCCTAATACAGGGAAAATTCACATATCCAGATATCACCCATATCTAAGGATTAGGCTCAATTTGGATAACAATTGAATTAAATGAGGATGATTGTAGAATTCAAGTCAAATGATACATAAAATACGTATCAGGGGCGAAGCTACCTAAGAACACGATTCCCATCGAGTTACCTTTCAATTTATGAATGAATGAATATTTTTATGAATGAATGAATGAATATTTTTATGAATGAATGAATGAATATTTATTTTTTCTTGATAAGTACATAGGTATAATACAAACATAGAGTAAAAAAATATGATGATAAATAATCTATAAAATAATAAATGATTTAACAACGCAATGAAAAAAGGTGCGTTCAAATTTTGTAGATACTCCTTTCTCCCGTCCGTCGGTAAGCTAGTTAATATGTTAGTATTTCAAATTAGCGCGCGGAATCCACGGTGCCTACCCGCGAGCAATACAACCAAATACAACTTTGATAGTTATATCGTATGGGAAACCGTGGGCAAGCGTATTCTAAGCAGCGACCTTCCATCAAAATGACTAAAACAAATCTACCTATCTCACTTTTATGATGATACGCAATAATAGTGTCTAAGGCAGAGGCGGATTAAGTGTTGAGAGCGCCCCTAGGCAAGCACCTCATCGGCGCCCCTCTAGCGTCCATATTATATTATAAATTTTAACTAGCACTTATACGAGGGCGGATCATTAAGTACCCGTGTTAGGTATGAAGATGAAAGTTTTTTCCATTTTTTTTTTCAACGTCATCTTCTTTTAGGTCGATTCACGTATCTCAACACCTCTGCCATTTATTTAACCCCTCCAAAAACGCGATCTGCCAAACTCTTTAAAATACAACTCTTTCTCGGGAAAAACATCCTTCTTTGAGCTGATTTTTACCCCCCGAGCCATGTTTTCATATGGAGGATCTAAAAATTATTCGCAGAAAGCCAGGTTGGAAGAATATGATTGGTGCGACAGCAAGTCGCGGCGTATTTCATCCAATTTGGCCGCGACAGCCCCGAAGGAATGTGCTGGTGCATTATCGTGGTGGTAAAACACTTTTTTCTTAGCCAACTAGGGCCATATCTCCTTCAATTTTCCTTCAGTTTCTCATCGAATCGCTCAAATAATTCACCGTAACACTGTCTCATGATCGTTCTGCCTTTTTGCAAATCAAGGATAGACGGGGAAGAAGATGTATGTATGTATGTATGAATTGATGATATTCCCTTCGAATCCCAAAAAAATCGTGGTGGTGGCCTTTCCGGCCGATCGGACCGTCTTTTCCTCCTTTGAAGGAGATTCACCTGGAAAAATACACTTTTTTGCCCATTTTTTGGTCCCTGTCGTATAACTATGTATCTAGATTTCATTAACTGTGACACTTGACCTAAAAACTCCTTCGAATCTCGCTTAAAAAGGTCCAGAAACTGATTGGACTTTGACACCTGTATCCGCTTGTTGTTCAAAGAGAGCAATTGTGGCAGCCATCGGGCCGACACCTTTTGCACACTTAACTTGTTCTGAAAAATATTAATTTCCGTTTCGTGCGGCACGCCTATGGCCTCAGCTACTTCACACACTTTGGTTCGGCGATCAGCAAGAATCATCTCGTGGACTTTTTCAAAGATTTCCTCGGTAACCCCTTCTGCCAGGCGACCTGGCCGCTCCTCATTAAAAACAGTTGCAAGACCCTTTTAAATTCGTTGAACCAAAATTGTATGTTTACAATCTATGGTGAACGGACTCCATAGATAGCATAAAACTTCAATTTTATTTCATCGCGTGTTTTTCGACCCAAAAATGAGGAGCCGAATTCGGATCAATTTTGTTATTTTTAAATTTTTTCGAGAAACACTCAACAGGGGTCATTAAACTGGCTGCCAAAAAATAACTGATCCACGAATCGGTCCGAAATTCAGTATGGTGTCGTCTGAAGGATGGTTCCACACGATGGTAATATCATTTTCTCTCTGCACAGCCACATTTCTTCAAACACGGGTATTTATTGATCCGCTCTCGTACATAATAACTAATGCTGCGCCACACGGCTTGACCCATCGTGATGCTCCATCCCGTGGGAATTTTGGGATAAAATGTGTAAATCTGTGTCTCCACCAATCTACATACCAAGTTTCATCAAAATCAGTTTAGTAGTTTTTTGCTCATGAAAAATCTTACTAACTTCTATTATAAAATCATGCGATGTAGAAATAATCATGAAGGCGGAGCATGCTTCGGAAACTCTACATCTCTATAGAATTATATAATCTTTTATATTGTGTAAGTAGGTGCATACTTACTTACACAACTATTTTTTTTTATTTTTTTTGTTTTTGTTTAAAAACTTCATCGCGCGGCTCGCGCGCCCCTTTGTAACCTCGCGCCCCTAGGCACGTGCCTACTTTGCCTTATGGGTAATCCGCCACTGGTCTAAGGAACCCACATATAGGTTCTATAATACTGTCTCTTCCCAACGTCTGCAAAGGGAAACAGTTACAACGTCTCGAGGAAGAGTAATTTAAGAGTATTTTAAAAAGGGATAACGCATTTTGCAGTTAACAAAAAATATATTCATCAATACAAAGCGATTTTTACTTATGGATAAATCTGCCGATATTATGAATCATGGTCACCAAATTACGAAATACTTCGATTTTTTTCAATAGATGTCGATATACCTAAAAATATTAAATAATGTTTTCCTTGTTTTACCTTAAAGGTGGGAATGTGCTTAATTATGTTTTAATTCAATATTTTAGGTAATTAATATATTCAACAATTATAAATATTGATAATATAGTAGAATTATTATTTTTATTATGGCGTATTATTTTTATGGAGCATCTACATAATAATTTTGAAAGTTATGTCTTTCGCTACGGTTTCTATAGGTGGTATTGAGTCGCCCTGGTTGTGCGCACGAATTCAAACACGATTATTGTCACAAAAAAGTGAAATTGCTTGAAATCGAATAGAAAGCAAAAAAAAGCAAATAATTATACATTTCTTCTTCTTGAATAATTTGTATTGGCAGCGATTGTATAATTCGTATAATAATATTTCAACAAAATACTTTTAGAATTTCGTTAGCTGATTTCGTTAGTCGATGCCACAGGTCAGGAGCAAATATAGGATTTGATTATTATAATGGAGATGGAGTGGAGAGACTAGGTAGCCGGGGAAAAGGGTCCTAATAATATGATTTCCATCGAGTAATATCTTTGATTTAGGATAAGAAATAATAGGTCTAATCTGACATGATGCAAAAAATAATATTGGTACCGGCTTCCCTTCTACAGAAATCCACCCTTCGCTACTGATACGTATACAGACACTCACACTTTAGCTTTCAAAGAAGCACTCTTGGTTTTACTTATCGCCTGTATTAACACCAATCCATATAGTCAAACATCTGTATTCTGTATAGCACCTACGTTATATAATATGTAAGTAGTTTGCTATAAGTCTTTTCATTTCCTCCGTATTAGCAATGTGAGTTACTTATGTAGGTACTACATTATAGTATACGAAATTCAATCAGTTTAAGTAGGTACTGGAGTGAATCTACCTGAAGGAGGTGTATCGATTGATTCAGCTTGATTTATGATGTGATTGTAAATACAATATTCAATATTCTACAGAAATTGCATTTCACTTCGACGCTCGCAGTGGGTAACATTCTATATCAGTTTTAGCATTGTATAGTACGAGTATATCGTATGGCATTTTTTAAAGGGTAAACCCACCTCCACTCTTGGATGTTTCAGGAGCTTTAGCTCCTATATCATCCAGTCTTTTAAGCAAAACATTTTTTCAAAGGAAGGCTCAAGGTTCGCCGGAAGGGCTCCCCTCAACAAAACCCTCCCGAAACTACCCTGAACATCCTAAATGTTCCTTGGAGGAGACTCTCACTGCAAGGATCTACACACTACTACATTTTTTCTTAGAAACTATCATCTTACAATTACGTATTTCTACGTACTAAATCTTAATCTAGAGGACAACATTTTCAATCATCGTATGGCATTGGAGATATTAGAGTCAGAGATTGAGATAGTAAGAGTTCGGATATTGATGTGCCTCAGGAGACAGGTGAATGTCTTCTATTGTGTCGCTGAACCTAGTGAACCTACATTCTTCGACAATGTGGTTGCGGACTGCACACCTGTTTTATAAATGGATGAAATTATTGTAATTCGTACTACGTAGTAAAAAACTCGGTTCATATTTACCATTAATTGTACAGATTCCTGCCTGACTTGGATGACTTTATGCCCATCCTAATATGAACGTCAACGTTAAACTTTAGTATTCTAGAAAATAATTAGATAATAGATTTATGGGATGAATAGAATAAATAATAGAAAAATTCTTTTTTACACACTTACGAACAACGAAACATTAGTGGTCTTTTTCTGTCAGTCCTCCTCCCTCCAATGCTGGATGTAGGTCTCCACCATTTCCTTCCATTTGTCTCTGTTTTTATTTATTTATTTATTGAAACACTCATAGAATATTGACGGATATACACAAATAAAAAGGTTAAACACAAATTTCAGGTCAGCCCCCCAATTTCGAGTGTCCACAGCATGCACATAGATATATTATGTTACAAGACAACAAATTAATAAATATATTAAAATTAATAAAACTTAGCTAAAGGTATTAAAAGTGATCAGACATAAACTAGACAAATAGGTATATTGTATATGTAGGCATACAATTATTAATCATTACCTGACGATATCATTTTCGTCTACGAATCTAGATTCTGCCGGCTCGTCGTCGAATCACCTTTCGTGAGGTTTTACAACACTTCTTCGTCCATTAGAGAATTCTGTGCGCCCATCTTGTATCTTCTTGTCTGGCTATATGCCCAGCCCCTTTCACATTTTAGTTTGGCAGTTCTAATCGATAATTTTATAGAATTAGTATAACCGAGATACAATGGTATTCTCTGTTGAAGTCTCCAATATAATCAACACTGCTAGTTGTAAGTTGGCGTCTAGGTTTATGTATGAAACTTATTCTATATTACTTCTTCGTCACTACATATTGTACTAGAATTATTTGTATGTGTACATTGTACTACGTAGTATTATGTAGGCGCTTATGTTATACTGAGACGTTGCTTTTGTATGCTAGCGACATCTATCGGTAATACATTTAATTGAAAATGTTGGATCGTGATTGAAATCGAGACGTGTAATCTGAACCAAACACTTGTATGAATTGTACAACAAGTAGCAGAAAATTAATAAATTGTTCAATATCTCTCATGTTTCTTTCACTTCTATTATTCGCATATCAAAAAGTGCTTCCAAACATTTTTTTTGGTACTGCAATGGTATAATTTAATACGTAAATATATAAACGAAGAGGGAAATAAAATTTCATATGAATAAATTGATAAATGTAAAAATGAATAAATGAGTAAGTAAATAAATGGGCATACAGTTAACCAGATAAATGGATAAAGAAGATAATATTTTTTTATTTAATAAATGTTAAACTGAATAAATAAGTAGGTACTTAGATAAAAAATAAATAAACAGGTAAATGAATAAATGAGTAAAAAAGGGAATAAATTGATAATAGGATAAATCTAAATAATAAAATAAAATACTCCCGAACGGGGGCCACTTTAGAATGGAAAAGGATAATAAGTAGATAAATAGATGAACAATTAAACAGGTAAATAAATTAATAATGAAGAGAATATTTTTTATATAAATAAATGGGTAAAAATTAATTGACGAATGAAAAAGTAGATAAACAGTTAAGGGCATGGCACTAGGAATGACGTCACAGACATTTCCCATGGTATTAAGGTTCAAAATCGCGTGACAATCGCATGATAAAATGGTAAAAATAGCGTTTTTTCCATTTTTTGGGGTTAATTTTGCGTCTATCAAAAAACTTTTACGGTTATTCCCTAGATTTTGATGCATATTATCAGTACAAAAAAAAAATACTCCGCGACTTTCGGGAAACGAGTTTCTGTCTTTCGGAAAAAAGGTCAGAGGTGTTTTTAAAAAGTTTTTTTGAGAAATCTATACAAGATATAAAAAATCTTTTACGGTTATTCCCTAGATAAAGGTTCAATGCATCTACCCTATTTTGTTCCACAGCATATTTAGTAACGGTTGTCGAGATAGAAGGTCTCCCGTTTGTACAAATTTTTGAAATGTCATTATGCACACTCTTAAACGATAAAGGAACGAATCAATGAATTTTGTTTTAACGATGTATTGTGTTTTTCTGTTTCTGTTTGATGTTTAGACGATGGTTTGAGGGAATATAAATCCAAATACCTCTGCAGAATTTTAAAAATAAGAAAATCGAGTTATTGTGGAAAATTGCCTACATTAACGAGAGCTTCTGCAAACTTTTATCTGGACATAAATACAATACAATTTATCAATGTCTTGTAGTTTAACATAGAGCCATTAAACAACGTCATACTGAGACTATTTTTCACGTTGAAAGTTTAGTGGAAAAGCTCTTATAGTATTACCCATAACATCCCGCAACATTATACCGTGTAGTTTTATTCTCAACACGAAATAGGGCTAATGATATAAGGGGCAAATCTTTCAAAGAAAACTATATGTTTTCTTAGGTGCACACCTACATACTACGTATATATCTCAAAGATCAGCTTAACTTCCATGAAGAAATCTAAAGACATTTTCTATATACATACTCAAATCGTGAGTGTGTTCTGTATGTCGGTCAGAGATGAGATACTTTTCTATGGTTCATTTGTTTGGCATTGGAGAGACAAAGATTAAGATCGTGAGAGCTCAGGTAGGTACTGAAGTGCCTCAGGAGTGTAAATGTAATAATTCCGAGCCAGAATGTTTGATCTGATCTCTCTGAAGGATGAACCGGTTATCTATCCTAAAACAGGGTATTTTGGGCAGAGATAGCGCTCCAGCCAACTGAACGAAATATATACTTATCACTACCTTCGTTTATAGTTTTACAGCGGTTAAAGTTACCTAGCATTATTTTTAAAAGTTCCATTAATTTAAAACGACCTTTCTACTAAAATGTAATGATATTTGATTAAATTCTATTAAAGTCGTTTGAGAATTAAAAGATTTTTAATGTTTACCAGCAGTTTCACGTAATTTTTTCCATTTACATAATACAACATTGTTTTCCATACTCTGCTTTAATTTGTTGAAAAATGTATCTTGGAATAAGTTGTGTACGCAGCGTTAATTGTATTTGTTTAGAAGAATGTGTAAACCCTTTTTAAAATGTTCGTTCGTCTTATTATGTCTGACTTTCTCATCGTAACATTAGCTATCATAATAGTAGTTACGTTATCATAGTTTTAGGATTTTTAATTACTTTACTCGCGACGTCCTCGACTTTGTAATTATCGCAACCGGCAGGCGTAGTTTGGTGGTAATAACGGCCTTTTATTAGTCTTAAGTTTTAATTACACTATAGACACATAATTAGGGGAGATTTTTATCTTATTGCAGTTAAAATTTGTGAAACTGTGTTTTGTTATTACCAACCGCTAACCTGTAAAATTAATAACTAGGTAATAATAACTTCCCTCTGTCCATTTTTTGAGTGTTCCTTTTCAACCATCCTTCCATTAAGAGCCTTTTTCCGTGCTTTTTCATTGCGTTATTTTCTAATTTTCTACGCACATCAGTTGCAGCTCGCACTAGGTACAATATTTTGGATTTAATTTTTTTAAACTCCGGGTAATTCTTCGTTACATATCCAATCCAATGGACATAGAAGTATAGGACCCAGAAGACCAGGTAGACCCCTGACTACTTGGATGTCTACAATCCCAATAGATCTAAAGGAGGCAAGGTTTCGTGCGAAAGATGCGGGGACAGACAGAGGGACCCTCAAGTAAATGAGATTCGAGGGCGAGGCGAAGAAGAAAAGACGTATTATACATTTCTGTCTATAATTATTATTATTAATGTGAAGTCCTCAAATTCAGATTGTCGACTACAACCAAAGTCGTGATGAACACCTGAAGTTATCTACAAAAGCTTGATTGAGTCTGTTATCTGGATATTTCACAATTTTGAAGGGAGACCAACAACGTGCACCGTGTATTATAAAGAAATGTGTGTAAGAAAATTTGTAGTGTGAGAAGGGATTATCTGACGATACTCATTGTTGGATCGCAGTGGAAGACTCGCCAAGTATTCGAACGTTAGTCCTTATGCGGACCCATAGGATAAATAATTGTAGTCAAGAAAATCACATTATGCGTATTGTGAGAACATCGGAATTTTCTACATGTCATAGATGGACTTTCTACCAGGCTTAAACAAGCCGACGATCAGTCATAAGCCTGATGGAAAGACCATTCTTTGCTGTACTTATATCTGTTGAGATAATTACCTTGTTATAATCTTCTAAGCTTACGTCCTATGTCCGTATCGTAAACTACCCGATTCGTATTCTTTACGTATTAAAATGTTAAATTATTCTACGCTCATTTCCAAATAGACGTTAAAATTACATAATTATTTGTAGGTAATTATGAATTGTGTGAACTGCAGCAGTATTAACCATTATTTAATTTCACGCTCTGTATGTAATTCAACTGTATTACTTTACCTTAATGAAGAAATCACACAGTATTATTAAAATGGAATAGATGGATGTCGTATGACGTAATGTCGAGACAATTAGTAAAGAGATATTACGCGATTCTTCTCCATTGTTCAGTGTTTACAAGAAGACTTTTGGTTTCATTCTCACACGAACGGTAGAAGCATGTGAATAGTTGTATCGTGTATTGTATAATGTGCTAGATTTATTGTCAGAACTATATGGAATGTTTATAGTGAATAAACTTAAATGCTTTGGGCATGTTCAGAGAATAAATGATGACAGGATGGCCGAATAGATATATATGAGTATCTTCTTCTTTTCGTTTGCGAATACAACCATTGTACAAATGATCTGTGAGTCTGGGTCAGAGCTCCGCGTCAATATTTCTCAGATATTCAATTGCTCTTGGCGTCACCTCATGGATTTCCCAAATATCCCCCTCGAACTTCTTGATGGGACAGTGCCCCACAATGTGTTCCATCTGCCCGCACTGGCATTGGGGATGTTCCCTCTTGCCCCATGAGTATGAGTGAAAGTGATGAGATTGTTGAGAAGAATGTGTGGAAAAACTTATAGGAGAGATAGGACTTGGAACGAAATGATTAGAGAGTTGAGCGAATGTAAAACGGATGTTGTGCCTCAAAATGAAAGTGAACAAATTAAGATGGTGAACAAATTGACATGTAGAGAGAACGAACGATGAAAGGATAACAAGGAAGATATACCTGGGTGAAAATTGACGGTAAGGAAACGCGGCCGTCCAAGAACCATATGGCTAGACCATGTTGACCAGATTCTCAAGGACGGACGTGTTCTGAGTAAAAGGAATCGTAGAGTGTGTATGACGAATTGCATGAATGTGACGGAAGCCCGAAGAGTGTGTAAGGATAGGAATGTCTAGTGATCGGTTTTCTCTGCCAACCCCGCAAGGAAGGTGGCTTGAGGGGATAGAATAGAACAGAATAGAAAGAACACAAAAGAAGTCACGTTCTTGGAGGGCTTACTAAACTCCGAGAAAGCAAGACCACTCGCACCAAGACAGATCGTGAGCTATATGAAACACCTCGGCCTTGAGGACGAGATGAAAGGTGTCACAATAGACCTATTTTGGTCACAGTGACGCAGGGGATGAATGGTCCCTTGACCTTTTAAGAAAAAAAAATGAGTTAAAGAAGAGGTGGACTAACCACAGTTCTACATAGTAATTGAACTAGGGGTAAAGAGCGAATAGTTATCATAATAATTTAGTGTAGGTATGTTGAATCATATTCATTATTTTTCAACGGGAGCCTTAGGCGTCTTGCAAATAATGAGTGTGTGTGTAATCCGTCAAGTTTGAAATGTAAGCAGACGAATCCAAGTGTCCAGACAGACCTAAGAATGATGCAGTATTCTGTAGATAAAAAAATAATAAATCCAGATTCAATGCTTTGGTTTAAAAAAGTATATTGTCTGGTAAAATAAAGAAGTCTGCGTAGCGATCTGAAAACTTTTCGCTTAACTTTCGACCGCTGGCAATAAAATGGAAACGTAAAATAAATAAATAAATAAATAAAGTTTGTTAACAGAGCTGTGTAATATATTTATTGACTTTTCCATCTGAAAGTTTTGTCAGTTGGTTTTTACTTTTAGTTTAGTTTTTCAGAATAATTTACTGTGAAAATGTTTGTGTATTCCTTGCGTTAGTAATGTATTAGATGGGCTGTTTACGGGAATTTGGGGATGATAACCACTTTTTCAAAATGTACTTGGACAGTTTTCCCCTTGCGATTCGTGTACCTGCATATAATTTATACCTTTTATTGTTGTGGTGTTAATTAGAAAAAAATGCTCGATGTGCAAAGAAATAAATTTATAAGAATTAGCTTGCTATCACTTTTCTCCATTGCATGGCGAAATTGGGTTCAAATGATCTACAGATAGCAGATTCTAGAATATCTTGCTTTTGTCCCTCAAGCCGAATGTTTAGTCTAAGAGCTTTCCCTGGCTCATAGTGACATTGTAAATGCACCACATTTGCTTGATCTGGGTCAAAGCAATCTTTGTAGGATGCATGATCTTCTGAAATCTCCTGGAAATTGTACCATGTAAAAATGTACCGTAAAGTGCATAATAATTCGTCATTACGTGGGGTTAACAGGAAGAAATCGCAGTTCTGCGACAAGTTCGTGCGACAAATTTTTTATATGTATATACTTTGTTAACTTAAGGAATAAATAAATAAATTACCGAAATTCGAACTCGGCACATCGAAGATCCGCGATAAAATCATTTGATTCTCTTAATTAAAAAAAAATATGTTAGATCTATTATTGATTTTGTAATATTTATTGTAGGTATTCATTTTAGAATCTGTGTCAATTCTTTGTTTGTGTTCTCTTAAAGGTGGTCGCTGGCCTGGTTGGTAACACGCTCGACTGTTAATCCGGTGGGCGCGGGTTCAATCCCCGACTTACTCCACTTCACAACACAAGCTTTTCAGCTTTCTGTGAAGTGTGCAAATATGTATTTGGGTTTATTTTGAATAACCTAGATTCATAAAAAAAAAAAAATGAAAATACTCGTGGCCAAATAAAAAATATAACTATGTACGAAAGATCACTTTTCAACATATAAATTACAAATGTTCCTTTCAAAATCCCAACTAATATTTGGATTCTGTATGGACCCTGGCTTCTCCCTAACGTGTCAGCCTTATAAATTTTCTCGGATCATTAACTAAACAGACGAAGGGATTTTCCCATTTTATGATGCTGCTCTTCCTTCCGTTTCGGACTCACTATTAGTTCCATAACTCATTTCTTTATTTCCTATTGATAAAACATTTCTACACGAGATCTTTCCATCCATAAACTAATATCTGATTATTATATCAACACGTACGCAGTCAATTCTCTTTAGAAATAACATTTTTCACTTGTTACTTCAAACAATGTTATCTTCAAGTAATCATCTAAGAATCTAAGATTGACAAGTTTCTAAGGCAGCGTATTTTGAGATTTTGACGTATTTCTAACGTACCTACATGATTATTAAGTTAAGTAATTTTGAAAGTTCCACCCGTCTGAAAAGATAGAAATGTTTGAAACTTTCATCTCATTTTTACCAGCGATTTGGGTGAATTCTTTAGGTCCCTGTTACTTATTATTTTTTGTGACAATATGTGAAGAATTTTTCCAAGAAGGTCCAATTAGGTAACTTTTTGTACTTAATGAGTGTGTTTTAAATTTATTTTACTATGAAATATTTTTTATAAAAACATCTTATTGCGAATGGTACGCACTGGATTAGTTACAGAATTGACCCCAACGTGTGCTGCGTGGTTGGTTGGAAGAAATTACCTTTGGCAACAAACCGTTTGTCTCTAGCACTATTGTATTTTATATGTTTTTAAAGTAGGTAATATATAATAAACTCTCTATTTTCACTATACACAAGCTTTACAATTAATTGATTATATTATTGAATCACTATAATTCAATATAGTTTTACGAGTAGCGTATAGTGCTTAAAATATCTGCATCCGACATGATTATAATATGTTAATGTCAAATAATTAACGTTAACCCAAATACGCTTGTTAACACGCAATTAAAAGCTTCGTTAATGGACATTTTTATTGGAAAAAATACTGTGGTTATTGACCGCCATTAACTTCACTATTTTTATCTATTATCCACATATTGATGGAAAGTTGGAATATACTAACACCAATGTTATTTTTTTTATTTTAAAATACCTACATAGTGTTGATCAATCTCAATGGCTTCTTCGTTTCGAATAGAATGAACATCACAGAGTTTGATGCCTATCTTTTTATAACTTGATGGAGAAGGCGAATCGAAGTCTTTGATGTCAAAAAGATTTGACGCCGAGAAAAAGTTGCTGGTAGATGGGTCGTGACATTGACTAAAATGGCAGTGGGCTGAACATATGGCTAAACAGGTAGATAAAGGATGAGCACCCAAAATTCTACTATGGAGGCCCTAGACTAAAACTGAAAGTGTTGGAAGACCTCCAAAAAAGGTTGTCTGATGACGTTGTCCAACAAGGTGGTAGAACCTGGATGAGGCCTACATTCGGCAGTGGAGGGTAGAGGGGAAGAAGAAGTATTTAAGTTCTCATTTTTTTATATAGGTATACTTATAAAACATTTTTATAAATTAAGTTTACGATTTCTAATTAGTTACACAATTATGTAGATTCGTGATTATGTATATATGTAGTTCAATAAATTTTAGATTCTTTAGAGATTATATCCGTTCTTAATTTGTTAAAATTAAAGTTCTTTTTTTATTACGGGCTACTTTAGTAATAAAATTATTATTGAACTTATTTTATGGCTTTGCTTAAAAACCCATTAAAAAGATGTAAGTACTATTAAATTTGATTACCCTGTACAAAGACGTGCTAAAATAAGCCTAAACGTAGAATAACTATTTATTCATGAATTAGAATTTGATTATCTGTTTCTTACAAAATACGAAGAGGTGTAAAGATTCGCTTACACGATTAACTATTGCCGAAATAATTGCGCAATTATTTGCTCCGAGTTGGGGCAATACGAGTTGCCGAGCGATAAATTGCTCGAAAAATTTCCCGTGCGAGAGAACCTTAAAGAAACGCTTTAGTCCAAGAACATCTTGGCTCGTCCACGAAAACCAGATATTATTTATTTATTTATTTATTTATCTATAGCACTTGAACGCATATCACATACAAATATAAACATTAAATCAATTAAACAATCTAATCTCATTTCATTCGTACATCATTTAACAACAACAAGCGCACATGTGGTCCATTCATATAAAAACATTCAGGTACACTTGGAAATCGCAACACAAAGAAATAGTAAAAGAAAACAACAAACAAAACACAACTATAGGTACAAATAGTAAGTATGTGAATTAGAAAAATAAGGGAGTTACAGGTAGGGCTGCCACCTCTCCAGGTTTGACCCGGAGTCTACGGGTTTCAGTGGTGTTCTCCGGGCTCCGGGTTAGCATAGTGTATCTACGGGTCGGAAATTTTTGCCATGACTAAAAAAAAGGAAAATACCCGGGTCCTGGTCCCTCTCATAGAAAAACCGGGTCTCTGGGTCAGCATACTATATCTCCGGGTTTGTAACAACTATAGTTACAAATTCGTTTTTTTTTTAAATCTCCGGGCCTACGCTCTTACAAAGGTGGCAGCCCTAGTTACAGGACAGGAAGGGAGAGGAGGATAGGGGAAATGGAATAAAGGATAAATCAAACACTGGCGGCTATATCAGTAACGAACGTGTTTTGAGTAAAAGGAATCGTAGAGTGTTTTGTAGCATGACGAAGTTTGTATTTCATAATGTACCTGTACAATTAATTGCCATGTTTTTATTCTTTGTGTACGTTGTTTATGTATGCAAAAGGCTCCTGTGATAATACTCGTAATTGGAATGTATCAAAGGAACCTCTGTGTAGTAAACTTTTTCTCGTTAGTGCTCATTAAAATCCTAGGAATTAATTAAAAGGAACGAAGTATGTCGTGTGTATTTGATCATATTCGTATTATACAAGGTTTTCATTTCATTAATTAATTTATAATCTAAGTGAACAAAGTATATACATTTAAAAAATTGACATAGTACAGATTATAAAGCATTGTCACTAAGGCGAACTTATCGCAGTTAACCTGAGAAAAAACGGAAAATAGAAAAAAAACGTATTGAGTAAGAGAATATATACGTAGGTACCTACATATGTGAGAAAAAAGAAAAATAGCATAATATAAAATAAGAAACAGAATGCACACAGACGTATATCTGAAATATTAAAAAAATAGTGCAAGGATTTTTTTTATGTAAAATAGTACAGGAGTTAAGAGGACTTTCGTTTGCATAATTTGAGGACCGAATTCCATCAGTTGATTGTTATTGAGGATAGATCAAGGAAGAAGTATAAAATTCAATTCAATTCTTTTTATTAGGAAATATTACATTACATTTCTTCTACTCGTTATTTTTCTTGTCGCAACCACAGGGTTTTTTGGTGACCCTGGGACGATAGTCCTCTACTTTTACTTTCCATGAATCTTTCTTATTCAAGATTTTGAGGGCATCCTTGTAATGCTGATTGTTACTGTCTTTCTGATATTTCTCCTTAAGATTCTTATAAATTTCTTCTTTGTATCGTCTCCCTTCTTCATCTATAAGGAAGAATAAGGTAAATTACTTTTTTTTTCAACTTTAATTGGCTTGCTCCGTTGAAAAATAAATAAATTTAAAAATTACTCACCGTCTGAATTGAAGCATTCGGAATACTTTGCAAAATATAAAAATGAGAAAATAAAGACGATAATAAACTTAAACACGTCCATCTTGGCTGTCCGTTATTTCGAAATAAACTGGATTAATAAAGAAATTAACACGAAAAATATTGTGTTGACAAGCCATCCGATCAACTTCGACCGCTGACTTGAAAGACAAAAAAGTGTTTTCGTAGTATTCTCGTAAGTACACAAAATACCCTCAGATTGAACATTATTTTTACGACGATTTTATTTAACTTTTCGTAGTCGTTGTTGGTGTCTACATTTTCTCTCCAGATTTTAATAACTTTCCAATGTTCTAGCACCATGAAATTTTGTATGTACATATTTGTTTTTATTACATGTCATACTGATGTATGTTCATTTATTTATTTATACATCAACAGCTAAAGCCTTTAATAATTTCATTAATGTTCTTCAATATTTATTGAACTTCTATTTTCATGTGTAGTTACATATACTTATTTATATTTGTCTTTATGTATGTAAGTATTTGTGCTCCTCATTTGTTAAATGTATAATCAATTTGTTGACTGCTGCCTCGGAACAGACTCAGTCTTGTGAGTCAGAGTAATTTTCCAAGCCGTAGAATTATCATATTTCACTACGTTTCATATTAAAAAAAATACGCCTATAATATGTCTGCCGAGATATGGCGTAGGGGTATGATAAAGCGGACCTATATAGGGCTATCTACAAAGCAGTTGTCGCTCCAGTGTATTGGAGTGGGTTGACCTAGTGTAAGCGGATTCGTTAAGTGAGTATTAAAAAAAAGACTTATTGAGCAGGATACCCCATACATATACACAACACACATCTTTCATTTTAATTATTATAAATACATGTGTCATTAATTAATAGTAGTAAAATTTATTACTGCTATAGCCACAATAGTTTAAATCAATATCGTGGTTTCTATAAACGTTTTTTTAATTGCGTTTTCAAGTCAATAACTTGTAAGTTTTTTAATGTTTTCTATTATTTTGGTTTTAATTATGGGTTCGTGAAGAAAGGTTAGCAGCAAAGCCTTGCATCCCGTTCGATAGTAACTTTTCGAAAATGGCACATTTTCCGTACATTTTAACTAGCGGGGTACAAGTTAACTAATTATCTTCATTTAAAATTCTCCCCTCTCCCTTCTTGTCACAGTTAGGAATGCATCTTCTAAAAAAAAGTTTTCACCCACCCCCGTTACGTAATCATTAGTTAATTAATCATTTAGATGTCGGGAGTACGCTTGATTAATTATGGCTGCTCTCTGATGGGACGTTCACAACTTTTATGGATCAATTTACCGAGTTCTGTTCGACTTTAGTGAGCAATTTTCGGGAATTATTATTTCTATCTATCTTCCCCCCTTGCGGGGTAGGCAGAGAGGACAGAACGTCAAACACTCCCTTCTTGCGACACATGCGTTTAATTAATTTTTATTTCGTGTAATTTAAGAGAGAATTTGAATGAATAAGTTAAGATAGTTTAGACATCTTGAGAGAATGTGTAACCTCGTAGAATGATAAAAAGAGTGTATGTTGCTAAAAGAGGAGATGTTAGAGAGCTTAGCTATCCTAGGATCCATACGATCTATACAGATTAGATCATATGGATTATATAGATCATAAAAGGAATGGACGTGCGTGTGTGAAGAATTACATGAATGTGACGGAAGCAAGAAGTGTGTGTAAGAATTGGGCATTGTAGCTTTCTGTTTTCTCTGCCTATCCCGCAAAGAACGCGGCGTGATGGTATAATACATATATAGTAAAATTCACTGCATTACTTTTATTTCTAATTGAGTTAATCAAAAAGGAAGCCGGAAAAATGTTCGAGGAATTTTCCTGGGCAACGTATAATTTGATCGCATCCTATCTTCGATAAATTTTATTAAATTTCCTTCTGGATCTCACCACGTTTTTAATTGCCCTCCTTTACTCCATCCTCGGGTACATCTGTTAGGATTTTTTTTGCTTCTGAATGACAAGTGAATTTTTCTTCTTTTTTCCTTTTAATGACAACTGAATTTATCTGTTGAAACGCTAATTGAATTGAGTCCTTTAAATCTGAATAACATTTTGAAAGGTCTCTTTAATTATTTATATGTGTACTTTCTGGTGTAATCGCAGAAAACTTATGTCGTGTCCTAGATTTATTAAGTATAAATAAAAACCTACTTAAGCGTTTTTTTGTAGGTACTAAGAAATTTAATGATATTAAAAAGAACTAAAAACTTTTGAATTTCACACTTTTTCAAGTTGCATCTCGATTATTCTTGGGTTATTCTTGTAATGTTGGCTATAAATTAATCAAAAACCTTTACAACTTTACTTTACAAAACGATTTCAAAGAATTGAGAGTTCATGTATTTCTGCTTTTGTTAATTGAAAAATAATAGCTTTATTATTTTTTACGATTGTTAGAGACGTTGAGTATTAAATAGTGTAGATATCTGTTTACACCGATGTTCTAATTTATTTTCGAGGCTTACACCGAGCCCAAAAACTAGTACCTATTAGCCCCCAATACTAGAAAGAATATACTAGTAGGTCCAATTTTTTAACTAATTAAGTGCGTACTAACTAAAATAAGAAGTTCTTTTTCAAATTATTTCGTAGTATAATCAATTTAAAACACACTTGTTTTACTTCATAAAGTTATAGGATTGGACATATTGTTATCTTTCCGAATATTACATATGTAGTAAAGAAATTTTTTTAGTAATGAACGATCAGAAATATATTTTTATGATTATTTTGAATAATTATTATGCTCTGTTTCTTTGTTTCAGGTAAGTACGAAATAGTTTTGTAGTAGAATTCTAGTGAACTTAAGGAAATAGTGCTACCAAAATATTTATACTATGTGGGGCGGCCAGCGACAGGTATGTATTACCTAGCTTTATCAAAGTGCGCACGACATTGTATGCCTAGTGCCCATACATAAATTAATATTTGTTTGCCAAAGACCAAATATAAATAACAAATACATCTAACTAGACACAGAAGTATGTCACAGGGTTGATTGTCAGAAATCGCTAACAGGCGACAAATCCGCCATTTGAATGTAAACTTAGATGTAATAAAGTTTTTATTTATTTATTTTATTTATGCCAAAGGGCGGACTTATTGCAAAAGCAATGTCCTACAGTCAATCCGAGAAAAGAAAAGAAAACTTTTAAATACTTAAATCAACCATAAAGTACATACAACAAATAAACAGGCACATTCACAATGGGCGGTATAGTGCACTTTTAATACTAAGTGCTTAGATACCTATCCCATATTTTTTTCGCTAAACTGTTCCAGTTATCGTCGATTGTAAAAAGGGGAAGAAAGTGAAACGTCTCCACTAATTGCATTTCCTGGATTCTTCGTGTTGCTCGATAAATTTCATTGATCTTTCAACTGGTTTTCCAATTAGCAGAACACGTTCGAATTCCCACCAACTTTCAAGGTACAGTGAAACTTGTATCTTAAGATCCAATCACTCAAAATTGACCTATCTTGATTTGAATGAAAGCATACACATATGGTCATACATCGCCACAAGTTTGCCTGGAAAAAACTTTCTGCGTCATCCCCTTGGCACACTAAATAGGTACCTCTACGCGATTTTTTGCATTTTTTAGGAAATGGTAAATGGGATAAAATCATGACAAAAATAAAAATTGCCCACAAAAAAAAATCCATACACTTTTTCATAGGACTAGCAGTTTACCTGCAGTGTAGGCCAAATACCGATGTTTTTATTTTGTAAAAATTAAAATAAATTTAGAATCGACTTTTCAGATTCTTAATGAGCATATAAAATTGTTTTTTCCTGTTTCTACGTATTTTTGACATTCGATGATTTAATAGACAAGATATATTAAAATATATCAATCAGTAAAGGGTGGCTTCCTACGGTCCGTGATATTATGGACCGATGCAGAAATTCGTATACACTTTGTATAGAAAGTACTACCTCCGTCTTTAATATCACGGACCGTGGAAAATCTCCTTTAGATGTTACATATCTCATAAAAATCATTTTACATTCATAGGTAGATCATTTCCCAGAAAATGTGTATATTTTTGCCGATATAACCATGACCCACTGTACTTTTAAGGGTCGTCTTATAGATTAGAAGTATACCTACACCAAATTAAAACGTCCGCCCCCCCCCCAGGAGGTTATCCCCGCGATGCTATCCGGAGACTCTCCCAGTACATTTTATAGTTACCGTTTCTCATCGAACGACACCAGCGCCATCTACATGTAATACTATCTATCTAATAGTACGTGACATTCTTGCCAAGAATATTATCATCACCCTCGTCACTGTGACAATGGAATACCTCCTATATGCGTATTTATTTATTTATAAGCACTTAAACAGATAACATATACAAATATAAACAGTAAATCAATTAAACTATCTCATTTCATTCATACATCATCTAACAACCACAAGCACACATCTAGTCCATTCATATAAAAACATTCAGATACGAGTATATGTAATATTAAAAGTCGTAACAAAAAGAAAACAAAAAAAAAATGAAACACATGCACTCACAGACAGAACAACAATTTTATTGATATTATTTGAAATTTGGTTTAAATGGGGGGGAGGGGTAGTAACCAAGCACGCGAAAAATTAAGCCCTCGACTGATAATCGGGTGGGCGCCGGTTTAATCCCCGATGCCAATTTACTCAACTTCACGACATAAGTCTTTCTAGCTTATTGCGAAGTTTACAAAGATAAATTTAGGCTTGTTTCTAGTTCATCACATATTCGTACAATTTGTTGGTATGCCAAGCCAAAAGATACGCCAGTTTTATAAAACTTCGGTTTCTCTACATGCTGTAGTTGGATAAAAAGCATGTACCAGGGGCGATGATATCCAAGAATACGATTCCCATCGAGTTACCTTTTGATTTAGGTGATAAAATAATAGACATGTCTTATCTAACATAATGCAAACTTCGAATTCCCTTCTATGAAAATACACTCTTAGCCACTGTTGACTACTGATCATTTCGATAAATTTATTTAGTGAAACATTGAATTTTTTGATACGTAGGTATATTCCTATATCTTGTCCGTTGTATGTTTCTTCCTTGTCCTTCATCCCATCCACCTATTTATTTATATATGTATTTTTTATGTATGTATAAGTATTGTATGTATACTATATTATTATTCATATTTTTCTTCTTTTTCATACACTTGTATATGTATGTCTTGTGTATATCAAATGTGCGGTGGTTGATTGGCAGACATTGCCTACGGCAATAAACCCGCCATTTGGAAAATATTTTTTTCGATAAATATTTATTTAAATAGACAAAAGTTGAGTATCCCATTTTTTTATATATAAAAAACATTGTAGCGATGCAGGTTGTTGCTATCTCACAGTTGAGTGGTTCAATCCATGAATACGTGAAGGTGAAGGTATCAACACGTTTCCGATGTTCATTTTTATCTTCTACACATTGCTGCTAGTTAATGCAGTTTGGTAACACTTGTGAAAATGTCTTTATGGATTTTACAGCCACTAGTTTGTAAGCATATTATGTGTCACAGTATGTTTAACAGAAAATATTACGAGATTAGATCTGCACTTTGAATGTTTGTTGGAATCAGTCTCAAAGTTTCGAACCAAACCAGATTCAGAACCCCCGAGACTTCGATGTTTAGTGTCAAAAAGTAAGGAACCTATGATAAACACTTAGTAAATCTAACTATTTTCATGACCAATCTTACAAATTCAGTAATAAAATGGGTCGGTGGCGGAGATCGCACCATTGTGATAAACTCGCCCTGGTGAACGAATGTTATAATCTTTATCTCTAACGTTAACATATCTCTTGTTCACTAAAAGTATAAATAAATATGGTGGCATATCCAGAAAAAAATGATTGTCCACGAACCTTGGGATGTGACAATTGGAGTTGAATGAATGGAATATGGAATTGAAACCAAATACTAAATACTCTCAACGCGAAATAGTTGAAAGTTGTTAATTTTTAATTTACTTACATATTAGAAAGAAAATACCAATGTGGGACTTTAATTTTCAATAAAATCCTTTGAAATTGAATTTAATTATATATTTGGACTTTAGGAATACTCGAATAATATATTATATCATTATCATCAACTCAATTTAAGAAAGAGATATTTCAAGTTATCTCCTTATGGAATTGTAAGAAGTGATAATTTTTTATAATTCCATATACGAGTAGAGTTACATTTTTCATTTATTATTATTGTACATAAAGAGTTTTTTATTAGTGGAGATGATAGATCAATAATATTCCAAAAATATGAGTGTATAAACTCAACATTGAAAATTTCGGACTTGTCTTTCTCTGATGGAATTGGGGCATCGATATATACTCGTAGGTATGTAGTTTTATTTTAAATTCAATATCACCCTGATTTTGCCGTAGGGGAAACTTGCTAAAAACCAGTCATCGTGTCTTCAATATGCATTAGTTTTTTTTTCACCTGAAGGCTGATGAAAATTATAATGGAAAATGAGTTTGTGGGAAATTCCCCCATCATTATTGACATTTTAAAAGAAATTTGTGGGCTTATTTTAAACGACGATACATCATGTTCACTGGGTGGAAAATTGATTGAAAATTGTTCAATAGGCGTTGGCTTTAATGCCTACAACGTGACCGAAAAATTTAATATTGATTACGTTTTGTGGCACGAAATTGGATGAGGCAGAAATTAATTATACATTACTACCGTGACAGTATGAGTATTTAATAATTTAGCATTCCTAATTCTATGTTTTCTACATTTACTGGGATTTCCCACCGCTGTGTGAAGCGCACTAACTGGGTTAAGAAAAAAAAAATTTTGTCGCGGAGTCAGGACTTGCCAACACACATCTCAATATTATCAGCCAGAAAAGTTTTCACTAAATCTTTCACGATTGATATATAAACTCATCAGCCTAACACTGGAAAAAATTCACCTATTCAAATATCACGCATATCAAAGGATTGGGCTGCGATGCGCGGGGCCTAAAATATAAACACTGTGCCTGAAATGTGTATAGAAATCTCTTCGTTGTTGGTTCTTCGGGTTTCCATACTGCGTGTATAATTGTCAAATGACCGAGAATGACCGATCTTCAGGACTTCTACAAGATTATTTACAAGTCTTCTTACATTATTGCATGTGTAAATTAATAAATTCTGACTTTTACAGATTAATAAAATATGTTGTCAATTATTTTTACTTGATTGAAAGCACAAACAGTTTCTTCAGCAGTGTTTGGAAATTGAATTTGAATTTCTATTTCATTTTCTACCTTTGCGAAGCTTTTAAATTTAAATCAACGGTTGAGTTGTGTTTATAAAGGATCATGACGCGATGAAAGAACCCCTTTTCGAGTTTTATTATAATTTGTGGTGAAACTCACGTATTTTTTTCTGTAATAAAAAAATACGTGCAATTCTTTTTTACCATGTACCGTTTTTTATTTTGTAGCGTTTTAAGGAGCTATATTAACTGAACATGAGATAAATAGCGTCGGGAAAAGTCAGCTAATACTAAAGACATCGAATCTTAAGAGTTTGAACATGGATGATAATAAGTTTCAGTGACTATAGCGGGAAGAATTGTAATTTTTGTAAAATTTCCTGATATAAAATAATTCCAAAGTAACATAATATAAAATTTACTGAAACTTTAGATTATTCCCGTAGTTTGTTAGAGATAATGCTGTAATATAAATGGGAAAATGAACATAACACGCAGTGGCTCTGGTGGATATTTTTTGGTATTCCGCCCCCGTTTAATGCTAAAATCTATTTTGCGCTTATAATATCATACATAATTTGAAAGAGTTGATGCGATCATAGAATAATTTTACTCAGGGCATATCGCCCCTTAAATGAATTTGATATGCAGGTATTTTTTTCATCGCGTTTATGAAGTTAAATGTAATTCTCCTTCATACAAATCGTCTGCTTGTCTTCCTAAATTAGTTTCTGTGGGAATTACAGACAGAGAGCTATTTTTTGTGACGTATTTTTACGTTTGATGGTGAGTTCGTGATTCGCTGCAGTACATCTAGTTAACCTGATGTAATTTTATCTAGCAAACCCATGTTTAATTCAAAATATCATTATTTTCTTTCCGCTTGAAAATGGACATGGTTTTGTTGACATGGGTTTAAAATTTATGGGTAAGAAGTGAAAGGTACGTGTTCATAAGAGTCTCTAGATGGCATAGCTAATCTATAAGGATAAGGAATAATAACAAAAAACACCCAAAAGTGGAGAAGTTTGGTAAAGTTTCTACGGGTTATGGTGACCGTGCATTCTGTGCAGCGGGCCCAAGCCTGTGGAATGCCCTTCCACTCAGTGTTAGGTGTGCCAAAGGCCTGGAGGAGTTCAGGGGGTTGCTGAAAACTCACCTCTTTGTGCGTACCTACGGGTCGGTCACTGGTCAACCAATGATTAGCCAAAACTGATTAGATTCATTTTTATTTTTTGTTGTGACGATCCTATGTGGTGATTAATCTATCTATCATTTTTACTGTTTGTGACGATCCTATATGGTGAAAAGAAAAATGTAAGGCGCCCTTGGGGCGATTTAATCGCTAAACGGCGCCTAAAATTGTCCACATATTATTATTATTAAATTACGAGATAAACAAGCTTCCATCTGCGTGTAAGATTTTTTTTTAATTTACTCGATATCTTAGTCTTAACAAAGTACATGTACTAGAATCAGGATTGCATCATACAGAATAAATTGTTCATACCATATCGTAATGCTAAGATTTCTTTCACATGAGCTCGAATGTTATACCTAATAACTTGTATTCCTAAGTATACATGTTCTATGACTTTAAAAAATCGTTGATGGTGTTCGTAATAAATAAATATCAAATAAACGAATGGTATTTCCGCTGTCCTTATATGTAAGCTTTTATTTATAGTATTGGTAATTACTAACACCATCAACGAAACTTTAAGTGTGATTTTGGCTCCTTTTTGTTTTAACTTAGAGAGAAACTTCCTAGATTCAATATTGATTCAGCTCTCGTTTATCTTAACTTCACCTCGGCACCAGGACACATTACTACATTATTAATTACAACCACATACTATCTGTGCATGATCTCGTCATCATCATCATGCAAACTATAACCACTTCAAAGTTAGTCAAGTGCATGGCTCTTTACTTTGTGCTTGTGACGGCATGCTCTACTGTCGTAAACAACCTTTTCGAAATGTAATTCAATATCAAATTCTCCAAATTACGTAGTATACTACATTACAAAGTATGCTTCTGAGGTTAAGACCACATAGAAGGCCCGCAATATAGTGCTAGTTTCGCCAGGCGCTGTGAGATACTAATAATAGTATAAACATAAGCACCAAGTTAGTTTGTGTTTTGTTATTTATTATAATAATAAAAAAAAAAACATTTTTTATGACTGTACAATGTACATCCTAGAACTTTTCAAACGGCGCCTCCCACCAAGAATGGCCAGAATCAAAATTTGTAAAAAGATATGAGTTGTACTCGTGAAGCACTGTGGTTAGATACCAAACACGACGGTAGGCATGCGGTGACTGGATCCTCTAGATCGCTCGGTGTCTTCCAAGGTTTGAGATCTGATCTGACTTAAGAACTGAGTTAAGATTTGAATTTCTTTTCCATCACCCTTTCATGCGACACCACACACGACCCCACACGACCATTGGATCCCTTTGAAACGCCTTACATATTTTTTTGTCTGTGGAGCTGATCCAAAGTGGTATTGTATTGTCATCGACATTACGTATGTTTGTAAACTTTCAGCACTCTACGTTGTCAGGAAGTAGTTAAGACTAAGACAAGTAACTAAGACAAAAAAATGTAATAAAAAAAAATCAATACAGTGAAGTCAAGTAAAATCTTGTAATTTTTGAAAAATAGGACTAGATCGGATTGGCCATGATCACACACCTACACTGAATTAGTAATAGGCAGGGCTCATAACAAGATAAAATAATAGTACTAGGTGGACCTAGGCTAGGTGGACCCGGGACACGATGGACAAATAAACAATGTGTCGGAATGAATATGTAAATAAAAATAAAATTCTTGTATTACCCCAGATTCCATACATAATGAGGTCGAAATGTTGAAAAAGTCCAGATTGAATTGTACGAGTAAATTAAAACATTTTCATTGATTTAGTTACGTAAGCTATAACATATACCTTTCTCTGGCCCACATTATTCTCTTGGCCTTAGATTCTCTATTTAGAGTTATGTAGATGTATGTATGTAGTATATTTCAGTACTTTGTGTAACACTAATTAATTATTCACAGGAAGGGCGGTGAAGTGGTTGAGCTTAAAGCACTCTAGAGCTTACAATATCAACGTCATATGCAAAATGCATAGGAATTTAATTTATATGAAAGCTTCATAGCCATCCTCTTGTTGTATGCACTAGTGACTAGAATGTACCTTCCTTCATATTAATAAAACTTTAAAGGTTCACGAGTATATAGGTTGTGCTTTGTATGACGAAACTTGGCCTACTAAACCACTGGAGCTTTGTCATAAATATAAGCTTCTTGCAGAGTTCAGCAAATTTTGGAAGATTGCAGGTTTGATTTCAGGCATGATAATATTTACACGACAAGACTTAACCTTCCTAAAATATTATTATAGTATACATTTTCATAAGAAAACGAGACTTTCATTTTCGAAGTTTCACAAATTTTAATAATATTTGTTGGAGGACTTAACCCGTTACCGTCGCGTCAGGAGGTTTCAAAAATTCTTTGTCTGTGTACAATAAGAAAACAAATAAACGAATTGTGGTTCATTTTCATTTTATTTCCTTAACGACCTTATTGTCATAGGTATAACATTTGTATTAGTAACATGTAGCAGTATTAATAATGTTTCATTACATGTAATATATTTTCAGTCGGATAAATAAGAAGAGATTTTTTTATGTCTGTTAAATAATTTATCAAAGTCTCACTCATCTTCTGTTCGTGAACATGGAAAATCATGTTAAATGAGTTCATATAAAAAAGCTCGAAAGCTTTTTAGTTTTTCCGAACCGTTTATTGATGTAGATTTATTATAAAAAATGGCCTCCTCTCAAAAGAAGCTCGAAGCTTTGATTTGTCCATAAAATTAACATAAATCCCTTGTTTCTCCCGTCTCTCCATCTCATTTCCTTCATCCATTAGTTGTAGATGAACCTTCGGGCGTAATTTTGGATTTGGAAGCTTTTGAAGGTTGTCTTGTTTTAAAGGTTTTTCAAAGCTTTCAGAACACTTCATGTGGAAATTTCGTAGCGATGTTATATGAACTTTTGCTTAGCTCTATATTTTTAAAGTGTATTTTACACGCGCTTTTTACTTCATTATTTTTTTATGAATGAGTAATAAAAGTGTGCTATAGGATAATCATAGGTGTCCTTGAACTCCACTTATTAACTTTGGCATTATGTACCTACAATCAATACATTTCAGTTATTATAATCTATTGTGTTATCTCAATTACCAATTGTCTCTATTGGCTTGTATAGTGTTTATTGGTTACAATTTGAAATAGGTATAAAATACAATTCTTATTTGATACAACAAGAAAAATCATAAAGTTAGCAACCTACGTGTTAGCCAGTTTTTCAGTTTTTGCCATTGTTCTTGTATTTTTTTATCTTATTGTTCAGTCGAAGAACAAATAAATTAAAATATTTTAGGTATGCACTGCATACGGTATAATATATCTAGAACATTTTGATATGGATTATAGGATAAGTAATCATTAATAAAATAATTAATTTAAGTATTTTATCACTTCAAAACTTAGATCCGTTTTTGAGAGATTCAAAATTTGTAAAATATATGAGTTCTGCTCGTGAAGCACTTTCGTGTATATGGTGGTATGCGGTGGTTGGATCATCTCGATCGCTCGGTGTATTCCGAGGCTTGAGCTGGACAACATCTGTCTTGCGATATGGATTTCTTCCAACGCTCTTTCATACGATACTACACATGACCCCACACGACCCTTGGATCCCCTGAAACGCCTTACACGTTTTTGTTTCTAGAGAAGAATGATCCAATGACCAAAACGTATTGTTACCGAGTTTACGTACGTTGGCAACGTTTCAGGTCTCTGAGTAGTCAAAAAGTGGTTAAAAAAATCCATTGCAAGATTTGTGCACCGATAAAAAACGAAAATCAAGGGAGTAAAAGAATCTTCTAAAAAGGATTATATTGGCAATAATGAAATTAATATTTTTTTAATTATATTACTTCCATCAGATATCATGTGTCAGTCGACCTTTAATGTGATTATTGTGTGCATTATTAACCATACAATATTATATCAGATATCACCTCAATATGTGACATAATAATTCCCTCTGTGAATGGATATCATATTCTATATTATTATCGTTTGATATGTCATAAATAAAATTATCCGCTGTGAATTATTAACTCCAATAATTCAATTTGTATTGATTAATGAGTGTCACTGATCAGGAAATACGGAATACAGAGAATATCCTATACAATAAAATGTATGTACATTCATTTTTCTACTTCATTTAGTACCATTGTTCGTAAGTACAGAGTGTGTTAAGAAAATTTGACATTTATTTATCGTTAAGTATTGTCACAACTTGGTCACAGCGAGTGTGACATCCAATGCCGCTAGCCACTGGAGAAATTTCGGCGTCAGGCTGGCAGCACTGTCAATGGTACTGGGGTAACCCCATGTGGGGTAATCAGACAAGATTTGCGACATGCGTCCACAGGTGTTCACAGTCACACTTACTTACTGTACGTGTCCGGACTTCGGACCTTGCCACTTCAATGTGCAGCGACTGAACAAAAATCCTTCATTCCCCACTTATGGAGTATGTTTCCGCAGCAACGGTGGCCCGTCTATGGCTTATTAAATGTGGTCCACAGATTGCGGAGAACGTGGAAACCAAACTGTTGAGATGTGTGATTTTTGTTATAGAGTCGATCTATTTTTGAAACTCTATTTCAATAGTTTTGTATAATTTTAAAGTTTACTATTTATTCACGGATGTTTCCGTTTAGGAGGCCATTATCAGAGTTTTATGTGGACATTTTCAGACTCAGATGCGTTTTTCTTATATCGCTACTCGTAATGGGAGTGTGTTTTAAACTTTTTCTTCCTTGCCTCTTCCCAGTTCGCCTGGGGTCGGCCCTTCTGGTACGCAAGCATTCCGCCTTGTGTCATCTCATTTGTCAGCTGCTTCTGCCTTAAGGTGGCTTGTGGACGCTTCTACCTTTCGCTTGTATGGGCTATGTCTAGCGCAAGTCTGACCACGTGATCGTCATTTCATCTGTTCACATGTCCACGTACCATCGGAGTCTACTTTCTTTTAGTTTCTCCGGGATAGGCGCGACCCCAAAGGTGTCACGAATATATTCGTTTCTTATTTTTTCCTTCCTGGTGACAACTGCGGACCACCTGAGCATGAGCACTCGTCGTTATTTTCCAACAACCCTACGGTTTCGTTGAGCCACACTGTACTGATATAAAACGTGATATTTGTTTATGATTTTAATTCTGAGCACGGTAATTTATTTTCCAATATAATTAATTCAGATTTATTGTATGGCATTTATATTGTGGTACGATATTATTAATTCCAGTAAGTAGTAATAAGTTTTTTCTTCAGTATTTCACACTAAGCATCTAATTAAATTACGTAGTTCTGTAGTACTAAACATTTATGACTTCGTTTTCCAGCAAATACCTGCCATAAATTCGTCGTTTCTATTGGTTTATAGGATTGATACAATCCGTCAAAAATAACGGATGTCTTCATTACTTCCCAAAAATTTCACGTCCAAAATTGAGAATTGGAGTTCATATTTAAGTTATTTCAAAAATGTCCACATAAAACTCTGATAATGGCCTCCTAAACGGAAACATCCGTGAATAAATAGTAAACTTTAAAATTATACAAAACTATTGAAATAGAGTTTCAAAAATAGATCGACTCTATAACAAAAATCACACATCTCAACAGTTTGGTTTCCACGTTCTCCGCAATCTGTGGACCACATTTAATAAGCCATAGACGGGCCACCGTTGCTGCGGAAACATACTCCATAAGTGGGGAATGAAGGATTTTTGTTCAGTCGCTGCACATTGAAGTGGCAAGGTCCGAAGTCCGGACACGTACAGTAAGTAAGTGTGACTGTGAACACCTGTGGACGCATGTCGCAAATCTTGTCTGATTACCCCACATGGGGTTACCCCAGTACCATTGACAGTGCTGCCAGCCTGACGCCGAAATTTCTCCAGTGGCTAGCGGCATTGGATGTCACACTCGCTGTGACCAAGTTGTGACAATACTTAACGATAAATAAATGTCAAATTTTCTTAACACACTCTGTACTTACGAACAATGGTACTAAATGAAGTAGAAAAATGAATGTACATACATTTTATTGTATAGGATATTCTCTGTATTCCGTATTTCCTGATCAGTGACACTCATTAATCAATACAAATTGAATTATTGGAGTTAATAATTCACAGCGGATAATTTTATTTATGACATATCAAACGATAATAATATAGAATATGATATCCATTCACAGAGGGAATTATTATGTCACATATTGAGGTGATATCTGATATAATATTGTATGGTTAATAATGCACACAATAATCACATTAAAGGTCGACTGACACATGATATCTGATGGAAGTAATATAATTAAAAAAATATTAATTTCATTATTGCCAATATAATCCTTTTTAGAAGATTCTTTTACTCCCTTGATTTTCGTTTTTTATCGGTGCACAAATCTTGCAATGGATTTTTTTAACCACTTTTTGACTACTCAGAGACCTGAAACGTTGCCAACGTACGTAAACTCGGTAACAATACGTTTTGGTCATTGGATCATTCTTCTCTAGAAACAAAAACGTGTAAGGCGTTTCAGGGGATCCAAGGGTCGTGTGGGGTCATGTGTAGTATCGTATGAAAGAGCGTTGGAAGAAATCCATATCGCAAGACAGATGTTGTCCAGCTCAAGCCTCGGAATACACCGAGCGATCGAGATGATCCAACCACCGCATACCACCATATACACGAAAGTGCTTCACGAGCAGAACTCATATATTTTACAAATTTTGAATCTCTCAAAAACGGATCTAAGTTTTGAAGTGATAAAATACTTAAATTAATTATTTTATTAATGATTACTTATCCTATAATCCATATCAAAATGTTCTAGATATATTATACCGTATGCAGTGCATACCTAAAATATTTTAATTTATTTGTTCTTCGACTGAACAATAAGATAAAAAAATACAAGAACAATGGCAAAAACTGAAAAACTGGCTAACACGTAGGTTGCTAACTTTATGATTTTTCTTGTTGTATCAAATAAGAATTGTATTTTATACCTATTTCAAATTGTAACCAATAAACACTATACAAGCCAATAGAGACAATTGGTAATTGAGATAACACAATAGATTATAATAACTGAAATGTATTGATTGTAGGTACATAATGCCAAAGTTAATAAGTGGAGTTCAAGGACACCTATGATTATCCTATAGCACACTTTTATTACTCATTCATAAAAAAATAATGAAGTAAAAAGCGCGTGTAAAATACACTTTAAAAATATAGAGCTAAGCAAAAGTTCATATAACATCGCTACGAAATTTCCACATGAAGTGTTCTGAAAGCTTTGAAAAACCTTTAAAACAAGACAACCTTCAAAAGCTTCCAAATCCAAAATTACGCCCGAAGGTTCATCTACAACTAATGGATGAAGGAAATGAGATGGAGAGACGAGAGAAACAAGGGATTTATGTTAATTTTATGGACAAATCAAAGCTTCGAGCTTCTTTTGAGAGGAGGCCATTTTTTATAATAAATCTACATCAATAAACGGTTCGGAAAAACTAAAAAGCTTTCGAGCTTTTTTATATGAACTCATTTAACATGATTTTCCATGTTCACGAACAGAAGATGAGTGAGACTTTGATAAATTATTTAACAGACATAAAAAAATCTCTTCTTATTTATCCGACTGAAAATATATTACATGTAATGAAACATTATTAATACTGCTACACGTTACTAAAACAAATGTTATACCTATGACAATAAGGTCGTTAAGGAAATATAATGAAAATGAACCACAATTCGTTTATTTGTTTTCTTATTATACACAGACAAAGGATTTTTGAAACCTCCTGACGCGACGGTAACGGGTTAAGTCCTCCAACAAATACTATTAAAATTTGTGAAACGTCGAAAATGAAAGTCTCGTTTTCTTATGAAAAAATCCGGCTGGAATTTGAACCCGCAACCTCTAAACATGAAACACTCGTTATCCAACTGCGACATGTACGATATCCGATGTTTCACAAAAAAAAATGTGACACTTATAACCCGTCATTTTGATGGATTGTTGCGCTAGTGTTATCGATATTTTTATAGTCAACAATAAAATTATAACTGTGTCCGAAAACAGTAATGAGTTTTTAACGATTTTCATGCTAAAAGATTTTGCGTTAAATATTCTACTCACGACTGAAAACACTTTGAATTTATTTTTAATTATTTTCGATTTTTACCGAAATTAACTCCGTAACGCCGGCGTCACACACTTGCAGAGCGTCCACAAGTTTTCTGTTCTTGAGTAAAAAGGCGTGCGGTTGGGACCTGTGTCTTATCTCGTCTAGGTAACCGACCGTTAGCGCCTTCTTACTCGTCAACATAAAACTTGTCGACGCTCGGCGAGCGTGTGGACGAGGCATTACGGTTCGAGTAAATTGATTTATTTATTATTGATGTAAATTATTTCGTCAGTTAAATTAATATTTAAAACTAGAGTTTCAAAATCCTGCTAAAATGTGTAAACTTAATTTAAATAACTGATGAGTAATTTTTTAAGTAGGCTATAAAATCAGTATTTTTTTGGATTATCCCCGTTCAAAAATATGCTCAATTTCGTAGAAGGACTAGCACCTTTGAGAGTTGAGCGTGGTCGAATATTGATAAACTTTACGAAGAATCCAAAAGTTATTTAATAACAGATAGTATGAAAAGCGCAGTTTACACTTTGCGCAAAGATTCTTCACCAAACGATTTCATTATAGAAGTATAATTGCATTATGTTTAGACTTGGAGCTTTTTCTGGGACATTTGTATTCAAAAAGGAAATGTGGAGGAAAAGCGACACAGTTATATAAACTTACAATGTTTTAATATTTACATTTACTTACTGCTGTATTCGGAGTGAAGCCGTATTCGTTTCACCATATTATTATTGTACTGAAAGGATGCTATGTAGAAATACAGATCAAGTAGAGATGTTTCGATTTGTCGATGTTTTTACGGAAAGTCTAAAAAAATGTGACAATTATCTAATCTCTGTACAAGGGTAAGTTATGATTTATGACCAGCTTTTGGTTGGCTTAGGTTTAGGTGATCACTTTACTCTCGAGAAACGTTCACAAAGTACGAGTATGCGGCCTTTCGTCTTTTGACAGTTCTGTTGTCAACAGTCAGGTCTCTTTAATCTTAATATTTTAAATCTCGCGAGTTGACAATGTATTTTTCACTTTCAGGTATGCCAATTTCCCGGAGATTTTTTTCATTTCAGTTTCAACAGTGACATTTACCACCCATTCTGAATGTCTCGATTTAGGGTGCAGTTGTTTGGGCATTCGCATGCATTCGTCGTATTATCAATTGAAAATGAAGTAATATAGTAACTTTGAATGTGAGCATTCTTTTTCTACATGCGCGAGTACATACGTTAAACGCACGTAGAATCGATTATTTATCATACGTAATTAGGTCCGCATATATTTTCATGTTAAATAGTGACCACCTCTCTCCGTATCGCTGTCTTCTTATCAAAATTATTCATGCTATTTTTCTATAACCTTTTCAATTTCTTTCCGTACAAACAGTGTGTTTATTCAAGCTGCCGATATTTAAAAATATCGATGTTTTTTTAATAACTTCTTAGTTGTCACTGTTGACTGTCTCCAAATGTAGGGTGTATGTTTACTGATATTACATTGTATAGAGAGAGCCCCAGGCGTGTTGGAAATGTATAAATATCGCAAAATAAACCGTCTTCTTATGCTTATAACGTATATTTATACTTTATCTAAATATTATTTTGTTGAATGAATGCTATATGAGTACCATTCCATGTAAATATATCCAAAAAAAGATGACAAAATTAGGTTATCATTTAACTTCATCTGTCGTTGTTGGTGTCTGAGTATATTTCTCCTCTTCAATTTTTAATAACTTCAAATGTCCCAGAAGACGTAGGCTCTGTAGAATATGTAGACTTTTTTGGCTGATTTCTGGCAAAAGTGTCTATAGCAAGTTTGACTTCCCAGTACGAATATTAAGTATTTATTGTAGGCTGGGAAAAGGGTCAGAAAAAGGAAAAGTTTGTTTAAAGTAGAGATGTACCGACTAGTTTGAAAAGCCGACTAATTGGTCATTGGAGTGCTGACTAATCGTCTAGCCAACCAAATCCACAGTCGGTCCATCACTAGTTTTAAGTAACTTGAGTCACGTGACAACTGTCATTCGTGTAGTGTAAAAGTCTCCTGTATTTTCATAACACCCATCAATCGACGGGAGATGTCAAAATAAACACCCTGTTATTTTGAGTGTTATAGTCGTAGTTAATTTTTAGTATAAAGTGACAAGAGTTATAGCTACTTGAATTCCCAGTAGGTGGCGTAAGTAGTAAGTAATAATAATCATTCTTATTTTACGAGTATTAACATTGGTTACCTTACGAAATAAACTTTATTTGAAGATTTTATATTCCACATCAATCAAATCTCCCTTTTTTATAGTTGGAAATCCATGAAAGCTCTTTATTTAAAGTTATTTCTGAAATACTCATGTCATGTACGATGCATAAATTTTACGAGTTTAAAGACATTTCCTGAAAATATGTTATGAAGGGGTACATTTTTATAGCGGTACTTTATTAAATTCATGATTAAATAAGTGTTCCATTTAGCATTCCTCAGGAACATAAGGAAATTTATTTATTTAAGCTTCTACGAAACAAAGTACAACATTAGGTACTTTAATCATATTATGCATAAGACAGAAAAAAAGTCGCTGACAACAAAATAAAAAAGTAAACAATAATGACATCTCGTCCGAGGGGGAATCACTAGGTTTTATGTATTCGGCATTACTTATTACCATACCATTTTTTATACACGAAGTCAGGACTAAGCTGCACACTTCTCAGTATAATCAGACAGATAAGTCTATGGAATACCATCAATGATTGATATATTAATTCGTCAGCCTAATACTAGCAAACTTTCACCTATGCAGATATCTTTTATTTATTTAATCTTTGAGTGAACAACAGATACATATAAATATTAAAAAAAATGGACATAGTACAGATTGTAAATCGCTGTTCACTAGGGCCAACTTATCGCAGAACTGCGATTTCTTCCAGTTAACCCCAAGATATCGCCCTTAGAATAAGGATGCGCCATTGGAATGAAGGAATCGAGCGCCTTGGAAGGTCGTGTTTGGTATCGTTTGGAAGACCGCGAAAACCAGTTCTAGGATGTGAAGTCATAAAATCTTGATTATATATATTTTTTAAGATTACTTGTTTCTTCCCTTTTTCATGAGATAGTAAATATTACATTTTTATTTTGTGTCTGCGAATTATGCCTCCAAATTATTAGGTATTTTCAGAAGTTTGTTCCATTCAATTGGTTACGAATGGTACGATGTATCGTGGCCGGAAATTATATTGTGAAAGAAAACCAATTTCTAGACGCGATCGACTTTATCGCACAATAAAACGTACAGCCGTCCTATAAAAAATATCGTCGATTTATTTATTTTTTATATTTCGATGATTGTGCAATGTGATTGATTGGAAATCTGAATAGGTCCGGAAAGTATTATTATAATATTATTAAGTGATAAAAAATTAGGAATAAAGGAGAATGCTCATTTTGTATGGGAAAAATCCCAGGCCCGGCGCAAACGAAATGTAACTCAAATGATAAGTAATAATTAGTAATTAAATACTGTATAGGGGGCATCATCGAAATCAATGGCTTAAGGGGTGAAATACCTATTCGAAGTTTTACAGGGATCACACGAATATATAAGAAAAGGAGCATTAAACAGTTACAATTGGGATTCAAAAGTATATAATATGATCTGTGTAAGGTAGCCCATCTGATTTTTCTTCTTCTTCATCAGCCTTGATCCCTGATGTAGGCCTAAAGGATAATGCTCGTGAATTATGTAAAAAGTAAATATGTCCGGCGCAAACGCAACGTGATTCAAATGATAGGTAAAAAGATTTATTAAATACTGCATGAGTGGCATCATCGAAATCAATGGCTAAATGCGTGAAATACCTACTTATTTGAAATTCACGAGACACAGAGATTGCATAATTTCAGGAATGGTAGGTTGAAAGAGCTTTTAAACAATATTATTTCTTAGTTCCATATAGCAGTCAGAGACCAAGGCTGATGATGATGAAGAAGAAGAAGACGGGCTACCTTATATTTATCATATTTTATACTTTTGAATCGCAATTGTAACTGCTTAATGCTCATTTTCCTATATATTCGTGTGACCCCTGTAAAACTTCGAATATGTATTTCACCCATTAAACCATTGATTTCGATGATGCCACCTATGCAGTATTTAATAAGTCATTTTTACCTATCATTTCAGTTACATTTCGTTTGCGCCGGGCCTGGGTTTTTTTTTAGCATTCTCCTTTCTTTAGCATTCGAAAAGACAAAATTTACGAGAAAGAAAATAGAAAGATTAAAGAAGTCCAATATCACTGTGCATTCTTATTAATTTATTGTATGTATATTATTTAAGTAATCCTTTATATCTATACATATATGTTTTTTACTTATACCTAACTAGCTTTTAAAATTTAATTTGATTTTCAGTGTTCTCATAATAATATTTTTCTGGTAAAATCGACGGGCCTTCACTGGTTAACTTTCTGTTTTTTTGTTAAATTGTTTGATATATGCTGTAATAAGTGCATGGAAAATTTATTTTACAATGTTTACAAAGTTACTATACGCACTTAATTAGTTGCAGAATCGACTCCATTGTCGATAAATTAACATCGAAGAAGTTGAAGCTATCTGATCGAAGATATTACTCGGAGTTTAAAAAAAAATAGTCTAAAATATTTTTTTCAAAAGTACTTATTAGCTGGATTTCTGAAGTAAGCGAGTTTTCAGTTCAGTGATTTCAGTTCTGAAAGGTAGGTTTTTCATAATCAGTGAAGGAAGGTAAGCATTTACGGATATTATCCACGTCGTAATATAATGTGGTACGAATTGATTGCTAGAGAGATATTAATACCCGAGAGGTTTTATTGCTCAGGATTTGATGATATTCGATTATCGTCGTTAAGATGAAGAATTAAAATTCCCCACATTCAATCATCTCTGACGCACGTCATAAGTATGTAATATTGTTATATTAATTGAACATAGGGATTATCATTGTAGAAAATAATGTGTTCCTCACATAAAATTTACGTTTTCAATTTATATTAAAACCCAAATACATCCCTGCACATGTCACACTTTCTGCGTGCATCTTCTGTACCCTAGATTCGAACCTAGCACAACCCGCCATTGATTATTATTTTTTTTATTTGTGGAAAAATAAATTATTTTTTTACCGGTCATTGTGGGTAGACAAAAACTTAAACTTAATAAAAACATTAAACACAAATCTCAGGTCAACCCCCCAATTACGAGTTTCCACAGCATGCACGTAGATAGGAGCAAAATTAAAATTAATAAAACTGAGCAAATGGTATAAAAAATCTTTAATTACATTTCGTTAAAAAAAAGAGAGGTCATTTGTAGCGGTCAGATCTCAGGCTATTTAAAGCACCTAGTCTGAATTATACGAGTATATAGATTTTACTAACATATTTTTTTACTAAAAACATATTTTCTCATAATTTCCCTTTAGATAATTCATGATATTCTCCAATCGCTGCGCTGGTGAGATTAAAGGTATTATGATTCTGAGATGAATTCTTCTAATGCTGAAGTTATTTGTGATAAAATCGTTGAGGTATTTATATGGCAAGCCTTCATCACTCTAAGCTCTAAGGAATTGAAGATAATATCTTAAAATAAGTATAATAATCGCTGATAAAATATTTTATTGAGCAACTTCAAGTATTTTCTTGTACGAAGTGCCGACGTTACTAGATTTTATTTTTTAACTATGTTATGATCTTTATTACTTGTAAAGATAAAAAAACAAAAAATACTGATTCATCGATCAGTTATGTACTTGTGTAGCTGTGTACCTCTGTAGTTGTGTATGTGTACTGTGTATCCGTGGTTTGTGCTTCTTGTGTGAGTGTGAATGTCAAAATGTAGGGTAAATAGCCATCGTCGCGCTGCATATGTAAACGGTCCGTAAAAAAAGTTTTTGGTCTGCCTTGACATATGACAATACCTGCCATGTGATGAAATGTCATGTTCACATGAGACCGAGAATGTATATACTTACATATATATTACGGTGCTTCTTAAAATAAAAATTTCGAAATGTTAACGGGACATCCTGTTATTCTGTTATCCTATGTAAAAAATGGAACTACATTTTTTTTCAGAATTTTTAAATATGGTTTATATTAGGGGTATATTTATATTTTAGTATTTATTATCATATAAAATTATTTTCATTTAATGTACCTGCAATCCCAGATTTTTTTTTGTTTTTTGTTAAAGTTTGTCAAGAAGGAGTTTTTCAACGATGTATATGATTTTGAATTAAAAATACTTTTTTTTTCTCTTTGGACATATTACCGTCGCCGAAGATATTTTGTGAGATACATTCAAAGTTTTATAGCTAAATTTTGCCAATATTATTATACAAAATTTCAAAGTTGCTTCTGAATATAAAATAATATAAGTATATAACCTCCCACTGTTTGTTTTGAATTTGATCGACGTAGAGGTATATGAAATATACATTAATCTTCGCATTATATAAACGAGAAGATCGTGTGTGTAAATTGAATATAAGTATTTCATAGCAGATGTGTTCATAAGCTCGCTAAGCTCCGAGGATTTTATTCATATACCTCAAACAAGTAAAGATTGCTGAGGGCTTATGGTGATACATTATATCTCATCTGTTCCCCGCGAAAAGCTCTTGGAAAAACCGACGTTGTTAAATAAGTTTTTAATTATTTTTTTATCCGCGATGTAATATCTTTTTTTATGTCGGAGTCTGACCGTGGCGTTTTTGGCGTAGGTGTTCCTAAAGCTTTTTTATGTACTTAAAAGGTGGTTAAATTTGGATCTCGTCTGTTCTCTCCGAAAGCTCTTTGAAGGAACATACAATAAGTTTTTAATTATTTTTTTCTATTCATAATTGCTTTTTTTATGTCGAGCTCGTATCATACCAAAACGCGAGTTTTTGGCTTAGGTAAAAGAAAAATCGTAAAGCTTTTCATATGTTGTGGAAGGTGGTAAAAGTTGGAATTAGGATTCAAATTGTAGCGTGATGCACGACACATTATAACATGAGTTTTTTTTTGCTTGTTAAAACTTGCATATTAAAATTAAGCGGATAAATTGCAAGAGAAATAAGGGATTAAACATACGTATATAGTGATTTATTTATTTATTTATAGTGTAACAAATTGAACTGATATCAACCTGTGAAATTGTTAAAATAATTATGGTACAAAAAAAAATAGAATTCCAATTTATCAAGGTAGCATTAAAGAGTATCGAAAAATTATTGAAAATACGCAATAAATTAAACTTATCTTATTTCGCCGCCAGATTCTGGCGAGCTTCCAAAAGCTTTTTGGAGTATAAAGGCGTGTGGATGGGACGTTTGTCTTAGCTCGTGTGCGTAACCGACCGTTGACGCCTTTTATTCATGAACACAAAAAAATTGTGGACGCTTGCAAGCGTGTGGCAGCGGCATAAAAGTTTCAATGGCATTACTAACGAACTCAAATTTTAACGAGGACATTGACATTCACTAAAATATTTATGGGTCGTTTGACAATAAATTATATCCATTGTTAATATTGATTGATTGTGACAGTTTGTAAAAGCAAGCATTAAAAGGTAAAAACTGTGAAACCATTTGATTTAAACGATTGTAGATATATTAATATTACCGTCAAAGTTTCAGGGAAGTAACAGTTTTTCGGTACTGAAATTTTATGTTCCGAAAACAAGTGTAAAATTGAGTGCCTCGTAAAATTGCCCATGTTGAAACTTTGATGATAGCGCGCGGTAGGGGAGTTACTCGTAGTTTAGAGCGGTACGGAGATTGCAGAAATTAATGTGTGAATTTTCCATCTCTAGCTGTCTGACACTTATTTGGATTATACAAACTGAGAAAAAGATAATTGAAAATTGTGAAGAAATAATAATACACGTTACTGTTTTCGCTTCTTTGTTTTACTGCTAGAGAATAAAAGTTTAATCCACCATACATCACGGGAACTTATACATAAACAAATAAGCCTCTGCCATACGGTAATACTAAAGATATGGATAAATAAGAATATGTTTTGGTGAAATTTTATATTTGTAAATTTCGCGATAAAAAATAATTCTAATGTTACCTCTGGAATTTACCGAAACTTGAGATTATTCACGTAGTTTAACGTTTCTCTCGGAAATACAGAAGCGTCTTGAATTTTCTTAAGCTTTCTGTGAACTGTACAAAGATAAGTTTGGGGTTATTTTGATAAACTCATCAGATTTATTTATTATGAAGAAAAGAAAATAGGACGACCTAAAGTGTTTCCCGTTGCATTTTAAGGTCAAAAATGGCATGAACATTGAACAGTCTCATTTTTTTTTCTTATTGAGGTTAATTTAGTTTCGTTAATTTTTTTACGGTCATTACCTAGATTTTAATCCATATTATTAATACCAGAACGCAATTTTTCTTTTGCCGATTTTGGGAAAAAAATTACTGTCGCTCGAAAAAAAATATTAAGTAGTTGTTTTTACCCGTTTTCTTTAATCTATGCAAGATATAAAAAAAAACCTTTTACGGTCATTCGCTAGATACAGGTTCAATGTATCTACCCTATTTTTTTTTAAACAAATTTAGTAACGTTGTCGAGATCTAAGGTTTCATAAAACATTTTTTTTTTTCAAATATATCTATATTCCTACTGTTAATTTACTTGGTTTGGGATTATACGACAATATTTGTCTTTGCTCCGTTTTTCTCAGTCTGCTAAATCTTTTTTAACGGTACTTACTCATCTATATAATAAAGAAGAGTCCCATAATCTGTAAGTGTTCGCAAAACTCGCGCATTTTACGATGGATTTCTGTGAAAATTCACATAAACACTTCTACCGATCCGCTTTAGGTTCTTACGGCGCCTTTTTTAAAGAAAAAGCCTTTTTTAAGAGATATTTTACTTTGAAAATTAAATACGGATACGACTAAAACAAGACGGCCATATTTGAATGAATGTCATGTTAATAACCATAGATAATAAGTAGACAGGCGATGTCCGATATCAGAGACCATACACGGTCATTAGTACCAACCTTAGATTGCAATTATTAATCCATGAACTTGGGTGTTGAAAACGACATTCAGATCTTCAGTCACATTTTGTCTTGATCAAACCATCGGGAGACACCGGGCCGTTGCGAAGCACGGTTAACTCCGCTAGTTCTTAATAAAATTTTGATCATTCCTTAGAGAAGATTTCTGTGTAATTACGAGTGCCTAATAATAACTCGGGAATGATAAAACAAGGTTAAAAGAGAAAATGTTCGTAGTATTAAAATTTCATAAAAACTTTTAATGAAATTGGAGAGAGATAACGACAAAATAACACTTTTATAGTACAGTCATATGTAATGTAATATAATCCAGAATCAACTTGCTTGATTCTCGTCGAAACCGGGTATGAATGTATGTATTAGCCGCCTTAAGAATAAGTATTTATAATATTTCTCGACAGATGGAGTAGGAGATCAATTGTTACTAACTTCGGGTAGGAGAAAAAATCACTCTGTCTTTGCGTGGTCTTTGCCAAGTAAGCCAAAATATGCGGAATTTAAAACATTTCACAATCGCAACGCCTTTAGTTGTCATTCGTTTATAAAAATGTTCATTTATCGACATGGTCTCGTGACGCTATTACATTTTTTTTATTTTGCTCATCAGTAATCGTCCATAAATGTCGACAGTAGAACTACGAGTATTTTGAAATGAACCATTCATACTCGTTTTTTTTTTTTTTTTTTTTTTTCCTGTTAGGTCAGGGGACCGTATATCCCCTGCGTCACTGCGACCAGAGTAGGTCTATTGTGACACCCTTCAATGTTACAACTCGTCCTCAAGGCCGATGTGTCTCATGTAGCTCACGATCTGTCTTGGTGCGAGTAGTCTTGCCTTCTCGGAGTCCAGTAGGGGCCCTCCAAGAGAGTGACTTCTTTTGTGAGCGAGTGCGTCACAGTTACAGAGGATGTGAATAGAAGTTTCGTTCTCCTCTGAACAGAATCTACAGACTGGGGTGTCTGAAAGCCCAATTTTGAACATGTGCTTCCGCAGTCTGCAGTGCCCAGTCAAGGTCCTGGTTAGGATTCTTATTTGTTTTTTGGAAAGCTTGAGAGCTTCGGTGGTGAACTTCTGCGAGTACCCTGTAATTAGTTCCTTCGCGTGTTTCAACCCTGTGCTGTTTGCCCAGATTTCATAACTCTGGTCTTTGGTCCAGCTTTTCAGGCTGGCTCTGAGAGTGTTACGCGGTAACCCGCAAATAGGTTCAGGGCCTACTGCGGGTCTTTCTGCGCCAATTCTGGCAAGTTCATCGGCCTCTTCGTTGCCCATGATTCCGCAATGCCCAGGTACCCAGACCAGCCTCACTGTGTTTTTTGCACCGAGGCGGTTCAGGACCTGTATGCATTCCTGGGTTAATTTGGATCTAACCTCTACCGATTCAAGAGCCTTTAGCGCTGCTTGACTGTCGGAGAGGATGTAGATGCTTTTGTTGTGATATGATCGGTGAAGGTTCAAATGAGCACATTCAATGATAGCGCTCATTTCTGCCTGGAATACTGTGGCGTACTCGCCCAGACTGGTTGATTTCTTCAACCTAGGGCGCACACCAAAAACTCCAGACCCTGCCCGGCCATCTTTCTTGGAGCCATCCGTGTACCATACAATGTCTCCATCTCGAAAGGAGTAGGGATCATACTCGTACCTCAGATTACAAGACGGTGTGTATGTAGAAGTAAATAAAATTAGTATGTAGTAGTAGAGTGTCGCAAAGTTTCCATATTTTTTTCATACTAAATAGTGACCCCCCTCTTTCTCTCTCTGCATACCTCTGTCTTCTTACCTAAAGATGGTGACAAGATTTTTACATTATTTTTAATGTAGGGACATCTGCTCACCCAGTCTCCGTGATTTTTTGCGGGCAGGTACTAGTGCAATATAATCCAAAGTGGAATATTATAATCCGTTGAGCGTGACGCTCAAACTTTTAAACAATTCGTTATTATATAACAGAAGTAATAAAAAGTTTTCATTGTTCAAAGTATTTCTATGCAATATATTACTATTTCACCGTTCACCCTGATTGGTTTGTTATAATAATGTGGCACTATTATATTTATCGACCTAAATTCTTAATTACTATTATAGCAGGGAGTTTGATTAGGAATATTTTGTTTTATTTATTCTTATAAAAGTCTCATGCCCAATCCCACCAACTACCACCTAGGAAGGAGAGCCCTAAGAAATTTCCATACAAAAACAGAGATAAAATTCTATTTATTTAGTTATGGACCGTAAGGCGGTCTTCGCGGTTTTTCGCATTTTTTATTCGAGTTATTTTAGTTTCGAAAAACCGCGAAGAGGGACCTTTTCGGGGGGGACAGGGGGGGTTGCGGCAAGATTTTGATAGGCAACCTTAGTGCGATGTAATACCCTATTGGTAAGCTATCATTTATACCACATTTCAATCAAAAAACAGATATGTCATAAATTAAGCAGCGGGCTCTTGGACTATAAGCACGAAATACGTGGGAACCGCATCTGTGCGTAGTGCGTTTGCGTAGCTTCTTCACTATAACCTCTGCGGTCGTCGACTCCAATGCGTCACTTGTAGCAGTTGTAGCCGAGGTACGGGTAATTGGACATAGCCGCTACGATCGATGCTCCCGCCAAATGTGACTAAACTTCTAAAGGTGTTAACCCACTGTTCCTAATATTACGGACGCAGAATATTTTGTACACTGCTCTATCGTATTATATAGTATTTGATATTGATGTATTATGTTGAATTGTGGCAAATATGTTATAGGACAATGTACGGAAAATTTTACATCCGTCCGCAAACAACGGATCGTATGGTAAGCCATCTTAATAAATAAAAAATATCTACACTTCTGCAAGTTTTAAAAGCGTCTTGTTATTTCTTCAGATATGCAATACAATAAAACGCAAGAATGTTTTAAAGTTGTTTAATTTTCATACGAAGCGAACTGTAATATTAAAAAACTAATAGAGTCGAAGAAAACTACAGGGGAAAGTTGTTTTATAAATAAAACTCTACTACCCGCTGTTATATTCCGCACGCCTAGGAAACAAATAGTATTGTTGTGGAAGGCGAATCCGTTTCGAACAACGATATCCAATTTAATCAATTTCCATATTATAACCAATTTCAACAACACCCCACAGCTGTATGTAGGGTTGCCAAATATGATGAACAAAAAAAAAACTGACTTTTTGTTCTTTCTAAAATTACATACGTTATTTGCGCCGCAGGCGAAGTTTTTGCTAATAATGAATTCTGAAGATCGATATCCCCTAACAAAACATAAAAAATTATACTTATGTTGGCGCATACTTAGGTTGGCGCAGTTGGTGGAGGCGGCAGTCTCTCGTACGGGAGGTACCAGGTTCAAATCCCGGCGCTGGCGATGTATTCCACACTTTGCGATACAGGCTTTTAGCCTAGTGCAAGGTGTGCAGGAAAGTATTTGGGTTTGTGTATGCAAACCCAGATCCTTTAAAAAAAAAAAAAGTAGTTCACAGGTGCGAAGCTACCTAAGAACACGATTCCTATCGAGTTACCTTTTAAAATGATAGGTATAATAGTGTCTAATTTGACGTAATCCAATAAGAAATGTTAGCCTCGGCTTCCCTTCTGCAGAAATCCACCTTCGCCACTGGTAGTTCAAAACGGTGTTTACTAAGTAGATAAATTTTATTTTACGAAAAAATGCTACCTATTTATGTACTCGGGTTTTCACTAGGAATGTAGGTGCCTCTGCCTACTACGTATCAAAAATGAAGACATGATGAAATTAATAATTATAAATAATATAAATAATTAAGGATTATATTCCCTTGAGTGACATTATGAAAATTAGGTACTTAATTGATAAGTCTATAGGTGTGATCGTGTTGAAAATTTTGAGGTCCTATTGAATAAACCGGACGACCCTTTGTCTGGTTTTCCAAGGTTTCTTTGACCGGACGAATGTAAGAAAAATCGAAGTGTCCGGTCCAAAACTGGACATCTTTCAGCCCTAGCTGAATAGTATAATACGGTAGAGGCAACTAATTTTCATATAACATAGTTGTTGTTTAAACCACTCGCTTCCCGTAGGAAGCAATCTGCAATAAAAATATGCAAAATGGGAATATGTAGTTTACGCAAAGATTCCCACAATTCCGTTACCGCATCGTGTATAGTTTAATTGGAATTGCAATTTGTGGAATACCAAATATCATATCTACTCGAGTCTTACAAAATACAGGTTTATACCAATTTGTTTTTGGAATCTACCTATTAAGGTTGGCTCGATTGGTTAGATTCCCTGGTTGACACATTGAAGAATTCACGTATTGGTTCAAGATATTGGATCTGCAATAATTCCGCCTTTTAGCACACTACTATTGCCTAGTTTTGTAACTTTTTATGATTTTTGGTTAGTAATTTTACATATATTAGAAAAACCATATCTGTCTAAAGCAGTAGTCATGGTTTCAGATCTTGGAACAATTTTGTATGCATGTTTTTCGAGTGTTTTCTTTGGGGGAAGGGTAGCTTTTCTGACGGACTCCGAGCCCTCCATAATATGTATATTTGGATAAAAATTGGATGACATCGAAAATAATGTTGCTTTTGCATCCAAGGAGAGAGCAAGCTTTAATGCGTTCTGTTGCAGGTTACATCCTGAAATGTTTGGTCTATTGAGAAGATGTCAACATTATGAACACGTTTTTTCTAAAAAGCATATATCCTGAAGTGGGTTCAGCATTGGCGACAAAAGTTCAATTACCCTCCAACATAATTCTCACAACTTCTAGACAATAATTATGAATTCTCTACCTAAAACTACGAGAATGATGTATCTTTGCCTTTATAAAACTTGGTTTACTCTGCTGTATGCGTGTTTTTGTAGAAATACGAATACATGATGGTTTCATGTTCATTTTACAGTACTATTGTTGGTATTGTGAGTGCGCAAATAAACATAGTCAAGCAAATGCATTTGTCCATTTTATTTCGTATTATTTTTACGAGTACGGAAATACGTGGATAGCTTTTCAATCTGAAACACACATTACAAATAGGTCTTAAGTAATCTACAGTATTTCTCACTCTTGTAGAAATACTGTGAATTTCAAGGAGTTGCATTGTGTGAACGTGTGGCACTATTAAGAAGTGCTCCTAGAATTTTGTTCCATTCTTATCTCTTTTATTCCAGTGAAAAGTAAAAAAATCAGTACTTCAATAACTAGCTGAAAAGTATTTGACATTCTAGGTCGGATAAAACATAACCCCAATTATTAATCTCGTAAAAATTTTACCCCAATTCATTTCGGATAGAATATAACCCCAATTTATCTCGGATAAAATATAACCCCAATATTGAAGCTCTCTCTGCGAACCCGAATAACATAGGGCCAGTTAGGCCCCTTTTTATTCGCTCTTTCTGTCCAAAGTTACTAAGATGGCCCCAGGGTTATCCGGAAGGGCACCCCCCTTATTTTGTCTGGAGTTATTTTTAATTGATCGGCATTCTATCCATAGAAAAAGAGTGATATCTGAGGAGAATATTAGATTATACGAAAACAAAAATATATATATCTCAAAAATGCATTTTATTTTGATGGAAAAATAAAACTTGCAAAAATATCGAAAAACCTTTAACGAAATTATCGGCGTATGTACGTAGGTTTTTGTCTAGACTTGACTAAATCTGTGTAAGTATTATACTAAATCTGTGTGTAGTTCAATGTTACGTAGCATGCTTTATTTGTGCATAATATGGAAAAAGAATTATTCGGAATCGAACGCTAAAGTCATTGAACTAACATAGATGTGTAGAGAAATTGGTTTACCTTTGAATGTTTACTATCTTTCGTACCCGGCATATTCCATTAAGTGAAGATGGATAAACAAATACAATATCAATATAAAATATCCATATAATTATATTCACATTGATGTATTTAGATTTTCTCTGTGTTTGTACGGTGTGAATATATTGTACATATAGGCTTTCGCAGCGTGATGAATCCATATCTTCGTTGTTGGTTCTTCGGGAGTCCTTACTGCGTGTAGAGTGGTTGAATGACCGAGCTTTCGGCATCGATACTAATGCCAGTAGTGTCATGACTCCCGAAGAACCAACAATGAAGATGTGGATATTGTACATATCTTTGTAGTCGCTTGATGATGGTCCGTGGAAACTCCTGACCATTACTATTAATAGTAGTTATTTATACAAAAATTAATACTCTTTCTTATTTATATTATTTGTTTGTTTCAGGTAAGTGACAACCATATTTAAGAGAAGAAAAGTACGACTCGTATGTACGTAAGTAACGTCGTTAATATATTTCTCATTCAACAACCGTGCAGATATCTAAACTATGTCTTTGTTACACCATTTTCAACAGTTGCTGCTAACACTCTTTAGTTGTGGGTGACGCTGAGCCTAGTACACAAATAATGTTGGATAAGAAAAAAAATGTATGTGACGTAAGTACATAAGTAAGAAGATATAGTTATTATAAGCTAAAGTAACGGCCAATTAACTAAGGGATAAATGCTTTACTGCAAAACTTTCCTTATATCTAATTCACTATGACGGATCCTACGGCCGTAACTACATCCAGACTATAGACGTCACTAGTGATTAATGTTCTCCTCTCCACCCCTTTCCACATTCCGATCCTTATTCTCTTCTCCATCCTCTCCCAGCTTCGTCGTCCTGTCCCATTGTCAGTGTTAACCTTTTTTCTCGAGTCGAGAAATTTTTAACGGCTTGGGATCGATCATTCGAGAACCACCGTTTTTTATCATTTATTATACCAATAATTACTACTATTACTCTATCACGGTATATCCCAATAATGGGGTAACCAGTGAGTGCTGAAATCGAATGAAAATTAAATTTACATTTATAGAAAAACATAGTACGTGGCGCCCTTGGTTGGAACGCAGACTTCAATATAAAGTTGCCGGGTTTGAATCTCGGTGCTGACAATATATACTGCACTTCACGACGCAATCTTTGAGTTTACTGTGAAAAGTGCAGGAAAGTATTTGGATTTGTATTCATAACCTCAAATCCTGTTTTAAATAGACCGATTAGGATTTTCCTTACAAACAATTGTTGTTAGAACAGCGTGCAGTCTAAAAGTCTTTCAGGCCGTCGAAAATCTTGTGGTAAAAAAATAATAAGGGACCCCAAAAAAACTACTGCATTATTTAGATTACCAATTTTATCGAATTGTCGAAGACACTTCTCCATTTCAGAGATCACTAGCATATTAGGTAAAATGTCGTACAATTTGTGACTTGAGTATACTCGTCATATTCGCCGCACGCACAATACCATCTGAAATTATTTCATATCATTGTATTCTTTATGGACGTGGGGTTCGTTTCATATGTAATTCATAGTGATGGTATAATATTTTACTGGGGTGTTTATGGTGTCGTTTTATGGTGCAATCATTGCAATGATCCTTGTGAATTAAGAGGGACAAAATGCTTCATCTATTTTATTGCCTCTAGTATAATAATACATAATATCTAATTAACCAGAAGTTCTTCGAAGCACAAATTCTAAAGTACTGGTGTTTCTGTTCTTTGAGACCAACTATTGTCAATTGTCACACGACTTTTACGATCGTAAAATATGGTTAGATCAAGAACATCGATTTTCTACGACATAGATAATGATATCTTCGTGTTTAGAATTGTAGAAGAAGATTATGACTGTCTGAATGGCACAGATTTTGTAATCTTCCGATGTTTTCAAAAGGATCAATGAAGGGTGAAAAGTAGGCGTTAATTTCTCTTAAATAACTTGTTGGTCATTATTCCACTGATACGTATTTACCTGCAATAATAAAAAAAATGTGGGTACTGTTCCAATCATTCGTATACCCCCCTAAATTTTAAGGTTGGGTGCTCTAAAAGCAATGTTTTTGGTAATGTTGTATCTTTTTAAACATATCTACGGAGTAGAATACGTATTATATATTACCAATTTTATATCTTAGTGGTTTCCAGAATATATTTACGGTTATTGGCTCTAAAATCGAATTACCTCATTACATAAAACCGGCCGCTGTTTTCCATAGGAAGCCTTTTTTTTAGTCTCACCATTCTTTATATTTTTTCCTTCTCAATATAACGGTAATAATTTTATAAAATTTCAAGGGGAATCGACTGTAATGATCGTTCATTTTTCTCCTTCATTCTCACAATCACGGCTTCTCACGAATCTCTTATCTACTGAGATAATTAACGAATACATGTTATGTTCATTCTAAAAAAATGTAATTAATTTTCTATCCATTTTCATTATACTCTTAATTTTCTCTTTAAAACCTTCCACCAGATGAGTTACTTAGCAGGTTTTCAGCAGTACGTTCCGCTTCTTCCTATTTTCCTTACTTTAAATCTCATAACGATAGTTGTTCTGCTATTTTCTATCTATCCTAACAGCAACGGTATCCAGTAAATTCGAATGACTAATTTCATACATTTTACATTATTTTAAAATTCACACCAATTCACAAGACGACAATGATTTTTAATCGAGTCATAATAGGTAAATTACAAATATTATTGTCCTAAATCTTAAAATAAAGTTAAATACCTATATGAAGATATTGAAAATGGTCGAATTAGTTATTAGTCAAATTAATCGTTAGACGAATTAGTATTAATCGAATTAGCTATTAGTCGAATTTACTGTAAATCAACAGCACATACATACGAGAATACCATGGCAGTTCCCAAACGTTATTTTTGTAATATTCATTAGTAATTTAGGATCCATTGTTGGTTATAGGCCTCACCTTTGGGCCTCGACAGCTCAATGTCCTGGGCACATTGCATCTATCTATCTCCTTCCAGCACATTTCTTTACATCGTACATAACACCACCTTGCCTGAAGCCTGTCGTCATTTCTTCGGCTAGTCTCTAACATTAACCAAATAGGTAGGCTAATAGAGATGGACATGCCGAAGAAATGACGTTCTCATTCAGTAGCTAGAATCTCCTCAATTACTTCGTCAAAATTTATTATATTTGGCAGTACATAATACACCCCATCTAATAAAATAGTCAATATTTACGTCAAGAAGAGTTATATTTTAAAGGACTGATTATTCACAACAAATCTAACTTTGAGTTCAACTCTGATAGTATCACTCCTGTATAATAGTAACGACATTCTTCAGTAATGTTCTGTAAAGATAAACATTCCTAACTGACCGACATGCCATCCAATATAAACTATATGGGGGAGGTTGCTCATAGTTTACAAACTGTAATACTTTTATTGTATCGGGAACTTTGTTTGTCCGGCACGTTTCTTGTGTCCAAACTTTGTTTTGTCCTAAATAAACTTTACGACACATTAGTTGAACCTTATAAATAATTTATAATGGATATAATGTCCAGTCCATCTAGATTTATCCGCATCAAATCTGTTTACTTATAAAAATATCTAATTCATAAATAGTGTCAGCTTTTGTGAACCCATTTGCTACGAACTAACACACCCTTCTTGCTTCCGTCACATTAATTTAATTTATCATAATTTTAGTCTCACTAAAAGTCTCGGATTCCTCACACATCTTTTCACTCGTGTATATATTTTTGGTCATCCTGTCTTAATTAATTCTTTTTACATGCCCAAACCATAAAAGCTTGTTAACTTTCATCCTAGTCACTCCCCGTCTTACAGTCACTTGTTTTTCCGATAAAGTCATTCCATATTATGTTTCTCAGTGTTTTCCCACACATTCTTCTCAAAGACCCGATTTCCACTGCGTTCAACCCTGATTCGTTCTTCTTCAGCCATGTCCTTGTCTCACTAGCGTACATTAGAGCACTCATATGTAGCTAATTCATCTCATTTCATACAATATGCTAAATCTTTCTTTTAGTAGGTTTCTCAACATATGTATAGGGCAAAGGATGGACTTTCCATCAGTCTCATAATTGATCGTCGGCTGGCTTAATGTGATTACTATAGATTGATGTGATTACTGTAGCTTAATGTGATTACTATAGAACAGTCATCAATTCCAGCCCACCATCCGCGGCATATTGCTATCCAATCCGAACAAAATATCTAGTTTCATGTTACAATGTACACAATCGTTATAATGTTACAATATTTGATATTCTGGAATGTCAATCCTATGCTTCCACGTATTAACGTAGTATTTCATAAGGTACTCTTGATCCTTTGATATTTTGTCATATGATAAAGACTTATCTAGACGAACTACGGAGGCTTGAGTATGTGAAACATACTTCATACTACATTAGATATATTGTTTTGTGTCTTCTGAAGTATACTCCTTGAAGATGTTGTATCACTAAAGATGAACCTCGCTTACATGAATATGATGTACAATAGATAATCCTGTTTAAAATCAAAACAGCGTTTTGGCGTGTAATTAAATTAAATAAATAAATCTTTATTGGCCAAAGTAAAAAATTGCATAGTTACAAGAGCAAGACAGTGGTAGTGTGCCAAAAGGCGGATTTATTGCAAAAGCAATATCTTACAAGCTAGATAACTGGCGTAGATAGAAAATTGGAAAACAAATAGCCGGCCGTTACGGGTAAAATGCTAGTTCTACGGAAAAATATATGTAACATTTTTTGTAGGGAATTTAGTAAAGATTATTTTGTTATTAACCACATTCTCCTTTCTTTTACAAAATTCATAAAAATGGCAAAAAACTGCGTAGGGAATTCGGAGGGGCAGGGGGGGGGGCGGCAATATTTCGATAGTCAATCAGCTTTGTATGACCCTATGTGTAAACTTTAGTTTATTTCAACATTTCAAAAAACAGATGGGTCATATTCAGAGCGATCGGAATTTAGGTTTCATTGATATCTTTCATTCCTATGTAAATATTCTAGTGGTTTTGGAAATGTTTCACAAATCAACGGAATTACAAATTTATTGAACAGTAAAATTTTCTATAGATTTCATTTATTAATAAATTATTTACATTTATTTTATCAATTTAGGTCTATTTTGTGGTTGAATCACAAAGCACCAAAAATAATATTCAAACCACAGATCAAATGAAACTCTTCGTCTTTTCATTTCATTATATTTGTTCGTTTTCTGTAAAGCAAACGACAAACGTTCTATTCCATCTTTTCAAATTTGAACAAATGTCAAATATAATTACGTAGGTTGAATCGAAGCCTTCGTGAATGTCAAGCCCTGACATTGACAACAATATGACGGAAATCTTCCACAAATCGTCCGGAAAATAACACTATGTAATCTAGATTTGAGATGCCTTAATTAATTTAGATGTTGAATTGAATTTATCTGCATTGCACAGACGGAAATATATTACAGTTTTTTTCCCCAACGGAGCCGAGAGGTATCGAATAGGTGAATGAAGATGCCTCTCGTCTCTGTTGGGGAAAAAACTGTAAAAAAAACTGCGATACTATGTATGTAATCTGTTTTAGCAAATCATATTAGTAGTGATTGTTAAAAAACGTTAAATATGCGTTTCTGATGCAAAGTTGGTATACATGTATTTTTCGTGATCTTTTAGTTAGCGACATCACAAACGTGCTTCAAATTTACCCAATAAACTAGCAAAACATTTAACAAAATCGTACAAAAAAACATTCATTTCTCTTATAAAAAGTAAGCGAGTATAATATTTAGTAGATAATTAAGTAGTAGATTGTATGATATTTTATACATGAATCGCTAATCTTATTCATACAATTTCACCATAAACTGTGTTCAAATATCACTTAGAGAAGGCCTCTTCATAAATTCATGATGGTCTTAGTTGAATTCTTGGATATATTGTCGAAGGGTTTGTTTCTACACTCGATAGCATATTGTATTTAAATGTAGAGAAATTTGTTACACACCACTTCTAAGACAATGTTCAATGTTAACAACTATAATTATACCAGCTAATATCTTCTACCAAACTTGTTGTCATGTGAATAGTTCTCGTATTAACAATGTTCATCCCTGAATTATTATTATTACCTAATATTAATATTAACCGGGTGTTAATAATAACTGGGATAACGTATACACCCTTGTTACATAATGTATGTAAAGCGTATATTTTGGGATGTATTCCTTTGGGTTTTGTTACGTTTTAAACCTATCATCCCGGATTTTAGTTGATAGTTGTTAAATTAAAATGATCAGTAGGTACTCATTGTAACTCTGTTCGTTGCGTACTACTTTTTGTTATTATTTGTTGTAAAATGTTTTGAACTTTATAGATACCATAATTACTTCTTTCATTTCTAAAAAGCAGACTGTTAAATAATACTTGTATCATCTGTTTTGCCCAGGAATATTCCAATATTTCAGGCTGGTTAGTTTTTAACGAAATTACGATCCATACACAAGTAGGTACGAAAATAATTATGGCCAAATGTACAAAAAACAATATTATAGTAAAACAAGAAAAATACCTTAAGTTTTTAGTTTTTGAAGTGGTTAGGCACTGAAAATACCAACAAATCTACATTTAATTGGAATCATGTATTTATTAGCGATATTCACTAATTTTGTACGACATTTTAAAAAGTGTGTTAAATTCACGACTTCTCACGGACTTTTGATTTAGAATTTTCGATTCATTACCGAATTAATAAAAAAATAAACCAAGTTCGATTGATATTTTGAGTGAATAAAAAAAATAATGCGTCATACTAGGTCTAATTCTGTAACTTATTAAGTGCGTACTAACTAAAATAAGACGTTCATTTTTCAGACCGTCGCGACGCGTCGGTACAAGGTGGAAGTCCATTTTTAAGGTAAAAGTGAAAAGACTTAAAATCCACATTAATTATTTTTAAAATACGCGATTAGTGTTCGCGGATATTCACCCTCATCATCAGGCTTTTGACAATAAAGGTGAAAATCCTCGAACGCTCGTCGCGTAATTTAAAAGACATATTAATGTGAATTTTGAAACTAAATACATATTTTTTTCATTTTTATCTCTTTTGCGTTGTATTGTATTGTGTGTTTATGTATATGTAAAGTCAGTATGTGTTCTTATGGCAAATAAATAGTTAAATTAATTTAAAACACTTATTTTGTTTCGAAAAGTTAGAGAATTAGCGGAAAACGCCAGGTATTTTAGGAAAAATATACTGTACATTGTGAGTTTGCTTTGTGACCATCAAACTCTCCCAACTTTGTTTATTAAATCTACGCTGAGGGTTAATCGCTTTGAATTTAATTTGCGGAGGATCTTTTATGGTTAAAGGTGGGTATTGCATCATTATTTACTCACTTTTGGTAGTGTCGTAACTTTAATTAATAACTGTTAATTTTATTATACCTGAAAGTACCCATCATATTTTATACCCGCCCGTAACTTACCTCGTTTTATCCGCAACCGTAAGCACCCATTGGGAAAAACAAATTTGGAACATAAATTCAATCGTCATCACTTCGTGTGTTGAGCATTATACCCGGTTTTGACGGGACACTTATACTCTGGAAACGATTGATGTTTGTGAAGTTTACTCGAATATAGATAACGCCTGGGCTTGTTTGTATCCATAAACCCAAAAATACTTACGTTTTCCGTGGACTTCGCCCTAGGCTCAGCCCGTAACGCAAAGTATAAGTGCCTCGGAACAGACCTCGGTCTAGTGAGGCAGTATATTTTTTCCCGGATAGTTGAAGTAACTTTGTGCCACATGTAGTGATTTATTTATGTACCGATATATTTTCATATTAATTGTTCATTTGTGTACATTCTGGAAAAAAATAATTTATTCATTCATTTATTCATCGTCAGCGCCGAAATTCGAACCCGGCACCACGCGCTAGGTAGACAGGCACTCGTAGTCGATATTTCGATCATAGTCCCGAGTTGGCATATCAACCCTCCAAGGGATGAAAAACACTTTTGTGACATCCTGTATGTTTGTAAAATTGATTGATTATTTTTGTCTGTCTTCGCCAAACTTTAGTAAACCCAATTATCCAATGTAAAGTTAAACTTTAAACCTTTTCATTTTGATTAAAATAGTGTTTTCTATTTGTGATGTAATCAAATTAAATTAATGAAAATCAACAGAGTGAAAAGTATATATTATCTAAATATTTGGATATTGAAACTTATAATGGCATTCAATTTTACTGTATAAATTTAGTTAAGCAATTCAAAATTCAATAATGTTTGAAAAGTATAAATTTAGTCATTGTGGGTGTACTCTAAAATCCTCAGATTATTTATTTTGATATTTCTGTAGGTTATTTTTGATACATTACAATAGATTTAAAGCAGACCATTGTCTGCTTTAAATATAACCGTTGTTGGTGTAGTTGGTTGGAGGTCCCAGGTTTGATCTTGGAGCTGACCATGTATTCTGCACTTCAAGACGCAAGGTTTTAGAAGCATGCAGGAAAGTATTTGGGTTTAAGTATACAAGTCCAAAGCCTTTTTTTAATGATGAAGTTACAATACTAATCCAGTCAAATTTATTTTACCGCGTTCATTTCCCCTAAAACTAGTTTTATTTATCCATTGTTCTGTCATCCATGTATTTTTATCCTTCGTTTATATGCTTTTAGGAGGCTCTGAATCCGAATTACAGCTTTTCCACCACCTAAATTTGATTCGTTCTGCGAAAATTGGCGAGGACTAAGAAACTAAGCAAAGCCAATTTCAGACATTATTCTGCACTTAAAATTATTAGACCCTTTTCATCTTTGGAGATATACCTAAATAATTTTAGGTATTCAACTGGATTTTTCTACATTGCGCAGATCGAAATACATTAGGTACAGATTTTCTCTCAACAGAGGCGAGAAGTATCTATCTACATTCTTATAATGTAAAGAATTAAGTCAGCCAAAGTCGACTCGTAATCGTCGGAATATCCATCCTGCTTTCTACCCAAGGGTGTTCACATAAAGATACATTATAAGAGGTGGTCAGTAGCCTGGTTGGTAACGCGCTCGACTGTTAATCCAGTGGGCGCGGGTTCAATCCGCGACCTACTCCACTTCACAACACAAGCTTTTAAGCTTTCTGTGAAGTGTACAAAGATTTATTTGGGTATAAACCCAGATACATACCCTATTTGGGTAAAACTTCGAAGAACCCAGTTTTTTTTTTAAAAGCACTCGCTTTTGTCGAGGAAAAACCTTTTTATCTCATTCACAAATGAGGTTCACCGAATGTTGTGTGTTTTTTGTTCACACAGCATTTAGCGGTTTCCTAATTACTGGGATAGAGATACAGAGGGTGGATAAGTTGTAGTATTTCAGGTTAAAGAAGACAATAAATTTTTCTCATTAGCCTTCAAACTAATGTGTGGTTGTTAACTATTCATTCTAAATCCATTCAACGTATATTTCCAAAAGGCGAAAATAGTCCAATATACGCTCGTGTACCTCCTCAAATATTTCGGACGTTGACATTTGGACACAATGCTCAATACACACATTGCGGTATCATTGTTGGCTATCGTTTGGCCGAGGGATTTGTAAACATGAACCCTAATGGTCTATATGTATAGAAGGCTACTTGTAATATTTAGTCTCCAGACACTATCGATTACCAATACTCAACTGTAACGGTTTAATGTTATGGTAAAATATACTGAATATTGTAATATTCATGTACATTTACTTCATTTGTCCATAAAATTCTGGTCAGTTTCTATACTGTTTCATTGCTCTATAGTATCTGCAAATATTCTTTCACCATGTCAACTATTTCTTATTTGACCTGCATGTACATACATACATATGCGAAGTGCGTACGTACTTTATAGTGACACTGAAAGTTCTAACTTTTCGGTGAAGAAATAGACGCAGTTTAAAACCTCTTAAAGATGATAAAACCGATGCGATGAGTTCAGTTTACATTTTGGATCTACAAGTATGATAACAATTCATTTAAGTGGGGGTCTTATGCCCGATCCCACCAACTACCACCTAGGAAGCAGACCCCTAAGGAATTTCCATACAAAACCACAGACAATTTGAGTGATTATTATAACTGTCATAACCTTTAAGATATAAATCCATACAAAATACAACATGCAGCTCTACTTAGTTAGGTGCCCAAATATCTCCGCCCAGAATCTCCCTCACTTAAGTAGCTGCATGCTGTATTTTGTATGGATTTATATCATAAAGGTTATGACAGTTATAATAATCACTCAAATTATCTATGGTTTTGTATGGAAATTCCTTAGGGGTCTGCTTACTAGGTGGTAGTTGGTGGGATCGGGCATTAGACCACAGATCTTCCAAGCGGGATTTGCAGATTTGACTCGTCTCATAGTTTTGACGACGTGTTCTTCACTTTAAAGTATGCATGAAATATTTATTTTTGTTTACAAACACAAACCCATATCCTGAATATATAAAAAAATCTTATTCGAATTTTATGGATTCGACAAGCTTTGAAGAAAATCGCTTTTTGCTGAGAAGACTGTTTGTAGAATCATTCTAGATTTTTAATTATGTTGTATTGAAGTATTCTCTTAAATTTTTTTACGCGGAGGCATGACTTTGCCAACACTTTCTCAGTATTATCAGCCAGAAGAGTCTACATATTATCATTCATGATTCACATATAAACTCATCAGCCTAATACTGGGAAAAATTCACCTATCCAGATATCACGGATATCACAGGATTAGGCTCAGATGCGCGGGGCCTAAAATACAAGCATTGTGCCTGAAATATCAGTATTTAGGAATCGTCTTACAATATTGCAAGTATTAATAATGACCGATTTTTGCATTTTTATGTATAAATTTTCCGGTAAATCTAATTTTTTTAAATTGTTTATTAGCGATTTTGGTATTATACCTGTAGCTGATAATACTAATGGGATTATATATACCGACCTAGAATGCCAAATATTTTTTATTTCACCTGCTAATTCTGTATATTTACGAATTTTTTTCTTTCAATTGCCAATATTGGTATTTATTATTACTTCATCGTATCGTATTCTTATTTTCATAAATTATGAATATTGAAAGCACTTACGATATTGTCGACGGAGAAATAATATTTGAACGTTAAAAAGACCTCCAGTAATTCACCTGAGAATCTAAATTTGTATTACGAACCACAACGTCAAATATTGGTTTTATTTTTGTTCCTGTTTGGAAATGAAAATGATTTAATTTAATTTAGACAATATCAGTACGGTGATATTTTAATTGAACAAATTCTATGAATACCTACTAAATAAGTTCTACGTACTCAGGTACAGGTAATTAAAATCTTCAAAAATGGTGTCGGCGGTATATCTCTAAAGTTCTCCCGTTTTGCAATCTTGTACCCCACTTCTTTGTCTCTTTCAATGGTTTCTACACCACCGGCTTGCACGTCCGTCCACACATCTCGACGCAAAGTCACCTATCCTGGAAATTTGATCGACTGCTCAGTTATATTTAAGTTGTTTATCGGTAAATATCAGTTCACAAGGTTCAACTGCACAATGGAACACATTCACAACTTGTCTGCTGACCTACTGAGCCTCACAACCTTTATCTCTGACTCTGGTTTCTGCTAAAATAATACTAACCTTTGAAAAATTCTTGAAATGAAGGTTTCTTGATAACTGCTTTGTACAGAAAATAAAATAATTGTGTATCATTCACATGCTTTTATAGGAATGTCCATTAGGTGTATTACAATATACTATAAGACTTGCTTAAACAAATCCCTAATGTTCTTGTCCAACCATTCAGTTTAAACACCTACGTTTACCGTAATCATCTAAGTTATGTGCTATTTCTTAAGCCTTAAAAGCTCCATTAGAAACCTTATTTTATTTACTCTGCGTACAACATTACCATCATCCGCTACAAGTTTAAAATTTTAAGGCTAATAATACGATCCTGGAGTAAGGGATTTTATTAACCGACCAACCTTTCTCGAAATGACCTTGTTTAATATGCTAAACAGCTAGGGTAACATTGAATGAGAATTGTTTTAAATTACCTAAAGAAGTTATTTATACCGGGTTTTGTCGTATTCAGTTTATTTGAAATTTAGACTACTCCTGTGTTTTCTCTGAGTGCTGTATCAGGTTACCCAGACATGGAAAATCATAATAGCTAGTCATATTGCTACGTATATCTTATAAACACTTCATAGTCTAGACGGAGATATAAATTATAAATTCTATCTTTGTTTACTGATTATAGGCGACATTTTTTTCAAACAGAATTATCTTCATTCCACAGGTATCGGATATTTGATATTAGGTTAAATTAACGACATCACAACCTATTGTGCCTACATAGGAGGCTGATATACAGATGGTTTCAGATTCAGGAAAAACTAAACCACAAGAATAATATTAGACCTTACCACCTTAATCCAGGTCGGGTCTTGGGATCTTGACAATTGACTATGAGAATAAATACAGCGTTATACTTCACTATGCGTTTTATACTTTTTTATCACTATAACGAGTGTTTGGATTAGGCTTTACATAAATGAGGATGAACCCTGCTTTAGATGTTAGTACAACCAAAACCACGTTTTTCTGTATGACTTAATTAATCTCTTCATTTCTTGTAAAAACATCGCATTCCCTACACGTCGTAGTTAAATAACAAACAATTGTCTGAACAGGTATACAGCAAAGGATGGAGGGGGTCATAAGCCTGACGAAACGTCCATTCTTTACAGGACTTGGCAACACACTTCTCAGTATTATAAGCTAGATAAGTATACATATTTTCATTTATGATTGTCGGCCTAGTTAGGAAACGTTCACCTATCCAGACATCATGGATATCAAAGGGTTGGGCTTAGATGCGCGGATCCTTAAATAAATTTTACATTATTACATGTAGAGAGGAATTGTAATTTCTACATAATAAATTATAAGGAGTATAAGTAAAGGAGGAATTCTTTATCAGGTGTTAACCACATAGCCATTATCCTGTAACATAGTAAATGATTCTATGGTAACGTTAAGTCATTATTATAATGTACTGCGCCTCTATAAATTACATATTACTCTCTTAGTTTATTTGAAGAGAATACTCCAAAGATCACTACGCAATTACAGTATTCTCCTCTAGTTTAAACATGGGCTAAATTTCACAGTTTAACGAGTGTAGGTGTTAAACTATTTGTTCTCATTGGTCGATTTGCCATTTAGTTAGTGGGACCAAATTTCTTTTAAAAATATTGGAATCTAACTTCGTTTACTGCAACCATACTGCAAAATAAATTTATTTCAGTCAAATATTTTTTTAAACAAGCTATCTATATGTTCAGCTTTTTATGTTTCCTGTCAATGATTCTTCAGTAAATAGGACTATGCTAATTATCTAATTCCCCATTTCTGTCATCGTTTTACGTCATTTTATACTACCTACCACATCTGGCGAGTACTTTACGCTACAAGTTACAATCTTCAAGACAGTATGTTATTGTGACGTCTTGTGTTTTCATTTTACAACACAATTTACACTCAAACTATTAATTCTCCAGCAGTTCTGCCAAGTACGGAATAGCTTTGCAAGATGAAGCTTTCAGCTAAATGAATTGCTCTCCATCTATTGAGAACATAAAGCTCTATTAAAGTCCCTTCCTACGTACAATAATAATATTGTTATATGTCGCTGGGTTGGACATATTGTTCGCCAGTGTTTGTTTTATGAGTCCAATTTAATATCGAGTTGCTTCGAGGTTTTATGTTTTATAATATTATCACACAAGTACAGGATGTATTTGAAAGGTTGGTATTATTTTATTACCGATACGGACTTGCATACACAAACCCTAATACTTTCCTGCTCACCTTGCACTAGGCTAAAAGCCTGTATCGCAAAGTGTGGAATACATCGCCAACGCTGGGGGTTTAAACCTGGCACCTCCCGCTTGAGAGACTGCCGCCTCAACCAACTGCGTCAACCATGTACTCTACATTTTACATTTTATTTTATTTTTCTATTACATGGACTGTCAACGGGTTAACAATAATTATATATGATTACAAAACAAATAATGAAAAAGACATACATACATATGTATATACATACATGCATATGCCAACAACTCGATAGGGCGAGTATTGTGAGCGCTAGGGGTTCATGGTGGATCGCGTCGTGTCTCCATTCTACTATGCCATCCCAGATGGTTAAATAGGCCGATCCGAGATCGACATATCTTTCCACATTTAGGGCATGGATGTTCTCCTGTAAAAGAACCCAATAACAGACCGCTTCTGGATCTACACAAACGCAATACCAATATATATATACAATGCAATGAAGAGTTTGTATACCTATGTTTCTTTTTATTTTTTTTTATTTACCACACGGTACATCCCAATAATGGGATAACCGGCGAATACTGAATGAGCATTCTCTTTGCACCAACATAAATAGGGTGGAGTCTGTTCACCGGATTATCGAGGAACATCGGCGTCGATTCATTAGCAGTCCAGCAGCGGTTCAATGGATCATTTCTGTACCTGAGCTCTCACGATCTACTCGTAATCACTAACTCTGGTCTCTCCAATGCTATACGATATACACCCGGACAAGTAGGGGTCTATAACCATGTACGCAATGAAGGATTTTATGTGGATGACTAATGTGCCGAATCACTCGCAAGACGAACGAAACCTTAAACGTCGGACGAGTGTTTCAGAAATTTAGTGATAAACACACGTTTTTGAAAACATATACATAGTCTATGTATGTTTGAATTCATCCTGTATATTCGGAACATAAATTGGAATTATTAAAGTTTTATCTGATTACTTTGTGTAACTATGATGTGAACAGATGCGGCCATATTAATATAATTAAGTTATTTGTGAATTTTCAAAAAGTATCGCAATTTAATAAACGTAAAAATGTAGTCATTTTTTGTTGTCACTTTTTAAATTGTTTACAGTAACGGGATCGCACTACTCTGGATTAGTTGGATATAATATGCTTTAGGGGATTGGTGTATTGTGAGTATAGCCAGTTTATATAGCCGTATAAATAACGATCGATGTTTGAAGGTTTTCACAGAAAATTTTACATTTACATTACTTCTTGATTGTGTAGATTGACTTCTCTTCAGAAGACAGCATCAAAAGTAATTTTGAATAAAATCCCTGGAAGTTAAAAGGGTTACTAAAAAGTGGGTGGGCCATTCCAGAACTACCTGGCAGAAACAAGTTTGTTTGGAGAGACGTTGTGTATGGAGTGGCCAGAGGTTTTGGAAACTGTGAATCGTACGATTGGAAATGTTACATGTATATTCGTTGTCGCCTGACCACTTTTTTATTACAAAATTTATTATGTACGTAGAAAAATTTAATAATCTGAATAAAATAATGCGGCTGACCGCTGACATTTACTGTGAAACCCACACTCCCTTTTTCCACAAGTAAATCAGTTTGAGAATTTCCTAAAAATAAAAAGAAGACATCATTCCATACTTATTAGAAAAACAACCCTAAGGGGTTATCCTTTTCGCATTCTTTAGGAAAATGATAAGAGAAAAATGAAACAAATAGATTGACTCCCTTTCCCAATCCAAATTCATCCCAAAGTTTTATTATTAGTTGTTTATTAATCGCCTCAGGCTGCTGACAAACATGATGATCACTTTTTCCACTTTATTTTCTTACGTAAAAGAGTTTTTCAATCCTTCTCCAGGGAGTTCAATTGACAATTCAAGGTTCTATGTAACGAGTATGATACTTGTTACGAATAATACGAAATTACTAAACACAACTAACTATGACTTCTTCTTTAGATAAATTTTCGATCCGTTCAGTCGCGGCTCTAGTCTCATTCCTGTGATGAAGAGGTCTAGCATTCTATCGATCTTTTCGGTGGGCATCCTGGTTGTCGGCGTCATTTAGGGATCTCTTGCATGACAAGCTTAGACCTGAATATTTTTCCAATGATTAATAATACAACACAGTAAGTGTAGCGTTGTAATCTGCAATGTGCTTGGAAAATCGCCTAGTTTTTCCCTCACACATATTCTATGGAATTTCCATAATATTTTTAAGTAAAATTGCATAGGTACCCCTCGCATCCAGGAATCAGTTTTCCACCTGAAAACTCTTGGGATACCTATTTTGAGTAAGATATAATATAATCCTGGGTGGGGCATAGGCTTAATTGAAAATCACATTATTTTTACGGTTGAGATAAAAATGGTTGTATGCAATAGTGGTTGCATCAAACTTTAAATCCAGGCGCAGGCCTGCCGCCGGCGCATGATACAAAAGCTTGTTTATAGTATACCTATTAATTTCAAACCTAAATATTATTTTAATAATAATATTTCGGAAGAAAATCGATAGCTGGTATTTTATTTTGTTTAACCTAATTAGATAGTTATTTTACCTTTATGGTAGTATTGTCGTTTGTTAGCAAACTTTTTGACCCTAGTTCACCCTTCAATAAAGCACTCAAATCCCACAGAATCTCCTTCCTAATTCGATGGCAATTATTGAGTGCGATGTAACTGTCTCGAAAGGTTGTTTTTTCTTCGGATTTATTTTTATTCTTCAAAGGTTTTCAAGGAAGTGTTGAGTATTCGCGTTTTGAGATACATTACCAACTGTGTTTTGATCATCTCAAATACATCGTTATTGGTTATAATTTCACTGGGATTATACCGCCACAGTTTTGCTAGCGTTCTTGACCTTTGTAGAACTAATCTTTAATTCCATTTTTTAGTCTCAATTGCATGTTGAGTTCATGCCAAGTTATCTCAATTTTCTGTATTATTCCGGATTTTGAGTTTGATGTATTCAGAAATTTGATAGCGTATTGATTTTTTAACGATCTGACACTGACACGTAACGACTCAGTATTAAAAAAAAACCTATCGAATGATCGTGGTTTTTCCATAGAATTTTATATTAAGTATATTAATATAAAAAAGGGTAATATAAAAGTCTGTGGTATTTCCAAATCGAAGAAAATTATTATTATCTATATGTTTTTTAATTGTTTCAAGATTCACGAAATGAATTGGTATATTAGGGAGGTATCTCGTATAATATTATGTGTATTATTTGAGTGACTGTAGTGATCTCGTAATTGCCTAGGCGATATATTGTACCAGACACATTTCCAAACAAGACTCTCTTGTATGTTGTACGAGTATGTTGGTTTTAGGATTGTAGTTTATTTTGTGTTTGTAGTAAAGTGTAGGTGGCTTTTGATTTTCTCCCTTTGTTAGTTATTGAATGATTGCTTCGTAAAGTCATTTTGTGTGAACTCCTTTTTGTAGGTAAATAATATTAACAGGAAGAATATCACCGAAGCAAAATACTAAAATACAATAAAAAAGTGAGTTATTTCTTCGATTTGTGTTATATTTTATCAATACCACCACATTATTCCATCGCAATCTTTTATTTATGCGTGCTTCTTGATTAGCTGTTGTTATTCAAGAACCACATATTTCTCCATATATTTCTACTTCTTCTCCAGTTTCAATTCTGCGTATCCGTTTGCAGCAAATTTTTGCATCTCGACAAAAAATTGTATACCTATATCCTTATTAAAATTTAATTAAAATTAATTTACCAATACAATCTACCAGTTCCAACGACGAAAAAACACGTCATTGGAACTAGTAAAGTGTTGACAATCAGTTTAAGTGGTACCTAATAGTAAAAAACTGTGTACCTGATAAGTAGTACAAAAAGTTGGGATAAAGACTGAATTTGCGACTTTTGAACTCTTTGCTGATATTTCATACACAGGTTGGAAGATGAAGGGCATTGATAAAGTTTTCCAAAAATGAAATGAGATTAATAATAATAACAACATGTTCAAGATTCAGATAAGATATGAAAACATCGTCGTGCCATAATCTGCTTAATAATCTCGGTCCCTTGGATGGCCTGTAACTTGGAATATATCCAATCTTCTACCTATGTGCCTACCCTTAATTCAGCTTCTTCTACAGATACCTATATTATACAGGGTTTCTTGAAAAGAACATGCTTTGATAATTGTTCTTTTGCAGAACTTTTGATTTTTTGTTGATTTACTTACATTTCCATTTTACATTTACACTCTTATGGTATGTTTTGTTTATTCTAAATAAACATATTTGTGCGAACTCTTCTGCACAAAGGTTTAAAAACTATTGCCGGAGAGTAAAATATTGTAGTAGAAATAATTTTGAAGACAATACACCGTATAATCTGGATCGTTCAATATCTCAAAGACATGAGTCGGTATCGAAGTATGATTCATGTAAGTCAAAGATGTTTCTTTTTAAAATTTCTATCAAAAGATTTTCTACGTGACCCCCGTTCTTATTTGAAATTCCCAAGTTACTTCCGGTTAGTTTAAGAAACCGGAAATAGCACTAAATGATTCCTTGTATAGGCTTGAGGTTATGATTTTTTCTAACTTCGAAAACCACATAGTTTTCGTGATATGCGTGCTTGAAATCATTCTGTATAAACGAAGTTCAGTAGATACTATAGGATATCTTAGAAAATTCCTCCCCTTGTGTTTGTATAGGATGTGTAGAGTTCACGTGACTTGGTTTCATACGGCTTTATCCGATGCCTTTGGGCTGTATATTATTAAGCAAAATATACAATACACTTACACACTCATCACTTATACAGCCAATTCGGACGAAATGTGATTTAGACCGTAATTTTCTAGGAGATTACGAAAGAAAATCTAATTTTCTTTTATCCTCGCACTTATTATTATGTATAACCCACCGACAGAGTTCGTACGAATGAAATAGATGTTATGCCGGTAGGCAGTTTATTATTAGCTGTATATCTTAATCATTCAGAAATTATGTTCACAGAAACTTGTGTGTTAATTCAAAACTTGAGAGTTTGGTGCATTAAGTTGAAGACTAGGTATTTGTAGTTTGCAAATAAATTGTTATGGAAACATTTACAAGTAGTGTACCCAGGATGACTATAGACATTGAGTTACAGAAATTAAAGCAAATCATTATTTCTCAGTGGACGTGGGTCAAATTTCAATTCAAGAGGAAGAATCCTTTTTACATGGATATTTCGTCTATTTATTCAGGACTCGTTCCTGTGATGTAGAGGTCGAGCTTCCTCTCCATCTTTTCCAGTAGTGGGTACAAAAACCGTGAGCAATTGTGAATTTTATAGTATAATTTTCGTGAAGATTGTGATATCTGGAGTAAGCTGGCAGAGACCGCAGCATTGCGATAAGCTCGCCTTAGTGAACAAATGTTTATATCTATTTATAGCATTTATAGCGCAAACATAATTCTGTATTTTGTTCGCCAAAAGTTTAAGTAAATAAATATATGTAAATACCAAGTTGCGCGAAAATCTTTTAACCAATATGGCTACTGAAGAACTTATATACCTGAGCTTCCACAATCTAAATATCTGATTTTAGTCTTTAGAATGGTATATAATATACATTCATACATGTAAATCTTCATGCCATAAAATTTCCAACATTTTTTCTATCATAAGTCGCCTGCAAATTTAGTTATTTATTATTATAAGAATAGACACTCTGTATCATATATTGTATATTCAGCCTAGAATGATACATCAGAGGAAAAAAGTTTTGTATAAAATAGGAATAACATAAAACTACAACTTTGCATTGTGGTTTTTTCATTTCATAGTTTTAACCCGACCCTTTTTTGATGTTCTAGTCGCGTATTTCGACCAATAAAATATTGTTTCTTCATTGAGTAGCAAGAAGGCATCGATATGAGAAAGCTTCAAAAAAGTTATCGTCAGCATTTTCTTTCTTATTTTTCAAGTACTTATTATAATACTTGCAACTTGAGTTCGTATATCATAGAGTTTACTTTTTGTATTAAAAATGTAAAAACTGTAAATTAAACACTGTTTATTAAAATATTAAAAAAAGTAATAAAACTATTTGTTATAAAATAACACAGTTTTATTTTTAACGTTTGCCTTTCTGAGTTACTTTCTCTTAAAACTTTTACAAATGAAATACTTTTTTGTAAGATTTAATTAGGTACGATTTTTTCTTGAAATGAAGGTCGAAATTCACATCAAGTATGCGAATATTCGCATGATTCATCTAAGAAAATCCAAATTCGCGTTATTCGCGTAAAATCATGACTTCACGAATAAAATCGTTTTGTCACCATTGAGAATTTTTCCAGCCCCTTATATGTTCTTAATTATGTACGTCGTGAAATTTTCTTTTAATCTTAATACAAAAACAGTCAGCGCCATAACAAAGTCATTGAGTTTCAATTACTTGAGTATCAAATATCAAAGAAGCTTTATAATTCAAAAGCGTTCTTGCATTCATTGTGTAAAACCTCATGTGTTTGATATTTGGCATTATTTTCTGTTATTGAAACGTGAGTGGTAGATATCAATTGAAACATACACGATATGCATACATATTATACTTAAAAGAATTTTTGTTCAAAGACATTTGAATTTCTGCCAAAGTAGCTTTTCATTTCCTTATATTAAATAAGATACAAACGAGGCCTAAAGCTCACTGAATACTAAAGGATCCACCAATATTTTCAGTAAACTCCATCTTAAATATTATTTATTTATTTATACAAAGAGCTGTGCACTTACAGCAGGTATTCATACTAGAAATGATTACCTTCGAAAATTATTTGGAATTGTCATTTCATGGATTTCAAACTAAATATTGAGTACATTGTTGGCACAGTTTCTTGGAGCGTGGATATCTAACAATGAGGTTTTGGTTCGAATTTCGATACTGACGAATTATTCTGCACAAGATTTTAACTAACAGCAAAATGTATAAGAAAGTATTTGGGGTTGTGCGGTCATTAATGCTGATTATGAGCCTGCCGGCGCACAAAGAACTGCACTTTTTATCTCCAATATTATTTTCGAGTGCCCCGCAAAAGTCAAGAAATTACAATACGAAAGACCAAATTACATGTCATACAATCTGAATAAATTGTTTTTCATGTCGAGTTTCCTTCCGTTTTATATTTCATTATCTTGATGACCAACATACTATCAGTGTATCGGATATTGTGTACCTGAATATGTATTTGAAAGTCATGTAGGTGATCATATATCTGGTAAACCACAACGGACGATGACTTTTATGAATAGCGTACGATTGGTTCAGACTTTTAATGGTTATCCATGAATAAAACATGATATTTTCACATCCTACTCCCCAATCAAGTGAAATATTCATGAAAACCAAACCAGACACCCTCCATGTTGGTAGGAAGATACGTACACTTCGTTATGTGTTTGCAAGCTCGTGGTATAATACAATTGTTAAGTTGGCAGACTGTCAAAATGTTGCGGTTGATAGTTTGCTTCTGGGACTTGTTTTTACTTTGTACGAAAAAATATCGCCGTGATATTTTGAAAATAAGCTACAATATGAAATACACGCGATTAAATTAAGTTTACTATGGAAAATGTCCGAGCTTTTTTTATTTAAGTAAGTATTTCGTCTTTGGTTTTTTGTTTGAATGTTTGGGCACTGTTTTGTTCGTCATGAAGGTATTTTTTTATAACATAAACGATTACATTTTATTGGTTTATTGGTATTTTTATTGTGGTTAATCCTCATCCAAGGCACTGTTTTGAAAAAAAACTGTTTCTACTAATACCATTTTCGAGTATCCTCGATGTACACAATTTGAGGTAACTGATAGATATAGCATTATTTCGATAAATTCATAACATAATTCAGAACATAATGTACAATTGTGTGAACTCCCTTGAGGAGGAAGCAGGATGGGTGTTCCGACGCTAATTATGTTTTATTGCATTAAAATATCGAAATATCTATTCCCTTTCGCCACGTGGGGGTAGGCAGAGGGAAGGATGCTCTCCATGAGCCATGGTGTCTTCTGTCTCTTATAAATATTTATAAGAGACAGAAGCATATAAATGTATAATAAATGTCTCCACTTGACGTGGTCACTGATCTCTTGTTCCCAACCGAGCTGGCCATTTCTGAATATACCTTATTATTATGAATTCTGTCGCATGCTAATAAATGTACGTAATATCAGAAACTCCGTTGTTGGTTTTACCATACCACCATTTTTTCCGATTTCCCGTAATTACATCATGTAGCCGTGTCTCTTTTTGTTGTTTTTCGTTGTTTGTTCATATACGTGTTAAAAATAATGAATACATATTCAAATAATGATTTTGTTCAATCAAACATTACACGAGTAACCTTTTGAGACAGAAAACAAACAATATTTCATCAAATTCATGTTTCATATCTGAACATTTTATGAAATGTATGAAATATTTTATGTTTAATTGATTTTGTACGCGTCTGTTTCGGTTTTTTGAAGCATGGCCTCTTCAATACGTTTTGAAGCATAAAAATTTGTGATTACATTAGGTATTGTATTTTGCACTTCGCAGCACATCTATTTATTAGTTTACTGCGAAGTCTACTGTATATAGGATTAATTAAGGTTTGTATTAAATAATGTAAGGCAGGATCCTCTTTAAGAAACGGTATAGTCAAACTGTTAATGAAACAAATAGTAAAGTTGAATAAAAATTTCATTTCGGCAGTAATTGTTACCATAATCTTCTTCTTCTTCTGCTTCATCTAGGACTGCATCCTGTCATTGCTCGGAGTCTGCTCCTGGGACGCAGATGTCCAGCTATCTCGCCATCTGGTCTTCCTGGGAGTCTGGTACCTGACGGCAGCTCGTTCGTTGCTACGCTCACCACTATCTCAGAATAAGCTCTCTCCACGTGATCTCTTCAGTAGCGTCTTCTAGATCTACCCCATCGGACAATCTCCTCGACGTCGCAAATCCTTCGTATTTCAGAATTCCTCACTCGGTCTCGGATTCTTACTCCCGCAATGGGTCGGAGAGTCTTCATTTCAGTAGTTCTGAGGAGATTTTTGGTCCTGGTGGTGTCAGCCCTTGTCTTGTCTCGATGCCATGATGTTAAAATAAAATACCATAACGTGAAAATCAAAATTTGAAAATCAATTTTTATTTATTCATAAAGTTATAAGACATTTCAGACGTTATTACCTTTCATTGATTCGTACACATAGGTTGTCACGCTACTAAGACCGTTGCATTTTTTCAAACCAATATTTATAGCATCTCACACGAAAAGTCGAGAGAGGGGCGGCCCCCCTGACATCTAATGGCAGATGATTATTAAACATATCGCCATACTTGTTCTCAAACATTTTCTAAGTAATGAGTAAGTCTACGTACAAAAATGTAATGTAAATGTAAATAATTTTAGTACGCAATATTATTAACAATAGGGTTTTCGTCGTATCTTTTCTATTCAACCGCTCCATTTCGATGATGATAATATCAACGACTTGACAAACTCCAAGTTTCCAATCTTTGTCGCTCATAAACTTTTCCTCCAATCGCGAGTATCTACTTTACAAAACACTTGAAACTTTCGTGAAAAAGATTTAACTTGTTGGATAACAACGCTTCTCTTCATATCTTTGTCACCTGTAGGTACTTTATTTTTGGTTTTTGTTTTATGCTTATTGTATATACTATAAATTCTAATCCATTTCTATTTAAATTTATTTACCAGCTTACCGGCATGCTTCTAATAAACAAAAATATTAATATTTTGCATACCGTCTGTATCTGTGTAATTACCAATACTTTTTTTTATACTCGGAGGCAGGATTCCCTAACACACTTCTCAGTATTATCAACCCAAAAAGACAGCATATTGTCATTCACGATTGATATATTTAAAATCATCACCTTTATACCGGGAAACATCGCCTATCCAGATACCGTAGGGTTACATGATAAAATCTCACGAAAAAAACTCACATGGAAGAAGTCTCACAGGGAAGAAATCTCACATGGAAAAATCGCACAAGAAGAAATCTAACATTTTTTTTATCCAAACTTTGCTATACAATTTGATTGTCATATTTATTATACACCTTGGTTTATCATACAATTTGGTTGTCATATAGTGTCATAATTTGGGAAATTTTGAATCAGTAGCAATATGTCTTTCTTACGGGTCGCAATCCTCCATATTTTGTGGACGAATTATTCACGCCACTTCAAATCTTTTACAATATATCCAATTAGAGTTACAATCATCAGGTCTACTTCATTCATTGGATATCATTAGCCTTCATAAAGGAAAATGATTTGTTTTCACATAGAACGTATTTTTTCTTGATAATGAATAGCTTCTTGTAACATCGGAGTTTCATATTATTATGTAGTAGTCTCAAATAAAAGACAGAGGTAATGACCTGTTATTTTGTTTATTTTTCTTCTTTAGTTTCTCATTATCCTTATCTTTTCTCTACTAATCTATTCACATATACAACTACTTGTATCTTCTAAAGGTTGTCTATTACAATAATCAAGTGGGTCTCAGGACAAAGAACCTATGGAGTAGAGTTTGATTTTACTTACAGAAGTTCCCAACACTTAACGATACTCTCTCGGAATGCTTTCTAAATATTCGACAAATAGACTCACCCTTAAAAGTTCGATTTTACTACAGGAAGTTGTCACGATAACTCTTCACATTATTATACTGACTTATGAGAGTCGATGCCTAAGTAATGTGTTGTGGATCTTTTAATACAGCTTCGTATATCCTTGGATACAAATAAGCAGGCCATGTCGACCTGGGAAATTGTTCCAGTTTGGTGTCACCTGTGAGACCAACGCATCAAATAGACTTCGTGGGTTCGTATTACATATGTTCCAGAGATGGACGAGGTGATCGACTTTGTGCTTTGTGCTCTTACCAAGAAATTTAGAGGCTGGCAGATGAGTGGTGAGATAGAATGTTTGTGGCAGACCATTCTTAGGATTGTATGACCTTGCTAGTATATAGGGAGGGACAGGGAAAAAAGAAGAAGAAGTTGTTTAAAATATTTTACTTTACTTCGGAGAATTCAATTTTATTGGCGGTTAAGAGGAAGAGAATCGGTTCGATATAATTTAGAAACCATGTTTGGGTTAAGTAAGTGCTCAATCCATTTGTGGCGACGGAGCACATATTATCTCTACTAAATATTAAGCGCTAAGGTCACACGATTTAAAGGACATTGAATAGGAGAAACATTCACGCACACCCCTTAATGGACACATGCTCTTAAATAGGGTTGTAAAGGTCGCATATTTGTTACCCTTTCCTGGCAATTAACTTACTTCTTTTTTGTTAGACATGGTTTATTGGTAGATTTATTTGGTTTGTTTGGAAGTTGTATTGCTTTCTCTATCTGAGTTTCTTTTCACGTATTTTTTCACTTCATTGTTTCCTCTTATCGCGATCAACATAAAATACTAATACACATCTTTATATAACCAAGGTCCTATTCCGTATCTTTTCTGACTAAAATAAGGACGTTCTAAATTATTTCTTTCGATACAGAATTGGACCTCCAGTCTCATAGCTTTGTTTCTTCTGTATTATTCTGTATTATTACTGTATTATTACTTTTTCAAACTGTATTATTACCCGTATTATTTTGCATACGAATTGTATGATCTCTATTATCGAATCATATGGTTCTTTCTGTTGTATTAAAAATATGTTTGGAATGTTTATCGTTACAATATTTTGTTTGATATTAATCAAGAGAATCGTTCATTTTGTGCCATGCCAATATTTTCCAAACACCAAAAAAGACATCTGTGAAGGATTTTGAATGAAATTTGTTGGAAAACTACTTGTAAACTCAGCAAACAAACAACCGTTTCATGTTCTCAGTTTCGTTAAGGTTTGTAGAATACGATCATACTAGTCATAAGTATTTACGATGTCCTTTAATAATATTGTGTGATGGAGTTCTGTTCACATAAAACCCTTTGGATCGCAGGACATTATGTTTCGGGATTGGATCATTTGTGTTTCACACCCTGTGTATAATAATATAATAGAAGATGTAAGTACATATAACATTATTACACCCTTTCTTTGTGTTCTGTATCTTATGCTATGTGTATGTATCATTGTAGACATGGGCGTCGCCAGGGGGGCAGGGGGGCAGCTGGCCCCCTAGAGATTGAAATAGGTATATATTTTTTCATACTAAATGATAAAACCTCACAAAAAATCACAATACATCCACATGCTTTCCCATTATATCATAAATTTTCTCAAATTAGTATGAGAGTTCATCAATAGACGTGCGGGTATTATATAAATACTTATGACAATGTTGTGTGTAGTTTCTGTGTAGCACTGCAACTACTGCAACTGCATTCTGTCTGTATTGAAATTCATGCTTCTGCTGTCAAATGTGCAAGCTTGTTTATTTTCTGTTAATATGTTTTTGTAATGGTATAACCATGTATAGATAAATAAATAAATAATAAATAAATTTTAAAAAATGTCTGCGGCGCTATTTTTCATTATTTTTTTATAATAAACATCTCTCGTACATATTATTCCGCAAAGTATTTTATACATTTTCAAATAAACAAACCACATCACGACCTTCTTCACTATATCTCACAAAAAACCGCGCTATTCACGCATCTTTTATGCTACATCATTTTTCAAAAAAATTCGTGCCTCTCCCTAGCTCCGAGGCTGGCGCCGCCCATGATTGTAGATATACCCTTTTAGTACAAACCTGTCACATTTTTTAGGGATGGTTATATTTTAGAATTAACCTCGCGAAACCAGAGAAAAAAATAAGAATACAAAGAAAGGAGAATTGTTTTACTAAGTATGATTGTGTTCATCTGCAATGTAGTTATCGTTTTAACAATTGTGTAGTCTCTCAACTAACGAACAGTCTTCAACAGATGGCAGTAGATAAAGAAATGGTTGGCCTTATAATTTGGTTTCTTCGCGGTCAGCCCGAGACGGCCTGTGGATTAGTGGGCAGAATCCTTGCTTCACAGCCGTGGGGTGTAGGTTCGAATCCCACCCAAAGTGCGGATTTTTCAGAGTATAGTATACTCTGACAAAATTAGAAAAATACTGCACACACAGGTGTTACAGGCTGAATGGTGAACGTTTTTCGAAAGTTTAGTGATCACGTAAACCAACCGATAGCTGGTCGTATGTCCAGTATGCCCATCTTAGACTGTTAGTTAGTTGAGAGACTACACAACTGTTAAAAATGAAGAATATGATATCTACATATTTTAGTGTTAGGCAATACTTTATATGTCAGAAGGTTGAATAATAAAATGTGTGTTGTTGGGACCAAGGTTTATTGAGGACTGACTTTAAAATGATGATCAGAAGAATATATACAAATGTCTTAGGATCTAGTGTACCTATGTAAATAGTTATACCTAGCTAGGGGGTGTTCATACTCCCTACAATCCTCTCAATAATGTGAATAAAGAAAGCATCTGCCATATTGAGGTGTCTTGAGAGTATTGTATGGAAAAATGAACACATGCGTATCGACAGTATACTCGTACATGGTCAAAATACTCAGAATGTACAAGAAATACTGTGGAGGTACGGGCTCATACAGTCCAAGATTCCTCGCAACAGTCCGTTCTACGAACAGTGTTCAGACTAACTGAGCGAAACTCTGATTTTTATTTACATCGCCATAATTTTCGATGTCCTTTGACGTGCTATCTTAAGCATCCTTATAGTGTAGAGTAAGTGCTAACCAAACAACGAAGAGCAAGATATGCTGCGCAACCTAATTTACCCACTCATAATGAAAGACCACTTGATGTTCAAAGGAGGCCCGAACACCCTGAATGCCTTGGAGTGTTCATCGTCTTTATTCTCGCAATGACGATAATAATAATATTTCAACACGATTCTCATTTTCTGACACTTTTAGCTCAGTTTTCCCCTTATTTACGAAAGATTTTCCACGTAAAACAGTTAGATGAAGTGTTCTGTTTTGAGTAGGTACAAGTCAAGACATTCAGTATATCTTAACTAAATAGCTCACCACGAGATACGGTGGTAATTTTTGGGGCAATTCGATCACCGGTTTTCAAGTTCTACAAATCTAAGCTCTGCTTAGATCACATTTATCATTGTTTTGTTTCGAATTAGATAAAGGCTGTCGAATCAGATAAAAACCGTTCTTGATCCGCGATCTTTTATTAAAATGTGTCACTAATTACCATATAAGACCAATCATGATTTTACGATAAGTGATCTTTCGTTTTAATCGAAGTGACGAAGAAGACATCGAATTTCATATATAATCTTCAAAATGCAGACTGAAAAATTCTTGCGAGAATTTGGATTAATTGTATAAATTCCCAGTTTTTTTCTCATTTCAATCTTTGACCATTTAATATTTTTGATTCATTTGTGGTAGGTAGTTTGTTTCACAATGGCGCTAAATGAATCATCATTAAAGGAGGAACGACTGTAGGGAGTGCTTTTGATTTAATCAAACTACTGCCATGTTTGTCAAATCAGCAATTGTGTTATTTATTTTTTCGGTTTGCAAATCTTTTTGTCACGTTTGTTTTTTTGTGATTTTCGCACTTTGTTTTTGATTCACATCAGCTTTGTTATTTGAAATGCCATTTTAACTGTTCATGATTTGGCCATTTATAATTTGAATAGATATTTTATTGTTCATACTTTGGCCATTTATAATTTGAATTGACAATTTATTGTTCATACTTTGGCCATTTAGAATTTGAATCGACATTTGATTGTTCATACTTTGGCTATTTAGAATTTGAATCGACATTTGATTGTTCATACTTTGGCTATTTAGAATTTGATTTGACATTTTACTGTTCATACTTTGGTCGTTTTTAATGTTTTTTGTCAAAATCGGTATTTTTTTATTTTTGGCGATTGAGTAATATCGCTTTGTATGATAGTTTTGTGCCCAAGACACCACTAACCTATTTTTTTTTAATGAATCTGGGTTTATCGAAATAAACCCAAATACATCTTTGCACACTTCACAGAAAGCTTAAAAGCTTGTGTTGTGAAGTGGAGTAGGTCGGAGATTGAACCCGCGCCCACTGGATTGACAGTCGAGCGCGTTACCAACCAGGCTACCGACCACCTCTAAATTTCCCTGAATACCCCACATGGATTGATAAGAATGTTCTCTCATGAAACTATCATAGGACACCTTCATTACCATACGTAATTCATCAAATTTCTCCACAGGACGCGACCTGATATTAAAATAAGACGTTCACATGAGATCACGATATTACCTATATCATAATATTAGTGAAGTCAAAAACGTATTCGATACTTTCTAGTATCCGATTTAGAATAGGTTCAGTGTATTCGTTACTTGTTCTTTCGTACGTCGGAGGCAACTCTACAAGAGATCTTTAAGGAGAGGTCGATGTTTAAGGGACCTATCTCGAAAACATTTCCCATGTCTTGAACTTAAATACGCACTTTGTTAGAAATACTTTTTTTTTACATTTTTTGAGGAAAATTTCGCTTATTTTTATTCAAATAAGTTTTGTTAGTTAGATAGTTAGCGGCAGATTGTAATGGAAACAGTCAATATTTTTTTCTATGCGACCTTCGCGAAGGGAGTTATTTTCTTCGAATGTTTAGCATTATTCTTCAGGAATCACAAAGATTAGTGAAAGTGTTGCACTAGGGGAAATTTAGTTTTACTTCTTTTTTTACAAAGCATATCTAGTAAAATTTTCGAGAAATTTGTTCTGAAAAATACCCTTTTATGCGACAACCACTGCCTTAAGATTCTGCCTTAAGAGCATTCAAGGCAAAGTAAACTGATTTTTGGAAGGTTTTTTTTTGTGAGTGTACTCGTAACAAATACAAAGCAACGATTCACTTGCGAGTGTACTCCTAACGAATACAAAGTAGCTAACGATTCGTGTTGAGTACTAACAGATACTAAGTAGCGAGTATTTGTAAAATTGCATACACGTCTAATATTTGACATCACTACATATTACACATGTCACCTAAGACACGGCACGTCATCTCTCTCCCCAGCTCCCCCTCGGCTTACCCAAACACCGTAGTAGGTGCCTCCACCTACATCCTCACCACACATCCAGCTGTCAGCCAATCAACCTGACGTCGCTGCTTCTGATATCCGTCCCTTTGACATAAACCTCGGATTTATTCGCAGCACGAGAGATCAATATGTAATATTATGTACATACGTCTAGTACTATCCGATAATCATATTTAGAAAACTAGGGTTATATTCCAAAATGTACAAGAGCCAAATTTGATAATCTGGTATACCTTGAAAAACAAGAACCAATCATTTGTCATTTCGTGATCAAATGCTGTAGAAATCAGATCGTTGGAGAGGTTTTGTGAGTGAATATACCTAGAATCTTCATAGATACGTCGTATAGAGAAAGCGATGAGTAGGGCATATTTTGTTCGACAGCTTTAGGAAAGACTTGGATCGCTCAAATAGTACACATTGCACAAAACAACTTTGAGTAGATGGGCCTAATGATTTCTCTTGAGAAATTTTAAGGAGCGAACTAAAAGTGTAGTTGGTCAACGAATGTGAGTAAATTAAAATTGTTGAAAGAATGGAAGATCATAGATGATTGGGATTGCGGCAGCTTTGCGATTAGCTCGCCTTAGTAAACAAAAGTCAAGTAGTTACATGTAATGTTAACATGTTTTCGATTTTTTTCTATTAAAGTGTAAATAAATAATAGGCATAACTGTAAGTAAGTAAGCAAAATAAAGAAGCGCAGAAGTGCGAGACTTACCTGGACCCACCTGTTTTGTTCTGTCAGGAATAGATATAGACTATGATAGTTCCTAGTTGATGTTTTGCATCTGCGGTTTTGTAATTTGAACCCCAAACTGTTTGATAATTTTATTATTATGTATAGTTTGGTCGGCATTTAATATTCCAGACCTGTAACTTGATTTAAGCTGAGGGTTGAACCATACATTATAAATACACAGTGTTCGTACATTATTATTTACAGCAAAATAATATGTAAATCCAAAACCAACAAGGGATAGGGAATTTCAAGATCTATAATATAAGATTTCCTAATCTTCTACTGATTCCTGAAACTTGCCTATTGATTTAAGGTGCGAAACTTGTTATAAAACTGAAATATTTATTAGAAAATCACTGAACTTAACGACTGATAATTTCAGTTAGCCGTAAAACTAGCACTGATTCATATCTATTTACTTATTACTTTATTATGGTGTGATGAAGTGCCAACATATCCCCTTACTTTACACTCCGTCAGTACTGAATTTGCCTTTTATTTGCCTTTTCTTTTAACACATAATTTGCACAAACAATAATTTTCACCGGAATTGCCTAACTAGGTACAACTTGTATTGGAGTCAATCTATATAATTATTGTTTTTTGATTACTGCACTGTGTGACATTGAAGAGTCCAAATGTCCTGTCGTCCTATGAACTTAGGACGATAGACCAACAGGTCAATAACCCAATTCCACCCTTTTCGGCTTTTTACCCAATATTTTCGCCTGTTTTATATTCCTGTAAAAACTTGTAATACGTAATATTAATTAATGTACTTTTTGTTTTTGTTTCAGGTAAGTTTCAGCAGTGATTGTTTTACAGTTTATCGATAAAATAATCATGAAGTTAGATCACAAGTCAAGCTCTACATAATTACGCCTACATTTTGGTAAGTTTTTTTGTTACGATACTAGTGCTGGATTTCACCAACTTCTCAGGTGAGGAATAGCAGAGATAAGAGCCCCTAATCATTATTTTTCATGCGAAGTGTATGCTAGGTGGCTCTTATCTCCGCTATTTTACACCCAGAAAGTTGGTGAAATCCAGCATAGGAGTACTTACGAGTATAATATTGTCATTTGTCACGTATGACTGAAAGAATATGAGTGAAAGAAGAGGTGAGGAAGTGCAGCCGCCCGAAACTGACGTGGAATCGAGGACGGGCGCGTTTTGAATAAAAGGAATGGGAGAGAGTATATATGACAAACTGCACAATGTGTCTGACGTTCTGTCCTCTCTGCCCGTCCAGCAAGAGATAGGTAGATAAAGCGTAATAATGGTAATTTATTTTACGGCTTATTACACCTTTAAGAATTTCATGGAGGCATTTTAAAATCGCGGCCTAATTTGACTTTTTTATCAGAAAAATATATTATGTACCTATTTCAAAAGTTCCCAAAGTGAAGAATGTTCCTATTATCATGATTATAAGAGATAAGTAGGTGATTTTAAAATTTGTGAAATATTTCGGAACAAATTTTCAATTAGTCTGAGAGTTTTCGGAATATTATCCATTATGGAAAAATGCGAGAAAAAGTTTTTTTTTCCTCCTACAATTTTCATTTCGTATTCTGTACAATGCTTATTAATGGATTCAAAACTTTATTTCTGTACTTTTTTCATGATTTCTAGCTTTTTTTTTATTCAGACGATGGATTGAAACTCTACGTACCTACTTAATATTTTTTTCATACGAAAGTTTTATACAATGAAAACTTTTTTTTTCTCAAAGTTATGAATATTTTTCTTTTAAGATTAAATTGAAATGAACAAGTAAAAGAAAATTGTTATGTTACCTTTAGTTTTAAGAGTTTCTTAATTGAAATTTATTTTTTCATTGTTTATTTTTATATATACTAGTTAAGTGTTGTATGGTGCGCTCAGACCAATTTTATTGTTAGTACTAGTTAGCAGTGTCTCTACGAGAAGCAAAAATGTCGACCTGTTACGTATGCTAGTGAGACTTGGACATGGCTGAAGAAGACCGTTTCAGGGTTGTTGCGTGAAGTGAGGTTGTTGAGAAGAATGTGTGGGAAAACATAGAGAGATTGAATGACTGTAAGACGGATGTTATGAGTAGAATGAAACTGAATAAACTTAGATGGATTGGGCATTTTGAGAGAATTAATAAAGACAGGATGACATAAAGATATATATGGGTGAACAAAAAGGTGTGCGGAAGCTTTGCCTGAGTGTTTAAAGAAGGACGCGTTTTGAGTAAAAGAAATCGTGATAAATTTCATAAATGTGACTGATGCAGGAAGTGTGTGTAAAGATAGGGTGATCCAGCGTTCTGCCGTCTCTTCTCACCCCGTAAGAAATGCGTCATGAGTGGATAGAATAGATATTTTTATAGATATAATTTTAGATGAAGTGATTGACGTGATTATTTATAGTGTGGTCACCCTCATTCGTCCCAATAAATAAACGAAATGTTAACCCTTGAACGGCGTCTGTTGTTGTTGAAACTGTCTCACTGGTTTACTTCAGTTCAGTGATACATTAATTCAGGTTGAATTGAGAAAACTCAATACAGAATCCATTAGAATGCACACTTAATTAAGTTATTCACTTACTTACGTTATGTCTGTTATCGTATTTTTCCGTACTCAGCTCTTACTGATGTGCGCCAGATCGAATTCCGCCGGTCTATAAAACACAGACGTGACCATTTAAGTGTTTAAAGTTGAGACTTTGGCGTTAGAATAAACTCCATCGTAGACCTCTTATGAAGAGTTACGTTAAACTGACGAAACGATCTTCTTGCTTCCATCACGTTCATGCAATTCGTCATACACGCATATCCATTCCTTGTACTCATTGCTCCATCCATGTCATCTGGACAGCCACGTTTTTGACACCCTCTCTTTCAGCCAGATAAACTCTTTCTCATTCTATCGTCACTCATTCTTTTAATAATATATCTCAACCGTCTCGATTTGTTTTATTCATTTACACTTTTGGTGAACAAAATACAGGGGTACGTTCTTCTTCTTCTTCTTCTTCCTCAGCCTTCCTCCCTCCACTGCTGGACGTAGGCCTCTTCCATTTTCTTCCACTCATCTCTGTTTCTCCCCCTCCGCATCCAGGTTCCTCCGGCTTGTTGGACTAGGTCATCAGACCACCTTTTGGGAGGTCTTCCGACGCTTCTCCTTTTGTTCCAGGGCCTCCATTGTAGGATTCTGGGTGCCCACCTAGTATCCTCTTGTCGAGCCATATGCCCAGCCCACTGCCATTTTAATTTTGCAATGCGGTCCATAATATCGGTAACTTTAGTTCGGCGTACGTTAACTTTACAAAATTTAAACTATAATATTTGTTCACTGGAGCGAACTTATCGCAATGCTGCGATCTCTGCCAGCCCTAACCCCAAATTTGCTCACATTCATTCTTGCCACGGCACAACTTTTAGTGTCAAAGAAAACCACTTATTCCTAAAAATTTAGAACCAAATTAGATACTATTTAGTATTTTAGGTGACTTATCGCAAATCAGATGAGCGTAAATTATGACAATAATATAACTTCCTTCCTTCTGTTTCCTTTAATTCTCCTATCTCTGTTCACTCTTCTTTCATCTCTGCTCCGTTTTCTACCCCATTTCCTCCAGATAAAGAGAGCAGTTCCACTCGCAATAATAAATATAGCGAATTTACGACATGTTTTGTAGTATTTCTCCACTGTATTTGATGCATTAGTGATGATTGTCTAAACCTGTTCAGTAGAAAAATAATACACTCTTTACTGGCATGTTCATAGAAGTTGGCTAAATATTCGTCAGTTCTCCAAATCGACTCGAATGATGATTTCATAGTTTTTTTACGTGGAGGCATTACTTCTAGGTCTTTCACAATGGACATTTCTCAATCAAAAATTCCTTGTTAAATTTTCAACTTGGGGCTTAGATGGAAATGGCAACTAGGTAAACGGTATTAAACAGCATTCAACAGCATCTGTTGTTCAGCATTTATACACGCTTTTTTATTAAAAGTAAAAATGGAAGGCTGCGCTAGAGTACCGGTTTGTCAGGTTGGAAGTCTAGGTTCGATTCTCGGCCGCGGCAGATGGATGGACTGGAGTTGGTGAATGTTACTTGAGTGTAAAGTGGTCACATTAAGCCAGCCGACGATCAGTCATAAGCCTGATGGAAGGTACATCTTTTGCTGTGTATCTTTTGAGATAACCACTTGTTATAATATAACTTTAATGTTATTCCTATTTACATTAACAGATACAAGGATAGAGCTACGTATGAAGTTAGATGTAATAATGTAGAAATTCCACCAGTTGAATTCAATTTATAAAATGTTATTTGACAATTTCCTGAAAAGTTAACATGTGCAATTACATTTCCATCACATTCCCTTAGTATATCAACCCCATTTCTAACTCCCTTATTTAGGGGTTGATCGTATCTTTCTACCTACATACGCGGATTTTATCTACATGTCTGGTTGTATTCAACTTGTAGAGTAGATAATAACATAAAGTTAGATCGTAGAGATAGGATACACCAGAGAGTCACAGATCTCATTTTTGCGACCTGCGCACAAGCTAACATTTCCCACGGAGAGTTAGGCAAATAACTCATTTAGTAAGTGAATTTAGACGATCGGTTTTCAATTTTGTAGTTTTTTTTTCTCTTCCATACAAGAACGGTTCAATCTTGTTATTTTATGGTCGAATCTAACGCTATAAAATAAAAAAAATAAGTTCCTACAGATTTTACGGGTAAACTTTAGTCGGTTCATAAAAAGTTTGTGTAATAGCATTAATAGAGGAATTAATAGGTAATAAATAATACTTTTATTTTAATTAATACTTACATCCAGAAATGTCGACAATTCAAACTACACGCAGATGTTACTACTATGAGGTGTTTTTTTGCCCAACTCCACGTGGCCGCTACATAGTAAGACGTTGGCTTACAAAATGTCATATTGCGCACGTTGCCAACCCCTCTACATTCCTTATCCTATATCCTACCTCTATGAGCTAGATAGTACTACGCGCAGTATGTACCTACGTAGTATGCCAGCTAAAGAAAGCGTGTTTACCTCAATGTAAATACAAGGCAAATAACTTTCGTCAGGGGAATTCAAATATTTTTAGATTGGCTATTGTAAGAAAAGGTAAAATCTGGTACACTGTTTACTGGTTCTGGATTTTTTATTACATGCTTTTAATTTAATGGATCATCGTTTTTGGTACAATCGCACTTCATTTTCGGATGTATTTTAAAGGCAAATTGGAATATGGCTGAGCAGAAAAAAGCGCGTAACCATGTATGACCTTTTCCCAAGGTCTGATTCATTTGTCTTGTAGTCCTGATGAAGTTTTTGAGGTATCTTCTTCTTTGCCTTCGTTTCATTACTCTCGTCTTCTTTGTCCTCGCCTTTGTCCCGATTATTTGGGCTCATTTCTCCTAGTCTCTATCATTTAAGTCCTCCACATCCTCCGAACGAAGCCATAGTTCTTTTATATCTGTGGTCTTCTAGGTCCTACTTCTATATCCATGGTCGTTCGGTCCTTTTTATTATAGTATTAACCTTTGGCAGTCTTTATAAGCATCTTAAACTATTTTTGGCCACATTTTCGCCAATAATCCTCGCAGCCGGAATACCTCTGTAGCATAATCTGAATTCTGGTAAATTATCTCACACATGTCTTAAAAACATCAAAATCAGAAGTCAGTAGTTTCTTGACTAGGCGAACGTCTTTGTGACAACTGAACAAATCATAATATGATTCCTCTGTAAGCGCTCGCTCTAACCTTGTAGCCTTTGTTGTTTTCTAAACTTCCTGGAAATGAGCAAAAAGTGTTTGAGAGTCAGGATGTTTAATATTTATTCTCCTTCAATCTTTTAATTACACTTTGAGTGTTGTGTTAAGCTTACTTAATTTTCCAGCACTTCCTGGTCGAGCGTTTGACACACCTGTATGGTGGGCGCCTTCCCAAAGCGGGTGAAGCAATCTCATTACCTCTCACCACTTCTGCTCGCCTATCACTCCGATAAATCAAATTTCACACCTGACTACACATACATACAACCCATATTACCAACCTGTTCATCTTCACACAATAAAAGGAGTTGAATTACCCAATACTAATAAATAGGTGAAAAACTTCTTATTAGGGTTATTTATTTATTTATTTCATAAGTACAACACAGACACTGAATACACATAGAAATATAATGGACATGGAGTATTTAAGTATATAGTTCAAACAGCGACCTAATTAGTTTGTACAAGTTTAGTCAATATTATATCGTCAATAAGTAAGAAATAAAAAGCTAATCTACGATTAAATATAAAATTAAATAAGAAAGTCAAAAGGAGAGAACAAAAAAAAACAACAATCTAACCTACATTTTATTATGATTTAAAAACCTATCTTTACGACTGCTATTCTAGGTCTACTCTTATCTCACAGGTAATTTTCTTCTTCTTTTCGTCTTAATTCTTAGTTCCTCTTTTCATCTTAGTCCCTCCTTTCCTTCCTAAAAAATAGTTTCTTTAGTAAGGTGATTGCAACTTTGTGATTAGCTTGCTCTAGTGAACAAATATTATGACTTATATTTGTAATGCTTACGTATCTCTGTACCTTGTACACCAAAAATGTAAATAAATCAATAAATACAGCAACTTAACTTGTCTCTGTTCGGCGATCTTATATTATAATAAGTAGCACAATAAGTATATTTGTAGCACAATAAGTATATTGTTTTATATATCTTTAAAAGGCTTTAAAGCCGTTGATTGAATAAATAAATAAATAAATAAATCTTTTATAAACTAACTCAAATACTCATTTATTGTTTGTTTTATAAAATTGGTTTGCGTGGGATTTGTAATATTTGTTTTCTAGCGAGTAAAGTTAATTATATTAGAAACCGGAAATCCACAAGAAAAATATAACTCTGGTTAAAAATTCGATCAATATATTATTTTTTATGGAAACTCAAAGTATATAAATTGAGTATCTATTGGATAGCTATTTCTTATATGAGAATAATGTAGCTATATAATATTTTATAAGGCACTTTCCGCGAAAACGATATCAGCATCGTACTCCCAACAGTTTTGTATATACCTTACTTATTTTTTTATCTCCTGAAAGTAAATTCGGTTTACCTCCTGTGGATATTATTATCACGCTAGATTATTAACCCGGGGTTGCTCGGGTGAAATACGAGTATAACACACTACCAAATATATTTTTCCCACTAAAGAAAACTGATAATTTGAGTCCAAATATATTTGCTGTATCACCAACAGGAGTTTGAATTGAATCTAATATTATGAGGAAATTCAACACATAGAAATTATTTAAACAAGGCACACACACAATCTCTTCCCCGACCATATTAAATATATCCACATCACAATATAGTCATTCATTTAATGAACAAACCTTTGAATTTATTCATGTACTTAGTAGTTAGGTATATTCCTAAGCTAAAAGCTAGGATTCTACTCTTAAAACTGTGTCCTGTTTACATACATACGAGTATATCTCTATAGAGATAAAACGGTACTATTGTACAATTGGGGCCCCAACCATAAATATACCAAAAAGTGACATATGAAGTATGGAAAAAGCAAATAATTCGCCAGCAATATTGTTGAGTTAGGTTTGTTAGGTTGTTTTTTTTTTGTTTTTTTGCGAGAAAAAAAAAACAACATAACAAACCTAACTCAACAATATTGATATTTTTTCTATAGTTGGGGCCCCAATTGTACAATAGTACCTTTATTTACTTATTAAGGCTCCCGACCCAACTATGACGTGACGGTCATTTCCCACGGTATTCCCTAGATAGAGGTTCAATGTATCTACTCTATTTTTTCCAAACCACAATTAGTGACGGTTGTCGAGATCTAAGGTCTCCCGTTTTTAGAAATTTTTGAAATGTCAATATGCGTACCCCTGTAAAAAATTGTATACCTTTTATACCTAACTGTTTACAACTATTATTGTACCCACATTATTTGCAAATAAATGAATAAATAAATAAATCTAAACCATGTTGATATTTTTTTAGAAATATTTTAGGCTAAATGATTTGTTTAGTTTTATGGAGGAATCTTCAAAATAATGAAGTGGTGTTTTGACTTTTATAACGAAGTTTTCAAAGTTCACGATAATGGAATATCAAAGAAACGGAATCTCGGGGGTAACTTTACAAAATATTAAATGCGAGCAGTGACCTCAACATAACGTTAAAGCTTAATTTCCTTTACCTAATATCTACATATTTTAATATAATATAGGTTCAGTACTCCTATCTAGTGGCAAAATATTACATCCCTAAGTGGTTCCGAGAATATAACGCGTTTTTTCTTTTTTTAATTTTGTGTTATTTTCATTTCTTTATGATCATAATATACATGCGTCTCGTACCAGTGATATCTCGACGCTCCTTCGATCCTATTGGTTAACATATGACCAATCACAACGCCTTAGATTTCGAGTGAAGTTTAGACGTACGCAACCTAGAAGACTTACTTTCAAGCCCTGATTGGTTCTGGTGTCCTTTAGGTGCCCGCTTAAATTAGACAGATCTGTTTTTAGAGAAGCACCAAAGTGCTAAAAAAAACATCCTCGTTGTAATAACAACAGTGAAAACGCAAACATGCAGTTCACAAGCAGTGGATTTCCAAAAAAAATATCCCATGAAATCTGAGGCGTTGTGATTGGTCAGATGTTAACCAATAGGATCGAAGGAGCTTCAAGATATCACTGGTGTGAGACACAAGTCATAATATGACTCAACAGCCCTCCTGGAATTAGTAAACCTTCTCTATATATTTTTGTGAAAGAACTTTGCATAGGTTGTAATAAGACAGTGCCACTAAGACTCAAGGGGCTTAGGTATACCTCATGAAGGCGCGCCGTGCAAATAGTTCAGTTGGATGTGTGGTGCCACCAAGATTTCATATAATCCGCAACTTCTATCTTCGTGAGAGTCTATGTAGGTGAACGCGACATCTCTGACCAAATTCAGGAATGCAGGCTACGACGGTATGTATGTTAGTAGAAGACCACCAAACTATGTTGGCAACAGGGAACAGGCCTCAATGCTCCTGGTACCGAGAAAGACCAAAGGACATGAGGAAGATCTATGTCGCATCGAAGCATAGTGACAGCTAAGAATTAGGAAATTGGACTTCACGAATTTGTGGGAATAATAATGCCAAGGGGAATAATAGACTTGAAGATATTTTTTTGAAAAAAGCCAACTTTTTGACCTCCATACAAAATTGCCATTCCCACTTACCCATTAACCACACCACATTCGCAAAATTGCCCATATTTTAGAGACCACCTGATTTTCTATTTTAATACATTTTATTTATCCCTGTTATTACTATAATGTTTACTTTCTAATGATTGTATGTTCATGTCGCTAATGTAGGTAGCAGAGCAGATATTATTAATGATACGGCAAGCCGGGTGCAATTACTAGTAATGTTTGTATTATATTTCACTTCTGCATAATGCGATACAATATTCTATACTACAGTCGTACTTCTATAAACAAGCATTCGATAAACGAATTTTCAATGTCAATCTTTTACTTTCATCCAAAACTTACTTTCGAAATTTAGTAAATTAGTACAGTAGTGTACTACTACATATGTTTTGCCTTTTTGCACAAAAATAGTTATTTGCTGATTTGTAAAACATAAAATTTTCTGAAAATATACCGTATAAAATTGCTTTAAAGCAAATAGCAGCGGAGTTGTCAAGATCTAAAAACTAGCCAAATTGTAACATTTTCTTCAATTTTGAGCTCCTTGCCATTTTACATCACGAAAACATCGTTACAGTTCACATTAGCTTGAAAGTTTTCATAAAAAATCTTACAGAGAATTTAATTTGCTACAATATTCTTACTGTGATGTCGATAGATTAAGGGCATGGCACCAGGAATGACGTCACAGTCTTTTCCCACGGCATTAAGGTTCAAAATTGCGTGACAATCGCATGATAAAATGGTAAAAATAGCGTTTTTTCCCATTTTTTGGGGTTAATTTTGCGTCTATCAAAAAACTTTTACGGTTATTCCCTAGATTTTAATGCATATTATCAGTACAAGAAAAAAAATTTACTCCGCGACTTTCGGGAAACGAGTTTCCGTCTTTCGGAAAAAATGTCAGAGGTGTTTTTAAATATTTATTTTGCGAAATCTATACAAGATATAAAAAATCTATTACGATTATTCCCTAGATAAAGGTTCAATGCATCTACCCTATTTTGTTCAAAAGCATATTTAGTAACGGTTGTCGAGATAGAAGGTCTCCCGTTTTTAGAAATCTTTGAAATGTCAGTATGCACACTCTTAAGGGATCGAGATAGAGTTTATAGATTTTACATATTATTTTTTAATTTCATAAAACGTTCGAAAATACGAGTATGAATTGTGGGCTGAATTTAATTTATGCTTAATTTTATTAATTGTCCGTACAATTTATGAGACATTTACCTTGTTGGAATCATTTTTTTTTTCAATTTACTGGACTATAATGAATGCGTGAAAAATAAATACAGTTGGTTACTGAAGCCAGCTTTAGAAAAGCGAGAGCTCAGTGTACTTATAAAATAAATTATGATATCTCGTAGATTAAAGGATAATGCTGGATTGCGTGTTGAACTGATAGAAACATTAACCTGTTTCACGCGCGAAGCTACATACCTGTACCTACATTCCTGTCTACGCACACAAAATTACTATGTAGTAGATTGATTATAATATTAGTAAACCTAATGCTGTGTACATACTCATTTATATACGTACTAAGTTAGAATCAATTTTATGGTAGTCGTTACTTAAATTTTATGCCTGTGCAACGACTCCTCCGTAATGCACATGGATTAATGGATTATTACTTTGTACTTAATTAGTAACAGCACATTTTATGGTATAATAAACTGGCGTCCATATGCTCATAACGTTCGCCAGTCAATGCAAGAGTTTTTGTACCTTTAGTTAGATATTGTTTAGGGGCTCGTATATAAGCGCATCTGTACTTACTGCTTATTAATGTTTCTCGATGATTCCTTTACAGATGCAGTATGAATGATCATTGAAAGGGCTAATGTGATATTTAGGTACACTTAAACGTGTTGTTGTCATCATCAGTCTGCCAGTCCATCGCGGATATCCATGACTCCCTGTCTTCTACCACTTCTTGTCACTTGTATCATGGACCATATTGACTGTAACGGCCATTTTTTGCCCTTATGAAACATCCTTTGCAAATACGTTTTAGTGAGGCTTTATAGGCCACATCTGTCACTTTTGTCCTCTGTCTAATCCATTCATTACGTTTTGTATCTCGAACTTCTTCGTTCTTCTCTCCATTGCTCGTTGGGTTAAACTGATTTTTGTAATGAGATCGAATCTCTAAAAAAACAGTAGTTGGTATTTCATTGATGATACCATTTTGAAAGTAGTGACTTTGTAAATATATTTCCATCGACTCGATTTTTACATACCACTAACAACAATATTATGGTTCTTGTGATGATCGCTTCACTTTACAAGTTCGTTCATCCACACAGACGGCACTTAAGGGAACAATACTGGTGTCTGTCTGCGACTCTATTTCTTGCCGTGTATGCCAGCTTAACAATCCTAACGTAATGCAACTAGGCATGTCGCGTAGACTAGTAGAACAGCCAAGCACGTGAAAATGTGACTTAGGAAATAGCAGGTACTGAATAATGTATGTATATATTGTTTTGTACTGTATTGGCCAACCCGATCTTCATTTATAACTTCGTATTAACGGCCAGTGAAAACATCAATATCTAATTATTTACTGTTTTCGGTGGTTCGTCGTTTTGGCCATTCAATTCCATTGGCTTTTCCAGTTTCAGATCCTGCGTTGTAAATACCACTCCCATCATGGGACACACCGATGTAGACACTACAAAACTGGAAAACTTAGAGCTTTTACTTGAGTTATCAGATCAAAGATTGTTAAACGTTTGTCTTGAGTGAATTAGGTACGTCAGTTGTCATAAATATTACAAAATTTTAACACGACGAAATGTGTTTTTATTCAGTAGATTCAATTTAACTCAGTCAAATTTTCACTGAACACATTATCATCCTTTCATAGAAAATTACGTATTTCTTTGTATAGAGAATACTTACTAAACTTGCTGTTTACATAATATAGTAATTACATTAAGTACTCAAAATGCTTCTGTGATTTTGAAAAATAGCTGTAATTACCAAATTTCAGACGCTCCTAGCAATTCCTACTGACAATGTCTCTGCATTAGGGTGACCATAATAATAATATAACATAACATTAAAGCATTTTTTATGACATTGTTCTCGCATAAACCTTTAATAAATTATTATAGCTCACCATTTTCTTGCGCTTTTGTTTTATGTGTCGTCTACAAATCCCCCTTACATTCTGAGGGTGTTTCTAGGGGACGTTTGGCTATTATTTTACTGCATTAAGTACAATGCGGCTTAAGTTAATTTCACTATTATTTTTGTCCTTTTAATGCAGACGGTTTTTTGGGGTCAAAAAACAATTGTACCATAGTCTCGGTTACGTGGTGCCAAAGTTCATTTCGTGACATTTTGTTTTCTTCGAGTTTTCTTTTGTTTAATTGCAGGTTTATTATTTAGATTCCTCTCCATGCTGCAAATGCTGTATTGATTGAGAAACTAAGGACCATGTGTTTTTAGCTTGGAATGCCAATTTTCATTCGTTGATGTTTAAATCGTTGATGGCAGTCTTCAACTGTCAAATTGTTAAACATCTTATTTGTCATGGCGACGAGAAGTTTCATTCCATTGTTGTACTGTTTTTCAAATACAGATTAATTTCTATTTATAGTTAATTTATTCATTTCTTTACGGCTATTTTCACCTGAGTTAGCACGTTTTTAAACACTAGTCTTTAAATAACTACCAAAGTATGCCATTACTATAAAACTTTGAAACGAGCCATTTTATCGATCGTCTGATTACCGTTTTGTACATTTTATTATCAACATAGACGACACGTTATGGTGACCCTAACTAAGTATGGGATTTCTCAAGTTTTTAGTCTCCAGACAAGCTGAGATTTTAAAATGAAGAACATTTTCTTTCTTTTCCAGCTTGAAAATTTGTCTGAGATGGTACTTGGCTTAAGACTAGAATAAGAAAGGACGATCCAAATTTTCCACGTAAAAAAATCTAAATCTTTGTGTTAAAAGAAGAGTCAATATATAATACTAACTACTGTAATGGAATTTGAAATTATATATCACTATACCTATTACGATAAACAGAACATTCAAAGCTTTAGAAATGCGCCTGCTGTTACCGCTTCTGAAAGAAGACGGCAGTATGGAGAGAGGTGGTCACTATTTAGTATGAAAAATATAGGAAGTTCGCCCCAGTGAACAATGTTTTATAATTTGTTTTATATTATTTTTTTAACATTAATTAAATAAAAAATTCAACTAAAGAATAAAATAAGTAAATATAGTTGTCTTTCTTTACATACGAAACAGTCGCTCGACACGCTCCATCAATTGTTCCATGTTGATAAATACGAGTTGCCGAGCAATTACTTCTCGGAAAATTGCCCGTGTAAGAGCACCTTTAGGTTGTATGGAAATTATTTTGATGTTTATTATTTGATTTCACGATCCTTTTATTGTTGTTTGATGGAGTTTGAAAAATAAGTATGAGAGTCTGAATTGTAAGCCGGGGTGAAGTGGGGTAATAAATTACTCTGAAAGCAACAGATTGCGGCTATAATTCCATCACACTAAGGTTTTGTACTCGTCCCACTGTCATAACTTCTTCACAAATAAATCGTAAATTACAAATTGTGATTTACGCGCACCTAATGGCTGGGCGTTCTGAAATGTTGCAAGTATTCAACCCCCCTCCCCCCCCCCCCCCATTTGAAACAATTACAATGCGAGATTTGAATCTCCCCAAATCATAGCACCATTCGGAGAGATGTCCATTTTAGTGAGTTTTGAGAAAATTAGTTTAAAAATTCGTTGATTTTGCTTATTACTGACTATTGTTATACTTACTGCTATCTCTTGCGTTCTACTGTCGAACATAGCCCTCTTCAACTATCTTCAAATCTTGAACCATTTTCTGCTATATTTTCTGACAGTGTTATCTGTCCACCTTTTCTGTGGTCTTCCTTTGCCTCTTTTGTTGTCCCAAGGCGTCTACTTCAGGATTCTAAGTGACCATCTAATACTATCCTGTTCAGTCCACTGCCATTTTAGCTTTGCTGCGTTCTCTCTGCGATGTCAGCAACCTTCGTTGAATATCTGATCTCCACATTTCTAATTCTATCACAAAAACTGACGCCTTTTCATTGCTCGTTGAGCGCATTGCAATTTATGTAAGCTTCTGACAGGTAGGGACATTGTCTCTGGGCCGTGCGTGGTCACTGACAAAATACACGAGTCATAGACGCTTTCAAGTTTATAGTTACCTATTTGTTTCCAAGGACGTATTCCAACTTCACAATGATTACGAGTATGTAAAGTAGTGAACATGATCAATATTCCAACTATCAAGATACGAAGGATACACATACAAGTTTAAACTCTGCTCAAGTGTTGGTACCTACTTGTAATTCCTTTGTCGCATCACATCACATAATATCCTGAATTATTATCAGATAAATGAGAAACTGTTACACATTCTCTAGTTAGATAACTAGATAGTTTGTAGTATATGAAATCATTTTGTAGTATAACATATTCACATGCTCGTGTAACATTGTAGGTCCCATTTTGTAACTAATTAAGCGCGTACTAACTGAAACAAGACATTCAGTTATTGCATAGTAAAGCAAATTTAGAACACACTTATTAGAGTTCCAAAAGTTACAGAATTAGACCTTATACTACTGAAGTAATGAATTTGTCATACTGACAAAAACACGAATGAGAAACAACCGGTAAAAGAATAGCAGGGGATTGAAAAGAAAATAGCGTCACTTTGGTTAAGAAAAATTGTCACATCTTTATAGTTTACACAATACCTAATAGTAGTACATGATACAGTGAGCGTGCTTACGCTGCACCCGTTAAAAATGTGAACTACCTTCATCAATTTATGATACCGACTCACACTAAACGTATTACACATTACGCCCTCCATAACATTGCAAATTTAGAATTTGGTTAGATCGGGTTTCCAGCTGCAAGAAGTGTCTGGCAGTCTGTCAGACAGAATGCTGGACACTTCTTGCAGAAGTTTTATTGCAGGTGGAAACCCGACTTTAGAACAACTTTCCTGTAAGTGTACAGGTTAAGCTAGTACCTATGCTTACTGGGGAATTATGTTATCCGTAATAATTATAATAATAATTCTGTTGAAACATAATGTTTGATTGTCAACTAAAATACGTTATACAGTATTAATACTAGTACTTAGTTAATTTAATTAATTACTGGTAATGTTTACCCCGATGTAACAATTTTAACATAGATAATGTTTTATCGTACATATGTATATTATTATTATCTAAGATCAGTCTTACCCAATAAACCCTTTTCCTAATATCCTTTCCCTTCCTATATCCCTATTATTTTATTTTATTTATGTATGGTATATTTTATTTATATATTCTTTATTTGTGCATGCTATTATTATTCTTACGCTTGTTTATTATTTTTTTATGTTTCTTTTTTCTGTACGCTTTGTATACACATTATACGAGGGTAGGCTGAGAACTTCGCGGCCCTGAGAAAAAAATGTACTGGAGTATGGTTGGATTTTCTTATTATTTTTTTATACGATCTATTCAAAGATGAATACACTTTTGCTAGCCACGTTTCAAAGCTAGGATCCTAGTTTTATAGAAGAAATTGTAAAGGTCTTCAAAATATTGCTCCGCGTTTACTATAACACCGTTAACTAAGTCAATTTTTTACATGCTGCGATTTTTTTTGGCTTAGGGTCGAGAGGAAGGTATGAAGATTCCATTTTAGGTAAATAAGGCAGATGTTTCACTAACTGGAAGCCATTGGCATGCAATTTGGCTATGAAAATTGTTTTTCTGTGAATTGGCTCAGAGTCGCGGTGAAAGATCACAACTTTGGCCAATTTTCCAGGTCTTTCCGCATTGGTAATTTATCGCAATTGAATTATTAGATTAGCAAGTACTTCCCACTTCTTTTTTTGCCCTTATTCAAGTAGTCTATTGTAATGCTAGCCCTAAATTCCCAAAAAACTAATGCCATCACTTTACCCGTTGACAAAGAAGACATCGATTCCTTTGAAGACGGAAAATCACCATGCCGCCAATATTTTGATTATTTTTGGGCTCTGTTAGATCCAGGTCTCATCCATGGTTACATGACGAAAAAAAAAATCTTCAGGATCAGCTTCAAACCTGGCCAAAAATTCCAATGAAAATCGAAAACGAACACATGTTTGTTCGGCCTTAAAATTGAGTCAAAGGCGTTGGCACCCTGCGAACAGAAAGCTTGTACAAGCCCTGTTCTGAAGTTAATATGAAATTTATTCATTATTATAAGACCATAGGATCTCTGCTATCTGCCAGGCACTAATTTGGCGATCTTTCTGAACCACATCCATGATTTTATCGACGTTTTTCAAAACAGCTGCAGTTTATTGCCTTCCACTGCGAGGGTTTACTTCAACACCTTGCTGACCACATTTAAAATCTGCTACCCATTATTTGACTACCGCGTATGATAAAGCAGACTCCAATTATGTACCTGACATCTTTTAAAAAGTTTGTTTTAATTTACAGCCTGTGATAATAAAACATTTTATCGTGGATCGTGGTTGAACATTTCTCATTTTCACAAAAATCTCAAACATGTTGATTTAAAAATGGTGCCAAGAGTGCCAGCTTAGTCCTATTGATGCCAAATTTTGCCAGTAGCCTTGTAAAGGTTCAAATTATCCATATCAATAATAAACTGATACTGGCCAGTACATTTTTCTCTCAAGGCCGCGAAGTTCTCAGCCTACCCTCGTATCATACTTTTGTAATCTCCAAATTGGTTGGTTGGTAGATATTGCCACTGGCAATAAACCCGCCATTTGTAATGTACTTTTTATTACAATAAAGCTTTTTATTATTATTATTATTATTATTATCAGTCGCAAACGAGTGGAAGGCCTCAGACAGAATTAATAATAATTGTATTATTACAAAATAGTATGTAACAATTGTTTACATCGTTAATAATATTGTGTTTATTAAAACTATCAACAGATGGCGTTAGCATTAAATAGTGGGTGCATTGTGAAATCTTCTTGAACTGTGACATTCATACATTTTGCAAAAATTACACATTTTGACAGTAGGATGTGACAGGATTGGTGAACGTTGCCATGAGCATAAAGTGATCACTTTGGCCAATGCTGTAAGCATCGGAACACCCATTCTGCGTCCTCCCCAAGGATGTTCACATAATGCAAAGTTGTGTGAATGTAGATACTCATCGGTTCTCATTAATTTAGAATAGCTTGTATTGTGGAGAAGGTCAGCCGGCAGCTAAAAATGTAGGGTTATGTACATGTGGAAAGTAATATAAAAGCAAATAAAATTTCAATTATTTTTTCAACTTTTTTTTTTAAATGTAAATCAGAAATACCTTGTTTAATTGGTGTGTATGATGAAGGTATGCTTGCAAGCAACTGGAACATTATGGTAAACGTCATATGTGTGACCCGCTTGACCTCTTTTTTGTACATTTTTTGTACATTCTGAAATATCGTAAAACTCAATTTATTATTTTCGTAAAATATTATGCTTGTCTTTTTCGGTTACATTTTTCAAAAGAAAAATGTTTAGTGAAATAATCTTTTTTTGGAAAATTGGGAGTTTTATAAAAAAATGTTTTTAGAAGTAAACAGTTAATTTAGAACATGAATACCCAATATGACAATTATAATACAATGTGCATGAAAGGATTGGAAGGAAATGGGACTGGGAGGAGGAGAGGAAGAGAAAGGAGAAGGAATTGGATAGGTAAAATAATATCTGATGTGGTATAATATAGTTCAGTTCATTGTGTACATAATATAATTATTAATACGAATATTCTATTGAAAAGTTCCATTCCGCTACTTTTTTTTCTTCTTTTATACTGTTAATATAAAGTCCTCATGAATAAACCATGAATCTAGAAAGTATAATTTAATGACACTCCGCAATTATGGGGACATTTTGTAATTTACACTTTATCATATTTACATTTTTTCACACCTAAAAGCGGCGCAAATTAGAGCTACTGCTGTATCGGACTTTCTCTACTAAATTATTTGAATACATAATTGAAACAATTACCATTTTAATTTGGGATTTTTAATTAAAATAAAACGTATTTTATGAAAATAAATTATGAAAATATCAACTGGTGGAAATCGGGTAGCAGTGTACCGCGGGCCCTGTGGCAACTGTTGCAAGTTGTTCGAACATTTACGGAATTTGAAACACTTCGTGATAGAAGCTCTCTCACCTACAGTCGAAATTTTTTCGGTTGACACTACTTTTCAACGGCGAAAAGTTGCATAACATAATTACGAGCCTGTAAAATGTTTTGAACGGTTATCGATAGGTGTCGATGTTTTAAGAAGTCGCGGGAATGTTATATTTGTACATTTTTATTTATAACGTAAATTGGTTAATATTGTAGTAGGTACAAATATTATTTAGACGTAGAATAGAAAATAGTACGCTGATAAAATTTTAAATTACCATAAAAATGTACAATAATTATGCATGTAAGGACCTGTTATGAGTCTGGTGATCTGTTCTCTCTACCTACCCCGCAAATCGCGTCATTTTTGACGGGTTAAAACTAGTAGGTATTTTAGATTAGTTGGAAGATATAGCCCCCGACCCAGCAAGGATGAGGGGAAGATGTTTGTATCTATGGAAGAAATAACGATAGAAGATCAAACTGGTGGTGGATTAGCAGGTAGAAATCCAACTTAGCGGCAAGTTTTCCCTATTGGCAATAACTTCTCGCCATTGCTTTTTTTTATTTTTATCTGATTGTTCTCTTGAAGAATGAATTAACAAATAAAATTTGCATCGAAAGATATAGACGTGTTAAACATCATCAACAACACAAGCGTGTGAAATATAATAGAAGAGTGTAATAAAAATAACTAGAACCACTGCCACCTAGATAGTCTTAGGAGGCGTTGCTAGAACGCGTCAATATTCACGTTGGAATTTGCAAAATTCTTATTTATCCATACAGGCTTATTAAAATCATTGTCAAAAAAGTGTGTGGGACTCTTTCTAAAACTTTTCTTAACTTTCTTTAAAAATACGGTATCAACTTTAAAAAAGTTGAAAATTCGTGTATGAAGCGGAAATTTTATTATACACATAGTTTTATTCATAAGATACCTGTGCTTTATTCTTGGGAATTGATTGATGTCCTCCCATTCTCCTCTCCGTTACTTTATACGAGGTAGGTACTAGAGCTGTGTCAATAATCGTCAACAGTTAATCTTCAACAGGTGTTCAAATATTGGAGTGGCAGGGTATGACCCACCCGGACACTTAAAGTAAGTAAGTATTTAACATGTGAACATTGTTGACGTTAAAGTATATTGTCTGCTAACGTTAACCCACGCCAATACCAGAGTGAGTATGCAGTGGCGGATCCAGGATTCAATTTTGGGGGGGGCTGAATGTCGTCATATGGTAAAAAATATTGTCACTCAACGTTTTGGGGAGGGGCTAAGGGGCTGAAACCCCTAGATTTGTTGTATTATAAAGTACTGTCACTCATGGTTTTGGTGGGGGTTTCAGCCCCCTAGCCCCTCCCCTGGATCCGCTAGTGTCAGAGTATGTAAATATTCCAACCAAACGCACGAAAAGAAAACTAAGCGAAAATACCGCGCGTATAGCCCGTCAACAGTAATATTAATATCAACAGAAAAATCACCGACTAGATACTATTATTTATCTCGCGATGTCATTAGCATCACGCGTAAGACATTAACGGGAAATCTTCCGAAATTGATTAGTAACGAGGCAACCATATTAACGTTAGAGTTAACCTTCTTCTCCACACCATATCCCATTTATTTGGGGTCGGCGGCTCGGATACTCCCTCTCCATTTTCCCCGATCGAGGCAGTCTTCTGGAGTAAGCTCCAGGTGTTCCATGTCCCCTCTGATGGTCTCCTCAGTTCTTGTTCGACTGTCGTACTGTACGGACACGCGCTTTGTTTTGTTTTGTAAAAAATAAAATTCAATTTCGAAATTAACTTAATAAAATAATATTTTAATATTTTTTTTGTATGAAGTTTTTGTATTAAAGTGTTTTTTCTGTATGGAGTTTTCGAATTAAAATATTGTATTTGATTAATATTTGGCGCGAAGTCGCTTCTACGGCGCGTGTCGGGTGAAAACCCGGCATTTTAACTGACGTTTTTAACTGTTTAATACACATTTAACTGTAATAATTCCAACATTAACGTGTAGACAATAAACTCTTTCACACACTGTGTGAAAATCGCGGGAAAAACTCAGTTAGTAAAATTTTTATTTGTGAAAAACTTAACTATCAGTTTTAATGGATCTACCAGTGTTAATAACTAACTAAAAGTGTTAACAACTGTATTTAATTTTAATATAGTGTAAGTGTTAGCCATAAGTGACTTTTGATATAGGTTTAATATATAAAAATAGTTATTATTGATTTATTTTAGTTATAATTTAGTTAGGAATGTGTGAATGAAAGTGATTAACTCTAACTTGTAAATAAAACCGTGGCAAAACTTTGTATAAAACTGTGGTATTTTTGCATTGAAATTCCAAAAATTGTGAAATATCTGTGTGCATCGTGCACTAGTAGCTGTTGTTGTATGTCGTTAACCTCGGCGATCGACACAGGTACACTCGGACCTCGGTAAGTGTTTTTATAATTTAATTTTGAAAATTCAGGTGTACCCCGTTTAGCGTCTTTTCGCTTTCTCTTCGGTTTTTGTCATTTCTTTGTCTTCTTTTCTTCTTCTATTCGTTGCCGTCCTCGTCCACGGTCGCTCATAATGAGCGACACCGAGGGGGCCGGTGAGGTTTTTCGCCCTAGGGCGTCGTTGTCCAGGACGCCCCCTAGAGGGGATAGGGTTTCAGAGGGGATGGTCGCTGCCGCCCCGGCGGTCTCTGCGCCCCGGGGCGTGCAGACGGTCACCTTGCATAACAAGCGAGCGGGTGGGAAGAGGGGGAGATACGATGATGCTGTGGACACCGAGGAGGATATTTTGGAGTTGGCAAGTCGGTCCTCTAAGAGGTCGGACGAGCTGGCGGCCGAATTCGAAAGCAGTCTGAACAGTCGCACCACAAAGGTGGACGCAGCTAGGTATAGGGAAATTGTCAGGGAGTATCAATCCTCCCTAGCTAGGGCTTGGCAGGTGGCGGTCGTCGAGCACGCTCGTGCTCAATCGGCCTCAAATTTTATGGACTTATTGAAGAAGGATCTAGCGGGGATGGTGAAGGAGGCGGTTGATAGAGCTGTCAAGGAAGCGCTATCGGTTGCTCCTGTGCAGAAGGTACAGGAGAAGAAGTCTCCTAAGGAGCGGGACTCGTACGCACAACGCGCGGCGAAAGTGGTGGACAGGGCGTCCAAAAAGACTACGGGAACGGCGATGATTCAGCCAGACCCGGAGAAGTTCCCCGAGGGAATGACTTCGGAGGAGACTAGGGCCGTGGTGAAGGAGGTGCTCAACCCAGTCGAGGACGGGTTTAGAGTAGTCAAGGTCAGAGGGGCTGCAGGGGGTAAGGTTTTCGTTGAGACCTCCTCAAAGGAGGGGGCCAAAATGATCGCGAATTCGGATAAGCTCCGGAGCAAGGGGCTTATGGCCAAGGTACCAGCGGGCAGGCGGCCATGGTTGGCCGTCCATGACACGGACAGGAGCATGTCATCGTTTGACATGCTTAAAGAGATCTATGCTGGGAACTTGGTTGGCAAAATTGAGCAGGGAGCTTTCATGTCGTCGTCGCGAATAGTTGGTAAATTTGGGGCCAGGAATAGGCCAATTGTGGGCACGATCCTGGAGTGTTCTGGTCCTGTTAGGAATCTGCTCCTGGAACAGGGAGTTGTCTTCTTGGGTTGGTCCGCTTGTCGTGTAAGGGATTGGATAGGTGTCTCCAGGTGCTTTAAGTGCCAGATGTACGGCCATGTGCAGGAGAAGTGCAAGTCGAAGGTCGCGGTTTGCTCGAGGTGTGGAGGTGAAGGCCACTCTGTGGATAAGTGCCAGGTGAAAGATAAGAGCGTGTGCGCTACCTGCACACGCCTCAAGAAGAAGGGAGACGAGCACAAGACCGGGGACAGGGACTGCCCTGCTTTCAGAATGGCTGTGGAGAGACAGGCGGCCATGACTGACTACCATGGCTAGCTACGATTCCGTCACCTTTGGGCAGGTGAATCTAGGACGTTGTAGGGCTTCGGCTATTGATCTGACCAGGTACTTGTCGTGCTGCACAATTCCGATTGTCTCAGTTCAGGAGCAGTTCTTTCCTAAGACAATCTTGGAAAATGCAGGTGTACCACTTTCCATTGTGGAGAAGGGAAAACGGCCTATGGCCGGTTTCATCTTCGATCACACCAAAGTAAGACCGCTGCTGCTGGATGGGTTGTCGGATGAGTGGCGTTGTTGTGTTTCAATTAGGTTAGGAGGTTGTGAGATCTTCTTCATAAGTGTGTACTTCCAGTATTCCGATCCGGTCGGTCCTCACCTTCAGGGACTGGGGTCGGCGTTGGAGGCTCTTCGGGGTAGGCCCGTCATCGTCGCTGGCGACTTTAATGCACGCTCTCCCCTCTGGCATGACAGACCCGACACTGACCACGGTGGGAGGGCAGGCCCTGTGGCGGATTTTATATCCTCCTACGGGCTAACCATTCTCAACCGTGCCGGTCAGCCGGCTACGTTTGCCGGGCCAATGGGGGAGAGTTCCATTGATTTGACTCTTTGTAGTGATTACCTGGTTTCTCGAGTCTCCTCCTGGAGGGTTCTCGAAGGTGCAATTACTTCACATCATAGATTGATTACCTGGTCGGTCGGTGGTAGGCTTGATTGTGATCCAAGAGGAATGTGGAGCTTCAAAGGAGGTCCAGTAGATCTGGACCACTTTGCACACGTCCTGAGTGACGAACTCGGGGATTTGGATGAATGGTTGAGTTGTGGGGTAGAATCTGCTGGGGAGTCCTTCAATCAGGCGGTAGTGAATACCGCCTCAACTGCTATTGGCAGGTGCAGGCCTGGGGGAGGTCGTTCCACCAATTGGTGGACCCCCGAACTCAGTGACCTGAAGAAAAATTTCAAGGCTGCGGAGAGAGCTTACGGGAAAGTTAGGAAGGGTGTCATTTTGCGTGACTCGCCGCGGGGTATAGTTCTGACGACGAGACTTCGTGTGGCTAGGGGCTCCTACCACACTGCCGTGAGGAAGGCAAAAACCTCGGCCTGGAAGGAGTGGATTACTGAGATGGGCAACACTGACCCTTGGTCTGTGAGTCGAACTGCGACTAAGACCAAGCGTTCCGCGGATCACTACATTACCAGCGTTGTTGCTGGGGGCAGTGAAACTACTTGTGTCGATGACACTTTGAAAGCTCTTCTGAATGGGCTGGTGCCCCTGGACACGTTGTCCAGGGATACACCACATCACCGTCAGCTGCGTGTCCTTTCTCGACACCCTCCGTTCGGTGACATGGGCGATTATTCGCCAGTGACCGAATCAGAATTAGGATCAATTGTCAAACGCCTGGGACCTAGGAAGGCCCCGGGTATCGATAGGATCAATGGTAGGATTGTCAAGTTGGTCTGGAGGTTCTGTCCTCTCGAATTCTTGAAGATGATGAACGGATGCCTGAAAGAGGGGATTTTCCCAAGAGTGTGGAAGAGGGGTCTGCTCAGAGTGATACCGAAGGGTAACGACAAGCCGCTGTCAGATCTTAAGGCTTTCAGACCCATCACGCTGCTGCCTTCGTTTGGTAAGGTCCTGGAGATTCTAGTTCGGAATCGACTCGAAGGGGCCTTGACCCCTGGGGATCCCAAGCAGTTTGGCTTCAGCCGGGGTCTGTCCACTGGGCATGCCATTTCTGAATGCATCCGTTGGAAGGATGAGTGCAAGGACAAATACGCGATAGGGATCTTTCTCGACATTGCAGGGGCGTTCGATAACGCCTGGTGGCCATGGATTCTCTCCAAATTGAAGCTACGGGGTTGTCCCCGTTGGCTGTTCTCCGTTGCTAGTAGCTATTTTAGCGATCGTTCGGTTGTCATCACACACGCGGGACACTTGATTGAGAGGGGCGTAGATATGGGTTGTCCCCAAGGCTCAGTCCTTGGGCCTTTTTTCTGGAATGTTCTCTTTGATGATCTTTTGCGACTGACACTTCCTCCGTCAACGTCGATTATTGCGTATGCCGATGATGCACTGCTGCGCATTTCTGGAAATTCACGGGCTGAAATTGAGAGGAAATTTAGGGATTCAATTGCTGCAATCCTGGAGTGGGGTAGCTCGAATCGTCTGACGTTCTCGCCGAGCAAAACCATGGCGTTGTTGATGAAGGGAACTTTGAGTCGGGGGAGAAACCCTGTAATGCGGATGGACGGGCACCCTGTTAGGGTGGTCGACGAAGTCCGATATCTCGGCGTCGTTCTCGATAGGGGCTTCACTTTCTTGCCGCATGTCAAGTCCTCGGCGGGGCGGGCTGCTGCACTTTTCATGGCACTGAGAAGAATCAGTAAGGGTACTTGGGGTCTTCGAACTGGTACTGTTAAGGCCATATACAGGGCAACTTACGTGGCTCAGGTCACGTATGCGGCTGAGGTGTGGTCTCACAGATTGTCGGTTGGTTCGGTTGCTTTGGCTGTCTTGAGGGGGCAGAGGTTGCCTTTGCTCGCTGTCACGGGGGCGTATCGGACGGCAGCCAGCGATGGCCTTCCAGTCATTGCTGGAGTCCTGCCGGCCGATCTTGAAATTCTGGATTTTGTTGCTCGGAGGAGAGTCAAAACTACAGGTTCTGCTGAGCACTTTGGCTTATCCGTCACCTCCGGGTCGTCGACGGCTAGGGAGCTGAATAGGGCTTTTGGAGCTATTCGTGAGATCACTTTGGACGAGTGGCAGAAGAGGTGGGACCGGGGGAGAACGGCAAGATCTGTCTACAACTTCTTCCCCGACGTAAAGGCTCGCATGAAGAGGAAATCTCTGTCGTTGAGTCACCTTGCGGTCCAGCTTGTGACGGGACACGGGAAGCTCAAGGGAAGGCTCTTTGAGCTTGGCCTGGCGGCTGAACCGTGGTGTGTCTGTGGAAGGGTCGAACAGTCTTCAGGGCATATCCTTTGGGAATGCCCGATTATGGAAGATGCGAGGGATGAAATGATGATGGGTTTGAGTGATGACACCCCGCGTCCAATCTGGTGCGCGGAGTTGATGTTGAATGGTCGAAACGTGGCGTGTTTCGAGAATTTTGTTAGTGTTTGGCACTCGCGCTGGGAATCGCACTTTGAGGTTGGGCCGGTCCCCACCCGAAGAGTGGTTGCCTAGCCTAATTCTTTGGTCTTTTTGGGTCGAACGAGAACTCTTTCGTCTCGTGTTGTCTTCTTCTCCGCTTGAGGAGAGCCGGCCGAATCCTGTGTCCTTGTCCAGGAGGATACCTCCGGGGTCGCGCCACCTATGGGAGAAGTGATCTTCTCCTGAGATGAACTCTCAGCAGCTGTACTTCCATGTGAGTGTGCGTGTGTGTGTGCACGTGTGCGCGTGTGTGCGTGTGCGCGTGTGTGCGTGTGTGCGTGTGCGCGTGTGTGTGTGTGTTTGTGTTTGTGCGTGTGTGTGTGTGTGTGTGTGTGCACGTGTGCGCGTGTGTGCGTGTGCGCGTGTGTGCGTGTGCGCGTGTGTGCGTGTGCGCGTGTGTGCGTGTGCGCGTGTGCGCGTGTGTGTGTGTGTTTGTGCGTGTGTGTGTGTGTGTGTGAGTGAGGGTGTGTGTGTGTGTGTGTGTGTGTGTGTGTGTGTGTTTTTGTGTGTGTGTGTGTGTGTGTGTATTATGGTGTTCCATGTAAGATCAAATATATTATGTAAGATTGAATTAATAAAATACGTTGTAATTAGAATAGCATAGCTCGTAAGACTTACATATAAGTATAGATATAGTTTGAAATATTGTAGTAATAAGTGAAATTTTGTAACCTCCTTGGACAAGGATATTGAAGGAACGTAATTCGGGGGTGGGGTTTGCCGGGGGGCTCCCTTAAGGCTAACCCTGGGCCCACCTCTTAATAATATTTTGCTAGAAGTGCGGGTAAAGAGGTCGCTATTAATGCGCCTGAGCTACCCGGGGATGTGGAGGGCCTTAAGCCCGCGGGATTTTCCTTCCTCAAGGGACTTCTTCGGCCGTCCTCTCTTTCTTTGTCCTTCCACAGACCAGTTTGTTGCCCTCCTCAGAGCGGAATCCTCGTCCCTTCTCTGCACGTGTCCATACCACCGAAGTCGGGCCTCTCGCGCTTTTAGGTCAATCGGGGCAACTTTCACATTCAACGTTAGAGTTAACGATAACTATTAATCAAGGTTAACATTAGCATATGTTAAAGTTAACTTTAGTTAGCGTAAACGCCCACCACAAGTAGGTACCATCTCTTCATCTTCCCTATGATGGTCCTCGCATTTATCTTACTTCTCACACTCACCCATCCAACTGTCACCATTCTTTATTTTCGCCCATAGTGCCCTTTATCCACCTCACCCCCCGGTTCCGAACCCAATGAAGTTTTACAATAACTTATTTTGAAGAGATTAGGAAGAAATTTTATAGACTTATAGTTTTATCCATTATTATATTACGTATTGTTTTTTCTTTTCCGATTTTTAGGAGACAAAACTTTTCGGAACTTTTCGAACGGAATGGCTCTAAAGGATGACTTATTGATTCGACTTTACGTTTTCATTTTTTTTTTTCAGTAGGTGATTCATTATAAACGTTTTCAGCTTGAGAGCTGAGGGATTCAAATCAGAAAGAATTCGTTCTACGAGTCCTGCAAAGTTTATTTTCATAGTTTTGGAAATTATGAATATTTGTAGTTTCGTCACATTCATGCAATTTTTCACATGCTCAGTTTTTTTACTCAAAACGCATCCGCTTTTGAGGATCGGGTCAACATGATTGGTCCAGGTCAGTTTCGGGCAGCCGCGCTTCCTGACAAATCTTCTTTCTCTCATGTAAATTTCTGTTCATCCTGTCACCATTCATTCTCTTAACATGCCCAAACCATCTAAGCTTATTTACTTTCATTCTAGTCACTGCAACCGACTTACATTTACCCTTCTCTCTACTATCATAATTTTTTGTCCCATCTCCCATACATTCCTTTCAGAAATCTCATTTCCATTGCATTCAACCCTGAATCGTCATTCTTCAGCCATGTCCAATGTCCATGTCTCACCAGGGACGGCGCCAAGTTGTGCGCCGTTGTTTTGGCTTTCGTAGACAAATTGCTACCAACGCTTAAACTCTTTAAAATTTGCATAAATAACGTGATGGTAAATTACACGAAAAATTAGCCGCTTTTTTATATCATTTGAACAAAGAACATGACAGTTTATTCTGAAAAATCTGCAACCTACGAAAATATTTGCATAATATGTAAAATAGTATAGAAGTTTCTCCATGTTGAATCTATTCCTGTAGTCCTTAATGGAGTTAGGGCGGACCTGTGGATACAGAAATCGTAGGATATTCGCCAACTGGAAATAAGCAGACATTAATCCTTTCACATTCACTTGTGTTTAAAAAAAATTATTTCGTAACGTTCGCCGCATATCGTTCAGGCATAATTCAAGCATCGATATATAAACGGGTAGACGTATCAGTTTCCTCTATTTTATTTCATTCGGATTTCTTATTATTATCGACGCTTTCAACATTCGTTTTGAAATATGATTCCTCTCATTTCCTCATTTTTAAAAGGAGTAACCATCCACCTTAAGGGGCGATGTGCACTGAACAAAAATCTGAGTCAAAAATTATGTCTAACAAACTATGGGAATAATCTTAAGTTTCATTATATTTTGGAGGTAACATTGAAATTATATTTTATCGAATATTTTCTTTGTACATTTGTACAAAATCAATTTTCTAATCTTAGAGTCGCTACACCATATTATAATTTATCTAGTTTTTCAATTACGTTTTACTTCTGGTATATTCGTCGTTCGTATTATCTAATAGATGAAACGGGCTGAAATTATCTGCGTACTAATTAAATTGTTAGATCACTCATAGCAAAGGCAATGTAAAGAAGATTAAATGATAACTCAGTAAGAAAAGGGAAAGTATAGGGAATTAATAAGGACAGGAAAAGGATAATTGTGTCTTCTAACATTTTTGAAAATGTGTATCTCTGTAAATGCACTGATGTTAAAAAGGCTACTTGAACCACTTGAACCTGAGATTCATTGCTAAAAGTAACAAATTATATAATTAAATTAAGTCAGTCAGATAAATCTCCAATGTAGCCTGAAATAAGAAAAGTTCTATAATTATTTATCTACTTAATTAAAACGGAGAAAAATCTGGACTTGCAATGTTTTAGTTTGTATTATACCACTTTAGTATTTTACGAGCAAAATTTAATCACAACTGGTTACCATCAAAAAACGTAATTAAAAGATTCCCTGAAATGCCTGCAACATATTGTTGTAGTCATTATCTACCTTTGTGACTGTAATAGTTTTATTAGAGGAAGAGCTGAAACAATCTCGGTGTTTTTTATCGGTCTGTTTTTGTTTTTTTTTAGGTCTTTGTAGTATAGCACCTAGAACAAAATGGTTCATATAACTACCACCTCATTTCATACATTTTTCTTATAAAAATTAATCCTATCTCATACGTGGGCAATATAGTGCATCAGTGGTGATTGAAACTACCTACCATCAAGTGTAAAATTCGTGCGTTTGTGATATGATAGATAAAGACGTCTATCATATCACAAAGTCTTAGCCTTTTTAGCAGTCATATCACAAACACAAATTTCACACTCGATGGTAGTCTCAATTACTTTATTTACCACGTCTTTATGACATAGGTTTCATCATTAGAAGAAAAATGTATGAATTACCAGCCTTTAATCAGGTGGTAGATATGTATATGTACCACTTTATATAACGTGCTACGCTGAGTAACTCAAGCACATAACAATATTTCTGAGCCATTATTTGATATTAGCATGTCGGTGAATATTGCAGATCTTGTTCACTACCTACGTAAGTACCTACCTATATTCTTATCCTTGGTAAGATCTGTAGGTAGGCTACCTTTTCAATACATCCATAATCATATCTAAAAAAGGAAAGATCCCTTTAAAAGCTTTCCATCTGAAATCTTTGAAAATAATACTCGAGAAACCCCTCGTGCAGGTATCTGGTATCTGTTACCTGTACTCCGGTATGTTCAATGTTCATTGTACGTAATACGTACCCACTTATATTTCATATTAACTTGTGGGTGTTTTCACTCTAAGTTGTACGACAATCGCATAGAAAATATACTGACACCTTATAATGTCATTGACTTTGCCGTTAATTAGGCGAAAATAGGATTGTTACTTGATTACTCGCAATACTTCCTCCATTCTTATGCCTTTATTACGCGTACCTGGAAAGTGGTGAGACAGTGTCCTCGACCGAGTGATTGGTTGGTATTAAATCCTCCGTCATTGTACTTATTACTTGTCATCCAGGAATTCACTATCGCAATTTGCAACCCACTCTGGAATATTATAGAATTGAAAGTTTTGATTCAGTGATGTTTTGGCGAAGATTGTTTGTCAAGTTATCTGGCAAGACTCTTTTTTAGTTTCTGGGGTGGCTTGTATTTGAACGTGCGATTCCAAAAAATTGCACTCCTAAGAGACAATGTGTTTTCTGTGTAAATGATTGTTGTCTGTTTCTACTCATAGGTACCTACAAATTGTATATCAATTTTCCCGTCTAGGAAATTAAAAAAAAAATGGGACACTCCCAAAAATTTTGTACAATAATATTTTACAGTTTTCTTTCGTACAAAAATTTAAGGAGATAACCCAGATTCCTTTATTAAACATCTCTCAAATACCGACTCACATTTTCTATAGATATTATTATATCGAGCAATAAGATCTCAATCTGATGTACATAATATTTTCATATTATGATTAGGTACGAGGCTAAACTTCTTTCAAAATACTAAGAGGGTTATAACCCATTTTGTATAGAAATACGTATTAGCGGAGATACAGAACGGAGAACAGATTGTGATATTTCAGTTTTCAAATCGTCATGTCATAGCTGTGACATTTTTGAAATTTTGTCACCGCAAAATGAGAATAACGGAAGGAACACGATCGAATTTGCCTGTCGTATGAAAATAGGAACGAATGTTAAAAAATATCCACTGAATCTTGCATTAAACATTTTTCTAACTTTTCATTCTTTCTAACTTAAATACAGCATTATATCTAACAAATATTAAATTCAAATTTCAGTAATGATACAAAATAATTACTTTTATCAAGTACATACTCGTATAACACAGTTTCCCCCTCTGCCTCCTTCAAAAATCATTTCAACAACCATCACATCACGTTTTTTACGTTATAGCATAATATAACTTTGTTGTTTCGCATTGTAGGGCAAAAAAAGTATTTTCCGATTTGTAAATCACAAAAATTCTTCAAATCTGCCGTATAAAGTTTTGCAACAAAACGTTGTGCTCCAAAAAGGAGAATGCTAAAAAATCCAGGCCCGACGCAAACGAAATTTAACTCAAATGATAGGAAAAAATGGTAATTAAATACTGCATAGGGGGCATCATCAATATCAGTGGCTTAATGTGTGAAATACGCATTTAAACCGACATTGTTAACTATTTAATGCTCCTTTTACATTCATGTGACTCCTGTGAACTTCTAATAGGTATTTCACACATTAAGCCATTGATTTCGATGATACCTCTTATGCAATATTTACTAACTCATTTTTACCTATCATTTGAGTTACATTTCGTTTGCGCCGGGCTTGTTTTTTTTTTCATACTAAATGAGCATTCTCCTTTGATCAAAATATTTTCTACTGCTATTTTTTCCTCCGTGACTACAATATTATGACATATGTACCTGCCTAACATTATCTTTCACTGTTTATTGTACCTACGTTGCTTCCTATATTTATATTTTGATTATTCCGAACTTTACAAATAAAACTTTTCTCGGGGGGTGTTCATGGTACTTACCCAGGTATATTATATTATTATTATTATGAGTACCTACTCAAACATTATGGAAAAGGGGATATTAAACATACTGTAAGTAAGGTATACTTTTTAGACAGTTCTACATTTAGATTTAATCTGAAACTCATATTACAACTGAAAGTATGTTATGGCGAATCCTTTATTGTACGAGTAATATGTACTCGTTTAAAGTACTTATTTGTACATAGGTACCTATATAAAAACGAAGCAAAAAGTAATATTATTGTACTCATTACGAACGTTTATTATCATTTTTTTGTTTTTACTTAATAATGGTACCTACATAATGAACACTTAAAACTAAGTACACAATTGTTTACAAATCTACTGCATCCCATAAGCAACTGAATGCTTGAGCGGGGCTTGAGCATTACGTATTGAGTTGTAGTATATCTAGGTTATGTTTTTAGTAGAAAATATTCTCATTGCTTTTGACTATTATCATGCATTGTTTTACTGCTCTGTTTACTTCTTTGCATTGTAATTTGTATTCTGTTTAACTTCCATCATTTCACTTATAATATTGACTACACACTTCTACTTATTTTTGTCATTGTTATCGGCATCGGCGCGCGAAGACGCGTTCATCTGCTTCGGCCAGCACCTTATACCGACTCATAGACCGACCGCCTCATATCGATATATGACCTTTCCAAGATGTGTCGTATGTGGAAAAAACGGACACAATCTTGCAGAATGGCCCTTGCACGTGTGTGAATGTTACGATGTAAGGGTGTAATACTGTCAAATCAATCGAATTTACAATGTGAATTTATTGTACCATGTTTTTTCAATTCTTTTTATCGTGAATCCACCGTATTTTGAAATACGTTTCTACAAACACGATCGACAAATCTCGTTTATTTATACAATTAAATTACGTTGATGTAGATTGATATTAAATCGTGAAAGGGAATAAATGTATACCTAATATTTCGTGGAATTTTTTCAAGAAAATCACACGGAAGTGTTTCATTTTGAAATTGAAAACGTGAGAAAGTACTTAAGCAATAATTTTATTCGTAATAAAAAGATTTTATCGAAATTCGTTACGTTTTTTTTCTAACAACCTTAAAGCCCTTCGTTTTCGTTTGTTGACTTAACCGAATTGTGATAATTTTCATAAATTTCATAAATTCTTGAAAGAGATGTCGTTTTTTTTATGAATCCACGTATCAAACACACTGTTCCGAATAATTTGGCAATTATCAAGCATGATATCTCTAAGTAATTTGTTGCACGATTGTTCTGGTGGTAGCCCTTATTGTCAAAAGAGCTGTCAAAATTTTGTCGTTTTTCACATGTGAAGAATAATTTCGAATATCTTAAAGAGCAGTGGTAAAAAAATAATTTCGAACATACGATGAGGATTTTTTGGATTCCAAAAAGAAAGAAATACTGCGACAATTCCAATGAACACGCATTGTTGTTAACAGCTTTCACTTATACAATCCTAAAAATAAGTAAAATCTATTTATAATTTTCTTTTCCCTGGATATCTGAACAGTTAACAATTATAATCATATTTTTTGTATCACGTAAGCAACAGTAACCTTAGCAATACCAATTTAGTATCAACGGGAAGATATGTGGGTGACACTATCAATAATTCTTGCTAGAGGGCTGAATTTACTACAATGGTGGAAAAACATATTTATTTTGTTCATTCAATAATAGAATTCTGAGTGTATGTGGATTGTGGTGCCTTGTTCTATTAAATATACCAATCTATCCCCTCACGCCGCGTCCCTTGAGACCACTAGCGGATCCAGGGGGGGGGCTAGGGGGCTGAAGCCCCCTCCAAAACCATGAGTGACAGTACTTTATATACAACAAATTTAGGGGTCTCACTCAGCCCCTTAGCCCCCCCCAAAACGTTGAGTGACAGTACTTTTTAACATGTGATGACATTCAGCCCCCTCCCCCTCCAAATTGAATCCTGGAGCCGCCACTGCTTGTGACCGCCCTGTCACTACACACACTCTTTGCTTACGTCACGTGCATGCAATTTGTCATACATTCCCTAGATTTCTTGTATTCAAAACGCGTTTGTTATTGAGGATTCGGTCGACTTAATCGGTCCAGGTCAGTCTCCGTAGTCACACAAAAAATGTGTGCTGACAATGTACTCGTAGCTTCCCTTATTTAAATTAAACAAAAAAATACAATATACGAGCTCGTAGTTTTATACCTTGCCTATCTTAAAAAATACGTTTTTTTAATATTTATTTAATTTAACATTTGAATTTGATAATTAGGTATTTATTTTCCCTTTAGAACCCTGTTGAATATTCCAAATTTTCGAAAAGAACTTTTCGAAGAACGAAACCCCAGGCGACAGTCAAATGAAACGGGGCTATTTTGCTAAATTTTTGGCTTGTTTTTAAATAGCCCTTTTTATAATTATAATCTGCCTTTCGATTTTTCAGACATGGTAGATATATTTCTAAATATTTTTGCTCTAGGCTAAATTTCATTCTCTTTGACTTAATTTTGTCATTGACATGAAAAAAAAAACGTTTTTTTTTTCATCTCCAATATCCCTTCTTACTGTTTTTTTTTATAAAGTACGTATATAATATTGTATTTTTCATTTGTTTCCATTTATTTTCATTATTTCACTCTTGGATATTTCGACTGAAAATAAACAATAATCAGTACGAAGAAAGTTTTTTCCACCTATTCCGAGTATTTGGGTTCGGTAAATACGATATTTACCGAGTAATGCTAACAATTCTACAGGGCGAGTATATTGTATGCGCGCTAAGTTCATGATGGATCCGGCTGCGTGGCGTCCAGTATGCTATGGCATCTCAGGTGGCTAAATAGGCCAATCAATTCGTCATGCGATTTGCCAGTGTTGTGACATATTTCTATAGCTGGATGCTGGTTTGAATCTTTTTATTTACATTGAATCCGTTTTGTTTCATTTTCCGTTGTTACTTTCCTCTACTCCCTCATTGTTAAAGTCTGTTGTCCATGTGGAATGCGCTATTTTTTGAATGACGAATCTAAGTGTGTTAGGATGATAAATCACAATAAGCAATTAATAATTTTAATTAATTAAAAGTGGCGTAGAAACACCCCTCATTTACAATGATTATCATTAACATAAACAATTACCTCGTGTTTGTTGTTTGTGTGTGAGAATGCTGTATATATTTGTTATATTGTGTAGGCATATATATCACTAGGAGACTACACCCCGCATATTACCATACACACTCTAATCTTGAGCCACCTTACGCGGAGCCGGAGATACATTCCGCAGCAGCGCAGCGGTGGAAAAACAGTGTTTTCTGTAACCTTTTTTAAAAATAGCAGTGCAGTACTAATTTGTTTCAATTTCTACTAAAATTAGGTTAATTAAAATCTACCTTTTTACTTTTTTTTATTAAGTTAATTCACTTTTCAAGGCATCCATACTTTTTTCACAAATATAAGCATAAAACAGGCAACAGTTATAGGTATGTATATAAGTAAGAACATGAAGATAATACAGTTAGTCCATTCATACTTCAGCTGTCACCCGCAAGCACACACCACAGTTTAATTACAGCATATTATAATACGTTCATTCCGGCCGTCTCAGATACCCACACTCAATCTCGCTCACGCTCATTCGTCGCAGACGCACACTTCACATATTACAGGATGTACCTGCAAAAAGTTATAATTATTTAACTGAAAAACGGCCGGAATTTCGACGGTTTTAAGCTCGCTCCAGTGAACGCACAAGGGTGGGGAGGTCGCAAACTGTAAGTCTGAACCACAAGACTGACCTTTATAACATATCCAAAAATCAGAAATACTTTTCATATTGTAAGGCAAGGTATCATTTTCAGTCTCTATTACACGGGTAGTACTCGTACTTTAAAAAAAAGTATGCCTGTGGTGAAAAACTTGTGCGAGTCATTCTTTAGCATTTTTAAAGATAATTCAAAATAAATAATATCGTATTTTGACTCCCATCCAATCCCACACAGCGTGACTTGAGAATAAGTACATTAAAATTAATCTTTTTCATCCATTTACGTTCTAAAAGCATAAGAGAACATATTTGTCATACGAATTTTATAAGCGAATCATATTCGATAAGATCATTTAGGAGTGAAGATGTGACAAGACAATCTTAAATCTAAAATGAAGGATTTCATTTGAAGGATTGGATTAATGATGAAATATATTCGCTAATCTTTCGCCAAAAAAAAGCTATTAGTAGATATTTTCATCTTATACGTTTTTCAAGAAGTGTGACGTCATAGGCCTTAGTAAGTGTGTACCCGAAAAATTGCGTCAGGAAAAGGAAGATTACTCAGCTAATACTAAAAATATCATCCTATGATTTCAAGTATGAATAAATGAGAATATTTTTTTTTATAGAAAAAATGAATCTGGGTTTATCGAAATAAACCCAAATACATTTTTGTACACTTCACAGAAAGCTTAAAAGCTTGTGTTGTGAAGTGGAGTAAGTCGGAGATTGAACCCGCGCCCACTGGATTAACAGTCGAGCGCGTTACCAATCAGGCTACCGACCACCTCACAATATGTTTTACTGATTCTAGGGGGTAGAACATTAATTTTTGTAAATTTTCTCGATTACAAATACTTACTTCCAAAATTAAAGGTGTCTCGAAACTTGATATTTTTCCGTAGTTACTTACTTACTTTCCGTGTCCAGAACACTATCAAATTTTGTATCTCCAATGTTCGGCCACCCGGAGACCCCTGGCATTCGCCAGTAGTGCGTCCTCGGGCGTGCATGTCACTCCTGTTTGGGGACATGAAAACAGGTGACTGTGATCCTGTACAGCACCACACACACAGGTGTCTTCCTCTTTGTAACCCCATTTTTTGAGGTTACTGTAACAACGGGAGACACCTGTTGTGTTTCCGTAGTTTATTTGATACATATAATGCTGTAATTTGTTTAATTCAATGTTTAAGGCAAGACGCGGTGACTCATGTTGGTAATTTTTTGATATTCGGTCCCCTTTTTACATATATACAGATCGATTTTTTCCCACAAATTATATAAGAACATTTTATGACAAGTGGTTATCTCAACATACTTTGAGTACACCAAACCATATGGACTCTCCATTAGGATTATGACTGATCGTTGGCTGGTTTAATGTGAACACTTTACACTTGCATAACATTCACCAATTCCAGTCCATCCATCTGCCGCGGCCGGGAATCGAGCCCAAAACTCCAACCTGACAACATTTTATAGAAACATATAATATTACTAGTTACTCTATTGTTAAAATATAGGTACATATTATCATACGCATGCCAATGGTTGCACGTCGCTCCTTTGGCAAACAGAGAATTCAGAATATTTGGCACAGGTAAATTGAAATTAAAATGAGATATAAATTACGAATACGGGGAGTTTCCCTACTATATAGGGTGTTTCGTTCATACTATACAGGGTGTTTCGTACCTAATACTACTTAGTTGTACCCACATTTATTAAGTATACAATTACTACGCGCCTACGTGTATTTCTAAGTGTTCGCCACTCGTCTTTGGACTAGCGTAGGAACTCATTTCAGACTCCCTATTCAGTCCCGAGGAAGGAAGGAAAAGAAACAAAATGTGCAGATTATTTATTTCGTATTTATATGGCGTTTAATCGCGATAGAAATCGCGCGAAGGTGATATATTTATGTCTGAAGCTAAGAAAAACTAAAACTTCAAACAGATCGCCTTGGTGAGGCCAGGCGATTTTTTGTTGTTTTTTTAAATTTTGTTTGTGTTACTTTTTTGTAAGATTGTTCCTTTCAACACGCAACGAAATAGAAAATTTTTAAAGTATTATTGATAGGTTTGATTTTTTTTTGTAAAAAATGAAGTGAGGTGACTTTAAAAATGTCATATTTGCCGTTATAAAATTTTAATAACTGTGGTTAACTGGCAAAGATCGCAGCACTGCTATAAGCTCGCCCTAGTGAACAAATATTTTTGCATATTAAGTATTTATTTATTGAGACACTCACAGAGGATTGACAGATACATATAAATTAAAAACATCAAACACAAATTTCAGGTTAACCCCCCAATTACGAGCGTCCACAGCATGCACGTAGATATATTATATTACGAGACAACAGTTTAACTTATTAAAATTACAAATAACAAAACTGAGCAAAAAGGTATAATAAGCGATCAGACATAAACTAGACAAATAGGTATGTATTGTATGTGCAGCCAAATAATTGTTAATCATAATTTATTTGTAAATATCGTAAATTTTAAACGTTAACTATAATTTCGCCGCGATTAATCGTCGTGAAAATTTAACCGCACATTTCCAGGTAAGCGGATTATTTTTCTAATAAATTTCCCATATAACCGACAACGCGGCATTTTTTTCATCCCTATTTCCTAATAGGGGAGGATCTATTAATATTATTTACAAGGGGAGGAATTATTATATTTTAGTCGCCTTAAGAAAATCTTGACCTCAATACGAAATTTTTTTAAGGTTCTTTTGAAAAAAAAAAGAATCTGAAATATTTCTATGTGTGATAATTCGCAACTGTTTGCGCTTTTTCGGGGACGGGAGCGGCAATCCGTTCATACCTTGACTCAGTAACATTGTATATACCTAGCGACAAAATAATGGACAAATTCATGTAAATTCATATTATCCTTTCCTAGGAGCTGGGACAAAAATGACCATAGTCCCGGGACAGAATTTGATAGCATTTTGCCAGAATCATATAACGCGAGTGTATGCTTACAATTAAATAGATAGATTTTCTTTATTGGTTATTACAGTTACAAAACATAGTTAGGCATTTTAATTTATTTGTGTTTTCATTCGTTAATACGCGAACAGCTCATATATGTATATAAGCATAACCGTGGTTGAACTAGAGCTGATTCCTGTTAGTCTCAACATTGGAGGCTCTTGGACCACGATACATATTGCTCACGCCACACGCTTGGCAAGCGCCGGACCGAGCGGGTGTTAAAGTAAATAAAAGGAAATAAAAAGGCGTGTGGATGGGGCGTTTGTCTTGACTCGTGTAGGTAACCGACCGTTTACCCCTTTTTACTCATATAAGCACTCGATTGGCCCTCCGCTCGCCAAGCGTGTGAATGAGGCATAATATTTGCACGTTGTCCTGAAACGTGTTTATTATAAAATGGCTACAATTTTCAACCTAAATCAATGACTTAAATGATATAAATGTCCAAAAAAATCAAGGTAATGGGTAACTCTCGCAAAAAGTTTAAATCTCAAATTCCCAGTTGGAACCTTGTTATTTTCAGTTGACGACGTGTTGTTGATAATATAAACCGCCCTCTATACTAAACATAACATCAACACATCACCAATATTCAGTGGGATGATTGTATGGTGTGTACTTAACTTACCTATTCGCGCTATTTTATGACACATTACTTTTTTATACTAGCATGAGGGTCGTGTTGATATGAAAAAAGAAAACATAAGGCTTTTAATTTGCGCTTACAACGTGGGATAATGGAGGATTTATAAGGGTCAATTTACGTCGTGCGACTAATCGCTACCAAATCGCGATTTTTGAATCAGAGGTTTTATTTATTTAATCTTTAAGTGAACAACAAATAGATATAAATATAAAAAATGGACATAGTACAGATTATAAATCGTTGTCCACTAGGGCGAACTTATCGCAGAACTGCGATTTCTTCCAGTTAACCCCGTTGTTGTTTTCCAGTTGTTGTTTTCATTGAGATACGAGTATTTATACAGTAAATTTGCGTCTTCACTAGTGCTATTTTGTTAAAAAACTGGTAGTGCTTCACTAAATTAAGAAAATAAAAGTAGCTAACTATAGTAGCTATAGCTATAGGCACTATTTATACAGACTATTTTATTTTCTCCAAAAATATTGAGAAGAGCTGTTGTTTTACGTGCTGGTGTCGAAATTTTTAGTTAACAAATTCTGATGAGAATGACTGATCGATTGACCTGCAACTGACCATTTTCATTGTGAATTTAAGTCACCCGGCCGCTTGCGGTCTGTCCCCGCACGCTTAAAGTGGAACCTACTACACCTTGGCGTTTGCGATTTTAGTCGCCTGCAGCGGCCTGTCGGTTTGCGATTTACTCGGTCAGTATTCGCCGTGCGGCGGATGTCGATCCATCTAATCCCGCAACGTCGTACCAAAACATCGTTAACGAGAAGGTGAATCTTTATTATACCATCTAGTTTTTTTCTAGTTCACATATTGTGCAATTTTGTAAGCAATTGGGTGAATTGATGGTGGCGTAAAAATAATAAAACAGTATATTATGTGACTCGGTCCTCAAAGAACTTAAAATAACGGAACGACTATGTGTAATGTTTAGTCGTCGAGTACTGGGTTTCTTTGGTCACATCACCAGAAGAGAGGCGGTAAACCTGGAAAGAAATATATCTCCTGCACGTTGGTGTGACCAGATTAAAGAAATGACTGGGACAGACATGTGCTTGGCGGTGCGGATTGCGGAGAACAGAGAGGACTGGAGGCGTCTTGTTTTGTCCGTGGGTAGCTCCATAAATCACGACCCTCAGCAATGAGGAAACGACAAAGGAAGAAATGGAGAGAGAACCTTAGGAAGTTAGGAACCTATTTATATAATAAGCAAAATGTCTCATTCCGGTTCAGAATTTTATGTCGTATGAATCAACACGGGTACGAGTAATGACGATAGAGTTACTATGGATAAATAATTAGTCTGTACTGAAAAAATCTGAGGAATTTTAACAATTACTATTGTTGAAATATTTTTGTAGTTTTTTTTTCTTTTTTTTTTTAGTTTTTATGTTAACACGATTGAAGGATGTTTTTAAAAATTACTAAAGTTCTTTTGTTTGTAGTTGATCGTTTTAATGGTGTTGTATTGTATGTGTTTTTTGTAAATGGCTTACGCCGTGTATGAAATGAAATATATAAATAAATAAATATTATCCGTATGTTGCGAAAAATAAAAAGCGATATTAGTGTCGAATCCGTAGTTTTGGGTGCCGAAAATATAATAGTAATTCTCCCTAATAAAAAGGGGGAAGGGTAGGAGGGGGTGGTAGGCAAAAAGCGATATTAGTATCCAATCCATAGTTTTTCGTGTCATCAGATGAATAATATCACTTCTGACACCAGCAAGAGTGTAGATAGGGGGGGGGGGGGGGTAGTGTATGGGGCGCGAGTCTACTAGACAAGTATTTCATACTTTTTCACGTATTTACAGATGTCTGTGGCGTGGCAAGGGTACAGCTAGTTGAATTAATTGATAGAAAATGCAAATCAAACTTTATTTCTATCTGAGATTGGTCAGTAGAACAAGATATTCGTCACAGGACGTTAAAAAAAAATTTCATGGATTCGCTTTTTGTCTGCAATATTAATAAATAGAGGTGCGGCTGACAAAATGTGTGAAACCCGTAAACTGCGACGCGGTGCAGTAGGTGTATGACTACACACCTAATATTAATAAATTGAACGAGAGAACACGTTTTATTGATCGTTTTAGCGTCTGGTGTGTTAGCCGTTGGGTGTTATTTAATTTAATTCGTAGATTTCATTAAATACTTTAGCGACGATATCCACTGAGTAAAAATCGTTCTATTTCTTCAACATTTCCGAATTTTGTGTGAGAGTGTCATCAACATTTACAAATTTTGCATAAGAATGTCTTCGACATTTTCAAACTTTACATGAGAGTGTCATCAACATTTTAAAATTTTGTATGGGAGAGTCTTCAAAATTCTCAAATATTGTATGAGAATGTCTTCAACATTTTAAATTTTGTATGGGAGAGTCTTCAAAATTCTTAAATATTGTATGAGAATGTCTTCAACATTTTAAAATTTTGTATGGGAGAGTCTTCAAAATTCTCAAATATTGTATGAGAATGTCTTCAACATTTTAAAATTTTGTATGGGAGAGTCTCCAAAATTCTCAAATATTGTATGAGAATGTCTTCAACATTTTTAAATTTTATATGAGAGTGTCTTCAACATTAATTACAAATTTTGTTTGAGAGCTAAGGGCGACATAATTATAACGTATGCAACAAAATCGATTTTGGCTCATTTAATAAACATTTTTTTTTCAACCAAATTACTGCATTGTTAACAACTACGGGAATAAGTTCAAGTTTCAGTAAATTTCAGAGGTAACTACGGAATTATTTTTTATAGAGAAAATGTACAATTTTTTTATTTTGCGGCTGAGTCACTAAAACATAATATTCTCATTTATCCATGTTTTTAAGTCTCAAAATTGTATTTTTCGTATTAGTTGAGTAATGAGTAATCTTTTTTCCTGGTACCCAATTTTTTTCCTATGTTCTCTATGGGGATGCGAAAAACTAATTAAATATATGAATAATAGATACAAGTGTACATAACGAAATGGAAAAATGGAGTCCAAGCATGTATAAGTCAATAAAATTCTCAATAATTTAAAATGTTACCAATTAATTGTTGAAAATTCGACGACCTACCTATTCTCTGGAATCAACTGAAAGAATAAATACTTCCAAAATTCTTTTCAAATGAGGTGTTTTATGAAAGGCTCTGCTAAATATTTTTTTATATACTATTTTGTAACATTCCGCATAAGGCTTTCGTTAATAGCCTCTAGGTAATAAGCTACTGTAAATAATCGTGAGATTCTCGGAAATTTTTCGATTATTTTCTTTCACCCCTTTTACATGAATTAAACATTTCACGAAAGACTTCCCACTTTAGCGCGTATTATTTTTATACTCGACAATTTCCCCTTTTCTCGACATCACGTAAAATCTCAAAGTAATCTTTTCCGGTGTCTAAGGGAAACACATTCGAGAATAGTAGCGCGACGATTCGATAAGTATATCTATCGTACAAAACTATAAGAGATTAGATAAATATTTGTCGTACAAAATGATAAATATAGTTGTTTATGTCTTTTAGAGCTTGACATCTCCGCTGTTACTGATTTTGTAACGAAATTTTATGAAGTGAATTTGTAGAAAAAAATATGGTTTACAGATCGACAAATCATTCATTTTGCACTAAAATACGAAATAAATAAAGTTGTATGGCATCACCAAGTAGTTGTCTTAAGAGTGTTACAGAAGGAATATCAAAAAAACGATGAAAAACGACGTTTACAATTTTTATTTTTTACAAGAAAGTATATAGTATATTAATTATATTACTCTATAATGCGCTTCGTTAAAGTTCAATCTATATAATATATTTTTTTCATCGAAATCCAACAATAAATAACGCGGGAATATCGATTGAAAAACCACTAAAATCGCCATGTTTACTACTGTAGCCCTCTTAACAGATATATGTATAGCGAATGATGATCGCTTTACATTTTACAAGAAACATTCAACAATTCCGGTCGTTCCTTCCGAGGGTATCGAACTCAGACCTGACACTTCGATATGCTACCAGCAGTGGTATGTAGGCTAGCGTTTATTCAATTTTTGGGGTTAATTTCGCTCCATTCAAAATCCTTTTACGGTCAATTACTAGATTTTAATGCATCTTATCAAAAACAAAAAAAAAACTCGACGACTTTCAGGAAACGAGTTTCTGTTATTCGGAAAAAAGATCAGAGGTGTTTTTAACATTTTTCTTTTGAGAAATCTGTACAAGAAATAAATAAATATTTCACGGTCATTTACTAGATAAAGGTTCAATGAATCTTCCATATTTTTTCCAAAGCATATTAAGTAGGGTTGTCGAGATCTAAGGTCTCCCGTTTTTTGAACAAGCGTGATGATCGGGAATAGGAGAAAAAGAAATGATGATATAACTTGATGTTGCACTTCTCCCTCGTATCTATTTTACTGAATATTTAATAAAGGTAGGTATTGTATATTTTTGGGAGCCACGAAAGCGAACATTCATCGCAATCATTATAAATTTTAATTAGTCAGCCGGGCGGCGTGTCCGGCTTAAAAACAATTAGACACACTTAAAGATTTATTTCCTTTCTTCCTCACAGAATGGATTAACTCAGCATTAAAATTTCTTTTTTAAGAATAACTGATTACGTAGGCACCTATATTTACATCGCTTGAAGGGCGATATGCTTGAGTAAAAAATGTTCTATTGTTGCTTCAAATTATTCAAATTGTGTTCTATGAGAGTGCAGTAAGCGCAAAATAAGAATGACCTAAGCAAAAAAAACTATTTTGGCTTATTGTATAAAAAGGTGACTGAAAATGCAAAAAAACGCTAGAGTCACTGCGTTTTACCATAAACATATGATCAAACAAAGTACAGCATTATATCTTACACACTACAAGAAAAATTTCAAGTTTGTAAATTTCAGAGAGTTAACTTTGCTATTATTTTTATTAGCATTAGCTGAGTAAACTTCTTTTTATGACAACATTTCGTAATTATTCTTGTGATGTCGAAGGTTAAAACATCTTATTCTCTTGAGTTGGAATATTTAATTGGAACTATTCTAATTGATTTTGATGATAGATATTTCAATTATGTGAGTCTATTTTTCTGCGCTTATCCCTCCTTCAACAATGATTAATTCCTAAGCTAGGCCTAGGAAAAAGTTAAGCCGCTTCCCTCTGTCTAGGGAAATCATTAAGGCAATTAAGAATATACTCGTATTAGAAAATTTAGAAATAAAAGTAAGACATATGATTATTTATGTACCATATGAAATTATACTTAGGCTTATCCGGGATTAAGATAAGTATTTAAGCTTTGGGAAATATGTAGAAATGTTCTGAATTATATGACAGCCATCTAAATATAATAAGTTAAGTATGTGTAACCTTTTTATATATTCCTGTAAATAAAAGTAGTTAATACGATGTCAAGGTTAATTATTATTTCTATTTCCACTGTTTTATTTATTTATAATACACTGAATACTGCGGGATTATTTCATAGAATTTTATCAGTAATCGCAAACAATCACGCGACACGTAGTTTCATTAGTACTTACATTTAAATCGCGTCGCTCACGCGATGAATAACGTCAATAGTAATTAGGTACTTTATTCGTATACCCGATTACCGGCCACGGCGGATAGATGGACTTGAACAGGTTAATATTTACTTGAAATGTAAAGTGATAAAATTAAGCCAGCCAGCGATCAGTTATAATGATGAAAAGCTAGTAGGTGTACCTGTTAAGATAACAACCTACGAAGAATATATTATAATTTAAGATATGCATAAATCGTATGTACATAAATAAAAGTGGTCGCTCAAGCCAGCCAAAGCCGACTCGTAAGCATCGGAACCCCTATCTGCTTCCTCCCCTAGGGAGTTCACTTAATACTACATTATGTGACAGTAGATATCTCTCGCTTCTGTTGAGGAAAAACTTTAACTACGAATATGCATAGTTTTTTTTTGGGTTATTCGAAGTAACTAACTCTGGACTATTTACGACGTTCTACATTTTCTGAGCACATTATGTTTATCGCAAATAAGTTCATAGACTACGAACTTTGCATTTGCAAGCATGTTTTTTATTCATTCTGAAGAAGCGCGTAATCCTCGTCTCGTGGTGTTGGAGAAGATGATAATATGGCGTAAATCCTTCTCTGTGGGGAGTCTACTATACTAACCTCCACGTCATCGTCACCTCAACGGGGTGCAGGATTTAAGTAAGTGCAGAATGCGGTACATAAGCGTCTATAGCTTTAGATATCAACATGACTTGATAATATCTCACTTTTTTTTCATTCGCTTATAAGTTTGATAATTTATAAGTAATATAAAAAATAATAAGTTAAATCGTAAATTATTTATTTTGAAGCTTTTATGACTTCATATCCTAGATCCGTTTTTTGCGGTCTTCCAAACGAAACTAAGCACGCCCTTCAGAGGTATTTGGGTTCCTTTATTCCGACGACGTCTCCCACTAGTTCTACTATTGAAGCACTTTTGTGCGATACCAAACACGGCATATGCGGTGACTGGATCCTCTAGATCGCTCGGTGCGTCTTCCGAGGCTCAAGCTGAACAACATCTGACCTGGATTTCTTTTCCAGTGCCCTTTCATACGATACCACACCATAACCCCACGCAATCCTTGGATCCTCTCAGACGTTTTTTTTTTTCTTTTTTTTTATCTGGAGAAGGTTAATCAAATGTGGTACAGAATCATAACGTCATTGGTGTCACCATAGGTGAAAGTTTCAGAGTTTTAGATAGTCTGGACATGGTTAAAATTCTGTTGCAAGATTCGGGAGGATAAATAATGCGTTAACTTACTCGTCCTATTAAAAATATATCAATTATTTGCAGTGTGCCTTTTATCGTTGTATTTGAACGTGTCTTAAATTTACCTTTTTTGTTCATTTTAAAGTGGGTACTGGGTGTGAATATATTATCTTCTTTATGCACGTCTGTTTCACAATGAGTACTAAGTGTGTGAAAAGCGCCTCTAGCGAATAAAATGAAAAATGCATTCACACGAGCGCTGAGAATTTCAATTAGTTGGGTAGGTACTCACTCAAATCTGTTTTTTGTTGTCATTTTCTCCACATGGTGGATTTAATTCGAGAATTTTACTACCTTTTCACATAATGTAAGCGTCCATCGCTATCTGCATTTTTTTAAAAATTTCTATTAGAGTTTTAATGGACAATGGCAATTTTAGTATCTTGCTTTTTCAGCGCCCAATTTTATAGAAAAAAAATTTTTTTTTTTCGACTGCGAATTATTAAGTAGTGAACATCCTAATGTAGTACCTAATACAATTATACCATCACAGTATGTCTCAATAAGGGGTTAACCAGTAAATTATATGCGTGTATAAAAAATAGAAATACACAGAGCATTATCTTTGCACCAACATGTATATGTCATTCAGAATTGGTGGCGAACCTAATTATTGAAAAAATGACAGCTTATTTAGTTCCACGAACCCCAACAGAAATATCTAAAATGTGTGGGGGAGGACGAGAGGGGAGGGGCAATTCTGCCACGCAGGGTAAACGCACCACATTTTTTTCCTCTACCGGCAAGGCATCCAATCCTTAGTTATAAATTAAATAAATGAAATCTTTATTGAAAAAAATACATCTTCCAAATGGCGGGTTTATTGCCGTAGGAAATGTCTGCCAACCAACCACTTGTGACATACATTTGATATACACAATACGTACAAGTGTATGAAAAATACATACATAAATAAATAGGTAAATGGGATGAAGGACAAGGAAGGAACCACGGGAATGTCAGTTAGATTATAGTATACTTATTAAAAGCGTGATGGAACTTTGATATTCTAATTCCTTGTACATTTCTGACCATTCTCTTTATACACTAATTTGGTACGCGGGGCTATTATTTTTTATTATTTCAAAAAGAAACCCTTTTTAATCTTTGAAATTACTTGCTTTGGATTTGGGTTTTAGGGTCCTTTGAGGATACTCATTCTGGAGTGGCTATATTTTACTTCCAGGAGATAGGGGTGTGGTGTGGTGTCTACCAAGTATACGAATGTCGCGTCAACCCACGTTAGTTCTGCTGCCAACTTCTATATTATTACGCTAGATATACGAATATATGTTTCTTCCTTCTAAGTTGTCACCTCGCTACTAGCAGAAACACCCGGTATTTTTATTATATTCTTTGCATTCTTATGGCTATATCCCACGGAAGGTGAATCCTGCTTCGTCCGTAGATTCGCATGCCGTGGGAAGGAGAGAGTCCGTGAATCTACAGACTTTTTCATAGCGATTTGTATGGCGGTACGTGATATCGCAGACGTGCACGGATCGTGGGAAATAGGTTGCCTGTGAATCCGCGGACACGCCTTGATGAATCCAGATGAATCCGTCTAATCCATAGCGTTTGGATAACTTGCAATACAAGTGTTGAATCCAATATACATATACGTAGATATTTCTTTAGGAAACATCCCAAACAGACAGTTTTTTTCATTTTATTTCTTCTTTTCTATTTTAAAATGTATTTTAATTAAAATTAAACTTTTTTTTCAATTATTTCAATGTTAATTTATAGTTTGATAATTACAAAATGTGTAATATAATTGTGTGTGTGTGTGTGTGTGTGTGTGAGTGTGTGTGTGTGTGTGTGTGTGTGTGTGTGTGTGTGTGTGTGTGTGTGTGTGTGTGTGTGTGTGTGTGTGTGTGTGTGTGTGTGTGTGTGTGTGTGTTGACGTACCGTTGACACCTTTTTACTCATGAACGCAAAAAACTCGTAGACGCTCGCAAGCGTGTGGCGGCGACATTAACTTTTACTTAAAGTATTATACCGAATTGGTAGGTATTACCTATATAATTGGCACCAGGAATGACGTCACAGTCTTTTCCCACGGCATTAAGGTTCAAAATCGCGTGACAATCGCATGATAAAATGGTAAAAATAGCGTTTTTTTAATTTTTAGGTTAATTTTGCGTCTATCAAAAAACTTTTACGGTTATTCCCTAGGTTTTAATGCATATTATCAGTACAAAAAAAATTTTACTCAACGACTTTCAGGAAACGAGTTTCGGAAAAAAGATCAGAGGTGTTTTCCATTTTTTTTGAGAAATCTATACAAGATATAAAAAATCTTTTACGGTTATATACGGTTATATAAAGGTTCAATGCATCTACCCTATTGTGTTCCAAAGCATAATTAATAACGGTTGTCGAGATAGAAGGTCTCCCGTTTTTAGAAATTTTTGAAATGTCGGTATGCATACTCTTAACATTACTTACTGTAAATTAATACTGATTCAAAAGTAATTCATAGGTACAAAAATAATAATTCAAGAATATGATACTAAATTGATAACATGTAGCTACCTACATTAACTGAAAATAACGTGTTGTAATTTTTGCTAGTCGGGTAATTTGTATATTTTTGTAACAATTTTACAATAAAAATAATTATTATTCGATATATTTTCGGATATATATATATTCACTAACAACGAGGGTTGTCAACCGTACTAGAGTATAATAATAATATTGAAAGTGAGTTGCAAGAAATATATGGATCGCAAAATACTATATATTTTTTTTTGGCAACATTAAAACTAAGAAAATATCAACCAAATCCGCTTCACTTGTAAAATTTAAACGCAGTTAAAGAATTATATCATTGCCTGCAGTTTTCGACTGACAAATGAGTGTGTAATTTACATTAATTTGAAAATTGAGAAAACCACACTTTTCTAGCAAATAAAAATATTATAAAATTCAAGCAGTTCATAAAATGAAAGTTTTTATTTAAATAGATAAGTAGATATTTATTTATTTATTGCACATGGAACAGATACAGTCACAAAAACAAACATTGGCAGGTACATTAATACAAAAATATCAATACACAAGACCAATTACATCCGTTCACAATTAGCACACACGCAAAACAAATAGATTACATTACATTGTTAAAAATATATATCTTATATCTATAAAACATTTATGGTAGGGAAGGAGGAAGCATGGGAAGAGGAAGAAGAAGAGGAAGAAAGGAGGGGATAATGAAGGAAGCAACAAAAAAAGAGTTAAGAACTGATATCAAGAACAATAAGATAATGTGTATGTTTTCTTTTATTTTCATAAAATTATCGAATTACACCCTGATACATATTTGTACACTTCATAAAAAGCTTAAAAGCTTGTGTCGTGAAGTGGGGTATGTCGGCATCGAGGATCGAGCGCGTTAGCAACCAGGCTTCCGATAACTTTTTAAAATTACTTATTGATGCAGATGGAATAATCAGCTGAAAAAATGTTGACAACCCTACTTACATGTTTCAGCGCGTGTATACACAACGGTTTCCGAAAAAAAACCCATAGGAGTATTTACGATGATGTAGTATGAACCCCAAAAAACACAAAAACCCTTCAGAAATATGACGTACTTAATGTAGTTCTGGACAATTTACATCCAGACCTGCATTAAATTGTACCACAAATGTGTTATAGTTTTGTATTGTCTATGTGTTTATTGCTTTCATTCTTTTTTGTTGTGTTTATTGATTTATTGCATTTGATTTTGTGTTTGTAAACCTGACGATTCCAAGTGCCTTAAATATGGTCTACAGATGATTAAAAACCAATAAAAAATCTTCAAATAATAAAAGCTTAAACTTTTTAGTTGGATTTCAGTAGATGAATTATTTATAATATGTTGAAATCATTGTCTATCCCATTTTAGATCCGCTTGCTTATTCGTATTTTTTAATCTATTCTAGTTCCAAATATAATTTACTCGAATACTAATCGATACAATTAATTTTATTTACAAAATTCAATTAGATTTGTGCTTTTATCCCTAAAAAAAATCCTGTGTGGCTTTTGTACGGCTTTTGTGGGGTTTATTTATTTTGAGCAATATGCTTATGGGTTTCGTACTGTTACAATATACAACGAGAGTGAAAGAGATGCACGCACCCGCATGATTCGAAAAATAAATAATGTATAAATTTAGATTCCCCAGTTGCCATAGAGTGGGGAACATTATATTTTCTTATTATTTATTGAATTAATTTTTCTGGAATTTTGTTACATCGAATTATAAGTCCATGTGGTGCATTTTATCAGTATGATGCCAATCTTTCAAATGTCTCCCTTCAAAAATTATGTACCTAATCTATTAGTCTAAATAACACACGAATGATAAAGAAATTATAATTTTATTTAAAATGAAAAAAAGTTTAAGGTACCAATCATTATATTTTTCTAATACCACAGACCTGAAACAGCACAATTTTTGCACTGTTACTGGGCCGGTATTCTTTTATTCTGATAATATCGACATTAATAATATTAAAAATAAATAAATAAATTATTTAATGGGTTCTCTAATTTCCAGTTATGGCAGACATTTTTTCCCGTACAAAATAAATATAATGTACACCCCGACACATAATGCGCCCGCTACACGCTCGCGAGTCACCGCGACCTTTTGGTGTTCATGAGTAAAAAGGGGTGCGGATGGATCGTTTGTCTTGACATGTACGTAACCGACCGTTGACGCCTTTTTACTCATGAACACCAAAAGGTCGTGGTGACTCGCGAGCGTGTAGCGGGCCCATAACGGGACTGAGAGAGATTAGCAGCTAATTTGAGAAAAACCGGTGTTGAAAAATAACGCGTGATACAAGATACAAAAACTCCGTGTGACAAACTTTAAAAAATATCACCCACAAACAAGTTTAATTAATGCCGCAGGCAATTCTTTCTTTTATTTTTTTTTACTAAATTACAATTAATATTGGTGTAAAGACAATAATTTATTCTCGTACCTGATCGATCTAATTTTTAAACACAAAAACAGAATAAGTATATATTCAACAGTATGACAGAGATAATTATTATTATCTATTTATTATATTATATATTTATTTATTTATTGCTTCAACGGACTCAAGATATTTTCAAAATTTACAACGTTAAAGTTAAAAAGTTAAAAATATTAATACAATTAATTATTATATTATTATAAAAATAGGGAACTATTTCCCCATACCCCGTGCACGAAATCATCCATCCGGAAGGGATTAATCCAGATTCGCGTACGAATCCGGATTCACTTGTCGTGGGAAGGCACCCTTAGAACATCGTCATTCACACACGAAACGCGCTTCAATTTTTTTGCACGTTAAGAGTAAACTCACCTACCATGTAGATTGTAGGTGCTACGCTTAAACACTTCGGAAGCGTGTTTCGCGTGTTATTAATAGAGAAAAAAAAAAGAAAAATGGTAGCAAAAAAATGTACGTGCCTTTAGCCAGACTTGAAGACTGTTATATATTTTGACAGTGGAGTGAAAAAATCCACATCGTGTTCTATAGTACGAGTATGTATAAAGAGTTCGGATTCGTATATTTGATAAAAAAAATCGTAATATTATGTATATCACGTATAGCGAAACTTCTAAAACATTCGTACATACAAATACACGTTGAAACTTTTATTATTTATTACAATCACAAGATACCTACAAGTTCTTAGGGGTTCGGAGGTTAGGTTAGGTGCGGAATCAAAGCGCAAAGGTAGCAGGGATGGTTTCTTGCTAGTATAATCATTATGATAAAGCGAATCTATATTTAAAAAAGGATTTGGGCTTGCATACACAAATCCAGATACTTTCCTGCACACTTTAAAAAAAAAAGAAGCCCGTATCGCAAAGTGCGGAATACATCGCCAGCGTCGGGTTTGAACCTGGCACCTCCCGCTTGAGAGACTGCCGCCTGATAGTCAGATATGAAATTTAAGGAAATTCAATTAATTCCTTTAACTGGCGATCATTCATAAGCCTGATGGAAGGTCCATCCTTTGCTGTATATCTGTTGAGATATAACTACTATTGTTATTCATGTCGACATGTCAAGAATCTGATGTTTTCACAAACAACAAATTGTGACATAAACACAGATTTTCCACTAATTGTATATTGACACAGTTTCTTTGTAACTGTCAAATCTATGTCGAACCTTTATTCCTTTGATTTACAGATTCTGAGTATTCCAGATATTATTATGTTCAAAGGATGCAGCGCATCACACAGACAGATTTTCTTCTTTGTAAAATGTACTAGCTACCTACGTCTTTGTGAAACTCTTTTACACTTGTAGTCCGAGAGCCCGCTGCTTAATTTATGACGTATCTGTTTTTTGATCGAAATGTGGTATAAATGATAGCTTACCAATAGGGTATTACATCGCACTAGGGTTGCCTATCAAAATCTTGCCGCAACCCCCCCTGCCCCCCCCCCCCCGAGAAGGTCCCTCTTCGTGGTTTTTCGCATTTTATAGGAATATGGTAAGAGATAGGAGAAAGTAGTCAATTACAAAAATAATCCTTGCTAAATTCTCTACAAAAAATATTAAGTCAATTTTTTCATAGGACTAGTAGTTTACCCGTAATGGCCGGTCAAAAAACAGGATATTTTTTGAAAAAATAAAAAAAAAGTTTGATTTTTTTTCTTTCACATTCTTCCACCCATTATTACTAACATTTTATGGAAAAAAAATTTTGGCCTGCGGCGCTATATCACTGGTTATTTTATGAAAAACTAAATTTTAAGAATTTTCGTCACTGAGTTTTATTGTAATAACTCCGAAATTATTCGTTGTATGAACATAAGTTATAGCTCGTTTTGTAGCTAAGACTATGGTAATTAATTCGTTCTCTGACTATTTTCCTGTAGCTCTTATCAATTTTCAACCAATTTAGTTTAAATACATTTTTTTTGTATTTTAAATGAATTTCGGTTTTGGACCGGCCATTGCGGGTAAACTGCTAGTTCTACGAAAAAATTGACTTAACATTTTTTGTAGAGAATTTAGCAAGGATTATTTTTGTCATTGACTACTTTCTTCTATCTCTTACCATATTCCTATAAAATGCGAAAAACCGCGAAGAGGGACCTTTTCGGGGGGGGGGGGGCAGGGGGGGTTGCCGCAGGATTTTGATAGGCAACCCTAGTGCGATGTAATACCCTATTGGTAAGCTATCATTTATACCACATTTCGATCAAAAAACAGATACGTCATAAATTAAGCAGCGGGCTCTTGGACTATTGCTACATTTTTCCGTATTCATCTCATGTTCCGCATCACTTTGTACCTCTAATATTTTCGGCAAACTTTCCCTCCCTATCACAGACGTTTGCAGAATATATTGTTGTAATGCTACATGTTGAGATTTGATGGGTTATTTAAATAAATTTGTACTATAATAAAATCCGTTTGGGGTGTTCACATTAGCAAAAGAAATTATTGTTTAATAACTATGTATGCAGGTACTTTATTTTTTTTTCTCGTCTTGAAACAAAGAATTATTTTCATGAATAATTGCAATGCCATCACACAGTGTCAACAAGATTAACCCCCGTTTTCACCAACTTTTACCTAAGAAGGAGACCCCTAAGAAATTTCCATACAAAAACAGAGATAATATTCTATTTTTTGACACGTAGGCCTACCAACCACACCCTAATTCCATACAAAATGCAACACGCAACTCACCTAGCCTGGGCAGAGATATTTGGGCACCTAACGTATGTCAGTTGCGTGTAGCATTTTGTATGGAATTAGGGTGTGGTTGGTAGGCCTGCGTGTCAAAAAATAGAATATTATCTCTGTTTTTGTATGGAAATTTCTTAGGGGTCTCCTTCTTAGGTAAAAGTTGGTGAAAACGGGGGTTAGTCCTTATTTATTTTTCTTACAGGAATTTGTGCTTAAAGGTTTATAAATTTATCAGAAAAAATGTTGTTTTTTAATTAAATAGATTTAATTATGTCGTATATAAGTGTCACTATAAGTGGTTAAATCTAATCAAATAAAAAAATGTATCGAAACTGCCACACAGATTTTTTTATCGATGTTTTTTTTTGTACTGTACGCTTGTACACACATCGTATCTTTATAATGTAATCTCTCAATTGGTTGGTTGGCAGATATTGCCGATGGCAGTAAACCCGCCATTTGTATAATGTACTTATCATTATTGTAATAAAGTTTTTATTAATGTTATTGGTAAGTGCAAAAAAAATCAAAGAAGAAAAAATATCCGCTAAAGTCACTGCGTCGAATCTTGGATATTTTACCAACCAAGTTACAGCATTATTAACATTAGGTTTTTTTTTTATCTTGTTTTAGTCAATTTCTGAGGTTGCTTTGATATTATTTTTTATGCAGAAAATTTACAATAATCTCATTTCTAATCATTAAAGTCACAAAAACACATTCTCTTTTATCCACCTTTAAAGTCTCAGGATGATATTTTCAGTATTAGCTGAGTAACCTTCCTTTTCCCGACGCAATTTTTCACGTGTTCAGTCTCTTACATACATTAACTCTAGTACTTATATCGTTCTTCATACCGGAAATATTAGATAGACCAATAAGAAAAGCAAATAGAAATCGGGTAGAGTATTGAATAGGGATATTAGATATTAAAGGAATCTTCAGTGGAGAGGAATCTCACGATACGATCGTGAAGTATGCATCAGTATTGCTTCTGAAGACACATCGGGATAGAAAATGAGAATTCCATTGTTCTATTCGTATTTAAAGACATCCTATGATAAACGGCTATTCGCTTAAGGCTAGGACTGTGACGTCACGGTCGGTCACCCAACTGTGACGTCACGTTCATTCCCCACTGCGTTAAGGTTAAGAATTGCATTATCAAATGTTAAAAATAGCGTTTTCATTTTTTTAACTTTTTGGTGTTAATTTCCCTTCATTCAAATTTTTTTAGAGTCATTATCTAGATTTTAATGCATATTATCAATACCTACGAAAGATAATTTTTCTTCGCGACTTTCGAGAATGAGTCGCTGTCCTTCGAAAGAAAATCAGAGGTATTTTCCACAAACTTTTTTGAGAATTCTATATTAAACATCTAAAATCTTCTATGGTCATTCACTAGATAAAGGTTCAATATATGTACTCTATTTTCCAAAAATCATCTCTCTGATGATTTTATAGCTATACAATATTTATTATCATTTTCATAGTTTTGAACATTAAGAGTATGCATACCGACATTTGAAAAATTTCTAATAACGGGAGACCTTATATCTCGACAACCCTTACTAAATATGCTTTGGAACAAAATAGGGTAGATGCATTGAACCTTTATCTAGGGAATAACCGTAAAAGATTTTTTATGTCTCGTATAGATTTCTCAAAAATAAAATTGAAAAACACCTCTGATCTTTTTTACGAAAGACGGAAACTCGTTTCCCGAAAGTCGCGGAGTAAATTTATTTTTATTGTACTGGTAATATGCATTAGAATTCGGGGAATAACCGTGAAAGTTTTTTGATAGACGCAAAATTAACCCCAAAAATGGAAAAAAACGCTGTTTTTACCGTTTTATCATACGATTGTTCACGCGATTTTGAACCTTAATGCCGTGGGAAATTACTGTGACGTCATTCTTGGTACCAAGCCCTTAACGTTAGGGATGATAATATATATTACAATGTCATGGGGCATGCAGTGTTAGCTCGGGTGCACTGCTGAATTACAAAAAAAATACAGTAGCCATTAGAAGAAAATTTCAAGTTATCTTCAAAATATCAAAATTTAAAATCGAAGTAAGACTCGTAATTTAGATAAGGTGCGATTGTGTCTGCATTCTAGGGAAACCCTAAGTCTTTTTGTTCATATTATAATATACCTACGTATGAAGTTGTATTGCAAAGCAATAAAATAAGGGATTTTTCCTAGTCTGTATTTCCGGAAGGTGATTCTTGAACGTATTGGGTTCATACATATCTTCTTCTTCTCTATGTGTCCTGTCGGGTCCCCCCGACGTTGACGACCACTTGGGAGAACGCCTCTCTGTCCTGGGCAGTCGAAAAAGCTCCTCCACAGTTCTGATCCCGGTCCACTGCCGAATGTTTCGAAGCCAGGACAGCTGTTTCCTTCCGACCCCTCTACGGCCTTCTATCTTCCCCTTCATAACGAGCTGGAGAATGGAGTATTTTTCTCCTCTAAGGACATGGCCAAAATATGATGTTTTACGGAGCTTTATTGTGTTGGACAATTGTCTATTAGTATTTGCTCTACGTAAAACTTCAATGTTGGTTACCATGTCGGTCCAAGGTATTCTTAGCATTCTACGGTGGAGCCACATTTCAAACGCCTCAAGGCGGTTCAATATGTTGACTTTTAGTGTCCACGCCTCAACACCGTAAAGTAAAACCGACCACACGTAACACTTGACCATTCTTTGTCTCAGCTTTAAGTTCACATTATCGTCACAAAGGAGATTTTTCATTTTATTAAAAGCTGTTCTAGCCGCTTCTATTCTGCACTTTATCTCAGTGTCGGGGTCTAACTTTTCAGTAATGATGCTGCCCAAGTACCTGAACTGTTTCACCCTTTCGATATTAACACCCTTAAGTGTGAGATTTACATTTAGATGACTCTCTCGGCTAAAAACCATCATTTTAGTTTTGTTCACGTTAATGTTCAAACCAAAACGTTCACCGACGGAGTCAATTTTACTAAGCAATTCTTGAAGGTCTTGTAAATTATCTGCTATTATAACGGTGTCATCTGCGTATCTGATATTATTGATGACTACTCGTTGACCTTCACGCCGAGATCCGTATCAGTTAGCGCTTCCTTAAAGACCAAGTCAGAGTATAAATTAAACAAAGTAGGTGAGAGAACACATCCCTGTCGGACTCCTCGCTGAATAGGAATGCCTTGTGAGGCAATACCCTTTTCCAATTTAATGATAGCGTTTTGGTCCCAGTACAGGTTCTTGATTATTCTCACGTCTTTCTCGTCTATACCACATCTCAATAATACCTTGATTAAATCTGTGTGTTTAACTCTGTCAAATGCTTTTTCGTAATCAATAAAGCAAGCATAGATATCCTTTCTTTGGTCATAACATTTTTGTAACAATATATTTATTGTTGTGAGCGCTTCACGGGTACCAAAACCATTCCTAAACCCGAACTGAGTATCATCTAAATCTTTCTCGCATTTCAGTCTTATTCTGGCATGTATTATCTTAAGAAATAATTTCAGAATATGGCTCATAAGACTTATAAGGCGATAGTCATTACATTTTTTTGGGTGTTGTTTTTTGGGTAATGTTATAAATAGTGATTTTAACCAGTCATGGGGGATAATCCCTGTGTCATATATTTTATTAAACAGTCCAAGTAAACAATTTATATTATCTTCGTTAATCAGTTTGATAACCTCCATAGGAATTTCATCAGGTCCGCATGCTTTTCTGGGTTTAGATGTTGATATAGCATGCAGCAACTCTGATTTCAATATAGCAGGACCGTGACTATATTCTGATATTTCTACGTCAGTTCGAGAATCTTGGAAGAGTGTTCTAATATAATCCTCCCATGTTTTTAGAATTTCCGAATCTTCTAAGATCAAGTTGTTAGATTCGTCTGTGAGACAGGTAGGTTTAGGTTTCCTACTGAGACCAGTCAATTCTTTCAGTTTTTTATGCATATTGAATGAGTCATGCATCTGATCATATTTTTCCAATTCATCGCACTGTCTCTTCATCCACTCTTCCTTTGCTGTTTTGATCTCTCGTTTGATAGTCATTTGGAGGTTCCTATATTCGGTGTTATTACGATTCCTGGTACCAGCTACTCTACGTTGTTCCATCAGATTTAGTATATGTTCTGTCATCCACTGTTTCTTTCGAATCATTTTTTCAGACTTTAGATGTTTTTTACAGATATCGTGAATGGTGTTTTTAAAATCATTCCACTGTTGTTCTACCATGTCTGTATCCTGATTGGTAATCTGTTGTAGTTTTTCATTTAATTCAGTAGTCACTGTGTTTCTAATACCTGCAATGTTCAGTTTTTCAGTGTTTACTCTTTCATGCATAGATCTTTTTGTTAATATTTTTAATTTCAGTTCCATATCAATAACAAGCGGATTATGATCTGATCCTATATCGGTTCCGGGATATGTTGTGGCACGTTTAACACTGTTTCTGAATCGGTCTCCTATCAGTGCATAGTCTATTTGATTTCTGATAGGACGAGATGGGTTATCTTGAGGAGACTTCCAGGTGTATAGTCTGCGCTTTGGAAGCTTATACCATGTATTCACAACTACCATATTATGTTCTTCGCAGAACTCAAACATTCTATCACCCCTGCTATTAGACTGGCCTAGACCATAATTCCCAACTAAGTGTGAACGCCGGCCCTCTCCAATCTTTGCATTGAAGTCCCCAATTATAATATTTATTTCATCACTTTTCGTTGATTTCAGTACATTAGTAATGCTTTCGTATAGTTTTTCAACTTCATCGTCATATTTGTTGTCAGCTGTAGGTGCATATATTTGTATAATATTTACATTGAAAGGTCGTGCCTCCAACTGTAAGATCATAATTCTGTCTGATATGGGAACAAATTTTTTAACAAACTTAATATAATCCAGTGATACAAATATGCCAACCCCATTTCGGTGGTGATTGTCCGAGATATCACTTCCAGAATAATACAGGTTACCTTTCTCATGATGATGTACTCCGGTTTCCGTCCATCTGAGTTCGCTAATACCAAGAATGTTAATCTTAATTCTTGTCATCTCCTGTACAACATTGTCCAATTTACCATTCGCATAAAGACTTCTAACATTCCATGTTCCAATTCGCACTGTGTCATTCACTATGTCGAGCCGGGAGATTCTTCGCACCCCTGGCCCATCTAAGGACCGCCCGGGACTCGGGGCCATTGCTTGATTTCTCTCCATAGTGATATCCTGGGGAATGTTGACCGAGGTGGTTTCCCGTTGCCTTCCTCGGTGGTATTTTCTGTAGGGGTTACCTCCCTTAGCTGGAAAAGCCCGGTTTTACGGCGCCGGACACTCGCACCTTCATCCTCTCCCTATCTGCTATGGCACTGATGTTAATGCCAGTGACCACATTGCCCAGGGCTCGCGGGGCTTAAGAGGCCACTCGTGGACGCTAGGGAGTAGGACTATTGGTAGTGTTGCTGATGGAATGCAACTGTGGCGTTACACGGCATTTTATAGGTGCACATTTTCCAGCAAAATGTACCCCACCGTGACCCTACCAAAATTTGAGCCCCAATTCATACATATAATATTTTTTTTATTCTACCTCTTGACCTTAAAGTTACAAAAACGTACGATGCATGGGTGATAAAAATATAAAGTTTTTTTCAATCTCTTCAATTTTTTTGTTTCAGTCACGTGACCAGAACAGCTGGATGGCTCCCACCTGCTGAATGCTGGGCTCCGGGCGTTTTGGGGCCTCAGGATTTACCGTACGGCTGGGAGCAGGCCACAGACCACAGAAATAGGCCGTACTACATCAAGTAAGTTATGCTGAAAATGAAACGCCCATTTAGTTGACTCCTCCCATTTTCATGTTATAACTCCGCCCAAAAACATTTTAGCCACTCCCATATCACAAAAGAAACCACCCAATTTTATATTTATTGCTGGATATGGTTAATTGTTACTCAATTCCGCCGAGGCAACACCGAACGACAACTAGCATGCTCCTTGTTTCCTAGTGTCGCCTAGGTAAAGTTGTCGAAAAAACACGTAGCATGCTAAAATCTGACTATTCGACACGTTGAAACGCGTCGTAAGGTAAAGCATGCGTCCGGGCAACAATATCCGACTTGTAGTGTAGCATGCGGCATTGACGCTTCTAAAAGTTGCCTCAGTGGAGCTGGGTCTTATTTCTATGATTATTAAACTCGGAGTGATTTCTCGTTACTTGCTCTTTACTTTATTAAAAATCTAAACACGTTCTGACCTTTAACTTTCTTTCTAACTTTATACGTCACTGGATATCGAAAGGAAGCGTGTACTGTATTTTTAATATACTCGCTAGTAAGACTCCTTCACGCCTTTTGACTTGCAGTGGTGTATCCACATTATAAATTGATCGATGGACATACCTATATTTATATTATTTTGTCCATTTCATTCGCACATCTTTGATATTTTGTTGTTTGAACCAATTATGTCTCGACAAGCATCATTTATTTATTTCAGTCACTGATCAGACCTCTCATGGTCTGCTTTCATTTCTTTTTGCCTTCCACACTTATTTACCAACCCGGTCCAATACATCGCAGCAGCAATTGTCATTAGCGCTATATATGTCTACCCTTTGGCACCCCTCTACCATGTCTCGGCAGACGAGAAGATATTCGTCATCTTGGATCTCTCCACAACTACAGGAGATATCCTCATCCTGACGTATGCCCCACTTATTTAGGTCTTTTTGTGTCGTGTGACACCCCACTCGGAGTCTATTTTGTGTTTTCCTTGGGCAAAAGTGTGGTTGGTGTCCCGGTCCAAAATTCGCCCTAAGCTCTATCTATCTATCTATACCCTCACGCCGGGTCCCTTGCAGGGTAGGCATAGAGGACAGAGCGCCAGACAGCCCTATCTTTACACGCACTCCGAGCCTCCATCACATTCATGCAATTTGTCATGCACGTTCTCTGACTCATTTTACTAAAAACGCATCCATCCTTGAGGATCCGGTCGATATGATTGGACCAGGTCAGCCTCGACGGGCGGCCGCGTTTCCCCGCACTTCTTCGCTTACTCAAATGTATCATTTTTGTCATACTGTCATTCTTCATTCTGTCATCATGCCCAAACCGTTCGTACCGTCGTTATTCTATGATGATTTGAATATTATATTATTTTATGTTGAGGGTAAACCCAATTCCACTGATCGTTTTCTCTTAATTTCTTTTGGAGGAGATTTTCATTACAAATATGTATTAAAAAGAATCCTTTTCACGAGAATGTTCTTTGTACGTTGGTTGGTGGTGTACAGTGAACCTCTCATTAAACTTTAATATCTCGTGCTCCGACACTGAACCACCGCTAATGGATTTGTTCACCGATACATTTAGTTCAATTTCTCCCCGCTGGGTAATAAAATCCTACCTTTTAAATGATCCCAAATGTGGATATTACATAATACATTTTCATTACATAAACCCACATTTTTGTGTTAAAAACAGTCGGTATTCTAAGCGGCGGAACTGCGAGCTAATGTACCACGTAGGGACCCAACTATGACGTCACGCTCATTTCCCACGGCGCGCGGCGTCAAGTTTCAAAATCGCATGATAATGCGATAAGTATGTTAAAAATATATTTTTTTTATTACTTTTTGGGATTATTTTCGTTTCATTCAAAAAACTTCTACGCTCATTCCCTAGATTTTAATGTATATTAGCAATACAAAAAAATCTCCGCATCTTTCGGGAAACGAGTTGCTATGTTTCGGAAAATGGATCAGACATGTTTTTCACTTTTCCTTTTGAGAAATCCACACAGGACATAAAAAATCTTTTATGGCCATTCCCTAGATAAAGTTTCAATGCCCCACTCATTTTTTTTTTCAAAGTAAGGTTGTCAAAATCTAAGGTCTCCCGTTCTTTTTTTTTTTGAAATATCAATATGCCTACTTTTAACGTACACCTTCGTGTTCCTTTTTTGCGTAACTTTCTTAATAGGTCGAAACGACTATATAGTCAGACCACGTCTTGCGGGTCACTGCTCACCATTCTATATACCTTTAACCTTTCCCATGCCAGAGAAGATCGAGAAGTTGATGCATGGAAGGATGAACAATTTTTAGTGGCATTTATAAACTTGTTATCTCTAATTAGGTTAATGCGGAAAGGGTTACGAAAAAGATTTATATGGCTAATTTGGAGGGTTTTAGTAATATGGCTATCAAAAGGTAAAACCGTATCCCATTGCCTTGTATTTTAAAACTAGGAGATCCAAATGTTAAGAAGAAGCATGCATGTAAGAACAGTGATATTAGTGTCAAACGCCTGATGGTGAAGATGAAAATCCTCGAACACTAGTTGAGTGCAGTAAAAGTCATTACGTAGATTTTAAACTATGTATCTGTGACCAAGGCGGCGTAGGTTCGTCGGAGCATCTCTTCACTACACGACAAACCCAAAAAACAAATCTATAAATATACCTACATGTATATACTATTCGTCCCTTTTTTGCTTTAAAAAATGGACTTCCATCATGTACTGTTATTCAAAAATAAAAATATCATGTAAGAATTATTATGCTCGTATTATCTTGGATGCCAAATATGTTTGGCGCAGTTCTATTCTCAATTCATCCAACTTACTTACATATTATTGTCTTCGTCACAATGGCAATAATAAAACCACAAGACTATTTATTTTTTCATTTCATTTGTTTATTATCCAAAAATTTTTTCACCAAATAACAATATAACAAATCAAGTACTGGATTTTATTGCCCCACTAGGCCTGTTTTGGGGCAATATTAACCACAATAGTTTAAAGTTGCTTGTACAAAAAAATCACTCCTTGATTGGATTTGTTATTTGTTTTTTCAGTCACGTGAACAAGACTACTACATACGAAGCACCTGGAACTGGCGAAGATGTGGAAATCCCCAGTCCAAGATCGGTGACTCTCATCAGAGATCCAGATCTTGGTTTCGGCTTCGTAGCTGGTTCAGAAAAACCTGTTTTGGTGCGATCTGTAACCGAAGGAGGACCTAGCGTTGACAAGGTATGATTTTGATCTTATATTGTACTGAGGAAATATCTAAACCACTACTAGTTTGTCCTGTAACATTTAATTAAGAAACATATAGTCACTCAAAGCGGTTTTGTTTCGTGAAAATAACTTTTTACACTAATCCTAACGCTCTGATAAGCCTTTATAAAAGATGGGGTTTTCTCAGCGTTGGAACTGAATAAAAAAACACCACAAAATGTTGTTTAGTATCAAAACTTCCCGATAGTATGTAGTTAAATGCCAAAGTCCTAAATATAACCAAATCGATCTGCGGAGTATCTAAAGCTCAAAAATATTTAAGTTAGTAAGTATAATATTATCTACGTACCCACAATGTGTAACCAACCATGAAAGCTTCGGTGCGCTTGTTGCTACCATACCAAATTAAGCTTAAATATGACTATATAATACCACTGCCTGCCGTATTATGTAATACATACAGAATGTTATACATCTTATCCATTTTGCTTTTGATCTAAAAGCGGATGGTTAAACAACTTCGTCTGACATAATCATAACCCAATACTATGATCGAATCTATGTTTATACCGTAGCACTTCATAAACACCGAAAAGTAAAAATACAACATATTTTGCGCTACGCTTTTTACATAATTACATTGAGTATATATGAGACGTGATTTCGAGCATGACTGCTAAGATCCTAAATTATATTATCATTCGTCACTCGTCCCCTTCCACTTCTGGAAAAGGCCTTCTCCATGTCACCTTGTCCTGTGGAGACTGCATCCGAGCCACACGACATGTCGAACCAAATCGTCTCTCCATCTTAGTTGGAGCCGTCCTTCACCTCTAATAATTTGTCCTTCAATGGCTCCAAGTTAACAGTCTTTTTGTCCACTCCTCTTCTGCGTTTCTGGTTACATGTCCAGCCCATTTTCGCTTCCATAACTATGCGGTGAACGATGAAAAATATAACTTTGAAAGGAGATTTTTTTATTAAGTGTGACTGGGTTTATCTACAACGTAGTTGTCATTTTAACAATTAATACACACACAGGTGTTAAGGACTGAATGGTGGACGTTTCTTGAGAGTATAATGATCTCCTAAACCAACCGATGGCTGGTCGTAAGTCCAGCATGCCCATCATACACTGTTAGTTAGTTGAGAGACTGCATAATTGTTAAAATATAACTTTGTATTATGCTATCAGTGCTTTTCTCGAAGATGTTCATTTTCTCAAAGATATTGAGCTAAATAATGTTTGAATTGCAGTATATTAGGAATGTATTTGGGAGAATAAGTTATTGGTACGTAGTATAATAATGCAATATCCATTATCGGGCAACTGCCAGCTGTTAGTACTATATACATGTACATAATATATCTACTGGTATCTATATAACATTGTATTGTGGACTACACTTAAAATGGGAGTAAACGTATGCTAGTAGCTTGCATGGCACCATGCAATGCCACTTCATTTGTATCACTTTGAAATGAAGGAAATATTTTAGGTACATAGATTTTCTTTTATTTGACAAGCTTAGGAACTATGAAACTGTATCCCATTAAGGCCGTCAGTAATTATTTTTCATTTACATTTATTTGCTTTACAAAAAAGCATTTAACAAAGTCAATATAAGAAAAAAACAAGTACTGTATTTTATTGCCCCATTAGTCGATAGCCTGTTTTGGGGCAACTACTAACCACAATACAATAGTTTGAGGTTGCATGTACAAAAAATAACAAAAATACTGCAGAATAAGCAAATGATTAAAGAACGTTGTGAACTGATATATAAACTGATATAACTGTATTTTTTACACATAGGTATTGCAAATATCATATCTTTCACAATATAAGTACTGTAAATATAAAATCCTGCAAGTGACCTCGTGCTATAATTTTGTAGTTAATATTGCCCCAGAACAGACTGTCGCCCAGTGGGGCAATATAATCCATTACCTACCTTGTTTTATAACGCATCGTAGCATAATTATTTTTGGATTAAAAAGAAATGGATTCCGTAATTTTTATTTAATAAATTATTTTATTAAATATTTTTATAAAAATGAATTAGGTCTATTTCAATAAACCCACATACATTTTTGTTTCAAACTTCTAAAAGCAAAAAGGTTTCATATAAAATTAAATTAAAATAATGCTTGTATGCAGTGTGTACTTAAGACAAATACGTATTTTACTGTTTATATACATTTTATCTGCTCGTTACAAATTCACAAAGCATGCCGTTTCACTGGCATGTGTATTCCCAGCTTTAGACTGGCACTAGACACTTTACTCTGAGAAGATTATTATTTATAACTGATGTCAAGATACCAAAATCACAGTAGCAGTAAGATTGTGAATAGGTGTTCTTTTAAAAATACTAACTTTTTAGCAATCTGGACTTTTTAGTTAGAATTAGGAGACTGCTTGTGGTGGAAAATAAGAGAATTTATATTTTTAACTTTGTGTTTGATCTTTCAAACGACAACAAATTTTGTAGAACTTCTGCTAAGACTGTGCCCAAAACCTTTGAAGCAATTGGACAGATTTGTTTAATGACATAACCGAAAAATTATACCTGTGTATTAAAAGGGTATGGGCTTGCAAACCTAAATACTTTCCTGTACTAGGCCAAAAGCCTGTATCGCAAAGTGTGGAATCACCGCCGGGGTTCGAACCTGGCACCCCCCTTTTGGGAGACCGCTGCGTCAGCCATGTATCCGAAGAGTGAAACCATGTATTCGTGAGTGATTACTGATCACTCACGAATAGATAACAGCTTATGATTTATACATATGACTCATAACACTGATTAGTGACTATCTGGCAAGCGATATTCTTCGTGTGAAATCATGTACGCCTTGTGCAAATGATGGCTAGCTGGTGGGAGTATCCACACGATTAATTTACTCATCGTTCTGTGATAGTAAACTGTGATTTAAAATTTGGCGTTATTTTTAACAGCTGTGAATGTGGATTTTACGCTCGTCTAAATTGTGGAGACGTTTGAACAAACATTAGATTAGGCAAATACTTGTAATTGGTGCATTTCAGTATAAACATAATATGCTATCTATAATACTATTAGCATCTCAATGCAGATTTTACTAAGATCATAGTAAATGAAACATTACCATTAGGTTTGAAACAGACATTTAGAAGATAGGTAATATGGTGAGTTTATCAATACAAATTTTCACCTGCTAACCCATAAACCATTTATTTTTTTTAATTAAAAGAAGGACAGAGGTCACCCTAAACTATTCCTTTTAAGGAGCTGCAGTAAATTGCGTCGGGAAAAGAAAGATTACTCAGTTAATACTAAATAATAAATATATCATACTGCGAGACTTAAAACATGGATAAATGAGAAAATATGTTCTACCGACTCCAGTGGATAGAAATTTGATTTTTATAATTCAATCCTAAACTTTGAAATTCGCGATTATTCCCCCAGTTAGATGTATTGGTTGTCAAAATTTCCAAGGGCAGATGCAGTGAATCCAGTGAACATTATTTTTATATTCTATCTCCTTTTTTTACAATAATCCCGAATTGATTTCGAAGCTTACGTCATTCTTATTTCGCGCTTACACCCTCATACAAAATTTAGAAAATAAATTGACGAGATAATAACAATAATTATTTAGAGCATATCGATCTTTAATGACAAGAACTGATGATACTGGGTTCAGCCATACAGAATCTGGTCGACGTGGTTAATTCATATGATTTTCACCGTTTATGTCCTGGTCCGATCATGTCGACCAGACCCTCAAGGATGGACGCGTTTTGAGTAAAAGGATTCGAAGAGCGTGTGTGACAAATTGCATGAATGCGACGGAAACTAGGAGTGTGTGTAAGGATAGGCCTGTTTAGCGCTCTATCTTATCAGCTTTCCCTGCAAGGGACGTGGCGTGAGGGTATGTATAGATACTAGATAGATAGATATGTACCTTAAGGGCTTGGCACCAAGAATGACGTCACAGACTTTTCCCACAACATTAAGGTTCTAAATCGCGTGACAATCGCATGATAAAATGGTAAAAATAGCGTTTTTTCCATTTATTGGGGTTAATTTTGCGTCTATCAAAAAACTTTTACGGTTATTCCCTAGATTTTAATGCATGTTATCAGTACAAAATAAATTTACTCCGCGACTTTCGGGAAACGAGTTTCCGTATTTCGGAAAAAAACATCAGAGGTGTTTTTAAATTATTATTTTTGAGAAATCTATACAAGATAAAAAAATCTTTTACGGTCATTCCCTAGATAAAGGTTCAATGCATCTACCCTATTTTGTTCCAAAGCATATTTAGTAACGGTTGTCGAGATAGAAGGTCTCCCGTTTTTAGAAATTTTTGAAATGTCGGTATGCATACTCTTAAATCAGTATATTGCATATCGGTAATTTATAAACCATTGCTATTGTTACCAATGACTGTACTTTGTTACCGTACTAGGTGAACCGTCGCGTTGTTTGGACATTGGATCCTGTGTGAGATTAGATTCTTGTGTGCAAAATCCAATTTCATGCTATGCATAAATTATTATGCTAACTTGAAATACCCAGCTCGGTACTGTAAACATAACGAAATCTAGATATAAAACTACAGAAAGTGTGCATGTTGTGCCTGTTACTGTGAATGGATATTTTATTAATAAATTTTAAACATATAAACAAAAAAATATTATAATCAAATGATTTACAAATAATCAAACGAGACACAGATCTCATTGACTTCATACCACATTCGAAATCATTCGTATGAATGGAACAGATTATGATCAAAATTAATTTTAAGCTCGTTTTTTAAAAAAAGTGTGGTATTCCATATTTGGTTACTTTCCATATTATCTGAATAATCTTACTTTTCTGAATGAAATATAGACAATTCATAGCAATAGAAAATACAAAAATATGATTTTCTAAACTTTCTGAAGGGACACATAGATTTAGAGTATGCATACCGACATTACAAAAATTTCTAAAAACGGGAGACCTTACATCTCGACAACCGTTACTAAATATGATTTGGAACAAAATAACGCAGATGCATTAAACATTTATCTAGGGAATAACCGTAAAATATTTTTTATATCTTGTATAGATTTCTCATAAAAAAAAGATCTCTGATCTTTTTCCGAAAGACGGAAACTCGTCTCCCGAAAGTCGAGGAGTAATTTTTTTGTACTGAAAATATGCATTAAAATCTAGGGAATAACCGTATGAAAGTTTTTTGATAGACGCAAAATTAACCCCAAAAAATAGAAAAAAAACGCTATTTTAACCATTTTATCATGCGATTGTTCACACGATTTTGAACCTTAATCCGTGGGAAATGACTGTGACGTCATTCTTGGTACCAAGCCCTTAACTTTAAACTTTTGCGTTCCTAGATATTTTTGACATATATAATGTCAGTAATAATGTAACCTCGTTTGTGACATAGTTCGTGTAATACGCCCTCTATATCATAATATGGTGAAGCATTTCTCATAAAATACACGTGCAAGTTATTCATATGAACCATAGTACCTAATATCTCTGGATGATATCATATAATCTATTACAATGATGTCGGATAACATTATCGCTACAAGAGCCTTCTTTAGAAACAGGAATGCCCTTACACTCCTTGACTATATATAATAATATAATAATAACTTTATTGTGCTTTTTTTTTATATTAACATGGCATAATAATGTGATTTACAATATAAGGTACATGTTGTTTCATCGACGAGTCTCACTGGGCTTGCGCCTGTGCCGAAGCCCTTTCGATGAACCTCTGCATAGCTGCTTGTACCTACATTATGATCTAATTATATGATCTAATCTAATTATATGATCTAATTATGATCTAATTAGATCTAATAATAAGTCTAATTCTATACCTTTTCGAACTAAAATAGGTGTAAGATTCTTTGTAAAATAAAAATACTGTGTTTTACTTCCACTATTTATTTTGAGTACATTTAACCAGAGATCTTTCAAAGCTTATTGCTGTATCTTCAGTGGTTTTCTATGAACTAAACTGAAAAACAGGTATACAGATGTATTTTTATTTTTTTTTTACTATGAAATTATTGTTTTAGTAAGTTATTTAGTTAAAGAATTGGACCCAATGTATAGAATGTACCCTATTTTTTCTACATTCTTTCGGGGTAGACGGAGAGGACATAAAGCCACCCCTACATATATCTCACGCTTCCACCACGTCCTCATACACGATCCGTGATTTCTCCTACTTAAAATGCGTCCGTCACTAATCTTGTCAATTTGTTCACTCCAGTGACTCTCGGACGGCTACGTCATTCTACCCCCAGACATCCCCTCCACATGTCCAAACCATCCAAACAATTTCGTCCTAGTTAACCTAATCCCTCTGATTACCTTATTTCTTACTCTGTCTCTGGGATTTTTCCACAATTATTAATGACCTCGTAAAATTCACAAAATTTAAACCGAGACACCAACAAAAACGACAGCTGATGATGGATAAAAGAGTGGTTATAAAAAGAGTGCACGTTTTCGGTTCATAACTTCATACTAAGTAAATACTTTTGCATTTTCATATAACTGAATCATCCATCTTTTCAGTAGTATCTGATGACAGCTCTGATTTGGTACAATTCACGTAATGCAATGTCCACAAGCACTCAATCTTTAATATAATCCCCCCGTCCCAATCTCCTGAACGTCGTCTCCCTGAATCCGCAAACCACCTCCGGTCACCCGTCACGAAATCTCCGCACATCTGTTATAGCATGCTGTAAGTACGTCCAGCTTCTACTTACACAAGTTATTTTACTCTCTAGCTTTACAACCAAACAATGTTGGTTGATTTCAATTTCACGTCTGAAACAGCACTGATTAACTAGATTCAGTTGGTCAGTTTAAAACGGAGAGAGGGACAAACTTAGTTCAACATCTCTCATTTTATTCCGACGAGAATGAGATAAATAAAATGAGAATAACATTAGTATCGTAATCGGGTTTGCCTTATTATGTTCATAGGGGACCGAATATCAAAAAAAGTATCCACTAGAGTCACTATACTTTCTCACTTACTTCCGAACGACTCCGGTAGAGTTTTGGGCTCCAGAACAATGGATCTCCAAGCCATCCTGTCTGTGGCAACGGATTTCCAGTCATTACCAACATTTAATACGCTCAGGTTCATCAGTCATTGTCCTTCTTGGTATAGCCAGAGGTCTCCTGCCCACAGCTTTATTTTTTTTTAGGAGATGTTTTGTGGCTTTTTCTTCTCCCGATCTGATGACATATCCGATCCGGGCCAATCTTCTGGACCTGATCTCAGTGGTGATTAATGATTGTCCCGTCAGTGTACGAATTTCCTCATTACTTCGCAGTCTCCATCTAGAGTCACTACGTCTTACCTTAATTATTTTGTCAACCAAAATCAAGCATTATATCTTTAAAATTATTTTTTGCTAGACTGCTGTTGTCACGAAGACATATTCTCATTTATTCATGTTTCAAGTCTTGATATCTTTAGTATTAGTTGAGTAACTTTTCTTTTCCCGATGCAATTTTTCGCCCGTTCGTTCCAATGAACAGGCGAAACGGATGATACTGTAGTACAGAAGTACGGATGATAATAGTTTAAAACAATCTGACAATGGATTCAGACAGAAGAATCTTTGGTTCACAAGTCGTGACCTTTTCCTGTACAAGTCAGTGGTAGCTTTCCCGAATAAGATGGATGGAAGAATAATAGCACTTTAGCATTGAATCCCGTGTAAAGTTGCTTTTATATCTTGGCTTATTATTATTTCCCCGTGAACTTTAGCTAACTCCTGCGCGGTCGTTAAAATTCACTTTAAAAATAATATTTTCATTTTACAGGAGTGCTTCATAATGCACATCTCTTGTCTAACATCTGAAGTCTAGATAATATGAACCTAGCCTAGGATGGAGATAATCTAGATCGTTTTTCCTATGTATTTTTACTACGAGTAGATTTCACGTTTATCAGGAATTTTTCAATCAATTGTTAACGTATTTACATATCATTGAAGTAGGATATTGGAGATACTCGAGATGATGATGGTGTAATGCATGGGCGTCGCTAAGGGGAGGCAGGGGGGGGGGGGCAACTGCCTCCACTGGAGATTGGAATAGGTATTTTTTCATACTAACTGATAAAACGCCACAAAAAAATCACATTACTACTACACGTTTTTGCATCGTATCGTAAATTTTGAAAAATAATAGAGAAAAAATTACCTACATCAATTTTTCTAAATTTTGCTCCCCCCCTCCCCCCTAGCTCCGAGGCTGGCGACACCCATGGTGTAATGGTTAAGGATTTATTTAGGTTAGGACACAGGTGCACAACCGTGAGAGACTGATTCCTGACATTTAGGCGATTTAGTACATATAGTACAATAATATCGTATTTTCGCGGAGAAAAAACTATAGACATTTGTTTCTCCATCATACTTTACGTATTTGGGGGCGCTGAATCCGAATTTCAACTTTGCCACCTCGTAAATGTGATGCGTTCTGAGATATCTCAGAAAGAAAGAGAAAAAAATGCTTTTTTTACGTACTTTGACTGATAATTCAAAAAGTATTCATTTTAGAGAAAAGAAGCTCAGAACAAGAATAAACTTCACCAAATTTCCTACAAAATGACATATAAATCTTTTTTGTCGCATAAACCGTTAAGGCATCAGAGCGAGCTAAAATAGGGCGTAATTTTCACCATACAGCCAAAAATTATATATGTTTGTAATTTTTCGCTCATAACTCAGAACCTACAAACTTTTGAGCAAAAATATCTAAGAGAGAAATAAAGTGCATATTTTTTTTCTTTAATTTATGCTACCAGTGTTTCGTCGACGGACAAATATTCTAGTCGCTAGAGCGCATTGAAGTTCAGTATAGTACATTAGAAGCAGTTTTGACTATTATTTAAACTGATATATAACGATCAAAAAATACTTAATTGTAGGCAATGCACTTGAATATATAAGAACAAAGGCTGTTATATTTATATTTTAAGGTTTGCCACCACTTAATTGTGCTGCGTTTATAGAAATGTCAGAATAACTCAGAAACAATAGCTATTTCTTTGTTTTTTTGTGCATATTTTAAAAAATTAAAACTTTAAAGGAATTATTTTATTGAAAAAGTAAACTACATTTAATTATCTATGAATCACTTCTACATTTTTTTTTTAATCAGATGAACCATTCAAGAGCCAGAGCGCTTTAAAATTAAATCAAAATGGAAAAATCGTCCAATTACTGTACTTTCTTTGGTTTCTCGCCTACGGATGAGAAGGTACGTACTTTTAATGAAAAATTTTTAAAAGGAAATTAAATTTTCTACAAATTATGTCTCTTAATATTTTTCACTCAGACGAACGGGTTCGGAGTTATAAAGCATCAAAATTTGTTGTAGTGTATCAGAGAGAACGATATTTATGTACGTCGTACTAATATCTCTATTTGATTTTGAATTGTAAATCTTGATGCGCTATAACTCCGAACCTGTACGTCTGAGTGAAAAAACTCAAGAGACATAATTTGTAGAAAATTTAATTTCCTTTTAAAAAAATTTCATTAAAAGTACGTACCTTCTCATCCGTAGGCGAGAAACCAAAGAAAGTACAGTAATTGGACGATTTTTCCATTTTGATTTAATTTTAAAGCGCTCTGGCTCTTGAATGGTTCATCTGATTAAAAAAATGTAGAAGTGATTCATAGATAATTAAATGTAGTTTACTTTTTCAATAAAATAATTCCTTTAAAGTTTTAATTTTTTTAAATATGGACAAAAAAACAAAGAAATAGCTATTGTTTCTGAGTTATTCTGACATTTCTATAAACGCAGCACAATTAAGTGGTGGCAAACCTTAAAATATAAATATAACAGCCTTTGTTCTTATATATTCAAGTGCATTGCCTACAATTAAGTATTTTTTGATCGTTATATATCAGTTTAAATAATAGTCAAAACTGCTTCTAATGTACTATACTGAACTTCAATGCGCTCTAGCGCCTAGAATGTTTGTCCGTCGACGAAAGACTGGTAGCATAAATTAAAGAAAAAAATATGCACTTTATTTTTCTCTTAGATATTTTTGCTCAAAAGTTTGTAGGTTCTGAGTTATGAGCGAAAAATTACAAACATATATAATTTTTGGCTGTAGGGTGAAAATTACGCCCTATTTTAGCTCGCTCTGATGCCTTAACGGTTTATGCGACAAAAAAGATTTATATGTCATTTTATAGGAAATTTGGTGAAGTTTATTCTTGTCCTAAGCTTCTTTTCTCTAAAATGAATACTTTTTGAATTATCAGTCAAAGTATGTAAAAAAATCATTTTTTTCTCTTTCTTTCTGAGATATCTCAGAACGCATCACATTTACGAGGTGGCAAAGTTAAAATTCGGATTCAGCGCACCCAAATACGTAAAGTATGATGGAGAAAAAAATGTCTATAGTTTTTTCCTACAAATGCCATTAAATTTCCTCTCCTTACTGCACTAATACTCAACCGTACTAAAATATCATGGTGATTATTATCAATTAAGCGAAATGTTAAATTTGTAGTAGCGACTCAAAAGCATGTGTCAAAATAAGGGGAAACAAGAAATAAGTGCGTTTATCGCATATCGGGCGAGTTACTTCATTCACGTAGCTTATCTTAATAATACCTTGCTAAGCTTCAGCTATATAGGTTTCTTTAATATAATATAAACTATGTTACAACTATTTAATTCCCGTTTGTTGTGGACAAGGGGCGACGTTGATTAAGCGCTTAAGTTGACTTTAAGGTTGCTTTGATAGGGTGGACGCATAGTCTAAGTTTGATTGCCTCTATCTCAACTTGGAATACCAGATTATACATACATACTTCTCCTATACCAGTGTTTCCCAACCCTTTTCGTGCCATGCCCCACCAAAGCCTTTCTAACAGTCGTATGCCCCACTGCAAAACGTGTACGATACATTTGTATGCCGATGGCCATGATTGCGTATATGACCTTTCTAATTCATGAACCTCTATCATAAACAGCGCCGCAGGCGAATTTTTTTTATAGAAATGTTTTAAATAAATATAATATATCTAATACGTGGAATAGTTGGTAATTTCTGAAATGTCCCATCTAAGGCGTGGTGTCCCACCGCTGAGGCATGGTGCCCCACCTCTGAGGCGCGATGCCCCACCGTGGGAATCACTGTCCTATACAGTTATACAGCGTACCTAGTCTTATATACTGTATTTCAACAACTTCTTAGGTGAAGAATAGAGGAGATCTGAGCTACTTGTCATTATTTTTATACAAGATTTTACCAAGTGGCTCCTATCTCCACTATTCCTCACCTAAAAGTTGGTGAAATCCAGTATCAAAGTCGCAAAATAACTATACTGAACGTGTGGAAGAGTATCTCGGCAAAAGTAAATAAATCTCGGCAAAAGTAAATAAATCTCGGCAAATATTGAAGATATCATCCTGAGACTTATAGTCCGAGAGCCCGCTGCTTAATTTATGACGTATCTGTTTTTTGATCGAAATGTGGTATAAATGATAGCTTACCAATAGGGTATTACATCGCACTAGGGTTGCCTATCAAAATCTTGCCGCAACCCCCCCTGCCCCCCCTGAAAAGGTCCCTCTTCGCGGTTTTTCGCATTTTATAGGAATATGGTAAGAGATAGGAGAAAGTAGTCAATTACAAAAATAATCCTTGCTAAATTCTCTACAAAAAATATTAAGTCAATTTTTTCATAGGACTAGTAGTTTACCCGTAATGGCCGGTCAAAAAACAGGATATTTTTTGAAAAAATAAAAAAAAAAGTTTGATTTTTTTTCTTTCACATTCTTCCACCCATTATTACTAACATTTTATGGAAAAAAAATTTCGGTCTGCGGCGCAATATCGCTGATTATTTTATGAAAAACTAAATTTTAAGAATTTTCGTCACTGAATTTTATTGTAATAACTCCGAAATTATTAGATGTATGAACATAAGTTATAGCTCGTTTTGTAGCTAAGACTATGGTTATTAATTCGTTCTCTGACTATTTTCCTGTAGCTCTTATCAATTTTCAACCAATTTAGTTTAAATACATTTTTTTAGTATTTTAAATGAATTTCGGTTTTGGACAGGCCATTGCGGGTAAACTGCTAGTTCTACGAAAAAAATGATGTGATATTTTGTGTAGAGAATTTATTAAGGATTATTTTTGTCATTGACTACTTTCTCCTATCTCTTACCATATTCCTATAAAATGCGAAAAACCGCGAAGAGGGACCTTTTCGGGGGGGGCAGGGGGGGTTGCGGCAGGATTTTGATAGGCAACCCTAGTGCGATGTAATACCCTATTGGTAAGCTATCATTTGTACCACATTTCGATCAAAAAACAGATACGTCATAAATTAAGCAGCGGGCTCTTGGACTATTAAAGCATGGATGAATGAGAATATGTTTTACTGGCTCTAGCAGTTAGAAATACGATTTACATAAATTTTTCCTATAAAAATATTTTCAAAGTTACCACTGAAATTTACTGAAACTTGAGATTTTTCCCTCAGTTTGTTAACTATAATGCTGTAAAAACAACAACAAACAAAAAAAAAACAAAATAATTAAGGTAAAACACAGTGACTATAGCAAATATTTTTTGGTATTCGATCCCCGATTTATACAATAATCCAAAATGGATTTTGTCTTTTTTGCGCTAACTCATTCTCATAAACTTTCAAATGAACGTCACAAGTGGTTGGTTGGCAGAAATTGCCGACGACAATAAACCCGCCATTGCTGCATTCTCCTCTTTGTGACTCTGTGTTCTCTTTGCCTATCCCGCAAGGACGTGACGTGATTGCATATAGACATAGACGTATTACTTCGGGGAATAGGGTCCCAGGTGTGTTTAGTTACATTTTTGTTCCTATAGCTGGATGAATTTAAAAGGTAAAAGAAAATAAACGTATTCGACAGCACACGGTACCTATGGGATTAACAAAAGGGAACAAAAGTGTTCTATTGATTGAATTTAAAATGTTCCACCATTTCAACGTTCGTTTATTTTAAAATGTTGCCAGTACTATTATATTATTATGAGAGTACCTACGTACCTTTAAACAATTCCCCACTTGACGAGATTTTGCACTTTATTTCACAAAATCTCTATAGGTACAGTTTTATTTACAATAGCCCGAAGGTTTCATGATTTTTTTTTACGATCGATGGTCATAAGTTGACCTCTCGTAAATGAAGTTTTTACAAATATGTATTGAGTTAAGTATATGTATAAAAAAATCGAATTTTCATGCAGCATCTTAAAATGGATATCTCGGATCCGACAAAAAATGTGTCTCAAACATTTTTTCTAAATATGACAACACTAATTCATACACTTCAGTGTTACTATATTTTTACGTTTTTTCTTCCTCCTGTAAAATTAGGTTTTTATCAGTTCTTCTTCTTCTTCTTCGTCAGCTTACTCCCGTCCACTCCTGGACGAAGGCCTCCTCCATCTGCATCCACGCCGCTATATCCTGGGCTCTCTGGATCTTACAAGTTGGTACCAACGTATTTTACCAGGTCGTCTCTCCATCGTACTGGTGGTCTTCCTACACCCCTGGTAGTCATTCTGGGTTTCCAGGTTAAGACCCTGTAATGTTCACTTACCTCCCAAGTATCAGCAAGCTGTCCTGGGCTCTGGTAAGTGTTGCTAGTCTGGTGGTCTGCAGAGAAGTGGCTCTGCTCTGGTATGCCTGGAGCGTCCTGGCCTCACTACTACATTATATGGTGCAATAGTAGGAGGAGCCAGTCCTATGCCACCGCCTCCAGTACTATGGATGTAGACTACACTGTAGCCCAGAGTAGGTACTTACATGATGTGGTGCAATGCCTATCTAGAGCCTATATTATATATGTACTACACTTAACTTCTAATACACTACAGACCCTCTTTGACCATTTATCGTCTGGGTGACTGCCCACCGCCATTTGAGAGATGCGATACGCTGGGTAATATCTGTTACCCCTGTTCTTTGCCCTATCGCTTCGTTTCTTACTCTATCTCTCAGGGTGATTCCCAGTTACGAGGGGTCAATTTATGACCATCGATATGTTAAAATACTAACGCATGGACGGTGGATAAAATAATGGGATTTGGTATAACAAAATAGTTTGCTAACTGCATTGGATTTGACAAAACTGGACGAAAAAACTTCTCTATGATGAAGTAGTAATATCCCACATAAATATTTTAGTTCTTAAATTTATTTATTCGTATCACGTACTCTCTGTTTCACATAATTTGTCTCATGTGTTTCCGCGGATACAAAATTTCTCCGTAGAATTACTACTAAGAATCGAGTATCCAGTGGACAAGTTATTTGTAACAGAGAGTAAAAATTATTTGAAACAGAGTAATGTTCTAATTTCAAACTTGACATCTACTGAAGCAAAAATATTTGCCATAGTGTCAATCATAATACCTACGAAACGTACTTAGGAGTGTTTACTGCTGCGAATCACGGGTAATTCAGCTAGTTTTAAATAATATGATTATTTTCAAAATATCTTCATAAATATGAGATATTTCCTACCCACATAATACAGACTACAACAATACACAGTGAGTTCCTTTTTATCCGAAACGACGGTACCCCGGCTTGTTATTTCCAAAGCAAAAGCATCATAAATAATCTCGTTTCAATTGTGCTGCTGAAAAAGCTGGGATTTACAAGATTTCCACGTCCATTGTTATACTAATACTGAACGTTGTAGTGAATAAATGTGTTTACTAGGGATTTTTCTCGCTTTTACTGTGCTCAACACATTATTATGACCTGTTTTGCGCCACCACAATTGCGATAGGTTATTTTTTTACCTATATAAACTGCATGACAATATTTAACGTTTATTATCAGTGCATGAGAGTTTTAATGTAGGTATCTATAATGTATTTGTATATTGTCGATTACATCTTTGTAAAATATCACCATAATATTTTAGTTAGGTTGCATAGGAACAATATCTTTTATGTCCAGGAGTCAGTTTCACACGGTAGAACTCTCAGAGTACATATTTTAAGTAATTATAGAGCCGAATCCTGATTAGGACGTACGCAATTAAAAAAACAAATATACGTCTTACTGTTAAAGAGAAAAATGTCTTTATTTACATAATAACAATGTTTATGCAACAGTGGTTGCATCAAACCTAAAATCCAGGCGCAGACCCGTCGAGTACAAAAGCTAGTGTAAAATAAAATAAACTAAGAATGTCTTGATATTTTTTATGGTTTCCGTCAACTTGAGTAAGCCGGGCTAAAAGTTATTACATCCCTGATTATCCAGTATGTTCTGCACTTAGTAATTTTCGTGAGTTATATCTTATATTTTCGGCGCACGATAGGTTGCCGTAAAGCGCACTCGTTAATATATAAATGTTAAAAGTATGTAAGCTATTTCGCCCTTTGAAAAGAAATCGTGAATGGGATGAAAAAAATAAACATAACTTTCGACATAGTTGCTTTGTGCACTTAACGCGTACTATACAAATAAATTATTGAAAATGTGTTTAATTCCCTCAAACGTTCCTTTGTGGTAATTTAATAGAAAAGATATAAATCGCTCTCTATATTTTCTATTCCCCTTCGCTTCGTTCTAAAGTTGGCTTCCCATTTCTCATGATCCTTGATATTTCGGACCGAAGCCGACGCAGAATTTTCTTTACACTGCACTGTTCTACACCTAACATATTCCGCAATATCGCAGACCGTGGGAAGCCATCAAGGATTCACTATGTTAATTTTTCATTAATTTACTGATAGTTAACCGTTTTAGTTTTCCGTTTTCTATGAATCTTCTCAGGTACCTACCGGCGAATACGCCCGTGTACTAAATTGTAATTAGTAATGCCCCAGAACAGGATGTTATATATATATATATATATATATATATATATATATATATATACATACTACTTACTTTACGGCGTCCGTACATTGCGAAATATACGCCTTTAGAGCGTCCAGTACAATACGGCGTCCGAATACGGACGCTCTAAGGTAATCAATGTTATTTCTTGCCAGGCAGCTGACGTCATCACAGGGAATCAATATCAGCAAAAAAAAATTTGACGCCACAAAGTAACCTGCACGTACTTTTTCGTATATCATTGTATATTTTATGTTTTGAGCGTTGTGGGATAGGGGCGCTCTGTCTATATACTGTTCGTATATTTCACTTACATTCCGCCGATGATCGGGCGTCCGCTGTGAATATTTTTTTACGTGCAGCCGATGATACGGCGTCCTCGAGTTGGCAACCTCGCAATTCGAAATTAATAATAAAATCAACATTAGGATTTTGAAATGTTATTTGCGTTGTCCAGTTATGGACTACAGATATCTGTAGAATAATAATGCACAAAAGGTGTAGGTACCTACCTACTCACAAACATCTGGAGATAATAGGCGACTCGGCAATATACTCGTAACATTATTGTGTAATATTGGAAAGAATTTTAAGTAATACAATAGTCGCATTTATTAAAAAAATAGTTCATGATTATAAAGATGTACTGTTATTTTAGGGTGAAATGCCGTAATTTTTAATAAATAAATATTGTTTAAGTACTTATTACGAAACAGGTAAACCTGTTATTGTATAATTGCAAATTATTTTCACATCGCGACATTTAAAACGCGTTACTTGAAAGTTGAAATAGACGTTTTTAACCATCCCTTCGCATACATAAGTACCTACTTTTTTGGGAAGGTAGTGCGTTAAAAAACTTGTTGATTTGATGTATGTATGAAATGTAATATGTGCTACTTTTTTGAATAAAATTTATTATTATTATTAAGTAAGTAATAAGGTAGGTACTTAAAAGTATATTGTTTTACGTTTTTAGTGCAAATTCTCCATTCAATGAGCAATTAAATAAAGGATCTCACGGGATCAGCAGAACTTATAGGTATGTACTTACCTATATGTGATAAATAAATAAGTGACGGAAGTAAGGAATCTCTGTAAGAATAGGCTAGTTTGGCGTTATGTACTCCATGCGGACATCACTACAGATACCATAAATAAATAAACTTTTGTTTTCATCACAAACCAATATGGTGCGATGTTTTAATCATAATATTCATTAATCTACAAGAGTGCGTGCCATTTTAAATTGTTTAGTATAATATTATTTAGATTAAAAGTGCATTCCATTATGTAACTACTTCCTGTTCAATGTCTTGGATTATGAAAAGAATCGCGTTACTGCCCAAAGCTCGCCCTAGTGGATGAAGGCAATGATTCACACTGTTGTGTTAGAAGGTTAATGTATACTATAATAAAATTAATATTAACATATTGCGTTATTACGCTTTCAATTACACTCTTCCATATTGTTTTTAAGTGTTCTGTATAAGGCGTGTTAAGTCAAAAGCACAACACCCAAAAACATTTAGAACAGTAAGGTTCAACACCCATTCCGAATGTCTTTCTTTACAGTGTATTACAAGTATCCCGTAAGTATGTGTCGTGTAAGGCAATGCACATTACACTTCTACAACACAATGGCTTGACCATGTGGATCAGATTTTCAAGGACGAACAGGGACACGCGTTCTGAGTAAAATGAATCGTCCTCTCTGCCCACCCCACACAGGATGTGGCGGGAGGGGATAGAATAGAATATAATCTCTATAATAGAAATTTATTTCGATTAGGCTAGATTATACAAACTACTTTACAGTTATTTTTGTTTCGTAAAATTCTCCATTGAAAAAAAGTCTAAATAATTATTAATTATAGTACATATTAATACAATAAGTCATTCATCTGAAACTGAAGGCATTCACATTATATTGTAACAACAAGTTCTAAAATAGGTAATTTATGTTATGACATCTTTTATTTTTAAAATATCAAGGGTTAAATTCTTGAACTGCATTGTACTACATGGAACAGATGATTTTTAAATTTCATGAAATAACCACTGCAGTGCACTGTCATAAAAAACAAATAACTTTCGAATTGTAAACAATGAAAATGTTTATCCTTTGTTACATAATGAGAGAATACCTAATATTCTAAAATAGGTAATTTATGACATCTTTTATTTTAAAATATCAAGGGTTAAATTTTTCAACTGCATTGTACTACATGGAACAGATGATTTTTAAATTTAATAAAAAAAAACTAGTATTTTGCAAAGCAGTGCACTGTCATAAAAAATAAGTTAAAATATCGAGTTTTGTTAAGACAGTAAATAACTTTCGAATTGTAAACAATGAACATGTTTTTTCTTTGTTACATAATGAGACAATACCTAATATTAATGAATAATGTAATGAATAGAACTGAATCTTTTTTCTCTGTTAGTATTGTCTACACTAGAACAACAGAACTATAGGTACCTACTTAGTACTTGGTACCAGTGGCGAAGGGTGGATTTCTGCAGAAGGGAATCCGGGGCTAACATTTCTTATGGGATCACGTCAGATTAGACACTATTGTACCTATTATTTTTTCCAAAAGGTAACTCGATGGGAATCGTGTTCTTAGGCAGCTTCGCGCCTGCTTGGTACATACTATAGGACTATAGGGTATTTTTTTTAATAGGCACACTTTTAAAATTAAATTAAACGTATTAAAATCATGGTAATATCCATAAAATGGCTTTATTGGAATGATGGAAGTTTACCATTTATGTTTCAACACGATTTCGGGCATATATGCGCGGGTGTTCCTTTCTAGGAGCCATTACATAGACGCCGTCAAATCCACAAAAACTCTATCTAGGTCTACAGGTCTACACAGATAAACCTGAGACATTGGATCACTTGGAAGCCAACATTCGCAGAGTTATTAGCGATATACGGCCTCAGCTGCTCGAGAAAGTCATCGAGAATTGGACTTCCAGATTATGCTTCCTTCGAGCCAACCGCAGCGCACATATGCCCGAAATTATATTTAAGCATTAATGGTATAAAATAATCTTTTAAATAAAGCTATTTTTATGAATATTAAGTACCATGATTTTAATAGGTTTAATTTCATTTTAAAAGTGTACCTAATTACCTATTTAAAAAAAACATCCTGTAGTAATGGGTAACCAGTGAATGCTGCCCGACAAAACTGTGTAAATATTTGCATGACATTCTAAATGGGTGGCAAATCTCATTGTTGAAAAATATCGTATGACGTAGATACCTACATTACCTACTCGTAGGTACAATACTAGGATTTGAGAAAAGTTATTATAGGTATAAGATTTTATTTGGGTAACTTAATTAGTCCGTTGTTTTTTTTTTATGTTATTTTGTTTGGGCGCAAATCTTACAATCACCTTCCCAACCACTGTCTGACAACTTTAAACGTGAAACTGTGCAAACGTACGTCATCTCAGTGACAGTAGATACGTTTCTGTATCACATTGGATCAGCCTTCTCTAGAGACAAAAAATATGTAAAGAGTTTCATGGGGATCCAAGAGTCGAGTGGGGTCATGTGTGGTATCGTATGAAAGAACGTTGGAAAATAAATCCAGATCGTAAGTCAGATTTTGCCCAGCTTAAGGCTCGGAAGTCATCGAGCGATCAAAAGGATCCAGTCACCACATACCACCGTGTTTGGTATCTCACAAATGTGCTTCACAAGCAGAACTCATATCTTTTTGCAAATTCTGAATCTGTCAAGTCTTAGTGGAAGATTCCATCGGATATGATCGGAATGAGGGAATCCAAGCAGGGCCTGTTTGGGCCCAAGGGCTTGTTTGGTATCGTTTGGACCAAAAATAGTATGAGGATGCGAAATCATAAAACATTGGTTTTGAAAAGTCTTTTTATGATTACTTTTTGATCTAGCTATCCTGGCTTATCATGAATATCAAAGGATTAGGCATGGAACCTAAAATAAAAGCTTCTTCTTCGATGGCTCTGCAACTCATATCGAGCCTTGGCCTCCAACTCTGTATGTCCTCCGCAGCTGATTTCCAGTCCCTTGCAGCAGATTGGCAGCGTCCTTCTTCACCTCATAGTCCTCATCCTCGCATCAGAGTCTCGGCCTGATGACCCTTCTTAAGCCATCTGGGTGTCCCTCCAATATCCTCTTTCGTACCCGTAATGGAGGCATTCTCTGCACATTCCCGGCCCACCTCCGCCTGTGCAGTTTAGCATGTACACTATACAGGGAGCCTGAGGGGTTTATAGACGTCGTATAGCTCCTCGTTGTGTCGTATTCCTCCCAAATGTCCTTTTTAGTTTTAGGCATTCATTACAGTCACATTAGTCCTGAATATGGCTTAAGCAAGAGAGCCGAAAGCTCGACAACATTGTCAAAATACACACGGAACACTCGTGAAAAACGAAAAAAAGATATAATATGTATATTTTTCAATGAACTCGTTGGTACTTTTAATTCGCCAATTCCCTCGTACAGTATAGTTTGCAATTTAACTTTAATTGCTTAGATGATATTGTTTCCCTAGTTGTTACCCGATGGCTTGAGCTGGACGAAATATGACTTGAGATCTGAGTTTCTTTTCCAACATCCTTTCATACAATACCAAACACACGCAATGCGGTGACTGGATCCTTTCGACCCCTCGGTGTCTCCCGATGGATTGAACTGGACAACATATGACTTGAGATCTGAATTTATTTTCCAACGCCCTTTCATACGATACCAATCACGGCACTATGCGGTGACTGGATCCTCTCGACTTCTCGCTGTCGGATTGATCGAGCTGGACAAAATATGACTTACGATCTGGATTTCTTTTCAAACGCCCTTTCATACGATATCACACCTAACCTCTCAGGACCCTCGAATTCCCTGAAACGCCTTACAACTTTTTTGTCTCTGGAGAAGGATGATCCATTTTTTTATAAAATGTATTGTCTCCCAGTTTACGTACGGTTGCAAAGTGTCAGATCTCTTAGTAGTCAAAATGTTATAAAATTTGCATCGATACATATAGACGTGTTAAATCCCGTGCCAAATATAGATAATAAAAGCGTGTATAATAATAATATTGTTTTAAGTGTAGTACCTGCATATTTTTTTCTCATTTTTGTCTTATTTGATAAAAAAATTAATAAATCTTTTCTAACCAAACATAATGAAGAGTTACAAAACAAAATAATAATAGTGTGCTAAAAGGCGGACGTATTGCAAAATCTTTTATATCAAATAACCTATAATCAAAATAGTATTTAAAATTTAATAAAAAATCTGCTACACCTACTAACAATATTTCGCGTACTTATAGAAAAATGTGCACACTTTTTTTTTTAAATTAATCTTGTCAAATTGTTTTCTTCTGTTTTACGACTACATTCAATAATTTAAACTGATCTGCATGTAAAGTTTAATTGCTTTCATTATTATTTGCAGCAGTCACGTCATACAATATGATTCTTCTTCTATATAGCACTACAACCCTTGGTGTGTCTTGGTTGCCTCCAAAATCCGTCGCCATCCTCTCCTATCTAGAGCAGCGATCCTTCTGTCCCCATCACGTTAACTAAATCCTCAAGGATAGACATGTTTTGAGTAAAGGGAATCGTAGAGTGTGTATGACAAATTACATAAATATGACGAAAGCTAGAAGTGTGTGTAAGGATAGGAAAGTCTGACGATCTGTTCTCTCTGCCTACCACGCAAAGGGATGCGGCGTGAGGGGATAGAATACTAGAAGATTATTATTTTCTAAAAATGGAGTACCAATAACATAATATTGTCTAGTCTAAATAAAATTCACTATATTTTTAAATCGTATTTAACCCAGTAATGCCCGAATTAATTTTTTTCTTAATATTTAGGGTTTCTATCAATACGATGTATCATTATAATCACATAAGTGAGGAAATAATAAGAATTTGGAAAAGAAAATATGGGAAATTGGAGAAAAATTACGTGTCCATACGGAAACGCTAAGCACTTGCGGGATACAAATTTGATGAAAACTCTAAGATTTTTAGTAATAGTATTCTGTACTTAGAAAAGGTTTTTCAAGTAGTAAAATTATTTAATTATTAAGGTACTATAGATAATCGGATTCAAAACATTTCAGGTACAATCCTACATCACATTGGCCATATTTACACCCAACTGTGGATGATTTTATCTCCTTACAGGGAGGGCCAACGAACCTCTCTATTATTGGTGATCTATTCGGTCATACTTTTAAGTGGTGGTAATTATTGTAGACGTCGAAGAAAGTGGCCTGGTAGGTCCGCCGGATTTTTTTCCATACTGACAGGCAGATGCTAGCATCTTCAACCATACCACCCACCCCACCCGTATTATATAGCACTGAACCGGGAGGAATTTATTGAGGGAAGCCCTTTCGGCAAACCTTAAACCCTCCCGTAAAAAGAAAAAAAAACTTTTTTGCGTAAAAGACTGGATGACATAGGAGCTGAAACTTCTGAAATATGCTTTGCCTTCTTTTCATATGGAAAATTCTAAGTATACCCCTTCTTTCTTTTTTTATTATTTATTTTGTTAAGGTTGGGCCGTTTTCAAAGTCCATTATCTCTAAATTTACAAAATTCACCATAGCCTTGTTTTCTAAAATAATTTGCGGATCTAATCCTGTGAGTAAATTATCAAAAAAGAAATGAAAACGCAATTATAAATTGACGAAACTCAAACAAAAGGAAAATATCGTATTCTACTGAGTGTGGAAAAAAAGTGACTGCAAGTGCTTAGCGTGTCCATATGGAAACACGTACTTTAGATTGAAAAAGTGGATACAAAAAACATTCTTGCTATACATTTTAATATTATATGTAAACGCTTTATCCTTCTATTCTAAAATGGCATTTAAAAAAATTGTGTAATAAAAATACTTTTGAAATAATTGTGCCTACTCCAATTCAGGGTGCATTTTTTTGGCAATTTTCGAAAAGCCTAATTTGTGAGTACATTAAATATTATAAACATAATAATTAACGGCAAATCATTGACTTATGTCGAAAACTGGTTCTTTTGACAAAATTAATTGGGTATTTGCAGCTGATAAAAATTTACCCTTTTCGTGAAATCACTGTTTCAGCAAAAGCCTAGTTGTGTTTCCATATGGACACGCTAGGCAGTTTTGGGTTAATAATTTATTATTTAAAAATACATAGCAAAGTTAAACCGATTTGCTTTTAAAGTTAATTATTGTATTCATTATTTCTTTAGGAATGCGAAACAATCATGAACTGTAAGTATTATGGTATAAACAAAAGATCAGAATGTCATCTGGCCCTAAATATGTAGATAAAAAAAAATGTGTACACGCTGAAGAATAATTGAGTAGGTAACTATTATTATTGACCAGCGAGGGCGCGCTTTTGTTCTTCACGTGACCATCTTGACAAAATGGTAAATTCCATTTGTTTAGGTAGCCATCTGAACCAAATTCAATGGAATGCGTTGGCAACGCCGCCGGACGCTCTATCATAGAATGAATGTATTTTCGCGTATATAGATGGACGCCTCAAAGTATATCCTTTAAAAGGACGCCGTAAGGGTGGATTGTGGAAAAAATACCCACCGGACGCCCTATTGCGGTTTCTAAGTACGGACGCCACATTGATAGTAAGATGTAAATATATATATATATATATATATATATATATATATATATATATATATATATATATTTACATCTTACTATCAATGTGGCGTCCGTACTTAGAAACCGCAATAGGGCGTCCGGTGGGTATTTTTTCCACAATCCACCCTTACGGCGTCCTTTTAAAGGATATACTTTGAGGCGTCCATCTATATACGCGAAAATACATTCATTCAATAATAGAGCGTCCGGCGACGTTGCCAATGCATTCCATTGAATTTGGTTCAGATGGCTACCTAAACAAATGGAATTTACTATTTTTGTCAAGATGGTCACGGGAAGAACAAAAGCGCGCCCTCGCTGGTCAATAATAATAGTTACCTACTCAATAATTCTTCAGCGTGTACGCATATTTTTTTTTTATCTATTTGGGGCCAGATGACATTCTGATCTTTTGTTTATACCATAATACGAGACTAATAGTGCATGAAATAATGAATACAAATAGGATTTTAAAATATAGAGAATTTTATTTAGACTAGATGATTGGTACACCATTTTTAGAAAACAATAATCTTCTACTATTCTATTCCCTCACGCCGCATCCCTTGCGTGGTAGGCAGCGAGAACAGATCACCAGACTTCCCTATTATTACACACCTTTCTTGCTTCCGTCACATTTATGTAATTCGTCATACATATTCTACGATTTCTTTTACTCAAAACATGTCTATCCTTGAGGATCTAGTTAACGTGATGGGGCCAGATAATATTGAGCTTTTGTTTATACTTACCTATATTTTTACCTACCCATCTCCCAAAACTACAGTAGGTACTTAGGTAGGTAGTAGGTACTCAAATTGTATGATGTGACTGCTTCCTTTCTATATTAAACTATACATGCAAATCAGTATAAATTATTGAATATAGACGGATTATATATTGAATATATATATAATTTGACGAGGTTAATTTTTAAAATAAAAGTGTGCACATTTCTCTAAACGCGAAATACCTATTCTTATAGTATAGTTGATTTTGTATTAAATTTTAAATACTACTTTGATTAAAGGTAGACAGAAAAGCTTTTGCAATACGTTCACTACTATTGTATTGTTTTGTAACTCTTCATTAGGTTTGACTAAAAAATATTTATTTTTTTATTTCTCAATAAGACAAAAATGAGAAAGTAATACACAGGTACTGCACACAAAACAACATTATTATTCAATCGTTTTTCGATAAAACCTTTCCCTTCTATGCGAGTGACTTCTTAAAATCAATAATAACTGACGATCATCATTAATCAATGATTCATTCATCATAATAAGTGATCGCTAAATAATAATTTAAATATGTCCATAAAAGTGCAAACAAGTGCCGAGTTTTAAATACAGATATTTCTGGCGAGATGCTTTTATGTTAGGCTTCATGACAAAATCCGGATTTGACTTACGATCTGGATTTCTTTTCCAACGCTCTTTCATACGATATACCACACATGACACCACACGACCCTTGGATCCCTTTGAAACCCTTTACATCTTTTTTGTCTTTCGATAAGGCTGATCCAACGTGGTACAGAAACGTATGACAGACAACATGACGAAAGTTGTCAGGATAAATAATCTTCTTCTCCACACCATATTCAATTTATTTGGGGTCGGCGGCTCGGATCCTCTCTCTCCATCCGCCCTGATCGAGGCAGTCTTCTGGAGTAAGCTCCAGGTGCCCCATGTCCCCTCTGATGGTCTCCTCGAGGGACTTCTTCGGAATTCCTTGGTCCTTCCCATGTTCGTTGCCCTCCTCAGAGCGGAATCCTCGTCCTTTCTCTGCACGTGGCAACTTTCATAGTTCCTCTAATGTGTTTTTTACGAATTTTATCTAATCTAGTTACCCCGAGTAACCAGCGCAGTATTCTCATCTCGGTGGTATGGAGTAACTGCTCTTCCTTGCGTATCAGGGAGCAGCGTTCCGCCCCGTAGACCATGGCAGGTCTTACTACCGTCTTATATAATTTTGAAGGTGTTGGTGGTAGGAGCAAGTACCACTGACTCTGGCAACTGATTCCAAGCACTGACAGCTCTATTGGTCAAGAAGTGATTCCGTGGGTTGGATGTGAATCTTGTTGTCAGTTTCATATGGTTTCCTCTCAGGTGCACATTAGAGTTCATGGTAAACATAGCTGGTAGAATCTCACAGGTCACAGGAATAATATGGTTATGCAACACCTTGTTCATACAGAGCTTATTCAGCCGGTCCTCATATTCCAGGTTTCTCAGTTATCTAGGTATTTTGGTGGCTCGTCTCTGCATTCTTTCCAACAAATCAATATCTTTCAAGAAATAAGGGTTCTAAATCTGGAAGGCATATTTGAGGATTGGTCTGACATATGTTAGGTAAATCTTGAGCAATAGTGTTGAGTTCGTTAAATAAAATGCCTTCTTAATCAGGTACAGTAGTGTATCTGAGCTCTGCTGCTTTGTGCAACCAAATGCCAGACAGTCCACTCTTCGGTCAGCAAGAACGTCCGCTGTTAAAAAGTTAATCGAACCAGATAAAACGCGATTCACTTGCTTGGGAGAACGGGCTTTCTCATTTGCCGGCCCTGCAGCTTGGAATAAGTTAGCAATAGATTTAAGAAACATAGATGATTTTCATAAGTTTAAAGTAGCCTTAAAGACTCACTTGTTTAGATTATGTTATTCCACGCAGACATCTCAATAATTACTATTAGTCAATAATGCTTTAGTCTTAAGGTAGTTCAGCGCTCTTGAGGCGATAATTCGCGAAAACTGCGCTTTAGCAAATTATCCAATTATTATTATATTATTTGCTCTCATGACTACACTGATGATGTGCTCCTCCCATTTAAAATCACTACTCATAACCACACCAAGATCCTTTTGCTTCTCAACACTTTTTAAGGTCACGTTTCCCAAGGTATATGTATTGAGCGGGTTGTTCCTTCCCATGTGAAGTACACGACACTTGTGTATACTGTTCAAATTTATGAGCCATTCTTTCGTCCAATCTAAAACTCTGCTCAAGTCATCCTGTAGTGTATGAGAGTGTATCAATGGGTTTGCCAAGAATTTTGTGTCATCGGCGAAGAGGCTACAAGTTGAGTCTCATATTTTGTCTAATCATCTTATAACTACAACAATATAGATCACTGAATAAATATGTAAATGATTAGATAATTAATAATGATAGAGATCCACAATTCGTGACACGTACCCAATAAAGAGATGTATCACTCGTATCATTTTTGCATATTTTTAGCTATGTAACTTCTATATTATCGATAGGTACAAATATGGGCATAGGTTTAACATATTAAACAAAATAGCAATTAATATTATCTGTCCCCACCAAATCGACCAGATCCTCAAGGACAGACTCGTTTTGAGTAAGAGATATCGAAGAGCCTGTAATGGCCTGTATGTAAAATTGGATGAATGTGACGGAAGCAAGCACATGGAGGGGTGGTCTGGCGTCCCGCAAGGGACGTCGCGTGAGTGGATAGATAGACTAGATAGATAGATATTTTTATAATATAAATTGGAATTATCAGATAATCCCTATTTAATAATATATGTACTTTGAAAATCCTAATTTTGTACCTATGTACCTACCTACCACAATATTTTTCAACAATGAGATTCGCCACCCATTTCGAATATCATGCAAAAGTTTGCAGAATTTTGTGTGAATTATACACGGGCAGCATTTACTGGTTACCCCATAACTAGGATAATATACTGAGTAGGTAAAAATAGTTCTGTTTGTTGTTACATAGAAAAAAATATTCAGTTCTTTTCATTGATAATATGTTTATTGTTCTCATTATGTAACAAAGGACATTGTTTACAATTTGAAAGTCATTGTATTGTCCATGCCAATGAGTATAACACAAACCAAGATTTTAAAGCTGTTTTTTATAACGGCATTGCTTCGCAAAATACTTATTCTTACTATACACAATTTAAAAATCATCTGGACCATGCATTACAATGCAATTGAATATTTTAACCCTTGGTATTTTAAAGATAAAAGATAATATGTCATAAATTTTAGAACTTTGTTTCTATGGAATAATAGTTCTAACCTTGAGAAGTGTTTTATGCCCACAAATGAATGTATTATTGTATTAATAATACGAGTATGTATCACAATTATTTCGGCTTTTTTAATACGGAGAAATTCTATCCCCTTGCGGTGTAGGCAGAGAGAATAGACGGCGACGATCTCACCTATCCTTACAAACACTTCGTGCTTCCGTCACATTCATTCAATTCGTCACACACATTCTACGATTCCTTTTACTCAGAACACATCCGTCCTTGAGAATCTGGTCCACATGGCCAAGCCACGTGGTTCTTGGACGGCCGTATTTCCTTACACCTCTTCATTCACCCAGGTAGATATTTTTTCTTTGTTATTCTGTCATCGTTCATACTTTCTGTATTGTAGAAATGAAGGTTAATAATTTGAAATAAGTACTTACTGATACTTGATGAGATTCATCAACGGTTTTTCTAATAGGAGGTAACCAGCGATAGGTGTGTGGAAGTGCAATGTGTATAGCTTTATATGTAAATAAAAGACTTGTAATACACCTGTAAATGAAGACATCCGGAACGGGTGTTGAACTTTATATTGCTCTGATATGTTTTTTGGGTTTTGTATTTAGATTTCCCCCTTTATACAGGACACTCGAAAACAGAAATTGAAAGTTGAAAGAGTGAAATTGAAAAGACTAAGGCAATATGTTGATATTAATTTTTGATTATAGTAGGTATAAATTAACATATCATAACGTAACATATCGATCGCTGAGAAAATTTGTGGAGAGATAAGAAATTAAAATATGTATTATATTATATTAGAGAGTTGAGTGAATGTAAAACTAATGTGACTAGAACGAAAGTGAATAAGTTGAGACGGTTGGGACATGTAGAGAGAATGAATGATGAAAGGATTACAAATGAAATATACCTCGGAGAATGAAGAGGTGCAGGCAGGAAGAACCACATGGCTTAACCATGTAGACCAGATTCTCAAAGGCGGACATATTGTGAGTAAAATGACCTAGATAACTACTCGTTTGTATGATTTGACTGTTTCTCTTCCATAAATAAATAATGAATACAATTATATCTACTTTAAATTTATTAAATGTAGTCATAAGCCAGAAGCAGACAATTTGACGAAATTAAATGATTATAATGTGTGATCATTTTTCTAATCTCTAAATATTATTATAACAGGTTTTTTACGCTTTATAAATATTATTTTGATTGAAGATAAAATAGGTAAGTAATGTAAGTATACAGTATTTACAATAACAAAAAAAAAATATTAGAAAAACTTTTAAAAGAACACGCTTATGTTCAATGTGCTCTAAAAAGAATAAAATAATTTGAAAAAAAAAGCGTGGGGCTTCTTATGGGAAAGAATGGTATTATACAGGAAGCATATAATTATTTGACGTTATTTTGCAGAAGAATGAGCAATTAAGGTAATACAGGAAGCCCCACGCTTTTTTTTTCAAATTATTTTATTCTTTTTAGAGCACATTGAATATAAGCGTGTTCTTTTAAAAGTTTTTTTATGTTATCCTTTTTAGTTTTAGGCATTCATTACAGTCACATTAGTCCTGAACATGGCTCAAGCAAGAGAGCCGAAAGCTTGACAACATTGATAAATAAATAAATAAATAAATCTTTATTGACCAAAATGATTACAATGATTACAAAAAAATAAGACAATCTTGTGTGCCAAAAGGCGGACTTATTGATAACGCAATATCTTACAGTCAACCCGAGTCAACAACATTGTCAAAATACACACAGAACACTAGGGAAAAACGAAGAAAAGATATAATATGTATATTTTACAATGTACTCGTAGGTACTTTTAATTCGCCAATTCCCTCGTACAGTATAGTTGGCTATTAAGCTTTAATTGCTTAGATGATACTGTATTTCCCTCGTTGTTTTCCGATGGCTTGTGCTGCATAAAATATGACTAACGATCTGGATTTCTTTCCCAACGCCCTTTCATACGATACCAAACACGGCGCTATGTGGTGACTGGATCCTCTCGACCTCTCGGTGTCTCCCGATTGGTCGAGCTGGACAAAATATGACTCACGATCTGGATTTCTTTTCCAACGCCCTTTCATAGGATACCAAACACGGTACCATGCGGTGACTGGATCCTCTCGATCCCTCAGTGTCTCCCGATTGGTCGAGCTGGACAAAATATGACTTACTTTTCTAACGCCCTTTCATACGATACCACACATGACCTCTCAGGACCCTCGGATGCCCTTAAACGCCTTTCAACTTTTTTGTCTCTGGAGAAGGATGATCCAATTTTTTATGAAATGTAGTGTAAGCCAGTTTACGTACGGTTGCAAAGTTTCGGGTCTCTAAGTAGTCAGGAAGTTATTAAAATTTGCATCGATCCATATAGACGTACCAAAGTCCGTGCCAAATATAATAAAAGCGTGTAAAAAATATATAAAATACGCTTATATTATTTGATTCCCATTCGCACAATATTTCAAAAGATAACACAGATACTTTTCTAAACGATGTAGGTCTGCAATTCAAAAAATAGTAAGTAAATTATTTAGCTTAGCATTTAATTTAGGAAAAAAATATAATACCTCTAATCAATAATTAAAATCTGTACATAAAAGTGCAAACAAAGGTAGGTAATTATGAATACCTACCTACATCCTAAATGCAATATCGTAAGAATTTTTTTAAATACTGATATTTCAAGCACAATGCTTCTATTTATGGCCCCGTGCATCTGACCTAATTAATCCTTTGATATCCATAACAGGCCAGAAAATTATATCTAAAAAGACGGTGTAGCGTGATAAATTTTGGGAAATCTGGAAATGGTTTTAAGCTCTTCATTAAAAGTAAAAGGGGTTTTTGAAGGTGTATGTCAAATTGCACCAGTGTGACGGGAGCAAGAAGTGTGTGTGGAGATAAGACAGTCTGGCGCTCTGTCCTCTCTGCCTACCCTACGTGATAGAAGCAAGGAGTGTGTGGACGAATGAATAGTGGTCTGGCGCTCTGTCCTCTCTGCCTTCCCCATGTGATGGAAGCAAGGAGTGTGTGGAGGACAATAGAGTGGTCTGGCGCCCTGTCCTCTCTGCCTACCCTACGTGATGGAAGCAAGGAGTGTGTGGACGAATGAATAGGCGTCTGGCGCCCTGTCATCTCTGCCTACCCTACGTGATGGAAGCGAGGAGTGTGTGGAGGACAATAGAGTGGTCTGGCGCCCTGTCCTCTCTGCCTACCCTATGTGATGGAAGCAAGGAGTGTGTGGAGGACAATAGAGTGGTCTGGCGCCCTGTCCTCTCTGCCTACCCCATGTGATGGAAGCAAAGAGTGTGTGGAGGACAATAGAGTGGTCTGGCGCTCTGTCCTCTCTGCCTACCCTGCAAGGGACGTGGTGTGAGGTTATAGATAGATCGGCATTTAGCGAATAGCCCATAAAAGCTTGGCACGTAAAGAGTTAATCAATAAATAATTATACTAGTTTTTCAATAAATGCGACTATTGTATTACTTAAAATTCTTTCCAATATTACACAAAAATGTTACGTGCCGAGCCGCATATTATCTCCAGATGTTCGTAAGTAGGTAGGTACCTACACCTATTGTGCATTATTATTCTACAGATATGTGTAGTCCATAACGCAAATAACATTTCAAAATCCTAATTGTGATTTTACATTATTAATTTCGAATTGCGAGGTTGCCAACTCGAGGACGCCGTATTATCGGCTGCACGTAAAAAAATATTCACAGCGGACGCCCGATCATCGGCGGAATGTAAGTGAAATATACGAACAGTATATACACAGGGCGCCCCTATCCCACAACGCTCAAAACATAAAATATACAATGATATACGAAAAAGTACGTGCAGGTTACTTTGTGGCGTCAAATTTTTTTTTGCTGATATTGATTCCCTGTGATGACGTCAGCTGCCTGGCAAGAAATAACATTGATTACCTTAGAGCGTCCGTATACGGACGCCGTATTGTACTGGACGCTCTAAAGGCGTATATTTCGCAATGTACGGACGCCGTAAAGTAAGTAGGATGTATATATATATATATATAAATATATATATATATATATATATATATATAAATATATATATAATGGGGCAATAAAACCCGTTGTTCTCCTTTTTGCCCCAGAACAGAACACCGGCAACAAAAACCATTGCATATTTTTTTGTGTAGTTTCTTTTTAATAATAAATACATTTTACCTTTTTCAGCTTGAACCCGGGGACCAAATCCTTTCAGTGAACGGCGAAGATGTCGAGCAAGCGCCTAGAGATCATGTCATCGGCTTGGTGCGAGCTTGCACAACTAGAGTCAACCTTGTTGTATGTCAACCCGCCGCTGGATCCAGCGCGGCGGGCAGAAGATCGGCGTTACTCAGCAGGGCGAGAAAGGCGAGACTTCGAGCGAGACCTGGAAGGGTGAGATTTGCTGAAAGTGTCTGCGTCAATGGATCTCCACTGTTTCCGGTAGGTGTTTAATTTATTTCGTTGTGGTTTTTTATTCTCTCTGCCTACCCCGCAAGGGACGCGGTGTAAGAAGGACAGAATAGATTAGAAAAATATAACATTTAGATTATACGAGTATTATACGAGCTAAGTAACAATTTAGTTCCTAGATTATGTAGTTCTGAATCGTTCTAGAACCAATGAGCGCCCCATGTTTAATCTGTTTCTATACGAGTATGTATTCATTGTTTGTTTGTGCTGTATGAAATAAATAAAAAAATCAATTTGGGGCTTAATTAATTCTAGAACCAATTTGGGGCTAAATTATTTCTAGAACCAATATGGAGCTAAATTGGTATACAGAACCATCTGGAGCTAAATTAGTTCTATAACAAATTTGAGCTAAATTAGTACAGAACCAATCTGGAGCTAAATTATTTCCAGAACCAATTTATGGTTAAATCAAAAAACCAATTAAGGGCTAAATTGTTGCTTGCACAGTATTCTGTCTGACATGAGTCTCAAATGGATTGAAGTCATTATTTATTTTCTATTATTTCAGCCATCAGCATTCTCTCTCGGTGACCTCTGTCTACCACCGATGGCCAATGTTTTAAAAGTTTTCCTGGAAAACGGACAGACGAAATCCTTTAAATACGATGCGACGACAACTGTCTACGACGTTGTGACCAGTCTGAAGGACAAACTCTGCATAACAGCGGGAGAACACTTCAGTCTTGTGGTTGAGCATGTCAAGAGCTTAAGAAGGAACAAGTTGACGTTGCTGGACCCAAAGGAGTCACTCGCAAGAGTAAGTATTGCTATTTTAATGAAATCTATTGTACAGATCTTTGATACAGAAAACAAATCTCCAGTAATCGAGGATCCCCAAGATTATCAAACACTTGTCTTGGCAGCGGGTAGGGGCTACAAAGAACTATTTTCAGCTATTTAAAAAAAAGACAGTTTAACAAACCTAACTGGCCAAAATAAAAAATTCGCTGGAACGATACAGGATTTAAAGGCTAGTATTCAATATGGGGGCGAACCTCAATCCTGAAAAAGACGTGAAATATGTTTTGTAAGTATTGCTAATACCTGACTTTTACAGGTCATTCGTAAAAAAAACGTAAAAGAGTGGAGGGGTATTGTTCAACCTAGAATCCCACGGTTTTACTAATCATTATTATATATTTTTAGATCGCTGCGAGACCGGGAGCACATAAGCTGAGATGTCTCTTCAGAGTGTCATTTGTGCCAACATCAGCAGCTGAACTGGCTCAGAAGGATCTGAATGCAATGGACTACCTGTACATGCAGTGCTGTAACGATGTGGCTCAAGAGAGATTTGCTCCAGAGCTTCAACCGGAGGTGGCCTTGAGATTGGCTGCACTGCACATGCACCAACATGCCTTGGCTCATAATATGTCACCTGCCAAGCTAACAGTGAAGGCTGTGGAGTAAGTTTTTGAGATAGAATATACTTTGTTACATAAATATTGCTACTAAGTCTGAGTTCTACTCGTGAAACACCAAACACGACAGCATGGGTGATTACATCCTCTTGATAGTTTACGTTGTCTTCCAATGGTTTGAGCTGGACAAAATCTGGCTTTCCATGTAAATTTATTTTTCAACGCCCTTTCATACATAACACACTTACACAACCCTCGCATCTCCTCAAATGCTTTACATCTTTTTTGTCTCTGGAGAATGCTGATCCATTGTGATCGTAATGTCATTTAGTTAACAAAAATTAGTGACTGACCTGGACCGATCATGTTGACCAGACCCTCAAGTACAAACTCTTTTTAAATAAAATAATTTAGAGGGCATGTATGACAAATTGGATGAATGTGACGGAAGCAAGGAGTGTGTTTAAGGATAGGACAGTCTGGCGTTCTGTCATATCTGCCTACCCCGCTAGATAATCAGATGATAAATAATGATAATCCTTTTTAATTCCTATCTAGGTTTTTTTGTACCTATCTTTTGAGCCACTATGAAATCCTCCTGTCCTTAGGACTAGCATTGTCTTGACTAGATCTCTAGTTCTTAATGATGTATTTGTTTTTCAGGAGAGAATTCGGTTTGGAAAGGTTCGTGCCTTGCGGTTTATTGGAAACCATGAAACGGAAAGAATTAAGAAGATTAATAGCGCACTTTCTCAAATTAAACCTACAGATGACGGGAAACCAACAGAAATATCTCTCACAATTACAGGTAACTCAACTTTAACTGTCCTTTTATTTTAAATAGATGTCTCCTTTAGTATTAATTTATATTTTAATTATATTCATTCTAATTACTTTAACAAAGATAAGGATCATAGCTTTATCTTAATTATTATTTAATTTTAACTGCCAACTTTACAGTTTATCTTGACTTGACTAATTATTATAAAGAAATAGAGACTACTTGACTAATTATTATAAAAGGTAATAATACTAAAAGTAATGTCTACATAATTAATGTATTTAAATTTTTGACTAGGTACATAATTAATTATATTACTGTTGTATGTAAAGACATATGTAGGTAGTATAGGTTTCGGCATATGAATGAAGTTGCTGCAAGCTGCCCGCAAATGTTGATACACACGAAGTTAGCGACGAACATCACAGCAACCGTTGGGAAAACAATACTTTTCTTCATCATTAAGTTGCCAAACTGAGGCATCAGATGCTGTAATTTTCCTCCCGCCGACCTCCCTTCCGCTCTTCTTCCAGAACCTTGGAGCGGTACGGGTTGACAATAGAGTATTACATCTGTACCGATTTCCATAATTGTTATATTAGTTGCATTCAATCTATGTGATGTGATTTTTTCCAAATAATTAGGTGCCTAGCGATTCAAAAAATCTTAATATGATTTTGTAAATTATTTTTCAGGCTAAGCTTCACTATTTAGATATAATCTCAGGTCTCCCAAGTTACGGGGCCAAGTGCTTCAGCAGCAACCAACCTGAGAGGGTCCTCTTGGTTAGTCCTAGGTTTGGGCTCAGTCAAATAGCTGGTATCAGGAATTCTATTGTAAGTATTTTTTGCATAAAATTTTATTCTATCCCCTCACACCGCATCTCTTGCCGTGTAGGCAGAGAGAACAGATCGCAAGACTTTCCTATCCTTAAACACATTCCTTGCTTCCAGAACATTCATGTAGTTTGTCATACACATTCTCCGATTTCTTTTACTCAAAACGCGTCCATCCTTCTGGTCGAGATGATCGGTCCAGGTTAGCCTCACACCTCTTCGTCCACCTACATATAATATATTTTTAGTCATCCTATCATCGTTCATTCTCTCAACATGCCCAAAAGTTTATTTACTTTCATCCTATTCACAACACCCATCTTACAGTCATTCACCTCTCTAATAATCTAAATCCTCATTCCTTGTACTATCACTCAAACATTTAAAAAACATTGTAATTTAATATTTTTTTACAATACCTACCTACTGATAATTTTATTAATATATTTTGTACATTTCCAGCCGACTTTAATATGTAATTTAGAAGATTTAGTTGCACTAAGACTGACACGAGAGGATGAACTATCATACAACATCACCATCTATCTAGTAAGAGAGAAAGTTCTTTCATTCAGTATGGAAGACAGAGATGGCGCTGAGTTAGCTCTCGTACTTAATGGGTAAGCATTGGAATATTTTATTTTTTTTATTCTCGTTCGGCAAGGCACCCGATCGCGAGTGATATATGAGGAATATTTATTTAAGTATAATACATTATTGAATTACCTACAGGTGTGTTTTCTTACCCTTTATGGTCAAGTCTTGTCAAAATTCCATGATTTTCTGACATTTATTTTATTTTTTTATTTTATACTTATAAAGCACTGTCAAGAAACAGATGGTTTCGGATTAATTTAGAAGTACAATTTAGTTTGCTGGCAACAACGACATTAAAATTATACAAGTGTTGCCAGAATGGTCGCCAAAATGTGAATGAGCCACGAGTTTTTTCATCCTGATTTTATTGATTTTCAGATACTACCGTCTTGCAACAGGTAGAGAATTGGAGGTAGATCAAGAGAGAGAACCAATTCCAGATGATATAGGTTTGAATTTTTTTTTTTTTTACATGGAATTCTAGCTGTTATTACCGTAGAACAGAACTTAGAATAGAATGTTCATTTTATTGTTTTTTTTTTTGTTTACAGCTCCACCATATTTGTCTCAACATAATGTGGTTCCAGCTAGATGGAGTTATGTCAATAGTGAAGATCCCAATGTTTTATCAAGATCCCATTACGTCACATTCGCCATGCCGCCTCCTTATCATTCCACACCCAAGATAAATGTCAATGGCTTCGATACGAACATGAATTCGGCAATAGCTAACAAGAATCACACTAACAATGCAACAAGCAGTCCTCTCATAGGATACGATGGAAGCAAACCAGGATCCAAACTCACAAACTCTGTCTACGAAAATTATAATGAAAACGACGAATTCGGCAAGACAGAGAACATGTGGATAGAAGATAATTTAGGTTTCGACTTCCAAAGTATTTTGTCCATGGAAATTTTGGAAGCCGTATCAGATTCTAAGCTCGTCGAAGCAAGAAACGAAGAAATACTGAAACGTGTCAACGAAATGCAAAAATTAGTCGAAAATTCGGAACAGTACTTAACTGAACAGGGTGAAATTGTTTGTAAGAATCCCGGCAGCGACAAGTCGTGGCAGGAATCTAGTGTCGATCGACTCGAAAGCGATACAGAATCCAATCACAGCAGAATGTCATCGTTAGATGATACACCCGGTACACTGAAACATAGTGATTCATTGATATTACTTACCGAGACAATTAACCAAGGTTTAAATGGAATTAATACGGGTTTAAATTCTATCATTCCACCTGAGGCCAAAGACAAAACAGACGATCCATTAAAAAATCGTCAAACTCAAGGTTTAAGTGCCATTTTGAATAGTTGCGGATTAACAGACGCTCTCAATGCGCTCAATACTGATTTATCACAATCGGAAAGTGATAATGATTCATTATACACTCCAACTAATAGTCCAATACACAGGCACCAAAACAAGAGTAACAATTTACAAAGTAAAATGGTAAGAACTAGTTTTGGTCTCCACAGTCCGGATAATCCTAACTACACGCAAAGTGGGAGAGAACAGAATCTGAGGGAATATTTACATCAGTTACGTGAGAATGCAAACAGTTCTCAGAGTAGTGGAATAGCTAGTGAAATGACATGCGATGCTTCGGAGAATCGCGACAGTGGATTGTTCAATGGAGATATAATCAACATGATTGAACTGGATCCGGATCTAATTGATTTAACTCTGTTGCCTCCACCACAAACACCCGATGAATTAGATAGTTCTTCTCAAGTCCCGCAAGTCATTCCAAGTGTCCCGTCATCGTTTGCCGATAAGAATGACGATCAAATAAAGAAATCAAATGGAAAAGAGAAGAATAACGATGACTTTGAAGAGTTTTTAGCTACTGTAACTATTGATCCTCCGACATCAAAGATCACACCAGCTGTAGAATTAACACCCGAAGAGATCATGTCGTATATTATACCGCCTCCTCCCGTAACTAACGGAACTGCTGTCAACAAATCAGAAAGTATTTATTCTAATCAGTCGCAAATTCAACAACACGAAACGTACGTTACAAATTCACCAAAAACTGACAGAAATCAAGTAATTAAAGGAAGCGCAAGAGTCAGTGAAATCAGAGATATGTTCAACGCAAAAAGTCTTAGTCAAGCGAGAAATAGTCTTACATTGAATGAGAAACAATTTGACAAGAACAAACTGTACGAGGTGTCTTACTTAAACGTAGATTCGAATAATAAAAACTCAAATTCAAACTCAAAAACACCAGCGTCTAATGGACAAGTTATCGAATATCCAACTGTAGATCGTAAGGGTGTATTCTCGTGTTGTACGAAAGATTGTAAACAAAAAACTGAAGACAGTGATACTGTAGAAGAAGACGACACTACGCAATGTGAGATATCTCCTCCACCGAGAGTTACGAAGGTAGAACCACCAGAAAGACCTCCAAAGAGTATAGAAGTCGTCAACAATACAAGACCTCGATCAAATTCCTTCAGTTACAGCTTCAACGGTGTGCCATTAACGGAACCATTGGAAAATAGATTCAACACTCTCAATAGTAGAAAGTTAAATTATACGATGGTGTGCGATCAGAATAACAGAATGATGAATGGTTACGATGATAGTGCTCCTCCGCTTATTCCACCCAGAGGGGACAGTGTTCCCAACACCATTCCACCACACATTTTAATGCCTCCAAAGAAACCTCCTTTACCCCCTGTACCTAGTTTAGAAGTGTTAAGAATGAAAGCCGCGTTAAAGAATCAATCACCGGCGCAGAAAAACGGGACCGAACCTAGAGTAGCTAGTATAGGATCACCGCACTTTCAGAGGAATCCTAATTTGTACAGAGATATTGAATTAGAACACCAAGCGAATTTCGCCAACTCTGAACCGCCGGCGATGAGGAGTAGAACGCACTCTCAACCAGAATGCACTTCGCACAATTTAAGTTTACCGATTACGTCAAACGATTTGAGTAAAACGGGTCACGTAAGATCGCACTCAGAAACGAAAAATACTATATTAAAAAATAAAGAAATGAGTACAATATTTTCTTTATGTTCGCCGCAATTGAATAGAAAGATTCCCAATGAAATTGCTTCGGGATATAACACTCTACAATTTAATGATAGTAGATCAAAAACAAATTATAGAAGTTTAACGTTACGACCCGAACAAGGTAGCAGTAGTTCTCAAACAAAGACGAATCACGTTCGCTTCAAAGATAATTTGGATGATGCAAAAACAAATACTTTACCGTCTCCGTCTATGAGACAGAAAGCGAGTGGCGAATGTCTTGCTGGTGCTAATGGTCATGTCATAAGTGTGGAGACTTTATTGCAAAAGACTGAAGTGGCTGTTGAAGGGTTGTTGGTGCGATTGCACCAGGTGGCTCAGAATTGTTCTCATCAACATGCTCACGGCGGTGGGGAGGACATTGATGAAAGGAAATTTCAGGTTGGATTTCAGTTATATTTTTTTTATTCATTAAAATTATAGTTTCTCTCATTTTATTACATTTAGCAATTAAATAATACAGTCCCATATTTTTTTATGGTTAGACAACAGATGACAATCATTTGCTCAAGGCTCACATTGTGTAAACTCTCTCAGAGAGTATGATATAAAGTAGCAAAGTTACTAGTATAGCTGGTTCATCTTAAGAATTTTGCCTGTGACACAAATTTTTTTAGATGAACCAGATATAGGTACTCACATCACTACCCTCTTGATTGCACTCTAAGAGAGCTTGATAATGCTTGTGTATTTTGTAAATGTTTGTAATTTTTTGTATATAGAAATCAAATGACAAAGTTATATAAAGTTCGTATTACGTTAGTGTTCTTGAGGAGGTCGTAATATGCTGCCTTTTGGGTTTATCAACCCTCCATCTTATTGTCTATGTGTAATTTCTTTCAGGCTGCCCGTGATGAGTTGACCAATGAGGTAGTGGCTCTAGTGACTGGAAGCAGGTCCCTGGTGGCTGCTTTGGCGGCTGGAGTTCCTCGAGGAGTGGCTGGACCACTCGCGGAGTGCCTCAACCCACTTCGGAGACTGGCTGATTTGTCACAGGTAAAACCACCTCTCTATTTCTCAGCGATTTTCCACAGAATCTTCTCAGTAAGTTAAATAAACCACTGACCATTCAGCCTTAATTGGCGATCACAGGATGTTATCTGCAAATGACATTGCAAACTTGTATTGTTGGTAGCCCTGATTGTCGAACCTTGTCATAAGAATTGTCAAAAGTCCATAATATTCCCATATTATATTTTTTACAAGTAAGCAGCAATGCCGAAAATATTACAGAGCAGCGCTAGAGAGACCATTTCAAAGACAAGCGAGTTGGAAAAAAATAATGATGCTCCGTTAATCTCTTTAAACCGCCAATACATGTTTGAAAAATAATTTTGCCAGTTTATTCTAACAATCTTCTAACAATATTCTAACAATAAATAGAATATAATTTGAAAGTGGCGAACAAGGTAACGCCAACTTTAATACTAAATATCTTCTTCTCAGTCAGTCCCTTGGTTACGAGGATCGTGACCACCGTGCTCACGGATGAGTCTTCCCAGTCCTGCACCATCCTTATAAATATAGTAATACCAATTTTGTCCAAGACTTTTAACGTGAAATATACAGTATTTTTAATTACCTATGTTTTTTTCAGGCGCTTGGGAGACACACATCAGCCCCACTCCAAACACGAAATCTTGTGCTTAGAGTACACGATGTCGCCGCTGCATTTAAAGAATTGTCTGGTGCCGACATGGCCAAAATTGTACGTGAACACAATCAGAAAATGTCTGATCCACAACACAGTGAAGGAAACAGTTCTTTAGAAGGACAATTGGCCTTAAGAGCCGAATGTTTGGCTAATGTTTTAGCAACACTTCTTAGAAGCTTACGAGTGTTCTCTCCGTAGAAATAAAAACATATCTAATGGCACTTATCATTTATAAGCAGGAATCAAATTTGAGCTTAACTTAATTTAATGCTTAGTAGAGAGAATTCATACAAAACAAAGGGAGTACTTAGTACCTACAGGTGAAATCTCTCTTAATGAAATGTTTCGTTATATTGAAAATTCCTGTATGTAAAATGTATGGAATTTGGTAGATTTTTTAAAATTACAATACCGCATCCAAAAGCCAAGCAGCTTTATAGGATTGGCCCAAGACAAAACACGAAACGTGATTATTATGTGGATTTAGTGGTGATTCGTCAATACAGGGTCATCAAAATAGATCACCATTATATTGGAAGGTGGTGGTAGATGAATAGTGCTGATTAGCCTTGTCGACCGCATAGTTATGTAGTCTGCGCATGCGCTATTGTATTGTTTTGTACATCAAACAAAACCTGCTTTCATCAGTTACCATACAGTGAAAGAATCACTCATTTAACATGAATGACTTTAAAGTTATACCTTTTTAAAATAAGGCCCATCTTTTCTCATTGTGTCGATTTATTGTCGAGTTGTAACTTCATTCAAAATTCGGTCATAAGATCAGAATGTTTCCAGGGACTGGGATAAATTGAAGATACATTATACCTACTGGGAATTTTGTTTCTTCGGTATTCATTACAAAGAGATTTCACCTGCAGTTTGTATAGCAAAGTATTAATTCTGATTGTGTGTATAAATATTCACATGCAATACAACAGCGTGCTTCCTGCAGTGTCTAAGCACATATACTCGTTGTTTTAATGATAAGTTAGTTATTTATAAGTCAAATAATAATATTATACACCAATTTTGAGTCTAAACTCAACTTTGTCATTGTATTTGGTGTGAGTTTGTATATGAGGATATTGTGTATTATATTAACTACACATTATTGTATACAAGGTTTGTGACCATTGAGAGTATTAAATTGATAATTATTATTGTTATACTTAGTGATGGGCGATAAATCGACAGCATATCTGATTATTGATAGTAAAAATTTGCAACTGTTCAGTTGTATTTGAGAAACTTGTTTGTCGACCACAATAATCGACTGGAATAAGTACGAGTCGATTATTTATTGACTTAACAGCGAAAGGCCGCACAAAAGTGAAAAGTTTCCGTTATTACAAGATTTGAATCCAAGAGATTCTTCTTCTATCAATGATTAGCAATGTCTCATTTTATAACAGCAATTTTCTGAAAAGGTCTGGTTCTTTTTATGTAGCATTTTATAACAGTGTATAATGTAGCATTATATAACAGCAATTTTCTGAAAAGGTCTGGTTCTTTTTTAATTCACATTATACCTACAAAAATGACATAGTATTGTAATTTGTGTGAAAATCACGAAACACACAAATAAATTCATTTTATTGCTATCGTGAAATTTTTCACTGTGTTTCGACATTTTTATAGGTCGTAAGTCGATTATTGGAATCGATTGTAAATCATGAATGACTTAATATTAAAAATATTACACAATCGCCCATAAAAAGTTATAAGTACTAACATATTTCTTACAAATAAATAAACAATGCATTTGTAATATCGGTGATATAATATTACTTATCATTAGGCTTAATCCACTACACACTATAATCACATTATTAAATGTAATATTTCCACGTTTATATTTATCATATCATATTTGTAGCAAAATTATCATATATAAATATTATTTTATTGTAGAGATGTGACGAAATTAATTTATTTGTATTTCTAAGTATCATTTTAATATGTTACTTACATTGCGTATAACTTTTTGAGACATATACTTTGTACTAACTTTGTATTTATTTTAAATTTTCTTACAATTCTGACTGATGAATCATATGCTTAATACGTCTTTACCTTCCTTCAGCTCCTCGATTAAAATTAAAATTTATACTAAAAAAAATTTTATGCTATGTTAAAATAATTATGTTACATGTACAAAATGTAAGGTGTTCAAAGAGATGAGTGATTCGTAGATGGGTGTTGTAACTAGAATGAAAGTGAACAAGTTGATATGGTTGGGACATTTAGAGAGGATGAACGATGAAAAAAATATACATGTGTGAAAGGAGGTGTAAGGAAACACCGTCGGCCATTCAAGATCCACTTGGCTCGACCATGTCGACCAAGGATAGACGCATCTTGAATGAAACGAATCGAGTGTATGAATGTGATGGATGAAGCAAGAATTGTGTGTAATGATGGAGATGTATGGCGTTCTGCACTCTGCCTGACCCGCAAGGGATGTGGCGTTAGGGGATGGAATAGAAAATACATGTAAAAAAACCTGATTAAAATATTTAGTGTATCAATTTCTAACATTTTGTTACCATTATTGTAACTAAATAATTTTTTGTATTAATTTTCTATTTCTACTGTTGTTAATATTAGAAATACTTTATGGTAAAAAAATGTATAATTTTGTTGTTAAAACTTTATGGTGCCTACTTATTATTTTCGAATTGTTTTCTAGATTTTTAAAGAAATGGCAATGAAATTGTCCAAAGTATTATAGTTCCATAGTTATTCTTTGAATATTGTCTATAACAATTATTTTTTATTGTTTACTTGGAGTATTATTTATAATTACTGTTACTTAGATCTGATTTTGTTTTGTAAATATGTTTTGAAATGAAAAACTTTGTTTCTTTGTCGGTTTTTTTTAGGTGCCCATAGATAATTTGAGTCGTATAGTATAAAAAAACAGCAATCTGATATCGGACCGATTTGGTGCAAAATAAAAAAAATGTTATTAATAGTCATTACATTTCATGATGGTTAGCACCTTACCACAGAATATACCAGCAAAGATTCCACATTCTATAGACAATATTAATGAAAAGGCCAAACAAAAACATTAAACAGAATAATAAAGAGCAGGTAGAGAGAGGCACAGAAACAGATGTTATTTGATTTGCTCTTTTTTACCCTCGTATAATATAGGTATTGGAAGCCACAACATTTTTTATATTAAAAAAAATTATGTGTGATGGATGTTATCGTTGCCATGTTAGTATATATAGTTTTAAAATATGAACATTTCTACATTCTTAACTCAATTGACACCAAATCGACAGATTGCCCTTTTTGATACTTACTATACAACTCACATATTTCGCTCATCTCAGTGCTCACTGTCCCAATGCTTTTACACAACCAGTTGTACATTGCTCAGTATTTAGAATTGCTCCAGAATTACCACATCAATAATAATTAGGATAAGTGTAATATTTCCTTTTAATTTAAAAATGTATGTTTAGCTTTTTTTAAATGGTAGCCCACATACTCATTGCAATTTTTTTGATTATTCACGTGGTGATTGAGTCACAGAGTCAATATGTTATGCAGTTCTATTATTTTCTGCAACATTATGAATATTTGCTCTAAATAGAACCATATTATTCATATCTGTTTATTATAGGTGCTCCAAATATCATAATTATTACTGTATTTTTAAAATTATCTATCTACAATATGACTTAACTATTATCAACTATTGTATAATCAACATTGTATATTTTAATAACTGTTCAGTGTTTTATATTATAAATGGCTGTAACCAAATACATATTGTAACTAATATTAATCTACATTTCTTATCCATACTTTCATAAGTAATACTTAATATACATACAATAATTTTGTAAGGCATGTAATATATTTATATTAAGTCGTATAATCAAATTATAATCTGAATTTTTTACTGAAAATAACGGATTATACAAGAGTTTCATATTTCAATCGTTTCATAGAAAATTGTAATATGAGACCTCTGCATAATTTGTTGTGAAACATTGGTATGTATTATATAAGTATTTGTAGAAATTTTGCAAGTTAACAGCAGGAGCGAGAAGTTTGAACGTCGTCATATCAATTTTTCTGTAATTTCACATCCAAGTAGTAGACAAATGTATACATTTTTAGACACCTACATTTTGAGGATTACTTTTTCTTGTACAATTTTTTAGAAATAATATGAGGTTTTTTTATGATAAACCACTGCAAAAAATGTGTGCAATAAAGACTATTCATAATTTAGTATTTCAATTTTTAATTCAGACAGCTACAAATTATGCGAAATGAAGTCTATAAAATATTAATGGTTCTGATTGGTGAATCATTTAAGCTTTTGTATTTATCATAATTGCAGCAATTATAGACAGTTATTGCTTTCTATTTATATATATTGTAATAAATGGAAATAGTGATCAATAATTGATTACCGTCTTGAAGGGTCATGTCTCTCAAATTGGTTCATAATGTAAAACTGTGTTTGGGAATTGATTTAAATAATTCTTTGCTAAGTTAAAATGGGATTTGCGCTGAAAGATTATTCGTAATAAAAATAGCAATGGTTAAAAATACACGTAATATGTAAAGTTTGATCAAAAAACGCTAAAATATATATTGATAAATTAATAATTGTATTAACTGCTGTTGACTGTAAATTGTGCCTTGCAACGAAGCTGGGTGATTTGTATAATTTGCTATATTTTGTACCGCATACAGTAGAGTTAAAAAAAATCTGCAGCTCCTTACATACAGCAAAATAATTTCTGTACTAAAGTAAATTAATTGCTCTATATTTGTATTATGTTCTGTTTTCGAATTCAAAAATTATGTATTCGAATTCTGGAAAAAAAAATCTATTCGAATTTATCATAATTTTCCAAAATGTCTTAATGCATAATGGAAATCACTGGTTTGTACATATCTATGAATTTAATGCAGTGTAGATAGTGAGATATAAATGTATGAAATGATTTGGATATATATATTGGCTTTCATTATTTTTTGTTATTGTTAAGTATCCAGTTTTTATCAAAAAGTCCGTGGTTTTTCTACTAGGTTGGATATGGCTTACAGTGCATCACAGAATCTCATTTCTTGAAGGATTTTTTGTATTTTACAATATAAATTATAAACGTAATTACCTATTTAGTATTTGAACGCCAGCTAGCATTTTTATACACACAGCCAAATCTTTGTAATCGGTATTTCATAAAATGACATATCATTGATTTTTTTTTAATGTCACAATCTACTGTGAAACATCGGATTTCCCATATTTCGTAGTTGGATAACAACTGGTTATCTCACCAGATATACGGCGAAGAATGGACTATCCGTCACGTTTATGAGCGATGTTTGACTGGATTAATGTGATCATTTCACACTTATGAACCTTTACCAGTTCCAGAATCTCTGACCTGAAGCGCCAGTATTCTCCTGTTGTGCTTTGCAGGCTAGCAACTAAGGTGAGATGAATTAACTTATAACTTTACCACCCTTCACCGTATATCTGTTGAGATAACCACATACAGTCTGGCAAGAAATAGTATGTTTCCGATGAGGGTGCTGCATGTAGGTTTTTGGCAGCCTTAGTGACAACATAGTACATATTTCAATAGAAATATCATTGTTGCCAACTAACAAAATTACAGTTCCAAATTAGAGTCTGCCGAAAAAAAGGGATAGTTTCAGATTAAATTGGAGCTACGATTTTATGGGCTAGCAGCATAGACATAATATATTAAGTACTACCTAGACGGCGTACTCAATGCCAGAAGTCTAACTAAACTGGTGCCCACAAACTGTCAAATCGTATGGAAAATTTTGACAGTGTGTGGGCAACGGTTTCAAAATTTTGCTCTCATAGTTAAAAACTGTAACCCCCGTTTTCACCAACTTTTACCTAAGAAGGAGACCCCTAAGAAATTTCCATACAAAAGCAGAGATAATATTCTATTTTTTGACACGCAGGCCTACCAACCACACCCTAATTCCATACAAAATGCAACACGCAACTCACCTACGTTAGGTGCCCAAATATCTCTGCCCAGGCTAGGTGAGTTGCGTGTTGCATTTTGTATGGAATTAGGGTGTGGTTGGTAGGCCTGCGTGTCAATAAATAGAATATTATCTCTGTTTTTGTATGGAAATTTCTTAGGGGTCTCCTTCTTAGGTAAAAGTTGGTGAAAACGGGGGTATAAGTTTTAACGTTATTTAGGACTAAAACGACAGTTTTAAAGACGTTTTAGTACTTAATATTATGTCTATGGCTGCCAGCAATGACATTTCTATTCTTGACATTTGTAAAAATTGCCGCTATGGTTGCCAAAAAGGAACAAGTAGCGCCCTCATGAAAAACCGTCTCTTAATTACTAATTCTAATTCTAATTTTGTTATTTTATTTTTAATATGATATAATATACTTACGTAATGTACATAGATACTGACAGTCATAGTGTACATGTACCTTATATATATTATAATTTGTATTTACTATTACTATTATTTATTTACTGTAAATTACTTATATTATGAATTAATGTTTTATGTATGAATTCTAGTAATGAACCACATACCAAAACACCGTATTAATTAATATTATAATGTTATAGAATGTTTTATTATTTGTTGTAACTTTAAAATAATAAATAACCATATACAAATTACCTGGGATATTTTCTTTCTGCCTGCACCTAGTAAGTATACCTTCCAACAAGATACCAACTGGATAATAGGTACTCGTGCCACAGATTACTTGATCCATGCATATATTGCACCAGTGATTCGCTCAACTGTTTATGGTTCTATTGTTCTCCATTCTGTCATCAGTGCGAAACAACTGGTTGTGCAAGTCAACGTGTTCTATGTATGTCAGTTGACATGCACGGTTGCGAGATTAGCACCCAACTATTTCATTGGGTATTAATCGCTCGCCATAGATAATGAGTGGTCCACACGTGCCTTTCTACCAAAGAAGAGTGTAGTGATATCACTATCTCTATGTATATTTATCAACTCATTCTTGTTAGTATTCTCATACCTCTATCTCTATTTGGCAATTCCCAATTGGAACAATCACCCGAATGAGTTCTGTCTTCGGGCAATAATCGCCCAGTGACTCGCCAGAAGTCCGCCCTGGAATGGACTTCCTGTAGACATCAGACAGGCAGACAGGAAAGCCCTTAACCAGGTTCATGAACTTACATTTTAAAAAAATATTTTGGGACATATACCATATGATCGTAGGATGGCTAATCCTTTGTACTTTGAAAAGAACTGAATGATGCGTCCTACAGATAGTAAATTCTTATGTTTGTTTAGCCAAAGCATATATCATCAATACAGTGGCGTATATAGGGGGGGGGGGCCGAGGGGGCCCGGGCCCCCCCCCCCCGAAATGTTGGACAATTCATTAAAAAACGCTATTTTAAAACATGAAAGTTACTCAAGTTCATCATTTCACCCATTATTCAAAAAAAATTCGCCTGCGGCGCTATTCTTTTTTGTGTTTTCTGCACTCAACATTGATACCAACCTAAAACACGACCTTTTTCACTTACATTCACGAAATTTTTTTGCCTGCGGCGCTATTATGATTTTTATACTGTACGTCTATCTTCAAATTTTTGTTGCCTCCATCACCCCCAAAATCAAATATTTAATCGGGCCCCCCCCGAAATGAAATCCTATATACGCCACTGCATCAATATTATTTTTTCTCCTACCGTCCTCCCTTCCGCTCTTCTTCCCGAATTTCACTAGGACACACCATAGACAACCAGTGATACTTTTGTTTGTCTCTTTCTCATAAAGTATTTTTAGTAGCAATTAGAAGAAGATAGCATGAACATACTGTTAACTGCTTAATTATGTTCCATCTTTTGTAATCATATCTCTGGTGTGGTGAAGGCTTAGACAAACATAACCCTTAGTTCTGATGTCTTCAAAAACATGGAAAATTTTCACCGTCACGATACAAACCAACTTACGCCACCACTAGTGTTGTAAACGTAAACTAAAAAGCTGATATATATACAAAACAATAATATTATACAAGCTGGATGGAATTCAAATTTATAAAGAGGTCCACAGACGGGGACCTGAGGACTGAAGAGGATAATGTAGACTGGACAAGAGGTATGTAAAGTATCCTATACAGAAAGTGATAGAGAGTCACAGAACACATAGAAAGTGGTAGAGACTATAATATATAAAGTATTACATTCCCTTTCCACTCCCCCACTCTCCCTCACATTTGCTGGCACAAGGCATGATCTGAAACCAACTAGTGAAACTTATATGTTTGTCTCTTTCTCATAGAGTGTTTTAAGTAGCAGTTAAAAGGAGATAGCACGAGTTTACTCATGCAGGGCTTAACCGTGTCACCTCTATACTATGCTACTCTGAGGATGAAGGCTGGAATGACAAGTTTCCCCATCAATTCTTCTTTCTCTGGTAGGAAACTGAAGTCCAGTTTGATTGAGTGAATAAATTTTAAAAAGAATAAAATAAATAATGCCAATAATATTTCGGGAACAGATTTCATACACATTTATTTTGAATGCTCAGTATAATAATATGTAAATATGATATTATAATGTTTAAAACATCAATGCATGCATCAAATACATACCTATTAACCATAGAGATAGATCATCAATCGTAGAGAAAGTCCACAACATGCGCAGTAACAAATTTTGTAAGTCTACATCTTAGTATGGAGCGGCCACGTGGAGTTAGGCAAAAATATCTGTCATCTTAGTAGTATTTGTATGGAATTTGAACAATCTTCATTGATTTCAGAATAAATTTGAGAAAATCAATATGCTCATTAATTGTCAACCTATTATATATTATGCATAAATTTAAGCATTTTAGTTGAATTTTCTTCCTCTTGAAATTAATAACTACCTAATGTTTTCTTTATGATAACGTTAGATGTATCCATATGAACAACAAGATTGATTGTTGAAGATTGTTTTGGCATAAAACCTACAATATTCGAAACTGGCCATCTAAATTCACTAACAAAACAAAATTTTTGCCTAACTCCACGTGACATGTTAACTCATACGCAGAACGCCAAAATTGGGACCCATAACACTGACATACTCTATCTCTATGCTATTATTAATGTAATAATTAATATAAAATATAAATTATTCTTATTTAAGTACATAATAATTTACAATTAATTGCTTGTATATTTTTACAGAAATAATAAATAAATAGAATATTTGCTCGATTTTTTAGGTAATTGTGAATCAAGCGATGATAAAAAATGTAGATCTATGATAGCACTACTTCAAAAAAGGGGAGTAGAATCAAAAATATATCCATAAAGGCCCAAGAATATACCTATATCAATAGAGCTTTAAAAGTTTAAAAGGTTTTCAAAAGGATTTTGTAAAATTTATCATTTACAATCAGGTGTTTTACGAAGCCATCTTGGTAAATAAAGGATAGTAAGTAATAGGTATATAAAGAGCCAGCCTCTATATAGATGATTTTATAAGTTACCTACTCAAGAGTAAAGAATGGTGCACAAAAATGCGTTGCTTGTTCCATTTACAATATGGCCTACTGAAAAATATTAATTTTCCGTTATTTTCCTCAAGGATTGGTTCAAAGTTTTTCCTTTTAAACAGCAGCAGTCGCTTTCACGTATTTTGGACCACCTTCTGACTTCAGATTCAACGCCAACAATTTTTTGCTCTCAATAGCTAAGAAAGAAATTTTATCAATGCTACATAATAGAAGTTGCTATTTTATGCGCCAGTTCCACCCAGTCCAGAACCCACGTATAAAATAGCTTCATCAAAAATATACCATAATTTAGTCCTGCAAGATTTTTCTTAATTTATGATTTTATGTACCAAAAATATAAGTAAAGAAAAGAATAATTTTTAAGAAAATGTTGAGTAGGTGTAACGATAAAAAAGCATTTTTTTATCTAATACATTCACTCATATCTACACAGACCAAGAAACAAAAAAGTATCTATCCACTATTCAAAATTTCAGTATATTTTTAAGTAAGTAGTTATTCAGTATTTTTTAAAGTGGGTATAATATTCAAAATCTCTTGATCTGTGATATATATATTTCATACATATAATATATATTATTTTCATGTGTATATTGCTTTAGTATTTTCTCAAACATGTACATTTTCTTCATTAGTTTAAATTTAACTAAAAATCTCTTCGTAACATTTTTATATAATTATTTTTTTATGAAAAATATATAATATATACGTATATATAACATCAATATGTGAAATGAATATTATTTATATATAAGTAAGCATGTTACGCTATAATTCTACATTATCTAATTGTTATAAATAATATATTTTCAGTTTAAATCGACTACTAAACAAAATAGTTATACGTAAATTAATTTTATAGCAGATTTTTTCTATTCCTCTTAAAAATATACTAACTAAAATTTTCTTACAACACATGTAGCATAATTTGACTGAAATTAAATCGTTCCATGTGCGTATTACACTCACCAGTCACAATCTTCATCTAAACTAGCTTTATTTTGATATAGAATCAGAAACACGTTGCTAAAAAATTACTAAAGATTTTTTTAAATGTGGTTTTAAATTGTGAATGTTGATTTTACTCTTGACAATAATAATAAGATCATGTAAGCATATAATATTGTATTACTGACGTGATCGAGATATGTAGATTTTGGTATGTAGAATAAATTGTCGAATAATTTAAGATTATAGCGACTACGATATTATTCAACTAGACATTTTCATTTATATCAATATAGACAATCTAGTGTTCTTGATTCTTCGTGTACCTATTAAGATTTTAGATATTCCAAAAATATTTCAATAATTAGGAATATTATACTTTCAAAAGGAATAATAACGAAGTAATGCGTAAACCGAAAAAAACAGTTTAAAAAAGATTTGTTTGTTTAGTAGAATTTTAACATAAATTATTTTTAAAGATAAATTTATTCATGGTGTTCACTGTTCCTTCTCCAAGCAGGTAAATATTTATCAATCACTGTTCATCAAAACATGGTATTTATAATAAGTAAAGGATATATCATGATATATATCGGATACATATAACAGTGAACCCTTAAATTCGTTAAAATTCGACATTTATTATAAATACCTATCGTCAGATATCCATCATACATACCGATGTTTATCCACTATCCATAACGATATTTATCCAATGGTACACGAAGAATCAAAACAGATTACAAAAACAAACAGTAGCTGCATACAAGGGCCTTGTGATGGTGTGACGTAGAAATCTTATGTTATTTTCTTTGCTATTTTTTTTTTAAATAATGCTCTGTTCTGGGTTCTGTGCGTAGGTTATATTAATTTGTTGAATGGCCAGGGTCCTTATGCTGATGGTGCCTCGCGCCTCCTGCGTCCTGGACCTCCGGCGTAGTTTGCTGAAGCAAGACCCATCAGGTGCTTGGCTGCCATAGATCCAGAATAGCCGCGACCAATGCCCAAATCTACACCACCGCGTTTGTATCTATAACAAAGAAAAACACAAATAATTGGAATGCCCTGTCATGAAACTGGCCAAATATTTATTGTTTAATTCAAAATATGGATTTTCTAAAGAAAAAAAAGAAAAAGAAATTCCCGTACCGGGAATCGAACCCGAGCCTCCTGGGTGAAAGCCAGGTATCCTAGCCACTAGACCATACGGGAGTTGACGGTTGGCGTCTGAATTATAATATTTAAGTCACACTTACGCCTCTTGTAATCCATCTCGTTCTCTGAACATTGGAAGTTGTCCTCTTCGTAAGATTTCCCAAGCTAACTCCACATAGGGATCAGATTCTGGTTCACTGTAAACTTGTGGTATACTGAAAAATCACAATAATGTTTTATTACATATTTATTTTATAATAATACAACCAAATACAACACATTGTATAGTGACATCTGTTGTAAGTCAATGTAAATAATAGTGGGATAAATGTTTACAGCGATTTCGCACAGATGGCAGTGACAGTCTACATATATGAATGTACGTAGTACTTAATATTATGTCGCTGGAATATACCCAGCGACATAATAATATATTAAACCAACTACATTTCGTTTCATACGTCTTGTCACACTTTTTGTATAGAATTACTATGTAGCCAGTGGCCAAGTTATATGAAACAAGGAGTAATGTCGTTGGAATATACCTTTGGATGAAAAGTTTTTTCAAGACATTAATTTTAATAAATATCTATTTTTTTAATTACCTGTTACTTGCGGCCTGTGCCCCTGTTCCGATGAATAGTGAAGCAGCAAGGAAGAGGGCTGTTGGGAATAAGACGCTTTGCCACACCTGCATGTTGTATTTATTTGTATAAACCTGAAACAAAAAAGCGTTTTTTTTAGACTGAGCGGAAAAGGTCACGATGTACCTACCACGATTATAATAAACTAAAAATTAAGACGGAAATAATCAGTGGCGGATCCAGGATTCAATTTGGGGGGGGGGCTAAGGGGCTGAAACCCCTAGATTTGTTGTATATATGCCCAATCCCACTAACTTCAACCTAGGAAGGAGACCCCTAAGGAATTTCCATAAAAACACAGATAATTTCAGTGAATAAATAATGATGTACAACTAGGGAGCAATAAATCCATCCATGAAGAGCAGTCATCGATAGATGACGAGCTCCTTTAAGTATATTAAATCTGCACATTTCATAAAAATTGAATTGGTAAATATTGTAGTACAAAATGTTATTAAATACCTAGAATAGAAAATACTACGCTGAATAAAAATTTAATTTGCCAATAGAATAAACGTACAGTAATTATACTACGTGTAAGGATAAGTATAGGGTCTGACGATCTGTTCTCTCTGTTTACCCCACAAACCGAGTCATTTCTGACGGGTTATGGCTATACATGAATCATGATACATAATACTTGAATGTAGATATTATGAGAATAAAACGTACTTCGTTACGGACTTGTCTGGATCTGGATCCATGGAATTGTCTCCTCCATCACCCACACTGCACGTAACGTATCAACTATTAATTTTGTCAAATGGATTCATATTACTATGGAGAACATACGTTCTCCATAGTAATATGAATATATACGTAAATATACGAATATACGAATACGTAAATATACGAATATATACGTAGTAATATATACGTAAAGATAAAAACATAAACAATAGTTGTAGCAGTCATGTATCTCTGTTCGTGTAAGAAAATTTATTTCACGATATGAGCTTATTCCATCTCTGTGAATGATATAAGCATAAACCGTTCTTGGTAGAGTATTTTGACATGAACTAAAGATATAAAAGTGAATGATTTTCTCATTCATATTTGAAACCTACCCAAAAAGAACTATCATTTTTATACCAGTGGCGTAACTAGCATTAGTGCCGCCCGGACCCTGAAAATGCCGCCCCCTAAAGTACCTATACAAGTACATGTTGTATGCAGCTTTTAAGTTAAGCGAGAGCAACTAAAATTTTCATATAGACGTGGCACAATAAATCATAATATAAATAGCGCCGCAGGCGAAATTTTTTCACAAAACTAAATGAAAATGAAGATCGTGTTGTAGTTTTGTTTACTTTCTTTAAATAAAAACATAAAATATACAAGTACGTTTATCAAGGTAACGTTTAAAAATGTCAAAAAAGAACGCCGCAGGCAGAATTTTTTTAGACAAATGGGTGAATTGATGAACCTGGCTATCTTTCTATAGTAGGTGACACATATGGTTACAGGTATATTGTATATAGGGGAAGCGACCATGCAAGAAGTAACCAAATTTTAGTACCTAATAAGATATCGTAAATCTAGCTTACTTATCATAAAATAAAATAAAACTTAGGCACCTAACACTATATATTAGCGCCGCAGGCAAATTTTTTTTACGAAATCTAATGTAATTTAACATATTTTCATAGTAATTTAAGAAAATTCAGAGATTGTTTTTAATTTGTGTGTTTTATCAAGATGTTTTTTATATGGTGATCCATTTTGCCGCCCCCTGAAATGCGCCGCCCGGGGCGGACCGCCCCCCCCCCCTAGTTACGCCACTGTTTTATACACTACCATAATATTACTTTGCCTTTAATCGTTTCGTTCCTTATTATACAGAAATCATCAAGAGAGTTCAGACTGCCACGGGGTTTCCTTTTCAGAATGATCTAGATTCTAGAGCTTTTCGTTAAGGTTTTTTTTACAATGAGCATATATTGGTTTTTCCTATACGGCTACATATCCAATATACCGAAGACTTCTGAGAAAATAAGAAGCACAGGGTGTCTCCAAAAAGGGTATTTTTCAGAACAAATACTCGAAAACTTTTTTACTAAATATGATAATATGTAAAAAAAAAAATTAGTTAAATGCATTGAACCTTTCTCTAGCTAGTGCATTATTTTCACAGATATTTCATATCTTGTATGGATTCCTAAAAAACTGACAAATACCTACACATATTTTTTTTCAGAGAAAATAACTCTTATCAAGTTAGAATTAATTCTGGTAGTAATACTCGTAGTATGTATTAAAATCTATTGCATTACCATAAAACTTTTTCTGAATAAAACAAAATTGCCCGCAAAAAACGTAAAAAAAAACACATTTCTAAAATTTGATCAGCCAGCTGCCAGTACACTCTGTGCTTCCGTGCATGCGATTTTGAACGTTAAAGACACGGGAAATGTTTTCAGGATACCTCGTCCCCTTGAATCGTGTCAGTTGTTGTTATAATCTTGTTGTATATATTTTGAATAAATGATTTACATTTGAGTGCAAAGCTTCTATTATATAATGTACGTCATGCGCCATCAACCTTCTTACATCTTATACGAATACAATGGAGCCCTTTCTTTACAGTAGTGCATGGGGCAATATTGTGAGTTGTAAGATATTACAAGATGACATGCTTTAATATGCTTAAATAACTACCTGCATCTTACATGTTTTGTATTTACTCTTATTATGTATTTATGCATAAGAAGTGCTACGAGTGCATATCTAGACCAGTGTTTCTTAACCTGGGGTCCCCGAATATATGTCTGGGGCTCGGCAGCCTCATCTCTGGACCATTTAAGAGTGTGCATACCGACATTTCAAAAATTTCTAAAAACGGGAGACCTTCTATCTCGACAACCGTTACTAAATATGCTTTGGAACAAAATAGGGTAGATGCATTGAACCTTTATCTAGGGAATAACCGTAATAGATTTTTTATATCTTGTATAGATTTCGCAAAAAAAATATTTAAAAACACCTCTGACCTTTTTTCCGAAAGACGGAAACTCGTTTCCCGAAAGTCGCGGAGTATTTTTTTTTCTTGTACTGATAATATGCATTAAAATCTAGGGAATAACCGTAAAAGTTTTTTGATAGACGCAAAATTAACCCCAAAAAATGAAAAAAAAACGCTATTTTTACCATTTTATCATGCGATTGTCACGCAATTTTGAACCTTAATGCCGTGGGAAAAGACTGTGACGTCATTCCTGGTGCCATGCCCTTAACAATAAAGTCAAAAACTGTGAAAAGGCATTCTCTGCTCTTGTATATACTAAAAACAAATGCTGAAACAGATTACAAGTAGTATCCGGTTTGAGATTAGGTACAACTACAAAGTTGTAATCTCAAATAAGATTTCAACTACTAATTGTAACATTAACCCGATGGTGTTGTTGTTGTACGTTAATTATTAGCGTATTTTTTTATAAAAAAGTGTTTGTTCTTGTATTTGTAGTAAGTACTAAAATAAATAGTCTGAATTTATTGCTGTTTTCTTTATTAAGGAGGTCCTTGAAAATTGTGCATGTTTTCCTAGGGGTCCGTGACTGAAAAAGGTTAGGATACACTGTTCTAGACGGTTTACGTTCTCTTGTAGTGTTTGGACTAAGTGGTACTAAGTAGTGAATAAACAGTATATAATGTGTATTAAGTATTTACATAGCTAATTGGATAGAGTCAAACAAATCTGATGCAACGGCCGTCATTTTTTAAGGGATACCTAGTACTTTGGATAGCGAAGAGCAATTCACGTATAAATGGAATTTTTTTGGAAACCATATACGAGTACAAGACAATAACACCTTTTATATTTATATATTAAGTAATTATTTCGTTCAATTTTCCAAACCACCGTTTTATGTTGAATTCTTATCTGTGATTTGTGTAAGTACCAAATCCGGATTCATTAAAAACTAACATACGAGGCAATTGAACATGACCGCTACGATCGATGCTCCCGCCAAATGTGAGTTTACGAAGGTTTTCAATCAGAGAACATTCTGATTTGAAGGTCCGCCTTAAGGAACAATTTCCAGAAATTTTAAAGTCCCCTTTGCAAACAATTATCAGCAAAACCCTAAGATCAGGAAGGTGTGTGTTCGTTTGCCTCTAACCACCTAATTATGTGTTCAAGTCTACCCCAGGTCCGCGAGGTTGCACGAGGCCTACACTAAGGGCAGACTTGCGCCCTTGACCATATCTTCATCACGTACGTCAGCTTGCTTTTCTTTAAATTTTGTGCACCAGTCCCATACCTATCTACACTATCATCACTCATGAAGTGTTTACCGCAATTTTTTACCATTCTGCAATGGGTTTCAGCAGCACTTCGTCCATTTGTTGGCAGAAAACGGATTACAAGTCGTAACTCACATTTGGCGGGAGCACCGATCGAGGCGGCCATATTCACTTGCCTGTAACTCGGCTGCGAGTGACGCAATCGATCTGAAAATGACAGAGGTTATGGTGGAAGAGTTGCGCAATCCCGAGATGTGCAGATCTTGCTCTTTCGTATTTCGCGCTTACTAAGAAGCCCAAACGGAACTTGATTAAAAAATAACCCTCGTATTATGTTGTCAAAATAATTCAATGTGCGACCTCTATCATATAATGTACCTATTCCAAACTTTATGTCTAGATAGTTCACAATGAACCACACGAGTAAGTACAAAAAAGCGAAACATTAACTATGGACATGACAGGAAATGCGTGGCAATAAAATTTCTATTTTCCATAAAAACGCATACATGTAAATCAATGGTACCTGTTTTCATGTAGCTATTGAAAGTGCACGTTAGAAAATCATTCACAATGAAGTATGCATGCACAATGTATGGGATGCAAGAAGTAAAGCAATAATAAAAAGTAAAGCAGAATCCAGTAGCGGACACAATAGGGTGAATTATGAATTATGCGGCCATTTATATTTTCATCTGTATTTCTATGTTATTATAAACTAGTCATTGAGACGGTGTAACCCAGGAAAATAAATAATAAATATGAATATGTAAGCATAATATCAAGTATATTTATTTATATATTTATTAACACTTTAGGTGAACAAGATACAGATATGTTAACATGACAAATATAAAACCATTAAAAAATTCACTAGGGCGAGCATATCGCAGTGCTGCGATCTCTGCCAGCTAACCCCAATATAAAAACTATATTCTGGTTCAAACAAACATTCATATCGCGGTTTTTCCTCAAAAAAAAAAACAAAAGGTATTTACATTCACCCAACGCGGGATTATGTGAACTCCCTTTGAGAGGGTGCTGGATGAGCGTTCCGACGCTTATGAGTCGAGATCGAAAATCCTAGATGTGTATTTGCGGTTTATGAGTAGTTATATTGTTGACACTAGTGACTAGAATGTACTCTGTACAGCTACAGTCTGTCGAGAAAGAGATGGTCTAGGATTAACAGACATGAAGAGACTACACTTTTATCTAGGATTAATAGACATGAAAAAATACAATTTTCTTTGCTGGCAACAATGAAATTTCTATTTAAATTCTATAAGTGTTGCCACTATTGTTGCCAAAAGACTACAAGACTTGATCATCATTATAAAAGTCTATGACCTACATCAAGTCTATGGTCGCCTATTCTGGGACAGTCTTACAAATGAACACCATAAAATAGTTTATTGTATAGATAGCACAGAGACAAACAAACCGCACGGTAATATCATTTGGAGTAACCACCATTTTCCATTTCCACATAATGATGTCCATTTGCTCCCCTAGGGGTATTGCGTTTATCCCATACACCCATACATGTACCTACGCTACACCACTGCTAATACCTACAATACTTTATACTATTCTAACACAATGTCTATTTATTTAGTCCAGTCTATGTAGAGAGTAGAACAAACTACGATGGACAAATGTAAAAAATGGTGTGTCTTTTTTCATCTAGGTCATTCGAATATCTAAATAGATGCAGAAGAGACTATTGGAGGTGGTTAACTATACAAGTTAAAAAAAAATTGTGAATGATGAAATACTGCTAAACGAGGTCTCTTCATCGTGAATTATTTTTATTTATTTTTCTATTAAATGAATAAAACTTATTAGCAAAAAAGATCACGCAGAGTTACAAAATAAGACAACAGTTGCGTGCTAAAGGGCGAACTTATTGCAAAAACAATATTTTACAGTATCCTATATTTATCCAACCTGTATTTGGTATGTGCGGAGGTTTTCACGTCCGTAACCATCATATCTTAAGTTATATGTTTCCGGGCTTGGAGGCCGTGGTCTAAAGGCCTGGTCTCTCCAAGAGACCATTAGACCACGGCCTGCAAGCCCGGAAATTCAAGATACAACCTGTATTTATTATAATATATTATATCGTTCGGTATTCGTATATTGGCATTGTTACTTAGATAGCACATAGAAAAGATAGAATATTTTATGTACTGAGTTAAAAACTTGGTGCCTCGAATAATATTGTTGACATGCATATTGCATATTATCTACTAACACTTTCCGATAGGCATAACCTATGTTGATATTTTTTAGTTCAATGACCGTAATAGAATATGTTGTGGCCACAAATACGAGTGACCAAAGATATCCATAATTATGGGTTTAGAAATAATTAATTAGATTTATTTCTTGAAACATATTTCTCATATATTCTCTTTGTGTTTATTCACTCTATGATTCACGCATGTATTTATTTAGGCAGGTAGACCGACTACAAAGTAAATTAATTTTCCGTATGATTTAACTAAAGGCTTGCGAGTATAATTAAAGATATTATCTCATTTACTATAATAATAATGTGCAGATGTCTGAGATTATAATTTTGCATGTTTTTTTAAAGATGTAATATGTCTGAAAACTAATTAGGTAACCAAAGCAGGCGAATAGGTTCACCAGTATGGAATAATTTTCAAAGAGTGGGCTTTCATATTTCGTACTGAGGGCTACGTCATACGCTGACTTGATAGCAAATTAAATTGAAGGTACGATATGATATTTGTGATATGATATGATTATGGTACTAAAAATTTTTGCCTGCGGCGCTAACCTAATAAGAGTGACACGTTTCATAAAAAAATTAACTGGACTTTTAAACAATCCAGTTTTATCTACCTTTTTATGTTTTATGACAAAATTTTATTGTATTTATTTAACTCAGAAATATATCCAGATGCGTTAGGTACTATTGAAAGACAACCAGGTTCATTAATTCACCCATTAAAAAAAATAGCCTGCGGCGCTATTTACTTTTTCTATTTTCGTTTGTCAATATTAAAATTTTAGTTGCCCCCATCCATCCCCTCGAAGCCATGACTTATCTTCTCTGGTCCAGAGCTTGAACCCCCCCGAAATGGATTCCTGGCTACAGCCCTGCATTGTACCAGTACCGCATTCTTGTAGTCCTCTGGAAAATGATTATTAGGTACCTGATTATGTTGCTGTTATAACATTGTGTACTTTCTGCATATTTGACTACAATATGTATAATTCTTACAATATGACTTATAAATATTTCCATCCAAGCTTTATACTAATTATTTAATCTTCCAGGTTCAGTTGAAATACTGTACATAATTATTATTTCATATTATGTTTCCTTATTACATTCGTCTAATCTAAGTCCCTTATGAATTCCTTACAATTGAATACAATGTCACCTGTTTGTCAGTGTCAATAATTAATTACCATGTTTATTTCTCTGTAATAAATAAGTCTACGCTGTCTACATACATAATAGAGTGTTGTGTAATGTTAACCATTCGTATTTCTAATATATTTTTTCATTCTGTTTTTCTGTATTTATTTTCCCCACATGACAAATATTATTTGTATTCGTCTGTGTTGTGTACTTCGGGTACCTACGTCCTATTATTAGGAGACGATTGTCTCGATGGTCAATCCAATTTCCCAATCAAGCAATCAAGTCAACACAATCAGATCATCCCAATGTCTGATTGGATTAAACAAATACTATATGGTGATATTCACAGTTCTTTGAATATATTATCATTTTCTTGATCAAATATACCAAGAAATTTAATCAAGAACTCGTAATGAAATATTGTCAAAACATATAACTACGAGTACATACGTTTACAATACACTTTCAACATTCTATTGAGACGTCGTCACCGATATCTGTTGATTTTTTACGATGTACGGACAGCAAGAGAAAAAAGCTTGCTAGGCAACAAGCCTGCGTTTCAACTAGACCTAGGGTGGCCAACCCACGGCCCGCGGAGGATTGAGAAAATAAACACAAAAAAATAAAACACAATCAAATTCATCACTTTACCCACTTTTCCCTTAAAAATTTAATAAAAAATAAGCTATTTGGGATAATCTTTTCAATTAGAAAACGTTTTCCATACATATTGTTATGAGCCTTCTCCACCCAGTTTCACAAAAAAAAAAACTTTTTTTTCAAATAACTTTTTTAGGCTATAAGTCTATAACAATATATTATTAATTTATGTTGGCCTCCCCCCTCTCTCCACAAAACAAACCTGTATATTTATTTTTTGTTTTCTAAAATTGGTTGTGTGGCCCAGTAGGCATTATCATTTTCAGAATCTGGCTCGGCTGCTGAAAAGGTTGGCCACCCTTGAACTAGACTGTTATTTTGTTCACGGTTGCTTTCGAACGTTTCAGTTTCTATTCAATAATACATATAACTAACTGTTGATTTATTGTAAGTTTAAGTAATAAAACAGAAAAATTATTCATCTGTGAATTATATTCCAAAGTTATTTTAAAATAGGCGGGTAACAATTTATTTTGCATTTGAATTCATAATATTTCGAAAGTAATAACTTAGATAGCCATGGGTTAAATGATACAGGTGGTTACAGGTTACAAATTTTGCGTTTAAAGATCTACATGGGTATTTTACATGAATTTATTTCGCTAATATTATATTCTACCTTTTCTTGGGCTAAAGTCTTGTCAAAATATATCTGATATTGCGAATCGTAGAGAATGAAAAATATACGCATAACTTATTTTATTTTATTGAAGAGCCAAATTACCATAGTATGTGCTCTTGGGAATTGTAAGAATATTTTGTCAAGAAATATTATAGAGTATGAAATGTTCTTGCTTTACATAATATTACAAGGAGTTATCTGCCACAATATATTCTTACTTCACCTACAAAATAGTTATAAATAAATCTCCTGTCTTTTCTGTGTATTGCTATATTATGAACCTACCCATAATTTTCTTTGTACATGGTGGCACAAGAAGTGCTTTAATCCAAACGAAAGATGGTGCCATTTTTTATGATACCGTTACTTTTGGATTTAGATTCGTAGCACGAGGGCCACTTTGTATATTTTTAAAACTGTATTTATAGAAAATATCAGTTTTAAAAAAAATGTTTTTTTTTTACTGGGTTGCATTTAGTAGTCATTTGTTGAATATTTAAATCGTAAAATTTCCTACTAAGTTTCTTTAAAATATCATATAGTTAAATTGCAAATAAACCATTTGATATCTATGTTTATTTTACTAGAGATAAATATAATTTTGAAATAATTCAGTCTCAAACATCCCTTACGGGGTATTGTAATAATCGAAGGAACGAATATTTAATTTAATGAAAAGTAAATAGTATGTGGTACTTATTATTATATCAATATTGAAAGATGAACTATTGTATGTAGAAAAATATTCGAATCCATTGTTTTCTTCAATACAGTTATAGGTGCAACATTCGATAAAAGTTTGCCATGATTATTATTTTTAATATAATATAAATCCCTGAACTGCACAACGTAATCCCCCTTGCATTAATTTGATCATTTTAATTTGACTTGTCCCTCGGAGTTGGTTTGGTCGTCTAATCGGATTAGATGTCCACATCTAATAACAAGCAAAAAACAAAACATGTCAACTAACAGTGGAGACTAACTCTGTCCACTGTTTTCTCTTATTGTGATACAATGCAGTGTATCATATAAGGTACTATTGTAAGTAGACTTACTTTAATGTAACTCTTATACAACTTCCTTGTCTACTTTGATCTACAATCCTAACTGATATTACGAGGTACAATTTAGATTTACCTTTAGTATTGTCTTCATCTCACTATATCAAGTAAAGTCTCAATTAAGGTCTCGGGTCTTTGAGGCCAAGACTGTAGTATCAAGTTTTTGAAATACTGTCGAGTTACGAGTCGTAAAAAATTAACGCATATTCGATATACCTAACTTCGATGCAGTTAATATTAAAGATATAATCCCAAGGCTTAAAACATTGATAAATGAGGATGTATTTTATTCGATTGAAGAGAAATTTCAGTTTTGTAAATAAAAAAACTATATATCATAATCTAATATCATTAATTTCCTGTTCTTATTTATTTGCTCTAGGTGGCAGTGCATGTATCCTTTTGTGATTGTCACAAAGAACTTTAATTTTTGATATTTATTTTATTTTTTAGAATGATGTATTGCTATTGATTGCACGGAAATTTTAATTAGGTAATCTTTGTCTCTTCGTTGGTTTGTTTGGTATTGATGTTAAATTAGTTTATACGAGTGTAACAAATGTATGATTAATAAAATAAAATAAAAATAACTTGTAATTGTACCGACATCATGATATTATTTCAAGTCATGAAACGTGTTTAAGATGTTGGATGTTCTTGTAAAGTTTTCCATCAGGGAATAAAATGAAAGTTAACGATAATTATATTAATTCACAACTTGTAACACCTAATTCAAATAATTAATACCTACAATTAGTTATACATTCCCAGAAGAGATCCTTTCACTTAAAGGACTCTCACTCATATTAAAGGGACATGGCAACTGAGCAAAAATCATTTTATAATCGCCGGAGCTTTTTCGAGTATTCTGTGAGAATTAAGCGTAAAATAAGAATAACGTAATAGATAAAATCGACTTTAGCTTATTGGTCACAATATCAGAAAGATATCTCCTACAAAAATGCAGCATTACATATATCTAACAAACTAGGGGGATAACCTCAAGTTCCGATAGCAGAGAATGCGATGAATGTTATCGACGAAATTTATAAAATCAAGTTTCTAACTACCAGAGTCACTAAAAAATACTCTCATTTATCCATGTTTTAAGTATTAGGATGATATTTTTAGTATTAGCTGAGTAATCTTCCTTATCCCGATGCTATTTTTCGCATGGCCCTTAACACCGATAATGATATTACGATTCGAGCATGTCTAAATAATTCGTGAATTATATTTATACATTCATCTCAGGAGACTTGTACGAATTACTGATTAATCAATGAACAAAGTCCAATTGTCACGTCGTCACACGATCTTCGTTAGAGAAATTAATCAGATAGTTTAATAGATTTTGAGCCTAAGGGGTAGATGATGATGGGACGAAAGTTTTCGGTCAACATAATCCACGTTAATTATGTTATACACTCCTGCTACAGAATAGGCATTACGAAGTTAAGTTAATAACGAAACTATAGGAAGAAAATAATAATATCATGTATTTCTTTGTCTTTAAGAAACCCCCAAAGGCACGTAGGCCCTTTTACTAATACCTAATGAACAGTATAATAAGTATAGTACTTTCTTAAAGTTGTATTAACAGAGCTTTTCATTCTACTCAATATTACAATACACAATCATTCTTTGTACCATACACATTATGTTACCAGAAATGTGTGAAATTTATGAATTTTATACAAGTCCTAGGAAATGTATATGAAATGTATATAATTTAGGAAATGTGTGAAATAATTTGTTACAGGTTCTTTAATTAATACTTCTCTTAGGAAGTATATGTTTTAGTAATTCAATAACTTGTTATTTTTTTTCGGGTATGCTGGCTTATAGATAAAATCGAGAATAAAAATGTATTCAAACCGAAGAACTTCTTTATTTTTTCAGGTTAACCGGAGTCGCACTTAAAATTACATAATTAGAAATATTTTAGATTCCTGTTTAAAAAAATAAGATGATAAAAGGAAGCTGTATATGTATATGTGTATATGTGTATACTCATGACCATCATTCTGATTTTTATGATATTTGTACTTATTCTATGTATACCTGTGTGTGTACACTGTACAGTGTACACTATTCGACGCAAAGGCTTAAAAGTTGTCATGCCGGTGAAATATTGTTGTCATGGTGACATTAATAATAAATATTTTTTATTAATCCACACTCCAAAGTGGTCGACGTATGAGCTTAACTTGTCATTCTGTTCAGAGTATTGTCATAATCAAAAAACAATAAATATTCCGTTTTGTCCGTTTGTACACCTTATGACATTGTTGTAAATCATGAAAAGCTGTCTGTCATTTCACGATTCGGATTAATTCATTGTATAAATTACAAACGATAAAAAACACATATATTACGTTAGTTTGCTTTGAAAAGTTTTTCATAAAGAGTTGTATGGAGTAAATCAAATGTTATTTTCTGTTTAATATTTATAAAATATTATTTCAGCTTATTTTTGTACACCGGGTGTAAGAAATTCTTTAAATAAATTACAGGAAAAATATTGTCACATTATTTTTGAAACATATAAAAATTAAATAATTTATGAGAAATATAGTGAGAAAATTTCTTTTTTCCTCAGTGTAATTTGGTGGATAATTTTAGAATTACCATACCAATATGATATTGTACAATATTTACAGTTGAAGATAAACTTTCCACTGGTTTAAGTTGGCAATTCATATTCGAAACAAATTAACATTGTTAACGATAAGTAGGACGAATTTCTTTATTGCTATTTGGAAACTATGAGTATATGGTTGGCGCAGTTGGTTGAGGCCGCAATCTCTCGAGCGGGAGGTGCCAGGTTCAAGCCCTGGCGCTGGCGATGTGTTCCACACTTTACAATACAGGCTTTTAGCCTAGTGTAAGGTGTGCAGGAAAGTATTTGAGTTTGTGTATGCAAACCCAGATCCTTTTTAAAATAATCTTCGCGCATTATTATTTTATTTAAAAGTTCTTCGATCGATTGGATTCGAACCTTAGGTGGTAGGCAATGAGACCCGAACGCCAGACTTTTCCATCTTTACGTACACTTTTTGCTAAGGTCACATTCGTTCAATTCACAATACATGACACAATACGATTCAAAACACGTCCGTCCTGGACATCTATAGTAGACGTGGTCATCTCTTCTTTCATCCATGAATTTTTCCTTTGTTATGGTTTCGTCACTCATGTTTCTTTATCATCTTAAAATGTTCACTTTCATTCTAGTTACAACATCCGTCTAGATATACGAGTATATAGTAACATTAGTAACTGCTGAGTTACAGTTACAAAGATGAGCATACAGTTCGGTTATTAGTATTATTCAAGTATTGTGGTGTATCATTGCTATGGACATTGCTCTTGAAAAAATTAACGGGCAGCACGTCGCAAATTCATTTCTCATACAAAAGTAAATGATGGAACACAGTTTTTTATTAATTTCCTGTGTTAAAACATCAGTACTTCTCCTGAAATACCAGTGGCTATTTTAAATCTTTAAACGCTGGAAGGTATATCTCATTTATTATTATTTTTTGTGTACATTTTCATTTAATAAAATCCCGTTCATTCTATTTTAAAAACTAAGAGATGTGGTGGTAGGCAGAGGTATTGAAAATCTCAAACAAAATAATATGTATCTTAATCAATGCAAATGATTTTGGTGAAGGAAATTGAAAAGGAGTGGAATATAATAAAGCCATTGTGTGGAACTTGCCGGAGGTATTCTGTTATCTCACATATTATTATTTTTAAAATACTTTTATCAACTTCAGGAAATATAGGCACGGTTTTTTCGAATATTCTGTGGTAAATTTACAAGGATTTTTATCTACAAACGTGTGACGTACTTATATCGAATTTTTAACTATACGAAAATAACTAAGTGCTTTATATTATATACAATATACATACATAATATGTTCAATGTTCATGACAAAGAAAAACGTGTAGGTTTCTACGAAGGTATTTTCGTTTTTCTTTATGAAAATTCTATATTATTTTCATTGCCAAGTTTACGTACGTTAATCACGTGTATTACGTACAACGTTTTTTCGATACGTTGCTTCCCTTGCAGGGTAAACAAAATGATCACTGACTGATGTTATTATCTCTACAGATATTTCGTTGTTAATTTATCACTCATAAATAATCTATAGAATCTGATTGTAATCCGCTAAATACTTTGTAAAATACATGACTATTTTATTTTACATTTCAATCTCTACTCCTGTGATTTTCATCAAAATTCTGAAACTTCACAAAAATTTATGCAGCTTCGATATGAGGTTCAATTTTACAACTTTTGTGTGTTTTAAATTTATTTTACTATGAAACGCTTGAAAAGAGAACGTCTTATTAACAGAACTGATGAGCCCATTATTTGCTACCGGTGAATAAACATGGTGAATTGAACGTATATTATGTAGTTCTGCTTCGTATACGTAATTATCGCAACTGAAAATATTCCGTTAATTGCAAAATTAGTCGGCCGCGTTGAATGGAAAACCATCCAATGATAATAATAATTGACATCTCTCATCATGAAATCAAAATGGTTATCCACGTGTGATTTTTAAAATGTCTATTTTCTATTATGGAACTAGCGAGTAAACCAACACATTCAATGAGAAATTGCAGTGGAAAATTGAATGTGCCATGCATTATTATTGGAATACAGCTAAATTATTATACGTATTAATATGCATTGCGCTGAATCACAATTAAGCTTTTCCTCGATGGAGCCGAGGGGTATCTACATTCACACAATGCAGCATTTTGGCTAGCTATTCCCTAGGGATAAAATCACTACAAGGGGTCTGAAATTTTCTTCGTCTTCTGTAAAGGAAAACTTTATGAATTTTCCAAAGGCGGTCTCATAATAAGCCCGACTGTGACGAGTTCAGCGGGTAGCGAGGTAGGGAGTTCCAAACCGTCGGACTAGTATTGGTGAAACTTCAATCCTACGACGCCGACGGTATCTTGGAAGACATCGTGAATCTTGCTGGCATTAAAAAGTCGAATCTGCGTATACTACAGAAATCCTGTAGTATGCTGTAGTATGTTGTATGGAAGATTAATATATTTTGTATACAGCTTACACAATTTCCATAGTCTCTTTTTCGACATAGCAATTGAGAGAACGAACGAACTAGAACATTTTTCATAGGAATTTGATTACGTATTGTTGTATCAGAGTAAAATTATTATTTTACTTTCTACTCTATAAAATACGTACTTATTCAAACTTAAATCAACATTGGGATATAGTGGCCATTGTCCTATTTTAGAAACACTATTCTGATAAATAAAAGTAATACTAAGTAATACTAATGATTTTATAAAATAATGCGGTTAAATTGGGAAAACAAGAGTAATTACATTCGTGTTCTCCTGTGTAGGAGTGTGTGTAGGTACTTTTTATATACACATATGAATTAAAAACCACAGTGCTTTTAAAAACCACTTTGTGAAACACATATTAAATTTATAGACCAAACTGAATAAAAAGTGTATGGAACATAATTAAATGTTTTTCTATAAAATTGAAAAAAAAAAGAGTTCAGAATAATTATGTTGAAAGAGTCCGGATTTCTGGTAGGTATGTAAGTTGAACCCATTTGCGACTACCTGAATCTTATCCTGCGTGGAATCATAACTACCTATGATTTTTTTACTTTTCACCAAAGGTCTGTGTTGTGACTAGAATGAAATTGAATAAACATAGATTATTTGGGCGTGTCGAGAGAATAAATGAAGAACTAAAAATATATATGTGTGGACGAAGAGATGGTTGTCAGAGAAATCAATGTTCGTGGAGATAGGGTGGTCTGGCCTTCTGTTCTCTCTGCCTTCCCCGCAAGGGATGCACGCGAGGGGATTTCTTTATTTACGTCGGGCGCATATTTTACTTAGTATGAAATAAAACTATTCTAATCTATTCTGGACCAGATTCTTAAAGACGGATGTGATTTCGGTAAAAAGAATCGTAGAGTGTGTGTGTGTGTGTGTGAAATAAAACTAAGGATGTATAAATAACCAACTGATGTTAGTCTTTTTATGGATTGTAGTATCAGGGATTAAATGGAAAACGAGTGAACATCGATTAAAAGCAAAGCACAGTAATAGGAACATTAAACGACTAGGTGGAACATTCCACAGTAATAAGTAGTGAAAGGATTAATGAGAAATATAGCTGTATGTATTTACAGACAGGTATGTTTATAGTAAGTCCGGTATCAAGCAGGATATAGGAGAGGAAATAGGAGAGAAACTCATACATATGTTAGTGATGATTACCAATTTCTATACAGTATAGGTTTTATATTGCTCTTGAATTTTCGTTCATGTTCATCGTTTAATGTTCCTCAGTTATAGTAGTGATGTTTATTGCCATGTATGATTTGGAGGTTCAATATTTCCTGAAATAGAAGAAAAATGAGTTTTCTATCGCGTTCGATGCACTGAAGTTCAACGAGCTGACGAAAGAAGTAAGAGAAAACAGTGTGCATTAAATTTACGTGGCCACGAGTGCAATGCTGTTTTGTAACTACAGGTCGTTTTAAAGGCTTAAAAATGCTGTCGTTTGTAAAATATCAACGGTCATTTTCGTGCTAATGTTAGTCTCGTAGGTGTAAATAATTTCTGATTCGATTGTTCATGGATGGATTCTTTCAAACGGTTTAATCACACTTTCTTATAGCACAAACTCTACTCTATTGAGGTTAGTTGTCAGAGATCGCAGTACTGCGATAAGCTCACCCTATAGTGAACTTGTTATGTTGACATAGTTCTGTGTTTTGCAATGAATATGTTAATGAATAAACAATACTCAACACATATACACGTATGTATTCATATAACCTATCTATACTATTTCGACGAGCAATCCTGCAAAGTAATTGACATGTAAAGATGTTTCACAATATATTGGGAGAAATTGTCCAAGGATAGAATAATCCCATTTGTATACAGGATTAAACAAACTAAATATTCTTCACAAAGAAAGACGAAAGTGAAAGAGATTGATGTATTTTGAACAATTTTCAAAATAACTGAATTAGGCTTGTATAATAACAACCCGTCGTCTTCTCCCAACGCTTCTAATTCCCTTTGAGATCTGATGAAATACACTCATAAATTTTTCATTTCGGCTTAGGATTCTATTATTTTGAACATCCGGTCTGAGATTAATACAAAATATTTTATTTATCTCTTCGTTATTCTTAATACGCACACTATTCGCGCAAATTTTCTGCGCAGAGTTCACCTAATTCTAGTAAAAGCTAGATAATATCCTTGAGTTTTGGGTTTCGAAAATCTTAATTAGTGCTTGCGAACGTCAAAAGTTGTTTTAAAGTTCTTGAAAATTCTAACCTGACTGCTTAACATTCTTGCATGATGCTTTTGAATTTACTAAAGTATCGAGCAGATCGAGATTCTCCACCGAATCAAAGCGAAAAGTTGTTGTTTTTTTTTCTATTTCATATCACAAAACTTTAATCGGTGATATATCTTACCTTGAGGACCCCGGGGTGGTAATTTGAAAGCTTTCTCACCCAAAACACGCAGATAAAATGTTTATGGAGAATGACCTTTTCAGCGATATACATAAGGGCGTTTTTAGTTTGCATTTTATCCGCGTGTTTCGGGTGAGGAAGCTATAGAAAGTTCCACCCCAGTTCAGCAATGCAGCAACAGTCCTAAAACCCATCTTCTCTATTACCAGTATTGTCGGCTGTTTAACAGACTTTTTTAAACCCAATATGTACTCGTATAATACTTTTCTTTTATATTATATCTGTTATCATCGTATTGTTGTGAATGTTTGTCTACAATATTAAAATGTACAGATTTCTTTATTCGCATTACAATCAGGACAAATTACACGAACGTGGGTGTTGAATTGTTGAGTCAATTCCCTGAACAAAAATATTGTCTAACAAATAGGTCTGATATTTGAAATTCAATTTGAGGTCTTTTGTATTCAATGAGATTTCAAGAAGAATAATCAGAAATGATTCGCTTGTTGTGTTGTGTGAAATATTTGAATTTCAGGGGCTGTTAATATTTCCAATAAGGTCTTTATTAAATGATATTACGTCGACTTTAATAGCTGCTGAAAGAGCAGTTATGAAAAATAATATTACGATTCTGTTGCTATTTGAAAGATTAACTGTGCTGAAAACCGCGCCTAATTCGTAGCTCTCTTTTAATTTCCCTTCTTCAGGCAAAGCACCCGGATTCATGTGATACACGAATTTGTAGCTCAAACAAACAGGAGTATTATTATTGGAATCAATTTCGTAAATAACCATGCGGCCGATTTTTTTCGCGAGACTGTTAAGTAAGAGGGTGGATCTGATGGTTAATTGTCGTAAAATAAAAATATAATGAATACCTTTTTGCAATATCGTGTATAAGTCGCGAAGCAGGCAATTTTTTTAAGAAACAAAAGTGATTTAATGGATTTTTAAAACAATTATAAAAATTCATGATTTATATGGTATAATTTATGTATATGGTGTGGTAATATATGGTAATTTGGCAAGGTTCTTTTATTTTGTATCTAATAATTTCCCAATAATTATATTTTTATATTATTTTTTTTAACAAGAAGATATGGACACCTCCTCTAAGAGGGAACATCCTTACTGCGTATATATAAAAATCAATTTCTTTCCTGCTATATAAAAATATATGTTCGGTTTATCTAGCATGGTAAATAGCTTTTTAATACATACCTACTCATATGCTAAATTGTATGGTATCCTAAAACTTTGATATTTACTGCAAAATTGTGAGATTCTAAATCTGCATAATATACCGTACATACAAAGTAATTTCGCGATGTTATTTCAAATATAAATTATGTTCTTATTTGCTCTAAAATGTATAATATTTTATTTCGCATATCATGATTTATTCGTATTATATTTATTTACCAAACCGTATAAAATCTTGAATCGGTTATGCAACTGTATGACTGAGATTTGGTTCATAAAGTTTAAAAAAAAAGGAACAAACAGATGGACACTCAGAGTCCTGCGGTAAAGAATCGGGTAATGTATGGATAAGAGATTTCCAAGAATGAGAGAACTGGAAAGGATTTGAAGAGACCTGAATACTCTTACGTCAGTGGTGGATGGCTGAGGAAGATGGGTTATTACATTATTACAAAAAAAAAAAAAAATATTACATAAACGTGATCTTCCAGGGAACCTTGACAAATATCTAGTAAGTATGACTAAAAGAGTGAATGTGATTGGCTGTGCCAATATACCTACCTCAGAATTGTGATAGCTATTATGTAGATATATCGATGATGTTAATATTTAAACTATGTACATATCTGTGGTATGTCAAATCATCCACTATGAAGCGTTTTTCGGAAATTCAATCCCTAAGAAGGTTAAAAATGGGGTTGAATATTTAAAAAAACGGCCTATATATTAAAACTACATATGCAAGTCACAGAGCTGAAAATTGGCACACAGATTTTTGAGTACAAATATGCTAATATGCCCTCCGCCGTTTACCAAAATTTAAATAAAAAAGGATAAAAAAAAAACAGAAATTAAGAAAGTGGGTTTTTTTAAACGGATAAAGGTACTTACCTACTATACGTCAAAGCGTAATATTGTATATTTTAATCTAGCAGTTTCACTCGTAGATATTGTGTTTACTTTGGCTTTCTTTTATCCGCAGTAAAAGTTTCCTCAATATCGCATTAAAAGATAATTAGAAATGTTTGTTGTGCTGTTGATAGTAAAGCGTATTCTTCGTTGTCTAGTCCGAAGACTTTTGTTGGAAAATAGTTTCGTAAGGAAGTTGCCAACACACCCCACTATTCAGACAGAATTCATAATATCCATAGTTATTTTATTAAAAAGGTATAAAAATGAACAAATTTAAGAAATATTCATTAGTCTACCGGTAAGAAGGCAGCTTAGCTTCCAAAACGGGTAGATTTTCGTCTATGAATAAAAAAAATGGTCAAAAACAAAGTGATTATGTTTTCATTTCATCTCAGAGAAAATAAAAGATTCGTTTATGTTTTCCAAATATTGAAATTTATCTACATTAACCATGTTTGTTATTTGTTTATTTTTAAATGGCAGACGTTGGAATACGAGTATGTTCTGTGACGTTGAAAGGTTTTGCATAGAGTTAGTATCTACTGGTAGTTTCATCTTCTTCAGGGATTTCTGGAAAGAAGAATTAGGAAGCCACAAAAGAATGGAAGCTTTACGCGTAAACTTTAGGAGTCTGTCCACATTACATAGCTCATTATTCACCTTTTCGCAGTGAATCTGAGAATACAATGATATACATTGTTCTACAATTAGTGATATTAGAATAGTTTTCTTAGTGGCATGTTCATTCGCATTACTTTCTTCCATTTGCTCTAAATGATTGGATATGAGCAGGGAAAAAAGTCTAACCAAGAAGCGAACTAGGAAATCATTAGAATTCCTATGCAAAATTACTGCGTAGTTTCTTTATCTTCATTTGAATCTACGTTTCCAATTATTTCAGGATGAGCATTATATTATACTCAAGAAACATTACCAGGTAGCACACATCATGATGAACAATACAATGAAGGTACAAGCACTAGTATTGTCTACCTAATGAAGTCATTTGTATTACAAAGAGTGACATTAATAAATTAAAGAATAAAATATTATACTACGCCACTTTAGAAGTCATACACATTATATTGTTTTTGCATGCACGACGCAAACAAAGGAATTGCCAAATTATACCAAACTCTGAAACTACGCGAATTGTACCCATAATCCATACACTCGTATTGCAGACTAAGTACATAAAACGTTCGCCTTTTTAACAGTTTAAGAAATAATAGCCAGTTAAACAGATAAATTGTTAGTATGGAGACCATGTATTGGATCAGGTAGTCGTGAATTTTTGGTATTGTGATAGGTTAGTGAAGAATCAAATTTCGCACAATCCCCCCCCCCCCCCCCACCCTCACGCTACTCTATATTAAACAAAACTTTTTTAAAAAGTCGTTATTTATTATATTATGCAATAAAACTTTCAAATTTCGTTTTTTTAAGCAAAAATGATTATAGAATTTGTATCAGCAGAAATTCTATGAATTTGAATATTAGTGCCAGTCATGCAATTCTTTGTTTATTATCACAAAGCTGAAAGGTCCTTAATATGCAGCAGAGCGATCCACGAATGTGAATAAGTTTAATGAAAGTAAATTATATAATATGAATAAACATATGTAATTTGAGATAAAGCTAATAAATAAATAGAGATAACTACATTTAATTAACGTTGGACCACTTAACTTGAATTGCTATATTTTCAACTAGTAACAGAATCAAAGTAAATAATTTCTTAAAGTGTAAAACATTGGCTTAATTTCAGATATTCCCATTTGGTATGAATGTTAAATGTACTCACTAATTCGTACGCTCTGTGTATTTTTTCCATCTATTTTCCAATTAAAATCTTAATTACAGCGACTTCTCATTAAATCGTGATCTTAATAATGTTTACCAATGTGCGTGTATTTTTGTGGGAATGTGGCTGCTGTATTACGTCAATCGAAAAATTTGTATTAGGATGATATTTTACTAAGCGTAATGATTTTATTATATGTAAATGCATTTAATTAATCCCGTAAGATAATAATATACGCATAGCATCCCTAAAATGGAAATGGGCAGGACACGTGGCTTGAAGCGTAGAGGGCAAGTGGACTAAAAACCTCCTAAATTTGAGACCTCGAGATGGAAACAGAAGTGTGGGACGGCCACAGCTGAGATGGAGAGACGACCTGGTCCGACATGTCGGTGCAACCTGGATGCAGTCTGCACAGGACAGGACAACATGGAGGCAGATGGAGGAGGCCTTCGTCCAGGAGTGGACGGGATAGGCTGATGATGAAGAAGAAGAAGAATAATATGCAGAAAGTATTTTTGACTTCGCTAAACACGTGTTTTCACAAAGAGTAAGATGAACTGAAAATACGTTGAATGGAAAATCAACATAGCCATGATTCTGAAATGACATTCAAAGTCGGTTTGGCTAACTTATCTGCTGAAAAATATATGAAAGTCTTAAGGAAGTTTTAGTAACAGCCTAATCAGCTCTAATAGGAAGCGTTTTTAAAAAAATATATAATAACAATAAATTTTCAGTTATGCACTTCATGGTGTGATAACTCCGTATTGCCGGATAATCTTATATAACATCATACAGCTAACAATGTAATTAAGAAATCCTTCTCAATAATGTTCAAGTCATTAACTTTTTACTTGAATGACGGTATATTTTTTGGGGCATTAATTTTTCAAGAGACTTTTATCTCGTTCGTTGCGAGGCAACCTATGTAAGGCAGGTACCTGGTTCAGTCATTAATCTTAATATTGTAGTACTAAAGGAGGCAGGTGATTTCATTCTTCAGGTAGTTAATTACCTGTAACCGATGGAGGTATCAAAGTTGTGACGTCATCATCTTAAACTATACGCAGCTGACGAAGAGTTCGCTATTCTATTTCACACACTACCGCGGTATGAGCAATTGACAGTGCTGAAAAACTTTTGTTTTCTCAAATAGCAAGAAACAGGATAAACGAAAAAAAAAATCATACAGAGAGAAAGTTAACGATGGAAGCGCTAATGAACCCCTAAATCTAAGGATGAATGTGTTTTTGTGGTAATGATGTAGGGACGTATATTTTATCCTTTTGTGGATTTTATTTATTTCAGATTATATAGATAATTTTACTATGCCCTTGAAAATCACTAAAGAGTATTTTAAGACATTTATACGTTTACCACACGAATAAAATAATAAAACGAAATTGAGACATACATAGATTCCGAGTTGTAAACGGTATGGATTGTACGCTAAACTGAATGGTAGCATGTCCACCCAGGCTTTCGAAATGGAGACTATGTGAAAACCAAATAGATCTCAGAAGGCCACAGAAAAGATGGGCATATATACAATAACGTAACCTCGGTAGCGGGTGAACGGTGGTGAGAAAGGCGTGACAGAAAAGAATGGAAATGTTTGGAAGATGCCTACATATATCCAACAGTGGAGAGACGTGGGTTTAAAAATATAGATTGATAAATAGATACAATATTGGAAAATTTAAAAAAAATTGTCGTATTATTTTGTCCACTAAATTACAGAAATATATCACTGAAATTTCCAGTAATTAAATAACTATTTTTATCTTTCTGACCAAATTTTCATCAATGGTTATTCTTTGGTTAAAAAAACGCTCGACACTCTTTATATACCGCGCAACCATTAAAAAAATCTCACACAGAGAAAATAAGTGTTTCAAAGGAAGAAGGTGCTCATGCATGAAAAGGGGAGACTGTCAATTTAATAAAATCCAATCCAATTTAATATTAACACACATCTGCTTGTATTAAGATTTTTCGAAAATGGGTCATGTCAACATAATTACTATCGTCACAATTTGCGTAATATGGTATTTTTTAAAGAACTTTTTTGGCTATCCATCACATCCTTGAAGACTGTCTTTTGGGAGCATTTCTCGGACGATATATGGAGATCCATAATGCCACCCCAATGCCCTAGAATGGCTTGGTAGGTAACATGGATGTTGCCTTGTAGGGTATATGGTCTCCTGCAATTCTCTTGGGTAGGTTTCATAGCCTGAGCCATGGATTGAGAAAGGCTTATGATGGGGTGTATTAAAGTCACTAATGGAGGCAAGTAGAGTGATGCAGAGCCACTCGAACTTACTGTTTTGATGACAAATGATGTACGCGTTTCAGGTCCCACTGCCCACCTACTTCATCACCTAAACACAAACTTTTCCCAACTTTTGACGTTCCCATCGGTGGTTGATGATGCCATACGGAATAAAAAAAAATTTAGGTACTTGAAATGCCCAATCGCAATACTTACCTCAATAGGTAGAAACGCCTCCACAAAATCTTACAAATGCTACTACTATTATACAGCCGTAATTAATAATAATTTATTACGCATTTATTTCAAATAAATAAATATCAATTACTTAAATAAATTTATTTAAAGGTTATTGTTGAAAAGGTAAGCATTATTTCGTTCAGCTAAGACATTGGTTAATTTGTCATAACGGCGTATTATATAACGAAATTCTAATTAATTGTCTGATAATGAGGAAATATTACAACGTTATCTCAAAATTTATGAAATATAATGCAGTTTTAATCACCAAATTAAATTTCTAAATATTATATTAATATTAAATAAATTAAAATCTACTTTGAAGCAATAGCGACGTAATTTTCTTCTCTGATGATCTCTGGACGAGCAATAAATGTTCACGAAAATTTCCCATTAAATTATGATAAAACAATGTACCAATTATTCCCACTAAATTAAGTTGTTCATTAGCAAGATGTAAAGAGAATTCCTGTTTTCTTCTATTATCTTGTTGATAAAGTTGTTTCATTAACTTGTATTGAATTTTCATATTGTTAATTATGGATCTACCTAATATTGTAATTAATAAATGCTGATTGTAGGTATTTTTGATGTAAATTATATTGGAAACTTTATAGATTTATGTAAACTTAAAATGATACAGGAAAATATATTGATAAGATCAATTGCTTTTCGGGTTTATTTTTATGGACTCTGTTACTGGTGCCATGATAGGATAGGCCATAATATCAGGCACCCTTCTGCCAAGCCAAAACCAAGGAAATATTGAGGGCAGTTATATGAGAAGTCGCCCAAAAATCAGTTATATGGATCGGATTATTGCGAGCATGCACCCTAGCACCTACACTGAAGTAAAGATATTGAAAAATGACAGGACGGCATGCAGAGAAAGAACTAAAATGCTTATTGGTACAAACCAATCTATACAATTGTAACTACACCATAATCACTGGTGTCATATCCTTCAGATTTACTCGTATATACGAAAAAAGGGTTTATGTAGTTCAGAGTGTAAACTTGTGCAGCGTGAGCAGGTGTACCATCCTATAAGAAGATTACATCGCAGAACACAACACACAATAAAAACAATACAGAATGAAGAAAACATAATTTTCGCATCTTGGCAGTTAACAAAGTCATCAAGTAATATGAATTAATTTTGTGATATTAATTATAATTAGGCTAGTTCTTTATCATTTCCTCTGCCTGTCTTCCTGGAGGATAGAGAGACAGAGGAAAGACGGTGTATAGAGATGTAACAGGAAAATCGTAACTCAAGAATGTCAAACAGTAGTTATGCAACAATTCTGATAAGAACACTGAATCAACTCTGATAAGAACAGAATTTTGAGGAGTCCCAAAGGAACATCGTTAATATCCCATAGGAGATGTATATAAGAATAGGATTATGCAATAATACTTATAGTTTTTGTATATACTTAATAAGAAGAATGAAACTTTAATAGTATTCGTTTAATGTAGACTGTATAGAGATAGTATGTACTCGTAGAATGTAGATACAATTCCAAGTAACTTTTGTAGTTAAATTCCATTACTTTTATGTACCATAGTACAATACAAGTATAATATATTACCCGAGTACACTTAGTATAAAGGTATTCCCAAGCCTTTTATCTGGTCATTGGAAAGTTTCTTTTATTTGTTTCTGGAAAATTCTCCAGAGATTTAACTCGCTCGTTCAAAATACCTCTCCATATATACGTAACGTACTTACTATAGTTTTATCGGCTATTAATCCGTACTACAGTAAAGTATCCATAATTCAAATCTACATGGATTAACATTTTCAGTCCCAAGAGGCCGGAACAATAATTGATATAGTAAGAAGTATGAACTGAAACAAAACTAATATTATAAGAAATTTGTCCCCATCCTCAAGGTTAATTAAACTATGACAAATTTTATGATATTTCTTAGAAGTAAAGAAAATCACAAACCTTATAACACCTCCCCTGTCGAGATGAAAGTTGATAATTTTAATAATAAAAAAATTCCGCATTGTTTCTGTATTTGACTTTGTCTGTTTTTATTTATCAAATTTCGTAATGTGCAAAAAAAGATAAATAAAATACATCATAGAATCGACGTAGGTACCAGTAGGTACTGTACACAAATCCAAATATTTTCCTGCACACTTCACAGTAAGCCAAAAACCTTGTGCGGTAAAGTTCATAATACATCGTTAACTCCAATATTTGAACCCGGCACATCCAGATTTAAGCTCGGCGCATCAACCAACTGCGCCAACCATGTATGTACCTCTGGGTCATAAAATGGGCTCCATCTCCTTTTGGTTACGTTTTCGAGAGTCTTCTACACAGCTGTTCCCATTGAGGTTTGGCACCCATTCTAATCGAAGATTTTGATACGCTTAACTGAAGTCACAAATCACCCAATTATGGTGGACTGTCTAATTATATATAAAAAAAACTGAGTGAGTATTGTTTCAGCAATTTTTTTTAAGTACGAAAATAACTATCGTCGGGATTGTTTTAAAACATTTAATGGACATTTCACGTGGTTGTTAAATGTTTAGTATATACGCAAACTAAGTATAAATACCAATAGAAAATGATTATGTCTAATACTATATTAGGAGAAAAAGTGCTTTACCGACAAAAGCCTTTGTAGTATGTGATCATATTTTCTATTCACCTTAATACAATAAGCCTTTGTCTTCAGTCTGTGAGTTAAACCATTTAAATTGTATGCTTAATATCTTAGTTGATGCATTCACAAGATATATTTTTGCAATGTAGGCTGAGATCAAAATATACTGTAATTTACTTCTTATAATGTGATATTGATGACACACTCATTATTTTATCTACCCACGATTTTCTCTTCTTGTAGAACTTCGGGAAATTGTTTTGTCAAATTCAATTACGAATATATTCAATCGTTGACATTTGGAAAATGGGAAATTGTAAGCGAATCAATTGAAGAGTAATTTAGTACAATGCTGACGTACATATATATTTCACATTAATTCCAAAAAAAGTAGAAAAAAACTAAAACTAGATGGCGGTAACCATCTCCACATTATAAATGATTAAAAATAAATAAAATATTTTCACAAAAACTGTTTGTGAAATAAATTTTAATGTCTCGTCTCGTGGGTTTAAAAGCTAAAATATTGGTAAAGAATTTTTATTTTCATGAATTTAAAATTGACTAGAATTTAATAGAAATGCGGCATTGCAGGATAATTTTATAGCGATCTTTTATGAAACAATATTGCTAAACTGTGAAAATCCTCCTGTCAGAATAGTTATAAAAGTTTTTGTAATAAAGTAAATCGGTATAGAATTTCAAACAAGAAAAAATACGCACAAAGGTATCGTAGATACTCGCTCTGAACCTCTGAACCAATAATAGTATCTAAAACAGTAATCCGTCGATCAACCCATATATCCAATTTCTTAAGTATGAAATAGTGACTTGGCTTCAATCGAGCAATCTAAATAAATACAGAAACATCTTTCAAATAGTTTTATTCGGTTATCAATTTAACGGGTACTCAGGCTAGCACTACAACGAAGTAGCTACAATAGAATTGAGGCCTGTAGTAGAGACTGTGGTTGGAGTGGTCAGAGGTCCTGGAGACTGAGGGCCTCTGACGCAGAGCCCCCGACCCAACCAAGGATAGAAAGGGAAAAAGATGTATATGTGTGACCCATCAAGACCAAGTTAGATAAAAGCCTAATATGTGATTTGTTTTAAATAAGGGTGAAAAATATGGAGGTATAGAAATTGGCCATCATTGCAAAAAATGGACCAGTGGAGATGGTATTGAGAATATACAAATTGCTCAACGCTTTGAACCTAAAATCTACTTGGTGATACGGGCAGGTATGATTTTGCCTAAAGGAAAAAGGGGGTACTAAATCCTCACATTAAACGTTTGTTATCTTTTAATATTTTTATTGAGATAATAAAAATAACGTGGAAATAAAAGCAACATAGATTTCATATAAAAATTTTAATAAAGGAGTAAAGAGAGAAACTTCAGCACAATTTTATTTTGCATGAAGCGTAAAGTTTCATCATGTCTATTAATTGTGTGGAGGAAACAGAATGAAAATTATAACCAATCTTTTCAAGATAACATCTGTCTTATTCAGTATATTTTAAAACACTTAAAATCGTTGCGAACCTATGGAAAATTGTGGCAAGACAAATTAAAATAAATTACAATTGATAATATGGAATACGACAAGAAAATAAATACTTCCAAGTGCAGACTTGTCTAAGGATACATAGCTAGAACTAGAATACATAACGATAAAATTTAATTTTACTTTAAATTTCAAGTTTTTTCTTTATTTCAATTAAAATATTTCCATCATTTCCATCACACAGTTTACTCAAAAGTCATTATTTTTTATGTTCGAAATTCGGGTACCCCCTACACTGGCTCTATATTTTTCGATTGCCTTGATATAAAATTTTGTCCTTATGACTTAATTATAATGGAAAAAATTTGAAAAAAAAAACTACATATGATTTAATTATAATGGAGAAAATTTAAGAAAAAAACTACAAAAGTACATTCTCTACACATACATCTTCTATATTGGTGTCCATTGTCCGGTTGAATACAATAAAGTGAATCCTAATAATTGCCGAACACAATATGGATGTTAAATACAATACGAGTATATCAAATGTCATCTTTGTATTCTATACAAGTCCGATACAGTCAGTTGATACAGTAAAAGATATTGCTATCATATTCACTTTTCTCATAACATTAAGAACGCCCGGTCCATTATACAGATGGAACTCATATATCATTTTTCAGTTATATTTAGCGAAATATGTATTACGTTTCCTATTGTTTTGTCTGAAGACACAATGCTTAGATTTCAGACTTTTATTTTCCTTATAGACAATTGATGCATCAAATGCGCCCCTAGCTTTTGACGAAACACACTTGATACTATGGATTGACTGTCTTGTGTTAGGCATTTCTTTGTTCTTGCACACAAAGCCCAGACTTTATAGGTTTTATAGTTGCTTTTTAAGAACATCAAGGGATGTGTATTTTCCCAACTAATACCCGTTCCGCACTTAGTAGGAAACTCCACAGGTGTATATGTAAACGTTAATGGAAACAACGTACACTTAATCCTTCAATCTTTCACTGTTTTAGTGAGAACTAACATTAACTTTTATTTCGCTCTTTCAAATTTTTGAAATGAACCGCGAATGAAACAGCAGTCGACAAGCAGTAATTGTAACGTAGACTCAACTGCAGCAATATTTTCGCTGGTATTTATTTATTTACCACTGCCATAAAGGATTTTACATAAAAAATAAAACAAGCAATCAGACAATAATATAACATAACACCACAAATAGTTTTGATTTCTTTAAGACTTAGCATACTACGCGATGATAAAGCACTATTTCATACATATTATTTAAACTGTATAAAATCCTAAGTATGATGAGCCACAGCGTACAGTAGATTAAACTGTATGTAAATTTCCCTCAGGGAATAGAATACGGATTTGATGAATAGAATAAATAAGTACATAATATACGAATAAGGGTAGGTGATTTGTAATGTAATCACAACCATATATTATGACTGTATGAAAGGTCCGAGTGTAAATATTTGTTTACATGAAATACAGAGAAATAATTAGAGATACATCACGTGGAGATTATACAATATACAAAAACTAAACACACTCACGTTTTAATATAATGGGTTAATTGTTACGAGTACGATACTTTGCCCTTTAAAGTTCCCTTGGAGGAACATAAGTTGGTCACGCGGTTAGCCAGTTCAATTCGTAAAATGTTTCCCATGCGCCATTCCTACAAATGTTGCGTGTCATAGGAACGGTTTTCTGACGTTCAGAAACACTGTTGGTTGGTTTTTTCTCGGGTAAACCGTGTGTAGACTTGATCGAAGTTTCGACACTCCTGCTGGTGTCTTCCTCTTCGGATAAATGTCTTTGTGTAGTTGTCCAGCGTGAGCAGGTGTAGTATTGTAGCATTTAGTTAGAAAAACTGCTGGACTCTTTTTTCCTCTCTTTCGTGTTCGAAACTGTACGAATCATCTAGGCATTCTAGGCGACATCCGACGAATTCGCGACATCGAGTTAGCCGGACATCATCTACACTTGGGAGGGTTTGACTCCATAATTTGGGAAAAAGTTTTGCTGTATGCGCACCAAAAAAAAAAATTGTTAACACAATAAATTCCTAGTCGTTATATCGCGTAATGTAAATATATGTCGTTTTTATTAATTTATGTTCAGTTTGTTCACCTCAAGAGACATAGGAGCTGCAATAATGGGACATTAGAATATTATAAGGTAAAAACTTAGGCAATTATTTCGCTTTGTATATAACAAATGTGACATTCATAGCATATAATAAAGTTTATATCTTTATATTATGGAGGTAGCAGGGGCTAGGTAGTTGAGGAAGAATCTTGATTCACGATGTGTTTGGAACAACACCATCAAGCTTTATTTTCTTCAAATCAACAAAACATATAGAGCTCTGAAACTTTCACCAATTATGTATACTACTCGTAGATGACATTACTATTTTTTACCACATTTTTAATTTCTTATTTCAAGCTTTTAAAGATTTTAAACTTTCCGGATCATATAACCTGAAAGAATATATTGATTTAATAGGAATAAACGTACATTTTTATGGGTGGATACGGTGCATAGGAAAAGTTGTCCAATGAACACCGTAAATACGTTGAAAAAAGCGCATTCGTTTTATTGCGATTTGTCTGTGTGAATGGGATGATCGTTAGTAATATTACTACAAGTGTAATAAAATAGGTATCACTAGATCTAATAAATTGCACCTACACGACTATCTAATAATTAATAATGATATATCTTTATAACAGTCGTATAATCATAATGAAAATATCGTAAAAGTAATCGTACATAGAGTAGGAGGAAAAGTAGTAATGTTAATTTAATTAAAATTACTGCAAATCCAGTCGTCACTACGGTATGTATGTAGTTATTTTATGGTTTGTGTAGTGGGTACCTGCTTTTGTTACCTGTTGGAAGAAGTGCATATAATGCATTTTAGCTAGTAAAACATATAGAGTTATGTATGTAATTTAAGTTGTTTTACTTCGAAACGTGAGGTCTAAAATATGCGATAATGATTCAGGTGAGATGCCACTCGCAAAAGTAAATTCGTATATTGTTGAAGATTGAGTATCATACTATGTATGTCACTGACAAAATGCTAACAGGGCCCTTTACACTCTTTAGCATTAATATTGTGCATAATTTTTATTATTATTATTGCTTTAATTGTTATAGATTTGATTATGTAAACTGACGAGTCCAAGTGCCCGACAGAGGGTCTAAGGACGATAGACAACAATAAACAATAAACAATTTTGCAAAAATGGTATCTAACAAAATGCTACAAGACGAATGTTGAGAAGTTCCCGAGACCGTTGACAGACCTTTGTTGATTTTCGAAGCCACGAGTTTTTCGTATTTTAAGAAAAAAGAATCTGGGCTTGCATGACAAACCCAAACACTTTCCAACACATTTCACAGTATGCTAAAAAGTAAAAGCTTGTACATAACTGAAGTGAAGAATTTATCGCCAGCGCCAAGATTCGAACCGAAAACTCTTGATTAGAAGTCTTTGCTCTAACCAACTGGGCCAACTATGGATTCTAGAGATATCTTGAAGAGTTTTTTGTGTGAATAGTCATTGTTGAAACTACCGTAAAAATGTTTAATTGACTGGAAAACATATCACCTCTCGGAAACTCGTTAGCTTTTGATATTCTTAAGAACACATTTTATAGACAAGATGAAATACGAAGTTAATATTCCGCTTCTATAGCAGTAATGCTACGTATACTGATAAAGCAATGCATCCTCGATCATCGAACGAACTTATACCTACTAACGACTAATCGGTTAACACTCTTAACAGTCCATTCAGTATAAGGACTATAAGGAGTATAAAAATATTTAAAAAGTAGGTATACTTGCATACCTACCTACGTGAATGAGACATAAGAAATCTAGATTTAAGCATCTAACAAGCAGGAAAATTGACCCTGGTGCTTGTAATTTTTATACTTCAATATAATATATGTAAATCAGAGCACTCCACATCCCAATAGCCTGGCACTCAATAGGCTTAGGACGAGTCATGGTTACTGCGGTGACATGCTCCACAAGTGGGGAATGAGGGATGATCCACAGTGCGAATGTGTACACCCGAAGCAAACCATGCAGCACATTTTGCGTGATTGCCCCATACGTGCTTATCCTTGTACCATTGACAGTGCTGCCAGCCTGTCCCCTGAGTTCCTCCAGTGGCTGGAGTAGCTGGATGTCAGACTTTAACGATGTGACAATACTTCGACGTTGCCAAACGATAAATAAATTAAACACCATGAGGTTCGAAACGTAGTTTGTAAGGCGAATACGGGAGTTGAAAAATACAAATAAATACCTACAGTTTTAATACCTGTCGTAACAAAAGCAGAAGAAGCGACGGCATACGGTTGAGATGATTCGAATTATAAAAATTTAGAAGTATTTATCTCCACTATCTATAATTTAAAAGCATGAGCAAGACTCTCAAGCAATATACTCGAAATCTGTGTTGTACTGTACTGTATCTATAAAAATAATACATGGAAGAGAATAAAAGAAATTATAATTTTCTTTTGATGGAGAATGCGAATCCGACTTTGTATCAAAATCAAATCATTAAAGGTAAAATAAAAAGCTGATCCCTCTTTCTTTTTTCCCTAAAATGCGGTGCGTATTTTTTACATAAAGTTAAAATGTACTGAAGTACCTACTTCATCAAATATTAAATCTGGTCTTCAATTTTTTTATTACAATACAACACGGCATTATGCGTTTGAGATATACTTACATATAATAATATTGAAAGAAAAATGTAAAGTTACTTTTTTAACATACGTACCTGTTTGGTTTAAAATAATATATTATATGAAATTATGAAGGTTTGACGTTACCATTAGACGTTTTTCATCTTATTCAACAACGAGTTCGCCACTAATTCTGAATATTATAGGTATGAATATTTGGGCAGAGAAAATGCTGTGGTGGCATTTGATGGCTATAAAATAAAATAAAATATTATTTATTGCATGTATAAAAACACATAAAGGGTTGCCAGCTAACCCAAAATCTATCAGATGTCACATTATTTGGAAATCAGTTATGCTATTGTATAAAATACCTAGTAATAAAATAATCATTGCAACAACAATCTTATCCATTCACAATGAAGGCATTTTCCACGAATTGGGAACCATTGACAGGTCAATCATATTGTAGGGAAATGATTACTAAGATGGGACCTTCACGGTCGTCAAAATCTCTACGACTGAATAATCCCACGACCCATAACTTCTTCTTCTTCTTTCGTATGCGAATACAACCATTGTATACAAATGATCTGGGAGTCTGAGTCAGAGCTCCGCGTCAATATTTCTCAGATATTCAATTGCCCTTGGCGTCACCTCATGGTTTTCCCAAATACCCCCCTCGAACTTCTTGATGGGATAGTGCTCCACAATGTAATCCACCGTCTCTATCTGCCCGCACTGGCATTGGGGATGTTCCCTCTTGCCCCATTTATGGAGGAGGTGCCCACATCTCCCTAACCTAACTGATCAAATAGTTTCAAATTATTTGAAACTTAGTATTGTTTGCACTGCATGAATATAGGTCATTGCATTTATCACACTGTAATTTAAATGGGGAAACATTTTTGTCACGTCTGTATTACATAAACTTTGAGGTGATGTTTTTCTTCTTCTTCTTCTTCTGAAGTATTCCCATCAGCTTTCATTATAACTTGACGGTCGCATCATAATCACGTGCAATGGAGCAGAAATAATACTACGAGTACTTACTACTAAAAGAAAGTAAATACTAAGCAAATAATATCTTTCCATCTTGTAAAAATGTAATACTCCTACATTTTATATGGCAGAAAGCATCACGATTTCTATTACTTTGTATAGTTTTATTATTTGTAAACTGTAAAATATGTCAAAGTGATAAACTTTAAATAGGTACTTAAGTATCCGTCTAATTTTCTTTAAAGACATACTTCCTGAATCTTAAGTGGAGACCTTGGATTAATAAAAGGGCGAAGGGAGACAACAAAAAATGTGGACAGTTGATAATATTGTTTAGCGGATCGTAGATGGCAGCAGATAGCCCAAGACAGAAAATATTGAAGGTGTTTAGAAAGGATCGTTTTCATAATGGCTTATGCACATTGCATAACGCCACATCGAAACCAAAACGGGTGGTAAACCGTATTTGCTGGTGTTATTTTGTTTCTTGTATACTTTTGATTTCCTTACAAGTTTGTTTATAACGTGATTTTGCTATCTGGTAATAGTTTATGCTTTCACTGTGAAACTTAACTGGTGAGAAGTTAACACAATAGCTATGTAAATGTAGATATGGTATGATAATGAGCATATGGGCTTTGTTATGTTATCATATGCTGATTATGTTATCAAATGCAAAGTTTGTTTGTCTGTTGTTAAAAAGTTTATTATTTAGGAATACTACGACGCAAGCATTTAATTAATGTTTGTGACGTAATAATGAGGTAGTTAATGAAATAAATTAAAATGTTTAAATTAATTCACAATTCATTTGGAGACAATTTTACTTTAGGGACAGTTCTTAATTTTGTAGTACCTACTACTGCTTTATCATAAACACGTTTCAATTGGTAAAAAAAATATTGTTTCAGATTTCTATAATCAACTAAAATACTCCAGAGCATATAGGCAACCTCTATAATCTTTCAATTTCATCATCAATGTCTCTTAATTGATTGTTCCGAATTAATGAAGTTCTTTTCTTGTAACGGAATGGACCAACAATTTACCTCATTGAAGATATGGTGTCTGCAAACTTTTGATCGGCTACTTTATTTGTGAGTATAGAACGAGGTTAGGTTGTATTGGGAAATTTCAATTAATAATATTTTTATTATGGATAATTAATATAAGCGCGTTTTTTAAACAGTTTTTTACAATTGCCTTCTCATTTTATTCGTATCTATTCTCTTCTACCTGAGATAAAATAGAGAATACCGTAGATGGAAGAAAGCAGAAAGTTTGTAATTACTTATTAATTTTTCTTAAGTATTTTTTTTTGTGATAATGGATATTGTATAAATTCAGAGTTTGTTCTTAGTTGTCTAGGATCATAGTATTTCGTTTTTCTCTTTAAATTCATTTTTAAGGAGTTTTAAAACTCATTGCTTCAAGGGAAAATGTTAATAATTGTTAAATAGAGAGTATTTTCTTCATCCTTTGAGTATTCAATACACTTTTTGTATCAAAACATATCATGTTATGGATTTCTTTGTTCTATGGATAAAGGTTAAAAGTAAGTAGGTTTAACGAAAACAACTGAGAAGTCTTATCCAAGTTTTATCCTAAATTTTTGTTTAACGAATGCCTATTATTATTGTTTTTTTGGTACAATAAAGATTATTTTATTTTATTTTATTTTATTTTATTTTATTAAAAACATGAACGTCAAAATTTCATTTTCTCTATCTTCTAAAACATGACCTACGTTAAAAAGAATAAGCTCATAAAATATCTGATTAACTTTTGATTAACTACAGTTTGATAATAATAGTTTACATTTTCACAGATACGACTCTTTGATTACTCCTATACCAGTGAAGAGTGAGTAAGTATAGAGATACATACACCTAGCCTAGGTATAACGATTTTTTTTACAAACTTTTTGGAGTAAAAAAATCATCAATTTGTGAAGCAAATATATAAACTGTTCTTAATATTCCATCCTAAATACAAAAATAATCACACATTTTCATCTTATAAAAAGTTTATTAACTAGCTTTTGAGCCCGGCGGGTTCGCGTTTGGTTTAAAATTCAGCGGATTTTCACTTTAAGCCTGTAGGAATTTAATTTTTTAATAACCTATATGTAATAGCCAGAATTCTGCCCTAGCTTTATTCAAAATATGTAGTCTAAGAGTTCTCCTGTGGAAAACTTATTCCTGATGAACATAGACGATTTCGGCGTTCATAGGCGAGGGATTTACAATATTATAAATTAGCACCAAATAAAAATATCAAGAGGCCGTATTACTATTAGAGACTTATATTGCAAAAGCAATATGTTCGCCTTTTACCATACTACTATTGTCTTGTTTTGAAACCACTTATAATTTGTATGCTAATAAAGATTTATTTATTTATACTAAGGACCTGATAGAAAACAGTGTCACCTGGAAAGAGGTGAAGAAGATAAGCCCAAAACTGGAGACCCTAGAAGCAGTGGCGAAGAGTGGATTTCTGCAGAAGGGAAGCCGGGGCTAACATTTCTTATGGGATCACGTCAGATTAGACACTATTATACCTATCATTTTTTACAAAAGGTAACTCGATGGGAATCGTGTTCTTAGGTAGCTTCGCGCCTGCTAGAAAGTCTTTTAAGAGTTCATCTAGAGAGCAGACGTAGTAGAGGAATAAGACGTTTATGATTTCTCTTTACAAGTTCATCAGTATAGTATATCTATTATTAGTATTACTAATCTCTACATAATTTAATGGTTAAAGTATGGTAAGATATACTGTCAAAGGATATACGGAGGAATGGGAATATAGGCTTATAAAGTTGTTTGAATAATTGCTGAGCAATTCGTCGTAAAGGATTCTTCTATTAATTAACATCATAATTATCGTTTCTTCACTAATTTATCTAACTACAGTGAAAAGTTCAATATAAAGCAATTAAAATACAGTACTTTGTCACCTGCGTCAATCATTAAGTCAGAAATATTATTCAATTTCGTCTTACGGTAACTTTTAATTAGAGAAATTATCTTCCGTCTCCCCTAAGACTAATTATTAATCTTTTCGTTAGTTCCCAGCCCAGCTGAATCATCTCTCATATTAATACATACTACTGATACTATATGTACTTGTACGAGAACTTGCCTAAATGAATTACACAAAAAAGTAACACAAAAAGTATAAAACTAATAATTAACACCTGAATAATCTTTCATAATTTGTCAGAAATCTATGTTTCAATAGCTTACGCGACGCGAAGCTTAAATATTTGGAAACAGTAATAAGTATAAATATCAACGTTTCAAAAATTAAAAAAAAAACTGGAGACCTTAGATCTCGACAACCTTACTAAATATGCCTTAATTGGAAAAAAATACGGTAGATACATTGAACCTTTATCTAGTGAATGACCAAAAATCATATTTTATGTCTTGTACAGATTTCTCAAAAAAATGTGAAAAACACCTCTGATCTTTTTTCCTAAAGACAAACTCGTTTCCTTATTGATAAAGTGCATTAAAATCTAAAAAAAACGTAAAAATATTTATGTGGAACGAAATTAACCACAAAAAAATAAAAAATAGCTATTTTTAAGATTTTCCAATTCAATTGTTCATACGACTTTTGAACGTTAAAAAGCCGTGGGAAATGATCGTGACGTCTTAGTTGGGCTTTAGCATAAAGGCTTTTGCCGTTTATCAATAATTATAGATATGTATATAAATCGATAAATCTAGAAATAAAGTAAATAATTTAAACAATAACAATTATTTTCATAACTCTAAAGACAAATTTCACATAATATTGAAAATTAATATTGAGTCCTTTTGATTTCTGCAGGCATGTTTGTGTTTCATACCCCTTGTTTATATAACGTCAATACAATTTATACGACTACGCCGGTTGTTGAGTTGACTTACATAACTAATTAATTAATTAATTGGAGGTAAAATAACAATGAATAGAAAACATAGGACATAAGGTAAATAATTGGGCTGTACTATTAGTTGATTGTTTATGTTACCAGTTTATACTGTACCTGCAATATTAATTATTCATGTGATCATTTTGATTAAGATTAATGTAGTTATTACTAAAATCGTATCGCAAATGACTGGTGCATTAATTAAGCGCCTGGAATGGCATTTTCTAATACTTTTAATTCACTGTCACGTAACATTCACGAGAAATCGGTATTTTGTATACGTTGTATTTCAAGGTAAGTTAACCCATCGTGGCCTTTTAAAAGTGCGCAAGCTATACTCATATGCTTCAAATAGGTTTCCCATGACTAATAAAATCCAGTCTCACTATAGGTTGTGCATAATGAAAATGAAGCACAATATTGCGATGTTATGGATATACATGTAGCGAGGAATGATTTGGGGAAAATCGGTAAAATTACCAAAACAATCGCGATCTTTTTATTTGCAATGAAAAACGAACCGTTGTTATAACCACAGATATCGTATAAATATTTCTTTTTGAAAGTACTTCTGGAAATGAAAATAATTCGATAAGATGTTGTCAATCTATGATATTAAATTCTTTTGCACAAGTACAAATCTCGCTTAGACATAAAATCAGTGGAAGAAAAAAGACGTGTTGACAGTGTAATAAAAATTCGTTTATTTACGGAAATGCAGAATGAAAAGACGGGAACTGAAATGAAACGGCATGAATTGCGTACCTACTATTACAGTAATTTTACCAGAATTTATTGCGATACATCGTGAAGGTTTAATAATACTTTCACGAGACAACGACACTGAAGAAATTTTTTGAAGCATCAGGACAACTAAATAACTAGTACAAAAATACAATAAATCAATTGCATTGCGCTTGTATATGAACGAGTGGGTTATACTTTATTCTTATTTTTGTTCGTTATATTCTCTCATAAGGAACAAAGTAGTAATGGTTTGGAACGAGACAATAAACAATTAAAAAGTAATCAGAAACTTAATCCAATACATGTGGATTAATTATTATGTACATGTAGTTTAAAAACCGATTAAAATAGAAACATTATAATAAAACACTTGAATTAAAATAAATGAGAAAATCTCTATCTTGGTTGAACACAAAAAAAAGATAATATAAATGAAATTAAATCGATTTCCGTAGATAATGAATGTGTTGGAATATAATCCCGGATGCAATCTATTATTTGTCTATGGTTTCTGGGTCATTTGAATACATTATTATATTCAATACACTTGATAGAGTTTTAAAACGATCACGGCTGAAGCTTTTAGCGCTGCCTGGGCGCCACGATGACATAGTAACTTTATTATTACTTGATATTATTACGCTATGCTCTACAAGACATAATAACCGTTTTAAAATTTTATTATTACCATAACCAATATAACAAGTATGGTAATGTTATAATGTAGTGACATATTTTGTACTTTGATGGACACTGATGCATACATTGTACTGAGTATTAAAACTTTACTGATTTGTATGGTGACCAGATTTCTCGTGTAACAAAGCTACTATTGTAATTTTAGATTTCTGGTTGTAACTTAATATTATGGAAGACATCGATTGATTGATTCGCGCTTGAAGACCGCTGTCTATCGGTCCCCAAGTGATGAAAACCCAGACCGTGAATTATTTGAAGGAATAAACGAGGGGACAAACTACAGAGGACGACCAAGGGAAGAATACCTGGACGATCTGTGCCAGGATATGGGCTTCGACTCATATAAAGAGTTAAAAAGAACCGCACAGTACAAGGATGAGTGGAGAAGGAGGCATGGGGCTTTGCTGCAAACCAATCGTAACGATTGAAACTGGAGAAGAAGAAGAAATTCTTCTTGTGATAAATACCTACATATTTTCTTCATATTATTTACAGGTAGGTGTAAATTATCTCTAAATATTTTCTCAGTATGACGCAGAGCTGATTACAATTTTTATACCGTTTTGTCAGAAAGCTTTCGAAATCTATATGAGACTTATCCTTATAAGAATAATGTTTCTTTTTTGTGATTCGTCCGAAATACATCTCAGACATTTGTTACCTTTTGAACAGTATATAATTAATATTCTTGTAAATCTTTCTTATTTGGAAAATATCTTAAGGTCCGTTTAAATGTCAACTAAACCATTGTGAAATATTGTTGGTAAGCTCTATATCCAATTGTAAAAACAGACATTTGGGATCGTACTCGTATCAATCGCACACCTTTTTTAATATCAGCCTTTTATCACGGTCACAACTTGATAAAGAATGGAAAGAATCCAGTATTACATCCTTTGATAAGAAATGAAATCGCTCATGTGGTGAACATATCAGATTACACCTGTATATTTTTAGACAAATCTAACTGTAGTTTGATAAAACGATCTTCATGTCAAGCTGTAAGTTTTCTCACTTTAAACCATTCATCAATATGTACTTTACTTCGTTTTCATATTAATCATTTCGACAATTTACTAACTTGTATTATTAATCTTTACTACAAGTATTCGTAGAATTTCAAACGTTTTCTTCTGTGTTAAATGAATGTACGTTTCATTGGTATTCATACGAGTGTATTTTCTACGTTTTCTCTCGCTAATTAGGAGAGATCAACAAACCCTTTTATTCGGAGAAACTTCATCATTACATTAGAATTGTCAAAACTCATGTTGGGATAAAGGTTTTAAAATTTTTGACAAAGAAGAGTTTTAAAAACTCGATCAAGATCTTAATATGTTGAGGGAGGCCATTTAGTTTTTGTCAATTTTAATTCTTGATTAACTGAAACATATAATTAACTTTTTTTCATTAAGATTTTCTATTTGAAGATAATTTATCAAAAAGTGAATACAGAATATGTCATGGAAGGTAATTCGGCAATATATTCGTAAATAGAAAATATGTTGAAAATTATGCATAAAATACACATAAAATCCAAAACATTAAATGATTTTGTGTGTAATTTTACTGGTTTCGAAATTTGTAATAAAAAACACGTTACGTGGATTTAATACCAAAACATTATGAATAACAGCAAAAATGCGGATGGACATATAAAATAATACGAGTATATTGCATGATCTTTACAAACCAATCGTTTCATCGTTACAACATTTGACTACAGGTGGTAAATATTTTTGTCGTTAATTTATTATTATACGGCGGCGTTTTTATTTCGTCACGGCAAAATAATTACAATCTCTTCCCTTATAACTGGCGGTTAATTGCTCGCTAATTTATTTTATATCTCAGTACAGATCCAGCGCGTTAAACGTTTATCTTGTTTTCCATTTAAAACTCGGCCCGAGTATCAGTGAACGTTTGAGATGAAAATGAATATTATTAAACCCACATAACTGCAATAAAATTTACTCTTCAAAACATGGGATATTATCGCAATGGTTTCAGGGTCGTACGAAATCGTAATATTTATTAACCTTATTGATTTATTTCGTCAATAAACCTTAGGTCGATCTGGTCACTTGGAATCGTCATTTAACAATTTTCTGCTACTTACTAATAACAAAAGCAGACAACAATAAGATAAAGATATTACAACATTTGGAATAATTCAAAATCAATTCTGATCAGAGTGAACAGAAATAAAAAATATAATTGTCATGATGTCGGCGACACGAATTGCTGAATATCCAATCGGCTCGGTCATTTTAGTCAATTCTCCTTCTCGTTTGCACGCAATATAGTTGTATCGCTTGAAGTATTGCCGAAATAATTGCTGAATATCGCGAAATAATGTTAATCAATACGATTTGTACGAGTTGCCGCAATTTTCGCTCGAAAAGTTGCTCGTGTAAGCGCACCTAAATTGAAGTTAAATAATCCTAAATTGAAGTTAAAGGGTTAAACATTAATCAAACCGTTTAATGGTAGTCTGGAATAAAAGTATGTATGGTTAGTGTTCTCTATATCCTAAACGTTAAATAAACTATGTAGTCTTAATTTAAAAGCGAATAGTTAGATATTTTTATAGTTTCTTGTAGTACTGTTAGTGGTTAATACTTAATAGGAAAGTCGTGTAAATGCTGAGAGAAATAGTACAAAATAACAACTAGTAGCGCTTTTACTATCGTCCTGTGTAATATAACGGTAAAGGTGGTGTTCTACTTTAGAGGAAACATATATAAAGATGATATGTGAATAGACAACAGGCGACAATCACTTACCAAACTCTTATAGAGTGTATGAAATCAAGTAAGTATCAAAGATGGTTCACCTACAGAATTAAGGGGGCAAATTTAACCTGCGATTATTGGTTCATACCAACAAAACTAACAGGAAAAAATGGATGGCTATCAACCAATCGTAGTGCGGAATTTGAGGTTATAGATGTTGCGTACATTCAGGAGTAGTTTCGTTGAAACAAAAATACAAAATGAAATATGTTTACTACACTACACTTCAGACTACAAATTTAAACTCGCATCTAATGCAAATAATAGGTATGTGTGAAAAAAATCAGAGTGCTGGGACACTGAAAAGTAATTAAAATTTGGAAATAAAACGTAGGTAATAAATAAAAAATAAATCTTGAAAAACAATATTTCCGAATGGCGGGTTTGTTACCGTAGACAATGTCTACCAACCAACCACTTGCGACATCACATACATTTCGAATATTTCGTACATAGGTATACCTACATACTTGTAGGAGTATGAAAAAAAGAAGTAAATACAGATGCATAGGAAATGACAGAAGCCAGCTGATAAAAGACACGTTATTTTTTTTGTAGAGTTCGTCGTTCAAAATTTCATTTAGGTATTTCATTAGTTGCAATCTGTTTTTACTTTCATACATTTTGTCCGTCACGTCGCCCTATTCCATCTCTGCACTTTTAAATAGGTATCTTCCCTTAAATTAATTACCTAGCACAGCGCCTCGGGACCTGAGTCCCTATCTACACAACTGCGGAGTTGTGGAAGAAAATTTCTGGTGGTTCATTATATCAGGTAAAATAAAATTACTAGATGTTATCTGGAGTAGACACGTTCAACCTTCAAAGTTTCATCGGTATTGTGTGAAGTATTTTTCACCCTCCACGAATCTTTAAAAAAAATAATGTTATAGATAAACTGGAAGATAAGTATCAAAACTTTATATTGGTAAAATTTTATACAGAAGTATTTTATATCGAAAGGTCAAATTGGCCCATCTCCATAAACCATTCACCTGTTTAATAAACCAAGTTCTTAGATGCTTATTTATTTTATTTATTTTAATATACTCTCACGTAAGAAGTGATACAATGAAGTGATCGAAACATCAAGAAGCATCTTCCCACACCTACCACCCAACACTATCTCTTCTCATCATTCCCATTTCCCCCTCCCCTCCCTGTCTCGGCATGTGCACTGTCTTTGCATGTGTGTATTTTTGTGTGAATGGATTTTTATATACGAGTATATGTATTTCTTTTATATTTGCTGTATTGTTTTGCATTCTTTTTATACGCTTTTTATATTGGGGTTAGCTGACAAAATCGCAGCACTGTGATAAGCTCGCCCTAGTGAACAAATGTTATGATTTATATTTGAAATGTTAACATATCTCTGTGTCTTGTTCACTAACAGTGTGACGGCACACACTTAAACACGTACTCGTATGTACTCGTAAAGGGTGTCTCACTAAGCGTGCACTTTTTCATTTTCAAATAAAAACAACGTATTTTTGAAAAAGTTGTGATATTTTATATTGAGATTAAAGAAAACATGTTCCGATTTAGTATGGAATAAAATATCCGGCAAATGACCCCCACGACTCTTATAACAGGCCATTTACTCTTTGCATGAAATTTTCCATGACTTTTTCACAGAAAACTATACATGCGTAAAACACACACAAAAGTACTAATAAGAGATAACGAGAAATAACGGAGATAGGAGCCACTTGGTACGATTTTTTATGAAAAATAACGACAAGTGGTTCCTATGTTCGCTACTCTGCACATAAAAGTTGGTGAAATTCAACTGCGGTCAGTATAGCCACAGGAATGATTTGTGTAGTCAGAAGCTTCCAGGCGTCTCTTTCTACACAAATCTCTACACGTCTCTTTCTGCGTCTCAAATTTACATACACTCCATTGGCGTCTCCAACATCGGAGCTATGAGGGGGCAAAAAGATATTCAAAATTTGATGTAGTATGAATTTTTTTTGTGAGACATATAGTAAAGAAGGTCGTGGTGTGGTATAGTTTATTTGAAAATGTATATAATATTTTGCACAATAATATGTAAGTATGAAGAATGTATTTTACAAAAAAGCAATAAAAAATAGCGCTATGGATTTTCAGGAATTTTTTTACCTAAGATGATGAGAAAACGTGTGGTAATAATGTGATATTTGTGAGGTTTTATCATTTAGTATGAAAAAATATATACCTATCCCAATCTCTAAGGGAGCAGCTGCCCCCCTGACGACGCCCATGCATAATTCTACTCCTAGTTAATTTTGATATACGAGTACCTATACACACAACATACATTTTGTGTAATACCTAATTATTTCTCGGGGTTTGGCGTAGTAATTACTCACAATTCGCGTTAGATATGTTGAATAATTTATAAATTAGGATGTTCACTTACATATGTAGATTCTACACTCCATACTAAACAACTCTATTTAAACATACCTGAATAAGATTACGCGATTATAAATTCGAGTCAACTGTGACGCTGATAGTGATTAGATACGAGTACGATTATTTCAGTATAACTCTACGAGTACAATACTATGTAATGCATAATATTAATTCAAGGGTAGCTAACAACAGTAAAACATGAAAATACTCCAAAGAGATGATATGATTAAGTAGATTAGTAGTAATAAATGAAACTATGAATTCAAAAGAGAAATTATTTTCATTTCATATTCTGTATAAAATTATTGTTTTAATGTCGTTGAAGTTGTAGCTTAATCGTCTGACTAGGTAATCTTCTAAGGCTTTTTCTATTTGGAGTAGGTAGTTTCACTGAGTGCATTATTCAGCGATCTCATATTTTCATCGCCAATTTCTGGGTATTGCTTGTTATACATATTACTCTATTTAGTAGGTAGACAACAATGATTGTTTTCAGGTATAATAAAACAGAATCAACCAATTTCACTTTCTAGTAATCCACATTTATGTTTTTGTGCTGTGTAGTGTATGTGTAATTGGACCATAAAAGCGGTAAAAATCGATGCATTCGAGATGTGGTGCCTGGATGAGAATGCTTCGAGTGTCCACGACAGAACACAGAACCAACGAGTCTATATTACGGGAGCTCCACATAGATACTCGGCTCTCCACTACATGCCAACAACGTATACTTCGTCTTTTCGGATATACGAGTATATCAAGACGCGAAGAGACCAGCTTAGAAAGAGGGAGTGCACCAGGCAGGAGACCGACAGGCAAAAGTAAATTATGACTCAGCTCAGATAGTAAATTTAATTAATTCTTAGTCATTTTATACCCAAAACTGTAAACCTCATAATAAAACAATATAATACCTTAATTTCGACAGTGGATTGAAAAACTTGAAATGAAGCAACATTATAAAGTTTAAACATAAAATGTCGATATTTTTTGTCGGCTTAGTGACGTGAAAATCGATCAATATTCAGACATCAAATCATAATTATATTAATAACACTTCTCACCTTAGGAATCCTTTGTCTTGTCATTTTTAATAAATTTATCTTACGAGATAAAGATACTTAAGTAAATTTATATCGCAGGTGTATTTTTGTCAGCCATCCCAGCCCAGACATCCCGTGAGGTTTGTAATTTGTCTATCAGAAAATTACTTAAATCCATAGACGATTCGGTTTATGTTTGACAATTTCAATGGTCACCCTATTAAAGGCTCGGCATAGTAACTGAACATGGGAAAAGTAGGATTACTTAACTAATACTGGCGATATTATCCTAAGACTTAAAACACGGATTAATAAAAATTTGTGTAGTGACTAGCGGGAATGAATTGTGCACTGATGCATGTGTACTGTTTGGATTGGAAAGAAAACATACGTTGCGAAACATGTGTATGTAGCTAAAACTGCATCTACCATGGTTCAGTATGCGGACGATGTTTCTTTCTTAGGGGGCGGAGAGGACTTGGACACGACAGCTCAAATATTGGAATAAGATTTGCAAAAGCCATCAACCTACTTTAAAGATTGGAGACTAAAGCCTAATCCTAATAAGACCGAGGTAGCAACATTCGACATATGTAACCAGAAATCCAAAGCAAAGATCAATGTAGTCCTCCTACACCAAACTGAGCACCCTAAACACCTTGGCATCGTCATAGATCAAACACTCACGTACAAAAGCCAAATTGAGATACTTTGCGCAAAGTAAAAGTCGAGAAACAACATGCGTTACATCACATTGATACGTGATATAAAATAAATATTATTTAGTTTGAAAATATAAAGGTTGACGATAGTAGGTATATTGGAATGATACAAGAATATTTCTACAACATGTTAAGATTTTATAAACAACCGTTTGATAGGTTGGTACGTATGTTACGTGATTCAACAAGAAATATGTTTAGGTATCCCAAATAATCCAGCTTTTCAACGTGTAACAATATCTACGTCATATCCTTTTCGTTACTATTTTTTGTGTATGATCAAAATATTACCATAAATCCACTGTAAGACGGTGGTTAGTAAAGAAAGACGACGTAAGGGAAATCTTCTTTGTGGGGATTTGAATAAGATCGATGCAAACTTTTTGCGTAAGAAGGTGTGGGTTTTAGATTTTTTATTCATCCAAGATAATCGAAGCACCTGTTGTTACAATACATTAATATCAAATTATTCTGATACAAAACAAGTCAGCCTACAATATTACTCTAACTCGTACTAAATTATTTATGTTTCATAAGTACAACTTTTCACTACAATACGGTGCCGGTGGGTAACTTTTGTTGTTTTTTATACAATTCCACTGTCGTTGATTATTAAATGTATCTATTGTTTTCGGGAGGAAAGCTGTGAATATTAATTTATTTCTTATATCTTATATATAATATATATATATATATATATATATAGCAGGATGGTAGCAGGATGTGGTGGAATGGGTGAACGTTGCCCTGGGCATAAAGTGATCACTTAAGCCAGCCAAAGCCGACTCGTAAGCGTCGGAACATCCATCCTGCTCCCCTCCCCAAGGGAGTTCGCATAAGTTATTATGTGAATGTTGATATCTGCCGCCTTTCGTTGAGAAAATTCTCAACATATGCCATCTGCGAGATACAGACATGAAAAGCCAGTAATACCTAAATGATTTAGGTATATATATATATATATATATATATATACCTAAATCATTTACGGTATATATATATATATATATATATATATATATATATATATATATATATATATATATATATATATATATATATATATATATATATATATATATGTTTCTTTTGACACTTTTGTTTTAAACTTCGCGTGTCTGTTCGTTTATTTGCCTCCATTTTTTGTAATCAATCTTCAACCATTCCCCGACTAGAAGATGAATATCTCTAATGAAGTCATTTTCCGAAAATAGATTTCATCATCCTTATCTTTTAATGTTAACTTAAAAAACTGACACTTGCAGTTAAATTTGTCCATTGAAATTAATACAAATCGTAAAAGTAGAAAATCATTTAGACCATAGCGTAGATATCTGCAATAAATCTGATTAAGCCAGGAATAATGTGATGATACATTTTTCTTACATTTTAAATATTTCTCACCAATATTGCCAGAAAACAAACGTAATACGACTTACATCCTTTAAAACACATAGCTAATTAAGATGCTTACGTAAACATTCCGACATTTGCGTTCGGCATGTAATATCCATATATGTATTTAATTAAAGTAACTACATGGAAAACATACATACTAGTAGCGGTGCGTAGGTATTCAAATAAGTGAACATTAAATTAAAAGATTCCTGCAAAGTAAAACATGCCTATTGCCCCAAGGTACGAGTATATTACAATACATAAGAATATACTTTTTTAACACAGCACAGATTTTCTTCCTGATAAATTACGAAAAAGTCTTTTGTATGCAGTAAATATTTTTATTATTATAAAGATATGGGTAATTCCTCACCCGATTATGACAAAATTCCGATTGATAAGACCATAATGTTGAGATCAAAAGTTTATTATTCTTCTATTTCATTTTCAAATAACACCTTATATAATGCTGCATTTCAACAACTTCTTCGGTGAGGAATAGCGAAGATAGGAGCCACCCAGCACAAATTTTGTATGAAAAATAATGAAAAGTGGCTGCTATCTCCGCTATACCTCAGCTAAGAAGTTGGCGAAATCCAGAATAAGACACCTCCATAAAATAATACATTAAAATATTAAAAGAGATAACACATAATGTTACTTTCACAACATTTCGTAGAAAGTCGTAGACATCTACGCACTACGCCGTCATGTGTTATATAAAAAACCTTAAAATATTACAAGAGTACCTTACGTAGTATACATGAATAAATTTCTGTACGAACATTCATATAGATATGCATAAGTTTGTATAATGTACGTGTAGGTATTTACTTAGGAAATGTCTGTACATACTACGTAGTTAGCTGCTACATTTTGTATACACATGACATTGGGTACTATGTTTGTAAATTGATTTAAACGTATGTTTCAACATAAATTATGAATAATTTACATTTTGATGATTACAATAAATGAACTGTAGAAGAACAATCAGCGTGGCGAACTTTCCACACTAGAAATGAAAGCTAAGTTCGTCAAATAGGTAATTAAATGAAACTATAATTCTTGAACTTCAGCTATTAAGGGCATGGCACCAGGAATGACGTCACAGTCTTTTCCCACGGCATTAAGGTTCAAAATTGCGTGACAATCGCATGATAAAATGGTAAAAAATTGCGTTTTTTCCATTTTTTGGGGTTAATTTTGAGTCTATCAAAAAACTTTTACGGTTATTCCCTAGATTTTGACGCATATTATCAGTACAAGAAAAAAATTTTACTCCGCGACTTACGGGAAACGAGTTTCCGTCTTTCGGAAAAAAGTACAGAGGTGTTTTTAATTATTTTTTTTGAGAAATGTATACAAGATATAAAAAATATTTTACGGTTATTCTCTAGATAAAGGTTCAATGCATCTACTCTATTTTGTTCCAAAGCATATTTAGTAACGGTTGTCGAGATAGAAGGTCTCCCGTTTTTAGAAATTTTTGAAATGTCGGTATGCACACTCTTAATACGCTCTACAAACTAAGTAAAAAGTTTCCAACCCTTGATGTCTCGATGGCCTGGAAGATAAATACGAATTCATAGTTGTTTATTGCATTCACAGTTCTACGAAAAAGTTTGGAAATTGATACTACTTAATATACAAAACAGGTATAGTAATTGGTAGTCGATTTGCTACTAAAATATACGACGTATAATAAAAAGGAAAGGAAAAATCTAAAAACCAAATGATCAACGCATCGCAATTGAACGTAAAAAATGAAAATAACGAGCGATATCAGAGAATATTTCATTACAATATATTTTATTATTTACATACTTATACATATATTCCCTTCATTTCTTTAGCCATTCCATACCAATTCTGCAGATAAACGATTTTAAAATGTATTTCAACCAATACAAATGTTTTTTGGTTTATTTGATTCCATTTAATACAGTCGAATTAGTATAAGATGAATTAGTTATTAGTCGAATTTACGAGACACCATCATGTACATCACTCACATATACGAGTATATTAATATTTCATCATAATAACCGTATATTTGACATTGTCAAGAAACACAGTGGGGTCTGTGACACAAACCTTATGTTTATGATCAAAACGAAACTCATGTAAAAGTCCCATAGTTTGTCAGTCAATTTGGGTTAGCTGCAAGAGATCGATGTAGAATATATATTAACTTGTTCAATTTTGTGGCGTGTAATGTTCACCTAAAGAATAAATAAATAAATAATGTGTTGAGAGGGTTATGCCTAAATTATTTAGGTATTAACTGGATTTGTCTGCATCTCGCAGATGGCATACATTGACATTTTTCTCAACGAAGGCGGAAGGTATCAACATTCACATAAGGTCATTATGTGAACTTCTTTGGGGAGGGAGCAGGATGAAGCCAGCCAAAGCCGACTCGTAAGCGTCGGAACATCCATCCTGCTCCCTCCCCAAGGGAGCTCACATAATAACCTTATGTGAATCTTGATACCTCCCGCCTTCGTTGAGAAAAATCTCAAATAATGTGTTGTCGATGTGTCGTTGCCGACACGAAGTATACCTACTGTACATATAAATGACATTTTAATAAATTGTAGTTTTGGTGCTAAAACGTTGGATAAATAGAAAATTTTACGACTTGGGTTAAAAAAACGGGGCGATGAAAAGTCAACACAGAATGTTTTAAGATAAGTGGTCATTTGTCAGAAGGGGTCGTGTAATTAGTACGAGACAAGAAAAATAATAATGTCTTCCTATATAGATCTACTGTAAGACATAGTACACTATATTTACCTTCTTACACTGTGCAAACATTTAGCAGGGATGGAAAAACTTTATATGAACAATAATTATTCTTTAATGGTCATATTTAAAAAATCAATTATCTCCAACTAGTTCCACGTGGAAACACAGGTAAGCCACCAAGCCTCGCCAATCGCTATTTTTTTGTGCATTGTGTATCACTCCTTTATATACGTCATTCTGGTAGATAACGTTTTTTATTTTATTGTTCACATAACTAATATAACTGTTTTGGTAAATTTATTGGTGAAATCAGGCATGACCGTGAAATTTGTAGGGAGTCAATCGTAAAATTAGATTGAGATTAAATGAAAAACATGACAACAAAAATAAATAATAAAAAAAAACACTGATTATTTCCTCTGAGCGGATTCTATAAATATGTGCCTATATCAAAACTTTATTTGAGAAAACATGAGTATATTAGTCGAGTAGAATATAAAAATTTAATTTTGGTTTGAGTTGGTATCAAAGTCAAAGATTTGAAACTTGAAAACACCGGGAACAATTCTGACGCAAAGTTTAAGGTATTGTACGATGTACATACATTGTGAATAATTTAAAAGATAGGATTGTAGCTAATGTTAATCAGAATGTAACTATGTATTATGTGAAACTTATAATAAAGTACTTACCTATAATATAATGTTACAAGATTTCAAAACAACTTTGTCATATCCTGTTAGATTAAATATTACAATGTTTAATTTCTGATTCAGTGAGCAATGAGTTTAATGTATGAAGATATTGGTCCCATATCGATGAATATACATCGATATTACAATGTAATGGTAATATTTGTAAGAGTTTCAGAATTAAGTATACATAACTATTTTTTATGTGCATAAAATTATACTATAGACCTGGAAACTTCATTTGTATTGTGAATTATTAATCCATGAACTAAATCACCGCCACCTTAACATTTCTCTCTTTCTCTAGCCGTGATGTACGTTACAGGCGAGGTTGACGTCACAGTCGCTAAGGATATATATGGAAAACAGTCCCTTAACAACAAGTATGATGGACCACGTATTACATTCTGTTACGAAATTTGACAGGAGTGGTGGTCCTATTCGATCATTATGCTATTGCCAACTGTTGCAGCATGGCTAGAGAACAATTACTCTAGGAGGCGAGACTAAATAAATATGAGTTTGTGTAGATCGTGCTGTCTTGCGGCATAGTGCTGTGAAGAATTTGATGACATCCTTGTATGATTTCGACAATTTAGAATACCTAGTATCTTTCCCATCCCTAAAAAAACGACCACATAATGATTTATGACTTATAAACTGAGTTGAAACTTAGGAGTAGGGGTGCAAAAAAAAGAGTAGTGACTGAGTATTATTCGTATTTTGAAAATATTACGTAGGCGGAGTACCACCGCATCCAATACTTTTATAGACATTCAATCAAAAGTTGTCAGTTTGTTTTCGCGACATATTCTAATAAACTTTGATTTGATGTGATTGAAGCGACAGTATTTCACATGACGGAAGTTGTAATATGACAAATACAAATATTTGTAGGTAATCTTGTAATAAATTATACCAAAACAATTCTGACGAACAGTTTCTACAAAATGTATGATATTTTTCGTTGGGAAAGGGGGGATTACTCGGCTAATAATAGTCTTAAAATATGGAGAAATCAGAATTTGTTTTAGCAACTCTAGCGGTAAGAAATTTGATTATTGTAATTTTTTTTGTATAAAAAATAATGCTAAAGATACTTCTCAAATTTACAGAAATTAGACATTGTTCCCTTTGTTTTCAGATATACCTAATGTTATGTTTTGGATTATAACATGTTTAAGGTGGGACGCAGTGAATCGAGCGGATATTTTTTCATATTCGTTCCTCTTTTTATATAATAAGTTAATGTCAATTCTATCGATAATGTTTTTCTTATTTTGTGCTTACACCATTCTCCGATCTTACAAAATCACGCAGCAGAACACCCTATAGCATCGACAAAGGACTTTACTACAAATAAATCGATACAGAGTTACGTAAGTAATAATCAAAATTGATATTGTTTTCATTATGTAAAACATACAACCATTTATACATCTGAAGGAAGCATCAACCGACAAAGCTTCGAAATTCATTAAAACCTCCCTTAAAAAGTTAATGAACAGAACAAAATTATACAAGGAGAAAGTTCGTTACAAACTTTGGTAAGTGAAATAAAAATTTGAATATTTTCCTTTAAACTGTTGTAAATGTTTTGTCGAACCTTTAAATTTAATTTGCATAGTAATTGATTGTATCAATAAATAAACCTAATTGACTTTAAAGCATTGGAATATCTTGAATATTAAACGCTTACTGTCTATATGAACTGTTGTTAAAAAATCTGTACTTAGATACCGTTAAATAAAGTCTTCCAATCCTTTTTTAAGGGGAGGATATCCCGAAAGCAGATGTATTTTGTGAAATTTTCTTCGGGAACCTACATATACAGGGTCATCGAAAAAGAATGCCCATATTTTAAAATGGAATAGCTTTAGAACCATTTACGATAAAGGAGTGATTCTTTCACTGGAACATAACTAATGAATGTAAATTTTCTTAGGTGTATGATATAATACGTAAGCGTATGCGCAGAATGGCTGTGCAGTCGACAAAGTCAACCGACGCTTTTCATCTACCGGCGCCTTCCAATCCGATGGTGATAGTAAACAGTAATGCCCTCATTTTGAAAAGGTATAACATTGGAACCGTTTATGTTAAATGAGTAATTCTTTCACTGTTTGGTAACTAATAAATGTAAATTTTTGTTTGATACCCGATACAGTGATTAGCGAATGCGCAGAATAGCTGCTTAGCGGAGAAAGCCAACCAGCGTTAACTATCTACGTCGTCCAATATTGCCCGATGGGTTGATTTTTTTGCTATTTCGAATTGTTGTTTTTGTAATTTAGCCAAAAAATATATTAATGTGGCTTCCTAATACTAGATTTCCGGATAAGTTAAAAATTCTCTTCTGACTCTCGTAGTCGGCCATTCGAATGTTTTTTTCCACGCTCCCTGCTTCTCTTTTAGGTATGGTTTTAACTTAATAAGTTTCTACAAAGAGCCGCTGTACACTGACTTGGCGAACCAAATAACGCATTGCTTACTGTTGCACGATCAGTATTAAATTGCGAGGCGGTAGAAAAAAAGCGTCTGTTGGGTTTTCCGACTGCGCAGCCATTCTGTGCATGCGTTAACGCATTGTATCGTACTTCAAAAGAAATATTTAAATTCATTAGTTTTCATACAGTGAAAGTATTACTCATTTATCGCAAATGGTTCCAAAATTATATTTTAAAACAGGGGCATTCTTTTTCGATGACCCATAAACATATAATAACGTAATGGAGGAAAGTAAAAACCACACTTTTTTTAAATTTCGTACAATACGCTTATCATATTACTTGTTGTGAAAAAATGAGTTTCTCGAAGTAAACCCAAATACAGCATTGCTCAATTCAAGGTAAGCTATAAAACCTTTTAAGAGTGGTGAAGTGAGTTAAGTCAGCACCGGGGATTGAAGATGCATCCACCTAATTGTACTTTCTGATCCAGCTACCGATTACCTCGATTTAAATTAAATTTAAAAAATATATCCATATTGATGTCTCATCCAAGATTTATACCTACCTGTTTTGGATGAATTTCAGAGGTTAACCCGTAGATGGTACATATTTATTTTATAATAATTTGTTTTACCGCAAGAACTCCGTTGAATAATTGTCACTAAATGAAATCAAAATTTTCTAAAGGAATTGCAAGCACATGAAACGCAAGATGTTACGCCGATATGTTCGCCTATTTAAGCAGGCCTTTGGGCGCTAGTTTATAATAATAAGTACAACAATTAATTATGATTGCGTAAGTATTTTCTTCTCGAAATAAATTGAATTAATTAATCTTTCAATCGTCACGTTGATCAGAGAATTCATGAAACGGAATACAAGTGGATAAAATTACCTACTATTAACACATCAAAGATGAAGACATTTGCTAGACGCATGTGATCAGGAATTAGACTGATAAATTGTCCTTAATTAGATATACAAAATTTATTTGCACTATCAAACCCCTTATAAATGCAGTTACGAGTCTTCATAATTTTACTATACCGAGAAGGGAAAACGTACCCAATTGCTAGTGAGCTACGCCAGCTACGATCGAATGAATAAAAAATGTGATTATGTGCAGAAAGACGTTTCATATGCCCTAATTCTGGAAAGAAAGATGATCCTGGAAAGAATCTTACGGTAGTTGGATGAGAAGAGCAATATTTTTGCAGTCTATAAGAACCTGATACACTCCACATTATTCTAATAGCAATGAGACCAGCGGTGTATGCGTAGCCTCTTCACTGAAATTGCGAAGATGTATAGTAATTTAATTGATACAGGATTTCAAATCTGTGTTTTTAAGGTTATTCCAAGCAGAATGATGTTTCTGCTGGCAAAGGAAGGCAGACATCTGGCGAGTAAGCCCGGCGGCTTACACAGAATCATTAGATTATTAGAATTATTAGAATCTCTCAAATTGTTACGATAGATTCTGTATTTTGGGGTAAAAAATAAACTAGATTCAAACCTACACATTCCTACTAAATCTAGGTACAATACCTAATAATAGGGGAAATGCGGCCTACGTTGTTCATTTTAAACAACAAATTCAAGAATCCATTATATTTTTTTAAGGAAAATTGGGATGAAGGAAATAAAAAAGTCTTAAATCGATTAAATTGATACTTTGTTGTGGTTTTTAAAAAATAGCTTTCGACCACGAAGTTAATTTACCATCAAGTAAACTATGATCGTCCTAATATTAGACTTCTGTAAACACAACAGAGCAATTGTATTAGATCAGTTTCTACTCAAATTTCGTTATTCGTTAAGTTTGGAAGACATATTGGGTCATTGGGATCAGAATAAAAGAAAAAAATAGAAATCGGGATGAACCTTTGGCGTCACTAACGAAGAATTTGCATATTTACTTTAGCAGTAAGTCTACTGATGCAATTTAAATATAAGGTAAATTGAAACAGTTGTAAAATGAATATGAAACCTTCCAGGCCTGCAGCTATTGACTCAAATTATGACAACGATTATCAAATGACACAATATTTGAAAAAGTAATGAGAGAGATGAGTTACTGGAAGACCGATGTTGTGAGCAGAATTACAGTTAAGTTTAGATGATTTGGAAGTCTGGGAGAATGAATGCTCTATAAAATTTAGATTTTATTTTTGTGCTCCTAATGTTTGCTGATTTTAAAATGTTTTTTATATGCATATTTTCTATACAAGAATAGAAAAAACGTGTCATATTGTTGGTTCAGTATGGTAATGTATTCGTTAGTGCATTTATCTGTTACATCATCAAGTACTTGGGTACAATGTTTTCCATGAAATTTATGGGTAAGACATTGTAGGTAAAACTTACAATATTGTATAATCAGAATCAATGTTTTCTTTTCATGTTCAAGCAGCATATTCCGTGTATCACTCGTCTAATAAATAATTTATTTTATTTGAAGCAAATACATAAATTTTAATATTTATACATGAAAGATGATTATAGTACCTATTTGAAATAATAAATTTAAAATCATCTCTTTGCATCTGTTTTCTTATGGTAATTGAAGTTAAGTAATAATCTATTGTAGGTACATACGATAGGTATTGTGTGCTTCGTTCTGACGAGCAAATTGAAATTCTGTATTTCTGTAAAAAAATATGGACGAGAATAATGTTATTAAATAAAGAAATAAAATAATATGGAATTCTGATGTACTTGTAGATACCTCTCGGTTATCTTTAGGATCAACTGAAGCCCTTTATAGAAGTGAGCTTTTAAATACTTACCATACCATTAACTAAAAATCCAAAAGCAAAAATTCCCAAATGGCGTCAGGCACCCTCTTATTCAAATTGTTGTAAATAAATAAACAAATCCAACAATATCTTCTTGAACTTTTAATTAATAAATCGTTTTCCAATACTATTTTATTTTTATTTTGTGGTAAGCCATAACAGAATAATATACGAGTATATCAAGCACCTATTCGTAAATTATTAAATACTAATAAGAGCCTAGTTTCATTTCCACTGATATAAATTATTTTTAGAAGTAAAAAAATAAATATAAAATATCCTAGGGACGTGTTCCTGCTACGACAAATATTAAATTTATTTTTATATATTTTTTAACAAATTAGATTAGTACAAGTGAAACAAGGTTTTATTTTGTTTAGGTATTTCTAATTATTATTAAATAATTTCCGTGAAAGAATTTTGTAATAAACGAGCAAAAATTGTAAGGCAATCAACAATCATGTATTTTCTTTAATAATATGTAAAACCTATTATGAGTTTACATCACTCGTAAAATTTAAACCGTGGGTAAATAAATAATTTTTGTATCGCAAATGTAATAACAAGCAATTATAAAAATATCTGTAATATACTGAGAATTAAAAAAAGACATATTGACAGTTCACTTACCTCGTCTGTTGAAGTATGAAGAACTGCAAACGAGCGTCGGGTCAGAAAGAATGCACACGTCTTATTGTAACTGAGAAACTGTTACTCAGAAAGTCCTCTTGAGTTGATAACTTCAGCAAGCTCTTCTCGGATGGTCAACAAGTGGCTTTAAACAACAGAATGCGTGATAGAGCTTTGTGCTTAGCTTTATATAGCCTCTACGCCACCCAACCTCCCCACATTACCTCTATACTTTATTCCCTCCCACATCGTACGTCCCCCTGGAAAACGACTTGCAAACGTCAACTCTATCCGTGTGATGCTTCTCAATATAAGTTGCAAGGGAGCTACGAGGCTACGAAGCTACGCCGCCAAACCGTAGTCTGTAGACACGATGATTCTGCTTCTCTACAACTTGTTGCAAGAGTAAATTATATTAAGACGGGACATAACGTTTACCGTATTAATTTTTCAAAGACATGATGAGAAGTCATTTTCATATTAGCTGCAGACTAATCCAATTATTAACTAAGCAACACTTTGACAAGTAACTTCATCCATATTTATTAATAAGCGAAGCAGGAATATTTGCAAGTGCGCCGAAGATTTTTTACGTTTAAGAGTATGTTCATTTACTTTTATCGATTATCAAATAAGACCACTTTGATGCTTTTGACTTAAAAATATTATAATTATCAAAGCTAGGCATGTGGACATTTAAAAAAACTCAAAAAGACTCGACAACCTTAGTAAATATGCTTTGGAAAAAAATGGGGTAGATACATTGAAACTTTATCTAGTAAATTACCGTAAAAGATTTTTTATATCTTGTATAGATTTCTCAAAAAAAAGTTAAAATTACCTCACATCTTTTACGGTATTGATAAAACGCAAATATTCCATGCAATTGTTCATGCAATTTTGAACTTTAATGCGGTGGGAAATGATCATGACGTCATAGTTGGGGTCCGAGGCTTTAAATATTTTAATATTATAAAAAATATTACGTAACTTTATTAACATATTTTAAAACGTAACATCGTACAAATGAAAGATTCAAGTAAGCATGAAATTTTATACAAGTCGAATGATAAGGATATTTGGGTTGCTAATTTGGCCTTAATTCGGCAGTGGAGAAGAAAAATGTTTAGAACAATATGTTATCATATTGACGAACGTGGTATTAAGATGGTTTGTTTTATTTGCATTTACCATTTATTTATTTTTGCGTATATCACATGAGTAGGTAAATAACATTATTGGTTAGAACTGAGTGTTTCGTTATATTAGAGGTAAATAAATAATAATACATCGTTTCTCTTTGAATTTGAGATGAGATCACATCACGAAAACAGAACGTTCTTCATTTTTTTCTCCATAATTTACCGGCAATTAGGTACGCTGACTCATAAACAAATAATATTCTTATCAGATATCACTAAAAGATTCACAAATATACTCGGTTAATTGGGAACCCACCGACTGTATATAAAATTATTTTAATTTACTATGTGAATTTAACAGTCTTAACTGGTGGTTTTATAATCGATTGTTACTTCGTTAACCGATTTTTTTCTTTTGTGTATCAATTATTTCAATTAGCAATCATGTTAATAACATTCATCTAAAGAGGAAATTTTCAACTGCGTCATAGCTCTGGATTATGATTAGAACAAACTATAAAACCTAGGCTTCCTACAAATATGTTCAAATAAAAAAAATCAGTCATATCTGCCGTATGTCAAGTTAGAAAAGAAATTGTGGAAATACATAAAGTCGAAACAAATGCAGCAAATATACTACAGCTCAGAAAAAGTGTAGGTAACTTGTCGACCGAATGGACGACATCAGACTGCCAAAAATTGACAGAAAAGAAAACCCTACCAGTAGAAGACTACCCTGAAGGCCGCCGAAGAGTTGGAAGGACAGCTGGAAGCTGGACATCATAATCCCAGGAGAACCCGTCATCAAAAACAGGTCACACAACATAAGACAAGAGGAAGAAGAAAAAGTAACTTGAAACTTAAGTGCAGATATTTTGTACTGTTATTATTTTAGATGAGTTAGAAACAACACCAGGGAATTTTCAAAGGGTAAATACATCCATTTGTTCAAATCTTCATCGTTAATTGCTGCAAGCAGGTATACATTTATTAATTACCTCTTATTAATATTAATGATCTTTATTATACGGAATACAGAAACGAATTTATGCCGAGAAAGGTAAGTAAATTTTCTTTCGCGAATTTCAACGAGAGTTTGAAATGAAAAGGCATTTATGAAATAGCGCTGCAATCTCGCACATGAAATTAGAATACATCTGTGTTTGCATGTGGAAACTTCTGAAATTTACAACACATTCTAATGACGGCGAGAGAATACGAACTACCTAAATATTAAATGTCCGAATTCTGTCCTCCTGTATCAATGAGTTTCGCGTCAGTTTTCGGACTTTTACATTAATGGAACTATAAAAATAATAAATGAGGATAACTTGTCTGTCGGCACCTACGAAAAATTCATGAGAGTGTTAAAAAAATGATAATATCACATGTTCTGAATGTCGGAGGTTTATCTCCGTTCTGCGTTCCTAATACAAGGAAATAAAGGGCGAATATGTGAAGAGGTAAGAAAGGTATCTTAAACCCATATTATACACTCTACTCGTATATCTGTCTCGACTCACTCCGTTATACGAAGTTTACCAGGACATAGTTTTACCACAAGACCATCAAGTATTATTTCCAGGAATTTACTAAAGTCCAATATTGTATAATTCAAATAATTGGCAGTTTATCCCGTTCTTGTTCCCTTATATACATACTTAAGAAAGTTATACCCTCGTAAGTCGATCTTATTGTTAATAAATTTATATTTCATTAAAATATACTGAGTCCAATAACCCAGATTATTGACTCGCTACTCAAAAGTAACCTAAAACAATTTACAGCCACATTTTAGGATTCAGTCGGCGAAAAAATCCTATTCGAAGCTGAATTGCGCAGGGTAACTATATTATGTAGTATAAGATAATATCCCTTCCAACGTCATTACTCCTCATTGTCATAGGAACTAACGAAACCGTGTGAAAGATGATACTCCGTGCTATCAGAAACCATATGATATTCTTATCAGTTAATCTTTCAATAAATATTACGGCTGAAACAAGATTTTCGTTGAAATTTAATATTTCATTTAGTTAGATTTCCTTCCCGAATCCGGTCACGCTATTTTATTGAAGAACAAAATATTCGTTTCTAATAAAATAGTCATATATTTTGTCTTAATCTTAATATTTAATAATTTAACCAACAGCACAATAGAAGATGATTTTCATTTTACAAGTCGTTAAAATTAATAGAAATTTGTTTTTATACGAGTATACCCTTGTTTCAAAATTTAGTAAGCATCGTCCGAATTTTGGTTTTGAAGGTCATTGAAGGATAATTGTATAGAGACTTTAACGGATGGTGTCCTCAATAGTATTTATATTTTCCGGGCTAATAGGCCGTGGTCTGGGGGGAATTTTGGTGAGTGGTGACCTCCCAGTGTCCCCGTGAGGAACGTGAAAGAACTAAGTTAGTTATAAAATAAACATGACATTTTATTGTAGAACAGTGTTCAATCTCGTTAAATCTTTTCCTTAGACATAATTACGTTTTCTTCACATTCAATTATTTTATTTGTCGAAGAAATTAAAGTCTTAAAAGTTTTTCGATGACTAGAGACATGTGTGCGTTAGTTTAATAAGTTTTTGTCCCACGTTGGAAGAGCTAAGCCTACAACTAATCAACCAAACTTAGATAACTAACCAACGTAATCTCTATTCGTGAGGATTTTAACGTAAATATACATTTATGTGATAAATGTATGTAGGTATGGAAGTATTTTGTTAGACAACAGGATGAAAGATGTAACTAATATTCGAGTATGTATCTAATCTATGGATGCTACCGCGTCTGTCCTTCTTAATTATCCCACTTCTCCGTTCAATACCCTTTCCAAAATTTGAATAAATCAACTGTAGAAGTACAGAATTTATAATTACTTCTATTTCAGAGCATCGGTTTTAATTCCTTGATCTTGAGAGAGATTAATAATACTAATATCAACGACCTACCCTTTTTCAAATTATGATTTTACTAGTTTCCATGGCCGGAAACTTTTCGAAGTTTTACGAACATATGTATATATGTTCGTAAAACTCTCCCTCATACCAGCTTTTAACTGTATGGGAACCTGTCACCTCAATGAGTATGTAATTTAGTGTTGTAACCATTATTTGTAAACTGTACATATTTTTCTGAATAAACTTATTATTATGTTGATTCTTAAAGGAGACTCAGGAAATATAAATGAAAATAGTGGGCATCAATTCTACAACCAGGAGTTCCCCACGGGGAAATTACAATAACCGAAATTAATCCCTTTAATCATGATAGCGAAGCTAAAAGCGGCATATGAAAAGAGTTGCTGAAAATATGAAACCTAGCTTTCATGAAAATTTGCATAGATGGTGCTAGTTGATATTTAAAGTAGCATATGGAAGAGGGTTCTGAAAAATATAAACTCAGCTTTCAAGAAAATTTCCATAGGTGGTGGTAGTGTACGTTTAAAGTAGCATATGAAAGAGGGTGCTGAAAAATGTAAATAAAACTTTCAAGAAAATTTCCATAGATGGTGGTAGTATATGTTTAAAGTAGCATATGAAAGAGGGTGCTGAAAAATATAAACCTAGCTTTCAAGAAAATTTCCATAGATGGTGGTAGTTGATGTTTTAAGTAGCATGTGAAAAGAGGTGTTGAAAAATATAAATCTAGCTTTCATGGAAATTCCCCTAGATGGTGGTACTGGTAGTTGATGTTAAAGTGGCATCTGAAAAGAGTTGTTAAAAAAATATAACCCTAGCTTTCAGGAAAATTCTCATAGATGGTGGTAACGTACTGAAAAATGTTTCTAGGCTTTTACTTTTGGAATATAGAATTTGATTTTTATTATAGAAAGAAAGAAATATTCGGTACAATATATTTATAAACTACTATTGGTATTGTTAGTGGTGGTCTGACAAACAGGATACTGTTATATAATACAGAAATACAGCATCTCTTCAAAAACATTATGAATATTATGATAATGAAAGCAGTTACTCATCGCAGTTGTTATATTCACAAAGTTTGCCATATTTTTGTGCGGCTGCTGTTGTTAAAAGCAATTGTTATGAAGGCAATTTGTAGGAAAGATTGCGTGTTAACGATCAATTAAATTAAATTTTCTTTCTAATTTGAAAACATCTCTACTTCTTAATGTCTTTGTCGATCATGGATTTGTTAATAACATTCACTTTATCTCATGAATTTGTGATAAATTATAAGCTGAACTACAATTTAACGATTTAGAAATGGTGTACACGAAGCATAGCACCCAATTTTTTTCATACCTATATAGCACAAAGTTTTCATTTGGGGTGATGTCAGAGAAAATAATTCGTCACAATCCTAGACCCAGAATGGGAATTTCGGATTAATTATACACACAGGATATAAATAAGTTTTGAAAATCTCTCAAGTAAAGCAAGCTGTATAGCCCAAATTCGACGATTCCTGAAATGTTTATACGTTTCGGAAGATGACGGTAACTGAAGTATTTTATCCCAACTATGGACTTCACAGAAATTTCCTTCATTTGTAAAATATTGATTGTTACTCGATAATCCCCAGGTAACGTAATTTTTATCCCCGCAATAAAATAAAATTAAGTATCCGCAATATTTTATAACATTCTCAAAGTCATTTTTATTATCTTCCACAATGTATGAAAATGCATATTTTTATTAGGTACCTATTATTTAAAAATGCAGATTTATGCATATAAAAGTTAGTTTTTTTTAATTTATGCGATAATACTAGGTACATCTTTATATTTGTGGAATACTTAATTTATAGAAAAGCAATTAATATTAAGGGGCGATGTGCTCTGAGTAAAAATCTTTCTATTTCATCGCGATAACTTTTTCATTTTTGTATGAAAGTGTAAGCGCGAAAGAAGAATAATGTACCTAAGCGGCAAAATTGGTTTTGGCTTGCTGTAAAAAAAGTGCGCTGAATATCAAAGAAATATTCGCAGGGGTCACTGCAATTACAGCATTTAATCTAACAAACTATGAAAATAATCTCATGTTTCAGTGAATTTCAGAGGTATCTTTGAAATTATTATTTATTTAACTTATAGGGTCAGGGAGGAGAGATTGGCACCCACAATCCTAACATGGCGACCATGGGAAAGCAAAAGACCAGTAGGACGAACCCAAAAGAGATGGGTGGATGATGTAGTCCCAGTCGCAGGAAGAAACTGGTTGAGCAAAGCTCAAAGCAGAACGAATTGGGAAACGTTAGAAGAGGCCTATATCCACCAGTGGAGGGACGGCTGAGGAAGAAGAAGAAGGGTCGCTAAAACATATTTTCATTTATCCATATTTTAAGTCTAGGGATGATATCTTTAGTATTAGCTGAGTAATCTCCACAATTTACTTTAAATATCGTTGTTTTATGATTCCATATATCTATACCTATACAGGTTTAGTATATTACGACCATGAGACATATTACCGGATTTATGTAATTTATAACGATGCGATCAATTATTTTCCAATACATTACATTCATTGGTTCAATCAGGATACCTAAATAATAATGTTTACTTATACAACCTACGTATCAGGTATGTGTATATAAATAGTCACATTATTATCTTTAGATTAATAACATGAATACAAACAATCCCGTGCATGATGAAAGAAACCGGAGATTGATTTGTATTTGCCAACCTAATTGCCTCTACCCTTATATATCCTCACAGCATCACAATCATATTAGATAGATACCTACAGTATTTTTACATAAAATTATGTATTGATAACTAATATTTAACATTAGCTTATGAAACTGTCATTTAACAATTAGTATGGTATACATATTATTAAAAAATAATTGAGCAATAGCTGAGCAAAAAATTAATGAAAAAAGGACTAGTTGGCACATTACGAAAACAGAAATTTCAGTTCAGAACGCCCCGACAGCTTGGTCCTGTGGCATGGGCTCCGAAAACGTCTCTATTAAAATCCATAAAACATAAAAAAAATCCAGAGTAGTACAAGGTAAATTTGTATATGAAATATATTGGTAGAATCCTGAGGTCCGCACGTATATGCCGCGGACCACCCCTTTTGGGGAGGGGGGAAACCATCCCCTAAAAGAGGATTCTTTTAGTTTCTAGGATGCTATGTTGAAACATAGGTACATAAATCTACAAAAAAATTCCATGCTTTTGAGGAACGTCAGGATTGAATAAGTTAAACATTAAATTTGGTATTAATTTACAAAAAAAAATAGGACCTCACCACATTGAAAATCTAACGATTTTTTGTAGGTGTATTCGTTGAAATCGTATGAATAAAAATGTCTGATGGCATGTAGAACATTGTGTTAGTAGGCATGTTTTTTTATGTTATGTGTTAGATGTCAAACCACATATCCCGAAATGACTGATGCAATAATCCAAAATATAATCAGCAGATAGTTCCACTGAGTAACTTTATTTTATTAATGTCAGTATCGTTGTATCTCGTATAAGGATATTATACTAACACTGTGTTTTGATTAATCTATGTATGTAGGTATGTTAGATAAAATAGCATTGATAACAAAGTATGGTTTTAATCTATTTTTGCACAAATGGCAATCATTCTGTCATCTTTAACTGACGTTTCATTGCATTATCCTGATTTATTCATTGCCCCCCCCCCCCTCATCCCCTAGAAAATTGTCTGCGGGCGCAGCTAGTAGGTAGGTATCTAAACACAGACGTTATGATTAAAATATTCACATAATTTAATTATTGGTTAATGTGTGAATAATCGATTTTATTTCCATCACACAGTTGGGTACTACCTATTTACTCGTAATTACATCAAATTGGAATTTCACTAAATTCAAACGACCCATAGTTCACGCATTATGCAGTATTGCAGTAATTCAAAACTTCAAGGTGTTGAGAGATTTTAATCACCAAAGTTACACAAATACCTACTAAATTGTCTTCGATAGTTTCACACAAGAAAACTCTCAGACAATATATATTTTAAGTAACGATGGAGTAGTTTCTCTAGGACATAGGCTATTAAAAAGTCAAATATATCTTACGTTAAAGAGAAAAATGACTTAAATGAATGAAACAACATTAAGTGCATCTGTAGTGGTTGCATCAGATCCAAAATCAAATCCTTTAATTGTAAACTCGACCAGTGGAAACAATTCAAACGAAACCCAAAAAAGTATTCTTGATAACTACTTTTGGCAGTGGCGTAAGTATATAGGATTTCATTTCGGGGGGGGGGGGGGGGGGGCGATCTAATAATTGACTTTGGGGGGGTGGAGGCGAATAAAATTTGAAGATATACGTGCAGTATAAAAATTATAATAGCGCCGCAGGCAATTTTTCGTGAATGTAAGTGAAAAAGGTCGTATTTTAGGTTGGTATTAATATTGTGTGCAGAAAATACAAAGAAGAATAGTGAAATTTTTTTGAATAATGGGAGAAATGATGAACTTGAGTAACCTTCATGTTTAAAAATAATGTTTTTTAAAGCATTGTTCAACATTTCGGGGGGGAGCCGGGCCTCCTCGCCCCCCCCCCCCCCCCTCTATATACGCCACAGACTTTTGGGTCAAGGTATGAATATTTTTGCAATCTGCCATGAGATAGAATCTCTGATCGAAATATGTATCAGTGTGGATAGAAAACCTAATATTCAAATTTCGCAAAATCTACAATAGGTTTGAGAATTTTATCGTAGGTAAGTATGTAAAAAATGTGACGTTATCATACTCGTATGTGTTATCAGATTGTATTGTATTAGGTTATTGTATATAAGTAGGTCTTGAATTCACTCCACGTTTCATGTATAATTTAGCGATTGCCTTCGGGGTAAACTTGTATGCCTATAGACCAGTATTTCCTAAACTATGAGTCGCGACTCACCAGTGGGCCGCGAGCGATTATTTTATATTAACACGCGCGGGTGGCGCGACGACCGAAACACTACAAATATTATTTTTTTTCATTACGGAATGTGAGCATTACCAATATTAATGCCCTCTTTAGACTCTAAAAAATTTCGACTGCGGCGCTAACTTATTGGTGCGTTTTTTATAAGGTAAAATTTTCGTGATGGGGGGAGGGCGGCGAAAACTCAGTGTGTGCCTATACCGAGAAAAATTGTAAATCAGGCGCTAGTACAACCCCCCCCCCCCCCCGTCTTTTCTTAAGAGGTGGGTCGCGAGATTGGAAATTTTTGTTAGATGAGTCGGCACCCAGTCAACTTTGGGAACCACTGCTATAGACTATAGAGGAACAACTCCACCAAGATGAAAAAGATACTGCGTCTTCAACCTCTAGGTATAACATCTTTTTCCATGAATCCATAAATGTGTATATACGAGTATAATATATATAATACCTACTTACTCAATATCACATGTACATAGTATATAACTACGAGTACTGAGAAGGTAGGTAATATGCAGGAAAAGCCGAACGCATGTCTCGAATATAACAAAAAACAGAAAAGTGCCTATACCTATCTCGACGACGAGTTATTTTTACTAAAGGTTCGCTTGCACGAGCAACTATTGCCGAAATATTTGCGCAATTAATTGCTCCAGTTGGGGAAGTGCGAGTTTGCGAGCAATTATTTCGCCCCACTCGCGGCAATTTCACGTCACAATGACGCAATATATACCTATGTACTTGAAATTGTCGTGACGTCATTGTGATGCAAATTCGCCGGTAGCGAAGCAATTTATTGCCTCGTGAACATTTAAGGACATATTTCGATATTCTGGTCAATTAAGAATTGGTCTATCAACCTCCACGCCCCACGTCATGACGTTGACTTTGAAGATCTTGAATGTGATAAATAGATTTAACAAATAAGGTACATTACTCCTCGGAACACTATTTTAATTTTAATTTTATTTATTAATAAAGTTACAAATACAAAATTTATAACTTAAAATTAACAATTACAGAATACAATATACATATTTTTTTAATAACTACAAAAATACACTTTCAGACGTCGTTATCTTTCATTCATTCATTCACACAGGTTGTCACGCGACCAAAGCCATTGATCTTTTTTCAAATAAGTAATTGTAACATCTCACCCGAAAAGTCGAGAGAGTGGCGGCCCCCCTGACGTCCAATGGCAGATTATTGAACAGCCTAAACCCCTTATAGAATAGACTGTTCTCAGTGGCCGATAGTCTTGCCACCTGGAGGCGGAACCCCTCCCGACCCCTCGTGCGGTATCCATGAACTTCATAGTTGTATTTTACATTTTTGCTAAGGTAGCGTGGCACCATATCATTCTTAATTTTGTAAATAAATACCATAGTATTTAAATAAATTTGTTGCTTTATATCTAGAAACTTTAACCTTTGTAGCATTAATCGAATTTTTGCATATCTGTTGAAATTCAAAATTGTCCGCATTGCCCTATTCTGGAGAATTTGTAAGCTCTTTAATTCCGTATCTGTAGCAAGAAAATGTACTGTTGCACAATAGTTCACATGAGGTAATACAATGGAGTTGCAGTGGCGTAACTAGGGTGGGGCGGGGGGGGCGGTCCGCCCCGGGCGGCGCATTTCAGGGGGCGGCAAAATGTATCAACATCAACATATAAAAAACATCTTGATAAAACACACAAATTAAAAAAAAATCTTTGAATTTTCTTAAATTATTATGAAAATATGTTAAATTAAATTAAATTAAATTTCGTAAAAAAAATTTGCCTGCGGCGCTAATATAACCTGTTTGCGTGTTAGGTGCCTAAGTTTTATTTTATTTCATGATAAGTAAGCTAGATTTACGATATCTTATTACTAAAATTTGGTTACTTCTTGCGTGGTCACTTCCCCTATTTACAATACCTGTAACTATATGTGTTACCTACTATAGAAAGATAGCCAGGTTCATCAATTCACCTATTTGTCTAAAAAATTTCGCCTGCGGCGCTCTTTTTTTGTCATATCTAAACGTTTCCTTGTTAAACGTACTTGTATATTATAAGTCTTTATTTAAAGAAAGTAAACAAAACTACAACACGATCTTCATTTTCATTTAGTTTTGTGAAAAATTTCGCCTGCGGCGCTATTTCTATGATTTATTGTGCCACGTCTATATTAAAATTTTAGTTGTTCTCGCTTAGCTTCAAAGCTGCATACACTCCTGGGTACACAATTACACATGTACTTGTATAGGTACTTTAGGGGGCGGCATTTTCAACTAATGCTAGTTACGCCACTGTGGAGTTGTACACCAATTTTCTACTTTTAAAGTCTAATTTCTGTCTAATATTGTGGAACGAAATATAAAACATTCTAAGAAGAATTATCGTTCTTATAAAATACAGCGGATAGATTACACACGCCGTTTCCTTAGGGTATAAAATGATTTCATTCCTCACGACTCGTGTGTAAAAATACTACCATCACGCCTCGTATTATTTTAACTATCTATGTATTACTTACTTAAATAATCTCGTATTTTACCTCTGCATACATAGCAATAGGTAGACAGATCCACACCTAACTATATCATCCATTCCCTATGAAATCTTCAGGGATATTAAGTAATTTAATTTGCCATTAAATATCAGCTAAAGAGCTAAGGGGTGTATAAACGCGTATATCTTCATAATTCTCTTATACAATGGAGGTTCGTAAAAACCTCACTCGACATGTCTCTCAAAGCAGGTACATTTTTATGGGAAATGCTCCTAGGTTCCAGGCGCGAAACTACGGAAGAGCACGATTCCCATCGAGTTACCTTTTGGATAAAATGATAGGTATTATAGTGTCCAATTTGACGTAATCCAATAAGAAATGTTAGCCCCGGCTTCCCTTCTGCAGAAATCCACCCTTCGCCACTGCTAGGTACTTACATCTTCACCCACAATAATGATAAAGGTGCTGTTACACGAGACAATAAATTGCTCCACCTAATTTAAATTCAAAATTTATGTATAGCAGCATCTGTGAAACAGCTGCGAAAGCAGAGCAAATTTTCAGGAAGTGTAGTAAAAAAGTGTCGGTTCAAAACTAGAAAACAAACCAACCTTACCGAAATTCAAGGATGAGGAAAGAACATGTTGATAGACATAGATGTCGTGTAGGTAGATATAAAAAAAAGATATGAAAGTAGATACATACTACATCTATACATACTTACATTTTATACAGTCTCCATAATTTATTACCTATTTATATTTTTATAACTCTGGCTTCTTCTTCACCATGGTTCGCATAAAAAATAAACTAGTTTTAGATCCTGTCGATAGATTTAGTCTGCCGCCCCTAATGTTGCAGGTTCAAATCCCAGTGCTGATGGTGTATTCGGATGCATTAGGTAAAGTGTTAAGTGTACAGGAAAGTATTTGGGTTGGTGTACAAAAAAATACTCTTTTTTTTTAAAAAAAAAGGTTGTTGATATAGTACACAGGATTGTAGAGAGATACAAAAAAATATAACCAACATATTATTTATTACATATTTACAGGTAACAAAATATCCTCAAAAAGGAATGTATGGTAAAATAAAGCAATGCTCAACACACAAATTATTTTTTTAAGGTGGCAAGAAGATAATTACTCGTGTAGTTTTTCAAAATTTGAAAAAGGTTTAACACTGTGCTGACACACAACCATCATAAAAATATGAATGCTGTATCATATTTCTACAAACACGAATAACATTCAAAATCTAAAGAAAAGTCCTGACACCATCGGTTCGGCAGGAAGACAGTGGTATGGAGAGAGGGTGTCACTATTTACTGTGAAAAATATGGAGACTTGACTACATTCAATAAAAACTCTAGGTACATATTAGACAACTGGTACAATAGGTAGCCTGACATTGTGGGTAAAAAGCAAATATTACACATAGCTAGTTAAATGTGTTGTAAAATATGTCAGGAATATCTTTTAGATTTTTTTGCTGAAGAATCTGTCTGAAATGTGTATAGTTAGGAAAAAATCTACACAGTTCATGCATAAAAAAAATCAAAGTATCATCTCAAATTTTTACTATAGAGTACATATGCCGAATTTTCCCTTGAAGATGCAGTATTCCTGTACAGTGTGGAAGATGATACATTAACTAACTACGTATACAGGGTGATTGGTTCCGCTATTCAGATATTTTGAGAGGTGATAGAGGGTGTTCTAAAACGTAGATCTGCCAAAGGGATGTCATCCCAATTCTTAAGGGTTGCGGAGTTACACCATTTTAAAAAAATTCCACCCCCGACATCGACTACCATCAATTTCACTGCATAACTCTGACGCTATGAGTCCAAAATTAATAAAAAAAAGAAATTTTGTCTTGTAATAAAACAAGCTTTTAGTTGATGTCAAAAATATTTAATAATAATAATGATAACTTTGCTAAAATTAAACACAAAAACAAAATTTAATTTTTTTTGTTGAAAATTTTGACATCTTTTAATTTTTTTTCAATAAAAACTAAAATTTACTAGTACTTTTTTTTCTTTTAATAAATACACTAGACCCTTGTGAATAAAAATGCCGAACATTATCTGCACATTATCTGAACAACAAAAAAAAAAAATTTTGTTTTTGTGTCTAATTTTAGCAAAGTTATTATTATTATTATTAAATATTTTTGACATCAACTAAAAGCTTGTTTTATTACAATACAAAAAAATTTTTTTCATTAATTTTGGACTCATAGCATGAGAGTTATTCAGTGGAATGTGATGGTGGTCGATGTCGGGGGTGGAATTTTTTTAAAAGGGTGTAACTCCGCAACCCTTAACAATTGGGATGACATCCCTTTGGCAGATCTACGTTTTAGAACACCCTCTATCACCTCTCAAAATATCTGAATAGCGGAACCAATCACCCCGTATATACGGAATACGACAACACAGCTGTCGCTTCTAGTGGTGTAGTGAATAAGATCCCTACTATGCGAGACCAAGGTCTGGGTTCGAATCACAGCCGGGGTGAACTGAAACGGCGAAAGTTTCTCGAGTGTAAAGTGATCGCTTAATCCAGCCGAGCTTGGTCATAAGCCGACAATGTTCATCCTTTATTCCTCTACACTGCTGTAAGAATACTGCATTGTGTATATGGAATGTAAAAAAATCCAACACTTTACAATTGGATAATTTGTAACTAACCAAAAATACTTCAAATAACATAAAGAGTTTGCAGAGATTATTGCAGAGCTTTTCCTATTTAAACGGATGTGTCAATGTGTAAAAGCTTATTTAAAAATCACCCATGATACATTTTGTTACTTATGAAAGATTTTTTTTACTCAATTATCGAGCGCATCTAGCGATGTGTTGAACCTATTTGGACATGCTACAGACGATGTGGGTAAGACTTCTCCAGGATGTGGGTATTGCGGATGCCACCAGTCGTACACTTGCGTTCTTACTACATTGTCTAATATGACGGTGACGCTGGGGGCCGCATGCACTGCTGTACTGAATCCTAATGTGAGACGATGACTACTCATGTTCATACCAACAGATGCTTTTATTACTGTTAATATTAATCCCATTGCTGTTACACATTCTGTAAAGTTGGTACAAGTGATCTGAAACATATTAAAAACATATATTGATATAACGGCAGATATTGGTAGCATTACAACTAACTTCCAAGGTTTAGTTACTGGCAGCCATAAATACATTATAATAAAATGTTATTCACCTCTAAGACCCTGTACCCTGCTTGAGAATTGACATGCACATCATCCAGCAAATCCATTAAGTTCTTTGTTGGCTTCCTAATGGGATAATTCCACTTAAGCATCTTAAAATAAAGTCCCCATCTGTTCTTGATCGGATCAGACACAAACCAAACGCTCGCACAGCGACATTTCAACAAATGCTCCGGTGTGCAAACCTGATGAGATGGAGGTCTGGCGGCCAACGGGGGATATGTAATAAATAAACTACGTATTACGAGGGAACGTAATCCGTGACGGCGGTTGACGCGATCGGGTCGCAAGTGCTCTGGCAAAAGCCAGGAGAATGGTGTACAATGTTTTCTATAAAGATCGTTCCAAAATTTGGCAAAGGTCGTTGTGTAATGTGTTCCTTTACATATTGCAGCAAATCTCCAGACATCTTCTGGTAGAATATATTCAGATACGAGGAACCACAATGCTACGGGATATTCTACTCCTGGTGTATCATTCAATATTTCTGTGGTTTTCTTTGAGCCAGTTATTTCATAATTGTTTCTTACAACATCGTCAAGCTCATCATCACTATCATCCCAATTTCTATCCTCGTGATTGGACAGCAACATCATGGGTTGTGTGATATTGCTGTTTGATTTTTTTGGCCGAAATGAAGTAAAATTTGAGTCTGCAAAATCCTTAATTGTGAAGTCTAAAAAAAAAATAATTTTATGTCACATCATGGCTTATTACAAACAGTATTTAAAAACAAAATTTAAGTCATTTTACTGAACCCTTTTTCTATTACTCTTCAGCTCGACTGCGGGTGGGCCACAGTGGTACAATAATGTCATCGATTTTACATTGCTTGACCAAATTTTTTAGATTGTTAGGCCGGGTTTCCACCTGCAAAAAGTGTCAAGACAGTATCTTGCAGGTGTGAACTCTGTAATATACACCTGCAAGATACTGTCCGATACTTCGTGCAGAAGTTTTCTTGCAGGTGGAAACCGCGCCTTATAATTAACAGTAGCTCAGGCAAGATATAAAGGCATTGCACGGTACACATGAAACTTGCAAGAAAAAACGGAAAAGTCTCAAAAACGGGCTAAAGAGTAAGTAAATGAACTACTGTGAACGATATAAAGATAATGATGTATAAAATACCATTTCCACTAATTTTGTTATGTTTCTTCTTAGGCATTGTAGGTTGTGCAAAATTATATGAAATGACTTATGTTGCGAAAAATAAACAAGTAATGCTTTGTAATTGGGTAATCATAACTTCAAATAACTTTCCTCCTCCTTCAAATTAATAACAAAATAATAAACCTTGAAATTACATTATTATCGCACTAAGGGAAACTCCTGCTCAGCATTAAGCGACCTGCGACGATAACAGCAAAGATAACAGTGGAAAATGAAAAATGACGTGACATCACCGGTGACATTGACTTGACAGTTGTTGACATATGAATGCATGGATTTCAATTTAGTAATACCAATGTTGCCAACCCGACAAAGCCAAATGTCGAAGCGGAGGTTCAAAAGTCGCCAGATGTCGCCAAATTCATTCATTTCAAACAAACAAACAAAATATTTAGGTGACTACCTACTAGGTTAATACCACAAAATGACATTATATAAATCCTATGCTTTCTTCCGTCTTTCGGAAGAAAGAGTTGATCTAGCTTTGATTAATTTGTAGCTGCAAATTTTGCTATAGTAACAGTGACATTTCTATTAAAATACTACAAGCGAAACCGAAAAGCGCTATGGACCTAAAAGGCGCTAGAAAAGTCGCTAGAATATTTTGTCGCTAAATGAAAATGAAAAGTCGTTTTCCATGTCCAAATGTCGCTAAATCTGGCGACAAAGTCGCTAAGTTCGCTAAGTCGATGTGTTATAAAATTGCTCATAAATTCTGATTAATGGACTATTTACATCCCTTGGTGATTATGTCAATATGATGTCTATAATTCATTTTCAGTTAAAATATAAACAGTGAAAACCAAAAATCCATGTGAAAACCGCAGTTTCCTGTAGCCCGTTTAGTATGGAAAATCCTCTATTTTGCTTCTTTTGCCTAACTGGCCATTTCCCCTAGAACCGCAGTAGTCGGCCAAGAGCAGAATCCAGTTTACTAGTATTACTAAATCCATGGGTTAACCTAATAAACACACATTGAAGCTTATTATTATAGATCTTCATTGAAACCATATTGCAACTACATTAACGGTTTGCCATTTTTTATCAATCGAATTGGATGTAGACGAAACAGATTTTGAATTATATATTCTCGCTACAGAAAAAAAACTCATATTAAATAAGTACATTTACTTAATTAATTTTATAACTATTCACTGCCATCTATGGAAGTAAATTAAAAATAAAATGAGGAAATAGTTTTGTTATATGAAGTAGTGTCATTTTCTCCCACCAGTGCGCTGCAGTACAGCAAGGCTACCACCTTTCCGAAATATATTGTAAAATGGCCTCGCCTGACGTCAAGATCCAAGATGGCTGTCAGGCCGCTGGGTCGGGAAGTGTAGTGATGGAACTGGTGTGATAGGAATTTGTAGGTGTGTCAATCGAGATTTTCTCTTATAATGTCGTCAAATTGTTTTAATAATAGTGTTGTCGTAAATGTGGTTCGTTTAAAATATTTATCCTCGTTACTGTGTGTTCATTTTAGATAATGTTTGTACTGGAACATGAAACATCACTACTGATTGTGATACTTCGGTGCCATTAAATTGTGAAAAGAACTATCGATATTTATTCTGTGACCATCTAAAATGTGGAGTATGATGTGCGACGTGATGCCAACTATCTCCGAGGATAGCATTAGCCAGAGAAGCTCCCAATTCTCTGGCGAAAATGCCGACTTGGAGCAGCTGATGGTGTCCATGCTAGACGAGAGAGATAAGTTGGTAGACAGTCTACGGGAGACTCAAGAGAGACTCCAAGATACGGAAGCTAAGCTAAAGGGCGTGGAGAAGCAGAGGGATTCTCTACAACGGCAAATTTCCGACAGTTTATCTCAGGTATGTCTGATTTTATCATATAAATTGTTTTCATATTGAATTGACCATCCTCGTTCTCTGCACATCCCTCTTTAAACATTGCGTAGGCGGGATAGTTTCTTATTGGAATATTGTAGGAATATCATCCCTTATAGCCTTAGTACAAGTAATAATGATTATTATACATAATGTGATATAACCACGAGATTATAGTGTGCGTACTGAGTGTATAGATTTTGTCTGTAGCTTGCTGTACTACAGACTACTCACTATATTATGTACTCAGTACTGCTCCCTATTCAGCATTCGATGTTATCGCCCTCCTACACTTCATATCGATATTATTTACTCTTGACTTATGTTTTATGGATGGTTTCTAGCGAATTTAGATAAATAACTCTCATTACATTACAGCATGTTGCCATTTTATTGCTGATAATGGTGAAGTGTCCCCAGACTTACTGAATGAAAGATATTAGGTATCTGAAATACCTAAAACACCCGACATTAACGAGTATCATAACCTATAATGTAGTTGTACTTAGTATTATTTTTGTTTTAAGTACTATACCATTGTAATAATGCAACATTATTTATACACTCTGCTTATCCTCACTTTCTTCTGTACTTAGATGAATGAATGAATGATGAAAGCAGATGTTATTGACATAACCACACCAAAATTGCTAATATGTATTACGTATGTCTACATATTTAAATAAAACATCACTTACCTTTTTCAGTATGAAATTTATACATAATAGATAAAATACCTACTTTATGGAGTTTATATGCCTACCTACATATGTTTTTCCTATTAGCATTTTTAGCAAGTTTACTTAAATTATTGTGCTATTGTCAATATGAAATCACTATCACTTTTGACAGTTCTATTATATCGTGAACGAAATGCTCGCAAACTCAATTCACATTAAACAGATTTTTTCACGGTTTAACCCATTAGATGATACTTACTATCTATCTATGTGAATTATGTGTTGCACACTCATTTATATACACACCTGAACCTCAGACAACATATTTTTAGTTCAGGATCGCGTACATTGCACTCAAGTCCATATAAATTGGTGCAAATCATTCTGTTTTGTACCCAGTTTGTCTTGGCTTGAATGTAAGATACTAAGTTGTCTAGGGGCACTGTTATCGCCTAAATTACTGAGTGATAATGATCATGACCAGATCCACGTCAAACTCAAAAGAGTTTGAGAATCCACAAAAATTTCCGCAAAAAATAATCTAGGATTTTGACTACAATATTTCACTCTCCAACATGACATCATTTAAGCCTTTGCTCCTAAGAAGTTATGAGAGAATATATTATTAATATAAATTTTAATAATTTGTAACTAGATTTATTGTTTTTATAATATAAACAGGAGGGGTCTTACATAGCACCTGCGACATAATGACCTAGTAAATGCTTACCTAGCATAGCATAGCAAGTACCTAGCATACTTGAGTAAGGTACATTACCTAGATAAATATCTCCTATTTGCCTCTCAACTCAACATACAAATACAAGCGTATATAGGTAGAGTAATCATTATTCATTCATATTGAGGGTAATTGATTACTCAATTATTTATTTATTTCATATATTATCAACTCAAAAACACAAAACACTTCGATCATTTTCGATAACGCAGTGTGATTGCCATTGTTTTTTGTTGTTTGTTTCCCATACACTGTCTAATGCTCCTTTTCTTATATATTCGTGTGACCAATGTTAAACTTCGAATAGGTATTTCACCCATTAAGCCATTGATTTCGATGATGCCACCCATGCAGTATTTAATTACTTATTTTTACCTATCATTTTAGTTACATTTCGTTTGCGCCGGGCCTGGGTTTTTTTTTAGCATTCTCCTTTGCTGTGATACAGAAAACGCTACGGGGTCATTAACGTGAATTAAGATATGTTTTTTTTTTATAATAAATTAAAACGCTGTTCTATTCTTCCACTGTTTTATTTTTTAATATATTTAGTATCTAGGACGCTTTCCAACATTAACTGTTCATCTTCAGTGACGTACTGAAGTCTTTTCTGAAACTACAATTTTTAAAACCCAGGAGTGAAGGCTTGAAGGTGCTTGAAGGAGTGGGGATTGGGGAAGAAGTTGGAGGTTATTAAAGGACAAAGTAATGCCATGATGTGTGAGGAAAACGGTGGGAATTGCGTAATTATGATCGTTTATTATATAACTTAGTGCCATAGTAAATATCTGCTTAAATCTTAAATGCATAATAATGTTCATAGTGAATATATAGTCTATAATATAATACTAGGGTGGCCAATCTCCGCATCGCCGAGCTTCATAATGCGGCCCGCGGAGCAGTGAGCAAATAAAAAAACATATCAAATCCCGAGTGAGAACACTAATGTGAGCATCTTATAATGTAACCGTATGTATTGCCTGTTGTAGAAAGACAACCAGATTCATCACTTCACCCATTTTCCCCTTAAAAATTTCGCCTGCGGCGCTATTTTAGCTCGGCTTTTCAGTTAGAAAATGTTTTTTCATACATATTGTTGTGAGCCTTCTTCACTCAGTTTCGCAAAAAAACACCTGCGGCGCTATTTCACTTAGGAAATGACAACATTTTGATTTTTGTCCCCCTCCCCCCAGAATAATAAAAAAAAGGTTGTGCGGCCCGGCAGGCAATCTGATTTTTAGAATCTGGCCCGGCTGCTGAAAAGGTTGGCCACCCTTGATATAATATTTTATAACGAAAATTAATATTATGATGTCAAGTAGGTAATTACTACGTTTATCTTGACAACATTGTATACTTAAATCTCAGCATTCACTTTTTTTTAACAATTAATTAGCATAGTTTATTACTTTATCGGTAATAATTATAATTGTTAATGAATTAATAAATATATCTACCTGGTAATTGTATTTGGTTGCGCAACATAAACTTATATTGTGTGTTGAATTTTTCTTTCCCTCCGCCGAACGACCTTGCATTGTTATCCGTTTTCTTTTATCACACAATGCAGTTATATCATACAACGTTATACCTAACCTAACACAAATGAGGCAGTGTAACAAACAGTATGTTGAATGAAGGTGTTATAACTTGTACTTACGTACACACCGATAGGCTTTGCATAACTAGTATTTTTTAGAATCTTAATTTGTGTTTTATAATATTTTGAAATCGGTCCCATGCTCTCGCACCTGTAGGTACACCCGTTTTTTGTTGTTTTTTTTAACTGATAAAAAAGTCTATTCCACGGAGGCTAATCTTATTAATCTTGTTGATATGCGTCAGGCACTTTTTCTTCTCATACTTTTCGTGTCAGTGAATTTTATATTTAGGTACCTAACTTTATCGGTACACATTTTCCTTATATGTAATGTCCTTACTTGGTACTAAATCATTACACCAATAATATACTATTACCTATAGAATTATTTATGTTCTTTTATTATTATCCAAAAAACATTCCAATACAATTCTCAGTAATGTAAGTTTGCTCGCGAATCTATTTTATTTAAATTATCAAATGTCGCCATTTTCAGCGATATATTTTTATTCAGATTGCAATGTTATCGGTTGTGTGCATTCAGTGACCGACGTGCAAGCACAGTTATAGGACTTATAGGTATACCAAATGCAGTACGATCTACATTTCCCAAGCTAGTACCGTTTTCTAAAAGTATCACGAACCTTCTTTTCGTAGGTCCTTTCTCTGCTCTACAATCTACATACAACAAACTGAACGTTGTATGAATTCGTTTACCCTTCTTTCTCCCTTTATACTGACTCGTCTCTCCTCGCGGCTCGCTGTCTTCCTCTCTGGAAGCAAAGGGTTCATGTTCGGAATATTAATAATGTTCGTGTCCGTATAAGCGTCTTGTATTCAGACGAGAACTCAATGCGGTGACGGAGGCTCTCAATATGGTTAACGCGATGGGTTTATGGAATCTTTAGGGCGGTCGAGGAAACGCTTCTGCCGACCAGTTACGTGATTTCTTATTACCTTCCTATTCTATGTACTTACTTACTCGTTGTACTCTTAACCATCGTAATGTCAAATAAGTACTTTACTGATATTTTGAGACATTAACATCGTACCTAGGTAACGAATGTCCTTAGTCAAATGTATGCTGAAAAAATAATGTAACTACTTACTAGACCATCACGGTATATTCCTATAACGGGGGGTCACCAGTGAATACTGTGCATCCATAAAACACACAACATTTTCTTTCAGCAAACCTTTACTAAGTTTAAGTATTACGTTATTATCTATTTGAAGAAAGCTCTGTGTATTAACTCTGCTAGTTTGTTGCTTACGATATGTAACTAGTTGTATTACAAGTTATTATATGAATAGGTAATTGCGTTTTGGTTCCCCGTGTAAGTTTAATATCAAAAGTCGGCTGTTTACTCAAATCTGGGAACACAAATTTCCTCCCCCGCTCCTAACTTTAGAAGTAATAATTATTTTATGAAGTAGTATATGTAACTCATCCCTAGTATATTTGCCAAGTTATTTATTGATATCTCAATATAATGTCTGTATTTGTAGTTCATGACAGACACGCATTTTTCAAACATAATAAAAATTGGGCTACCGTATATATATAATTATATTATGACGTCATGTTTTACTTTCAAAACCTTTTAATGGATTCCTTTCAGAGCGTTGATGTTGATGGTTATTATTATTTCTATATTATAGCGCGATGTCGTAATTTCGCACGTAATAATAAGACGGGTGTTCACTGTTCATTTTGATGTGCCTTGATAATAATATATTACCTCTCTAACTAAATATTCTTCAAGTAATGTATCTAACTAAAGATTCTTCAAGTAATAAATAGACATCTGCGATTTACACGCGTCGCGAACAGTAACTTCACATTATACTTCCACGTCCTCGAAATCCTTTTGGTTTTGTATATTGTGCTATGTCATGTAACGTTCCCATCCCGTGGCGTGCGGTTTCATGTACATTGTGCTACCTACATATTTTAGTATCTTTACTGTTTTGTCTGTCCATCTCTGACAGCCGGGGTTATGTGGGAATCTCCTAAAGAACCTACATCCGTATTACGTCCCACCGACAACTTCTAATGAAAATGTGTTTGTGGTATCTGAATATTTCGTGTTATGAGAATGATTTTAAATATTCTAAGGCCCAACTTACAGGAAGTTATACTTCCTTTTGTCCTGTGTAGGCACTTTGGCAAGTTCGTGGCTTTATATATAAATAGATTCGGGTACTTCCTAAAGTCCTACAAGTAGCTAATAATGATATTATTATTGTTGTTTATGTTTCACAATAATTTGACAGATCCCCTTACCGGATGTGTCTATGGAATATGGATGGAGTAGCACCAAGTAGATCCCCACAGCACAGCAATCGAATAAGGCGTGGGTAGATGTAGGTATACTTAGATGTAGATACAGATGCCACATTCTATTTCCGACCAATCGCCTCCCAGACGTCTCCTAAGTACTAGTACAAAATATAATATACGTATAGGTACCTACCTAGTTTACTTTCAGTATAGTTTTGACACATTATTCTATTTTTGAACCGTCTCCTTTGTACAAGGGTTCGCAGGCGGCAGGACATGCGTGCAGTGTTGTGTTAAGGAAGGGCATGTCTGAAACGATTTATGATTCTGTTTATTTTATTTAAGGAGTTGTGTATCTTTATTATTTGGTTTAGATATTCACTACCGTCTCACTATCTACTTTTGCATATTCATGTATAACGTTCATATTCTTACAACCGATATGATTCATTGAAACAAAGTTATCCACCCATCTCCCATGCATTGCTCGCTTCAATCAATTTCATATACCTAAAGCAATAATATTATGGTTGTAGATCTTCACATTTTTATTACTCTTTCCTCAGTGTGTCTTATATAGATTTAATGTATAGAATAATTACATTACGCTTCACACTTACGGGTTTATGTGTCGTATTCGTATATGTAGTGAGCTGCTACTTGTAGGTACACTTAACAAAACGATTATTATGTCGTTGATCTAATTACTTAATAGTACAACACTTAGCAGCCGGCGACAATGTTAATTGATTCCGTCTTCATAATCATCCCTTTTCAATTTAGCGCTAATAATGCAACCATCATTCCCACATCACTTACTGACTTACCTGCACGTTAAGTACTAAGATCTTCACTTGTAGCCGGCAGTATGAATGAAGACTAATTACCTACAAGTAATTTAACATTAATTGTCATCTAGTTTGTTCCATACACTCACGTGCTCTATGCGTCGCTATCTCTTATTATAGTAAAATGTTTTATAATTATTATTACGAGTATCTACTACACAAGAAATATGAATGAGACATTGCTGTTATGTGTACACTGTACAGTGTGGGAAATAGGTATATATTAATAAATCAAAAATTCCACCTGTACTCGAGGTGGTCGGTAGCCTGATTGGTAAAAAAATCATACCCCTTTACAGAGATTGATTAAAACTTGTATTCTGAAATAATCTTTAGATAGACTGGAATTTTTATGATTTACTTTCAAAACGTACCTTTAGTTTTGGGTTCAGTAATAATATTTATTTCACCTGAAATAATCATTTGTGGCGTGGGTAGCTTACCTTTATCTAGTTTTCTCAGTTGGAACATCTTTGTGGGTGTGATCCCATTTTATTTCTGAGAAATCACTCCTTTAAGTATTGTCACGTCGCACACAAAAGGTATTAATGACAATTTTCCATTTGTTTCCCTACAAGATTATTCGTGTTGGGAAAATATAATGTCTATCCCTCTCTTACCGCACACACAAAATTTTCAGTTGTAGCGTAGCTTTTTGTTATTTTCACGGCAAACTTTTTGTGAGGATATCAACACCAGTAAAGATTTCATTTAGGGGTTGGCAATTATTATTATTTGTTGTTATTTAGATTATGAGAAGCTTTAACTATACAGCTTTAGCTTACTGTCGTTAAAATTGTCTGGGTTTTATTGATTTTTGCTTTCTTTATAAACATTGTTGTTTTGTGTACCTACATTACATTTGTGATATTTGATTATCTGTGATATTACGTTAACTTACATTATTGTGAAATATCACACTTGATTATTTTTTAGTTATACTCACCGATGGAATCAGTGGGTTATGACTGTTATGAACGACTCGTTTTGAATTATTTATCGAGATGTTTACTGGCCGTTTTTTCCTTTGCCTAAATCTAAATATTTGTCTCTGGCAAATATTTAAATATTAGCATGTTACATTATTTTAAAAAATCCTCTGTACATATTCAAACGTAAATGTTTGTCCGTACTGTACCTAATATAATACTTGAATCTACAGTTTTTCTTACGCGATTACTTCTCGTGTATTTTTTAAGTTGATATAATACGTATATTATAATTGCTGTGTATGTAACCTATGCACCGAGTTTCCTTGAACCCAGAGTTCATACTTTGCATGTTGTATAGATTTGTTGGCTGATTGCAATGCAGGTTATTATTATAGCGAGTCACAAAAGCTTAGTAATAACTGTTACGTCTTAAGTACCTACCTAGATGTATAATCACAGAGATTGATCTCTTTGATTATTATTTTATTAGAATCGATACCACGGTAATAATATGTAATATGATTCCACCGTCCCGTACATACATCAGCAGGTGGAGCGATATTACAGGTGCAGGTAGTCTCATGTTTCATAGACCTTCCACAGTCTATCGTATTACCGCGAGAAGCTGACTCTGGTGAGATCTAATCGAACCTGCGTTGCATTTATTACTCAATTCCTTACTTAGGTCAACAATAGGTACTATTAATTGACTCACTCATTCATTCATTCATTCATAAGTGTTGTGATCTACTTGGCTTTGCTCCACTTAGAACGTTGGACGACTTCTACGCACCCCAAATGCCCTCTTTATATACATTTTACTCTCCGTACAAATTTATTTGTTTTATTTTTGCGCGACTTATTATAAAAACATCACCGTCGTTACATTCAACATTAAAAGTATTATTTAAAAATATTGTTTGTAAAATATTCATTATTTTTATCTTCATGTTTACCTTTGGTCACGTTGTCGTAGGTCGTTCTTTTTATGTAATATTTCTTATAGTTATCAGTGTGTAATTATCATACGTTTTTCTTTAACTTTTATTTCTGAAACTTACTTACATAGCATTGATGTCGGATAAGTATTTGGGAAAATAACGTATGTATCCACAGTTTTATAGTATTGCTATAATGTGTGTGTATAACTTCTGGCGAAAAATATGTAGCAACAGTAAAACGTTATTATACCTAACTACATAGGCTTACAACTTTTGATTCATTCTATTTCCCTACATTGTTTTATCGCTTTTCGTTTACGATTACTTAACAGTACAGTAATGGTTCATAAAATAGCAATAATCAAAATGTACTCGAGAAAACACTCACCGACCATATTGTTTCCTGTCGGTGCTAAAGGTGTTAGTATTACCAAACCACAGCTCCTTCAAAGCCATCCGCGAATGAAACATTTTCAGTGTAAAATATTCTATAACTACAGATATACTGTAGAAGTGATTTGTATCTCAAATTCCGAAACTTAAAAAAAAAACTTTACCTAGAATAGTGATGGATATTTTTATACTCATTAACCGTGTTTCCACGGTTTGTGAGTAAGAATAAACGAATAGTTCTATCCACCAGGTCTTGTATTTAAATCTGTCATAATAGTCCGAGAGCCCGCTGCTTAATTTATGACGTATCTGTTTTTTGATCGAAATGTGGTACAAATGATAGCTTACCAATAGGGTTTTACATCGCACTAGGGTTGCCTATCAAAAACTTGCCGCAACCTCCCCTGCCCCCCCCCCCGAAAAGGTCCCTCTTCGCGGTTTTTCGCATTTTATAGGAATATGGTAAGAGATAGAAGAAAATAGTCAACGACAAAAATAATCCTTCCTAAATTCTCTACAAAAAATGTTAAGTCAATTTTTTCATAGGACTAGTAGTTTACCCGTAATGGCCGGTCGAAAAACAGGATATTTTTTGAAAAAAAAAAATAAAATGATTTTTTTTCTTTAACTTTCTTCCACCCATTATCACTAACATTTTATGGAAAAAAATATTTGGCCTGCGGCGCTATATCGCTGGTTATTTTATGAAAAACTAAATTTTAAGAATTTTCGTCACTGAGTTTTATTGCAATAACTCCTAAATTAATTGATGTATGAAAATAAGTTATAGCTCGTTTTATAGCTAAGACTATGGTAATTAATTCGTTCTATACCTATTTTCCTGTAGCTCGTATCAATTTTTAACCAATTTAGTTTAAATTCATTTTTTTAGTTTTTTAAATGAATTTCGGTTTTGGACCGGCTATTGCGGGTAAACTGCTAGTTCTACGAAAAAATTGACATAACATTTTTTGTAGAAAATTTAACAAGAATTATTTTAGTCATTGACTTCTTTCTCCTATCTCTTACCACATTCCTACAAAATGCGAAAAACCGCGAAGAGGGACTCTTTCGGGGGGTGGGCAGGGGGGGTTGCGGCAAGATTTTGATAGGCAACCCTAGTGCGATGTAAAACCCTATTGGTAAGCTATCATTTGTACCACATTTCGATCAAAAAACAGATACGTCATAAATTAAGCAGCGGGCTCTTGGACTATTAGTTTGTTAATAGTTAACATAAATCTTGTTATATTGACTCCCTTTACGTTTCACATCTCACAATTAAGTCGCATCTTAACATTTCCACTTAACATAAATCTAATAATTCCTAGGTTATACAGTATACACTGTATGCTCCTCACTGTACCTCACATATACTTGTATACTACAGCTATATTTGTATAGTTGGATATGATCTTTATGTACACAGATTGTATTTTGTATTAATACAATTCATCCGTGACAGTTTCCTGTCATTTTAATTTGTCACCAAATATTTATCGCGGCGATATTTATCGTTTTTTTAATTAGCATCTCTGGTGCATTATTTAATACTGTGTAGTATGTATAGACGTGTCTCTATTTTGATTTTTCGTTACGATACGTTTCGAAAAAAGTTAGGTTACTCTTTATTTTACAAAGGTATATCTCTCCCGTAGACTTCGATTTACTAAAAATGACTTAGTTGCTTTTAGTTTTTGTGCCTTTTATCAGGCCAGTAGAAAGTTACCCATTTTTTGACATCTGCAAATTTAACGCCTTGAAAATTCATCAGAGAGAAAGTAATATTCGCCTACCACCTCGTTTTTTTCATAATGTGGGTACCTCCCACCCTCACCCAAAATTTGGTATATATGGTGATGACGAATTACCCAAGTCATTAGTAAGTTGGAATATTTTGTTTCATAGCATTTTTTTACAATAAACTGACTAACCCAAACGGGACGCAAAAACAATGATGCGGGAATCACATTGGACCTAAAAATAATTTAAAACAATTTTTATATGTTGCTTTTGAAACGGGAGGGTATAGCAGTAATTGGACAAAAAAACATTTTCATACCACTAGGAGGATAATATTTTGCTTCTTGTTATAGGACTATACTCACTACATATCTGTACATGTTACCTAAGATGTGTTAGCATTAGATAAATAAGCTTCTCAAAAGTCGGAATACAACTGAATTCTTTCAATTTCTTTATTTGCTTCAACGGTGATACTTTTTTTTAAATGTATCTGTTTTAAATACATCTTTGTACACTTCACAGAAAGCTTTAAAAGCTTGTGTTGTGAAGTGGAGTAGGTTGGAGATTGAACTCGAGCCCACTGGATTAATAGTTGAGCGCGTTTCCAAGCAGGCTACCGACCACCTCAAGTACCTCACCACCATATGTTTTTTACTCTCTTGTGCAAGTCGTCTTCGGGTACAAAAAAGCGCGCAATCACTTCGATTACTAATTTGCTCTATACTTTTTGTTTTCGCAGTGATTGTTTTTGTATTCCAGAATATACACAAACTGTTTACGTATTGCGTATCTAAGTCTAATTACAGATTCATATTATTAGACAACTAGAGGGTACCTACCCGTGAAAATCACGGAGGCTTGCTTAAATATGTTTTTGTATAACCACCTATTACTATTCCACCCATCAAAGTTCCTCGAGTAAACACAGGAAGATCACAAGGTTCCCTCTTTTCCCCGTCTCTCCAATATCGTCATGAAAGTCGTAAGACCAGATTCATATTGTCGACTTTTTTAGTTGGCACCCACCCCTGAAAGCCACAAAACTCCTCTTACATGTCTATCTACATACATAGGTACTTTACACAAATATAGATGGTGGGTACTTTAAATAGTTCGATTTGCAATCTTTACGTGTATAGGTACGTACCATATAGTATGTATGAGAATTCGATTTTCATTTTCTGTTACGTTGTATAAAATGGTACTTACTTGATTATTTCCACGAAAGAAATATTTCAAAACTATTTTCATTCATAATTTCATTAGTAGGTACGGTACCATTCGATATTTCAAATTATTCATTCATAAAAGTTTCAAAAAGTGAGACTTGACGAAAATTTCTAGACACCAACAAAGGCGTCGCTGCTTTAAATTTACATACATATTCATCGAACTTGCAAAATTTTCCAATGGGCAAGCGTTACATACCTACATGCCTTGGATAATACGAGTATTATGTAATGGAATATCCGTGATACGAGTGTACATACATTTGATTTTGAAAAGCTGTTTTCTCTCCGCATTATAATAACGGTTGGATAGTGATGAAATAAACGACATGAAATATAAATGTGATTTGTTTTGTTTAGTATAATATTATAATTTATGTCCCTATTGCTGAAACAAAAGATTGAGAGGCTTTGATTTAAGGGTTGCACATATCGCCTTAACCCGAGTAATCTCCTGCGAATCTATCTTGATTAAGTTTTTCCCCTTTGTTCTCTCCATAGAAGGTATTATGGTATTTACCCTATTAACATTCTATTCCGTATCTAATCATTCTTATTCTTATTTCACCCGTATTCTCTCACATGAACAGAGTACACCTACTGCGATACATTCAAACTGAAAATAATAAGTGTGACGTCTAATATTTTTACTGTTGACTTTTTCTTACTTTGAAGTTGTACCTCAACAATGGAACCCTCATGTTGTATCCGCAATTCACTGGTACATAATAGACGTAAAGGATTTGATATCAGGATGTGATAATGTAAAAACCCTGAAAAGAAAGAAAAACACCTTTTTTTCTTCTTAAGGAATATTGAGATTATTCGCAATGTGACAGGAGTACGTTTCTCATTTTCTGGTGGTTTTTTTTTTCGTATAAAATATTTTTTCTCATTTAGTTTGCGTTATATTGAATTTCTCGGTCTTGTAACTTGGAAGTTGGAACGCGAGGAAGATTGTTACTAATGTGTAATAATAGTATTAGTTAATTCTCTCCAAAATAAACGAGAAAACTTTCGGTAAGTTCATACTATTAAGTAAGTAGGTAAGAGGTATGGTATTATTCCGTTTAACTTGAAGATAGATTCTCCTGGACCACCGTACTAATTTTAAATTCAAATTAACGAGTGTGATTACATTACCCGGAAACTTTTTAATTAACCTCAGTGATTCACGGGCCATTGTTATTAGGTTTATTATTAAATGAAATTGAATTATAAGTAAATGATGAGAAATGGGGTTAGTGGCGTTAGAAATATATCTCCCGTCATAAAATTAAACACTCTGGGGTCTTTTGTTGAAAATTATACCTAAAAAAATGATTTTTTTGTCTGGAAGAAGCGAGCGCTCCCTCTGACAAGATTCTTTGTTATCATAATAAAATTAATAACTTGTTCCTCTGCAGCCAGTCAACAGAACAATAATAATTGTAATTCAACGTTGGTGTCTGTTCCCATCCTGTAGCGAAAGTACCAATAAATGTCTCCTTTTTTTAATGTATTTATGCACACTTTAGTGTAGAGATTAAATTCCCTCATAAAATCACTTTTTTCCATATATGAACAATTTCGAGTGACTTAATGTACCCATATGTGATGTAAAATCAGTAATCAAATTACCTAGACGTTAATTTTATAGAGGGCGTAAAAATGTCTGCTTTTAAAGTCAATACTTGTGTAATTATTTTAATATTATTGTTTTTATAGCCTTTTACGATTCATCCGCGTGGAATCCACTCTTTTAAATAAATATTTGTCCGTAGCTTAGCTTCCCACATACAACTTTATGTCTTCACAGTGTAAAAAACTAATAATTGTGAGATTATTTATTAAGTAGGTGCTTACTTAGACGCGAGTAAATAAAAGTCTACACGATGTATGGACAACATTTCTCAACATGATAGTATCGATATCGTTAACACCTCTAGTAGACATTGCGACGCGAGAACATGTCATATAAATCCCAGGTAGAGAGTCTCACCATTACGGGTGTATTATGTACACTCGTACTATCACCATACATTCTAGTTATCTACTGGAATATGAGACAGTAGTAATTTCTGTATTTAATTAACATACAGATATGACTGTATTTTCATTATTATTTCATATGCGCACTTGATGTACCCACTTATATTTTTTGAGTTATGAAACTACCAGAATCGTATTATATGACCTTCGTAGATACATACATAATAGTATTATCTAATGGATACTTCCCTTTCGATTTATGTAAGATAGACCCAGTTAGATGGACGGACCAAAGCAAAAACCAATATGTACTTACTGGAAACATCACGGCCATAAACATCAGTATGTATTTTCCCTTTTGAGGGTATTTTGTGAAGATTTATGTCATTATGTCAAGATCGTAAAAATCCAATATTGTTTCGCAATTCTTCTCTACAATATTATTATATGTTGATGTTGACACTATCGTTCATGTTCATATTATTATTGGTACCATTCGTACAAAAGTCAATTAATCACTCGACTACCAGCACCGGTACTACAAGACTTGTGTAGAAATCAATCAATTAATATTTTATTGTATGTGTTCTTCTTACAATGAAGAATAATCCATAGTTTGTCACTGCCACTATGAGATACTTAACTCCGTTTGTTCTATTGTTGGATCAAATGTAGGTTTTGCGTTATTTTTCTTACACTTGTTTTGATTATAGTGTAACGTGTTGGATCTCCGCCGTGTTCAGCGTTTTTCTTTTCATAACTTTTTGTTCAAACTTTGGCTGAGTAAATTTTGCTGTTTACGAGTATATTTCAGTATTGGGTGAAATTTCTCTGTATCTACTTGTATGTGGCAGACACATCCTTACATCCCTATGGGTGCAATGTATCAATATGTAGTAATACAATGCACTGAAGTTGTCTTAAAGTCTGAGATTATAATTCCACTGCGGTTCCATGATACATTTAAATTAATAAACAACAAGTAGGTATCTAACAAAATATCTTTTTATCAGCCTGCTTCTTTCCACTGCTTAATATAGTCCTATTCCGTGGCTTTCTGTCCTTGCCGCCTGCCGCACGATTTTTCGATGCGTTTGATCCATCCCTCTGTGGTATCCCTACCTTCCTTTTGCATTCGTAGGTTCTCCTGTTAAAATTTTGGGGGGACCATCGATCACCTTCTTGGCTCGCCACATGACCCGCCCACTACTATTTTTATCTTCCCACTATTTCTGCGATGACCCTTGTACGGCGTCTTATCCTCATTCCTTGTTCGGTTTCTTAGGGAGACGCCCAACATGTGTCTTTTCATAAACCGCAGAGTATACTTAGTATGGCAAGCCGAAACACGTTTTTGAAAATACAGAAATTCCCAACAACTTGAAAAGACTTGAGAATGGCTACAATTCATGAGTGACAGCATGAGTCTGGAAACTATATTCAACTGCCGTAATAAAATTAGGTACATCAAATTTTATTGGCATAAACACGATGTGAATATACAGAAAGCAGATAAAAAAAGAAATGAGCCAATGACTGTCTTATTATGGCAGAAGCAATGCCTGTCCGACAACCCGGGTGGACTTCCAGTAGGTATACACAGACGGAATATAAATTGATTTCATATTAATCTTGCACTCGCACATCAATAAATGTAATATTCCCACACTCCGTTAGATATTAAGCGTTTCTCCAGATGGTTGAGTTATTTCGTTGCTGACCCCAACAATACCGGATAGTCAAACAAGGCAGCGACGTTAGCATCTTATATGGCATTATTATTGCAGCAAGTTACAAACAGTATCAGCTACGCTCAGTAATTATTGCAATGTTGACCATTTACACAAGGTGCTCAGTAAATTGATATAAACGTTTTTGACATAAGTAACTATCACCGTTCATCGTAAATTATACTTTGTAGTCATATTAAATCTATCAGTTATTGTGCTAGTATATTGAAATTGGAACATGTTTCTCGTGTTAATTCCGAGATTTTGTTGAGTTATTGTATCCAGTTGTATGTTTGGATGATTCGGTTCATTCATAATTCGCGATGCCAGATTTTCTATGCAATGATTGCAAATTGGGTGGATTATTTGTGCCAGCGATGAACCTCACATATGTATACCCTTAAAAAAACCTTAGTTTTTCGTTTATCTGAATCACTTCTAAGCACATAATAATACCCACTTTTACTCCCTCAAACAATATTTGCATCAGATTGTCGGTTAATAAAGTACAATGTTGTCATCATTAATTTAGTTAGTTTATATGACACATTGTATTTTCATAATATGACGTATCACTTCCATTAAACTATCTTATGTACATGTAGGCGTATGTAGAACGTTGCTATCATATGTAAACAATTTAGATACTTTGATAGGTTCCACATACAGCCTATGTAATATTGTAACTAATGTATGGGCACACGCCAGTATGCCACTATACTTTACATAATATTATTATTATCAGTTATCACAATATATTATGTAGTCATGTTGGACTAATCTGATGATCCGAACAAGTCGCAATCTCAAGTGGCCATTATTATCATTATATTATATACTATCAAAGCTTATGTACGTTTTATTATAATTTAGGATCTCCTCATATTATTATACTGCCAGCATAATAATTTAGTAGGCACATACATCGTTTGTTATTATTGTTTTAAGAGTAACCTACGTATTTTGTATTACAATGGTTAATTCCATCACTCATATAACATAACTCACTTGGCTGTAAGTTCACTGTGAATAATGTAGACAATACATTTTACCTATCAATCTTACGTTTGTGTATGAATGTGACACATTCACCATTCTTGTAAAGGATTTCATTTATTTTATTCATATTATACCAGCGTGACAACCAATACAGAACCTCTCCCAATAGGTATGGAGTGGTAGGGGTACTACTCAGTACTTACAGTACCAATACCTATGTACAGTGCTGTACTTGTTTCTATAATAATGTACGTGCTCTGTTTGAACCGGAATATTTATACGTAGAGTAAAATGCCTCTGTGAATGGTTATGTCACTGAGTATTCAAGCAATGCTCCGTGCAATTTAATTTATTCATACTCTGTATTGTGTATTACTAGCTAGCTAGGTACATCTATACACAGCAATTCAATATAAAAGGAGTCACGCCTATTGTATCTAAATTGGTTCTACTAATATTCTTATTATAATTCATGTCCAGTATTGCAGGCGATGATGTTTCTTAATGTAAAAAGTGATCCTGGTGATTCATCTCTAGTGATTTTCAGCTGCACATACATAATTTGTTTTCTATCGCGTTTAGTACAGTAAGCAGAGGAAATTGGATGGCATTTCTAGGAAAAAACTATAGACATTTGTTTCTCCATCATACTTTACGTATTTTAGGGCGCTGAGTCCGAATTTCAACTTTGCCACCTCGTAAATGTGATGCGTTCTGAGATATCTCAGAAAGAAAGAGAAAAAAATGCTATTTTTACAGACTTTGACTAATAATTCAAAAAGTATTCATTTTAGAGAAAAGAAGCTAAGGACAAGAATAAACGTCACCAAATTTCCTATAAAATGACATATAAATCTTTTTTGTGGCATAAACCGTTCAGGCGTCAGAGCGAGCTAAAATAGGGGCGTAATTTTCACTCTACAGCACAAACTATATTTGTTTGTAATTTTGCTCCCATAACTCAGAACTTGCACACTTTTAAGCAAAAATATCTAGTACAGAAATAAAGTGCATAATTTTTTCTTGAATTTATGCTTCCATTGTTTCGTCGACAGGTAAACGGTCTAGGCGCTAGAGCGCATTGAAGCTCAGTATAGTACATTAGAAGCAGTTTTGACCATTATTTAAACTGATATATAACGATCAAAAAATACTTAATCGTACTGAATGCACTTAAAAATATAAGAACAAAGGCTGTAATATTTATATTTTAAGGTTTGCCACCACTTAATAGTGCTGCGTTGATAGAAATATCAGAATAACTCAGAAACAATAGTAATTTCTTTGTTTCTTTGTTCATATATTAAAATTAAAAAAAAATATAGTAATTAACGTAACAAAAAAGAGAACTACATTCAATTGTCTATAAATTATGCCTACACCATTTTTTAATCAGATGAACCATTCAAGAGCCAGAGCGCATTCAAATTTAACCAAAATTGAAAAATCACCCAAATACTGTACTTTCTATTATTTCCCGCCTACAACTAACAAGGTAGGCACTTCTTATATACAAAATATAAAAGAAAATTTAATTTATTACAAATTATGTCTCTTACAATTTTTCACTCAGACGAACGGATTCGAAGTTACAGCGCATTCAAATTTGTTGTAGTATATCGGAGAGAACTATATTCATGTACGACGTACGTCGTATTAATATCTCTATTTGATTTTGAATTGTAAATTTGGATGCGCTATAACTTTGAACCCGTTCGTCTGAATGAAAAATAGGAACAGACATAATTTGTAGAAAATTTAATTTAATTTTACATTTTGTATATTAAAAGTACCTACCTTCTAAGTTGTAGGTGGGAAATAAAAGAAAAGACAGTATTTGGCGGTTTTTCAATTTTGGTTCAACTTCAATGCGCTTTGGCTCTTGAATGGTTCATCCGATTAAAAAATGTTGTAGGCATAATTTATAGACAATTTAATTTAGTTCTCTTTTTTGTTACAATAATTTCCATATTTCTTTAAAATTTTAATATATGAACAAATAAATTACTATTGTTTCTGAGTTATTCTGATATTTCTATCAACGCAGCACTATTAAGTGGTGGCCAACCTTAAAATATAAATATTACAGCCTTTGTCCTTATATTTTCAAGTGCATTCAGTACGATTAAGTATTTTTTGATCGTTATATATCAGTTTAAATAATGGTCAAAACTGCTTCTAATGTACTATACTGAACTTCAATGCGCTCTAGCGCCTAGACCGTTTACCTGTCGACGAAACAATGGTAACATAAATTCAAGAAAAAATCATGCACTTTATTTCTGTACTAGATATTTTTGCTTAAAAGTGTGCAAGTTCTGAGTTATGGGAGCAAAATTACAAACAAATATAGTTTGTGCTGTAAAGTGAAAATTACGCCCCTATTTTAGCTCGCTCTGACGCCTGAACGGTTTATGCCACAAAAAATATTTATATGTCATTTTATAGGAAATTTGGTGACGTTTATTCTTGTCCTTAGCTTCTTTTCTCTAAAATGAATACTTTTTGAATTATCAGTCAAAGTCTGTAAAAATAGCATTTTTTTCTCTTTCTTTCTGAGATATCTCAGAACGCATCACATTTACGAGGTGGCAAAGTTGAAATTCGGACTCAGCGCCCCCAAATACGTAAAGTATGATGGAGAAACAAATGTCTATAGTTTTTTCTCCGCGAAAATACCATATTATTGCACTAGTTTGCGTATTCGTGAAATCATAGTTTTTGTGTGATGCACGTGCTATAAATTTACGTGAAATGGAACGTCGCGGTATACATTCAATACAGATTTTATAGTGTTGTTTTCTTGTCTATCTCAAATTCGAGTTACTGTAACGTTACGTGACTGAAATTATGTAGATATTATTAAAATCCGTAGGACTTTTTGGATGCCTGAAAAGCCAAAAATCAGCAAAATTATTAAAGCTACATCTTTATTCTATCTTCTCAGTATTAATCATGCCACATCGTGGTTTAATAGTTGTTTCAAAGGATGAGAGACGATAAACATACAGATGGACAGACATACCAAGCTTTATAATATTATTATAGTCAATTATAGAAGAGTTTAGCTTAGGTGACCGAGGTGGTGTGGTATGGGCTAAGTGTATATTTTGCTATGTGTAAAATTTTAATGACGCCGACATCACCTTTCACGCAGATTATCTCGACGTTCAGGTGAATGTTTATATTTATTATTACGAGTATATTAGGTGGATACAATACGGCAATTATGTGACTTGGAATAATTACCAGCCAATCTCAGAATGTGTGGTTCTGTGTTTACCTACGTATATATTACATAGGTTCCTAAATGGTGATTAAATTATTTGCATAATAAGTATTATTATAGATAGGTACACACCTACTCATCTCGATTTCAGTTTTACAAATAATTTAGCAGACAATGACGAGACAGACTTAATAGAATGCGATAGCTGTAGGCTTACCTAGTCATGCGTAAAATAATATAGTAAAACTAAACTAGACTTCCAATCGAAACGTTTATACATATTACAGAAATCCGTTTACTATTGCCTTCATGTCCTAGGGATAAATACTTGAATTTGAATTGAATTGAACCTGCTATAATTATTCTTATATACTATGTCGGGAATCTCTAGGTGTCTACATATTAAACACATATTAGCTGAAAGCCAACCGGTACGAAGGACAGCTGATAGACATTGCTTCGTGAAAATAATTAAAGCCAAACATAACCTCTCATACTTGGCACATATCCACTAATACACTCCATCTGTTGGGTTCAAATTATATTACGTGTATCTATCTACGGTGTGACGTGTACTCTGCACAGTGGTCGTATAATTTTGTCACCTTTGCATTTAATTTATCTCCAGTTGTATTAATTGGTCGTAACTTGGTCGCACATTGTGCGGTCTTCGATACTCCTGAACTAATAATTACCGTGCGCTATAAACCGCGATTGTTAATTGGTAATAAATATCAAAGACGAACGAGATACCGTTGTACCGTACCACATTATCTCTACTAGTGTACTAGAATCCTTTAACTGTTATGTACTCGTGCCTTCATAGTTTTTCACCACATAAAAAAAACGTATATGTCGGTGATTTGTTAAGCTATCGCGTCAGTTTTGTATCGATTGAAAAAATTGCTATTAATTTACGTGTCAGCAGTTTATCCTACCAACTAAACGAATTCATTCATTACGTTTTACTCTTACTATTGTGCGATGGTCTCTTGGCTTCGATACAATAATTTCCTAATCGCATTCCTATTCTAGTGCATTAGTATACGGCATACGCAGCGCTACATTATATAGCATACACGATTGATTGAACGAGTTCCTAACCCAGAGAAGATACTGTTGTGAAAATCTTTGGCCGTGATCTTGAATGTAACACTTACGTAACCGCTATTTTTGTATGCATAATTTTCATTATCAAACCGAATGCCTGGACATGGAATTGATAAAAGTTAATGTATTTGAAAAAACTAGTACCAAATTTTATCGTTTTCGTTCGATTGGTATTAATTATCGCCCATTATTTTTATTCTTTTGGGTTTTTGTTTTATGTTAACGCTGAAATCATTACATTATTGAACGTTTCTCTGTCAAGTTATCTTATGATGATTTGGCCTCTTAAATATTCTCCGAATGGAAATAAGCTGAATAGAATAGTATCGTTAGAATAATATTAAAATATATTCTACATACTCGTAATGTACCAGCATACACCTATTCTTCATGTTCGTCTAAACTTTTTGGAATAATTGTTAAGAGTATGCATACCGACATTTTAAAAATTTCTAAAAACGGGAGACATCTCGACAACCGTTACTAAATATGCTTTGGAACAAAATAGGTTAGATACATTGAACCTTTATCTAGGGAATAACCGTAAAAGATTTTTCACCTCTGATCTATTTTCCGAAAGACGGAAACTCGTTTCACGAAAGTCGCGGAGTAATTTTTTTTTTGTACTGATAATATGCATTAAAATCTAGGGAATAACCGTAAAAGTTTTTTGATAGACCCAAAATTAACCTCAAAAAATGGAAAAAAACGCCATTTTGACCATTTTATCATACGATTGTTCACGCAATTTTGAACCTTAATGCCGTGGGAAATGTCTGTGACGTCATTCTTGGTGCCAAGCCCTTAAGTACGAGTGTTCTTGACACTTCACTGTATTGTTCAAGTTCTTTCATGCTCCACTAATTTTATTAAACTTACCCAATAGTTACTGGATGTCTGCATCGACATTATAATTATAGATAGATATTATTTACCTAAACCTAGGTCATTGACTCCAATAGTTTTCGTTGATATTGTATTTAAATGGTAATGGAAAACGCTTTACAATAACTCCAACCTAATAACCGTCCATCTAACGATCTTACTTTATTAAGACCATTACGATTCCATAATCCAATTGTTATTACTAATCAATAATTTTAATATCTCATCTGCTGCTAGTTATACTTTTTCGATTTTATCGCTAAACGGCGCCCAAAATAGTCCAATTATTATTATTATTCAAAATTCTCCTCGCGCATTCTTCTTCAATCGTAAATCGTCTCTAATTTCCATATAGGTTGGTGTGAACGGACTATCGTATAGATTCTGAGACGCTGTAGATAGTACATAGGTATTTTGTTCTAGTCAAGTAATGGTTGGAATATTGCCTCCGGGATCTACTATTGTCATTAAGTTTTCCATTGTATGTATTCTATTCCAATACGGGATTGTCTTCTAGAGTTTCCAGTCTTCTTCCTTCAGCTGGTTATGTCTTGATTCTCACAATAGCTTTTATTGTCTCCCGTTTTTCTATTCTTATTGTTTCTATTCGTTTACATCGGTACGTCCTAATTGAAGATCTAAGTGTGTGATAATAGAATCTAACTTCACTTTTTGTGTACATTTTTAAGGCTAAACTGTAAATTTCTGTTTTTGTTATTTCACGATTACGATTTTTATATATTTTTTGCCTTACATGTACTAATATTGGACGCCACCATGGATTGGCGTGTGCTAATTAAGAAGAATATTCACATAATTTAATTGGTAGAACACTATGTAGTCTGACGAAGCTTCCAGTTAAAGTTTGAAGAACAAAATCTCAAGAGATAATTGCAAGATTGTTGGTGTAAAGTGAACAGCAAATTGCAAAGTAAAGGGAGATAAAGCCCATGAGGGCTGCTGTAATAATATTATCTTCTATCTTTATTTTCCCGGCGAAGCTTAAGATTTTGAAGAACAACTTTATTAATCCCTAACAGTATTCTGGTTTACAGTAATCCAGGCATACAGTCAAAATGAAGCTTCGCTGTGACTAACCTACTAAAATATTATAGAAACGTGCCTGCAGCAGGTAACTGAATGGTAAAAATTAGTCACAGTTTTTCATTCCCAGTCATTAAATCCCTAACGTTGTATTCTTCATCTCGCTCTTCAAATATGTATTTGATCTGTTCAGTCAAGTCTCCAGTTTCGTTCTGTGATGAAGAGGTCTACGTATCTCCAATTTTTCGGTGGTCCGCGTTCTTAAGGAAACTCTTGCACGTCGTGATTAGACGTGATTATTAGAAATCAATCTGCCCCCAAGGTTGACCACCCAATAGGATTTTGTTGATATTGATATAATATTTTTCTATGATGATTTTAACTAAGTAATATTGTTTTGTTTTTTCAGGTGAGAATTTTCACAGTCCATTAACAGAATCCCAGACGGCGATCATATTTCGGTAAGTAACGTATTATAGATTTAAAATTTTACACATATCTGTTATACGCGTTCTCAACATCGAAGATCAATGGTTTCATTCAATTATAAATAGTATCTGTAATCGGACGTCAATTATTGTTTAAATTTATAATCACTACGATGTTTCAAAGTAACCGAAAAATGACACATATATTTTGTATAGTAGGTTATACATTAGTCTTCACAAATTCTGGCGTAATAATGAGTAGTATAAAATTCATTGTGTTAATCAAATTAAATGCATGCGTTTTAAGCTTTCTGATTCCACCCGTTCCTAGTATAATTGGTGGATAACTTCGATCATCTTATATGATACTCTCTCTCTACCTCACCCCTGTCGTTAATATGATTTTCCAGAGTTGAAACTTCAGTAATTGCCAAACTACTTAAAGTTATTATAATTATGCTTTAGATTTTCACAGGTAAATTAATTTCGTGCGTACAGTAAAAGTTTACGCTACTAGATATTTAGTTTTGCTCTTTATTTACACGCATATATTTTATACATTTTTTATTTAATTTCACCACGATGTTCTTCTAGTAGTATAGATAATTTATACACCTGTAGATTTTAAGTATTATTTATATTTTCGCATTGTTTGGTAGTGTCGTACATTTAGAAGTATTTCTTGATCCTTAAGTAAATTAATTTACTGGTTTCTATCCAGTTTTTAATTAATTCATAGTAAAGATTAACACACGACTGATTAGAAGCTTATATAGTCTTATTTATTCGGTACGTTCTTAAGATAATATTTTGTCGTTTTTCTGTTGAAGAGATTCAATTCTTTAAAATCTCTTGGAAATAGACTAATGGAAAATTCCGTTCCGTTCCATAAAAAAAGTGTCACCGAGATATTCAATGGCTAAAAGAAATTGTATATTTTTCGTTTATAGACAATAATCTGGGCACATTTTGGGTATGAGAATCGTTTAACTAGTTATCAAATATTTTTGGGTTAAAGCAGCACTTTCGTCTTACTATTGTTCTTTAAAATTTAACACGAATATATTTTTGTAACACGTTTTTATCTTGAGAAAATGAGAAATAATAGTTGTCCAATTGTAAATACATAGTAATGTGCAGGAATGTTATTTGTAATAGGCCGTTACGAATATAAAATAAAGCACAAGACGTACTTAATGTGACTTTCGCGTGTTGTGTTTAATAATAAGTGAAACATTTTCCTCCAAAGTCTCGGTAGATAAATATTATGTACACTCTACAGGTAGGTAGCTACTATTATGTAAAAGTAATTTTGTAAACGATTCGCAGATCTTAATATTCCATATATCTTTACGATTACAATTTTGCAAATTTATAATCCACAACTTTATTAAAAGATACATTTTTCGTTCATCAACCTTGCCTATTTTTGTAACCAGTGAATGGTTTTGTTGTCCCTGATTGGGCATTAAAATGAGTTGCATATTTTTTTAGAGTGGCGTATTGTCCATTTGTTTCTACGTTGCTTTTCTAAATGAACATACGTAGAAATCCTCTACATCCACTCGTGTATCTGGAATCATTAATGAGAAGGGAAACATTAGCAGTACAAGCACGTTTGTCCCCTATATATCGCGAGTACATTGAAATCTATTTATCCAGAATCCAGACTCAAAGTGAAAAGTGGAGCAATAAACTGTTACCCTCATTATTGCCTCGAGAGATTTTGAAGTACGCGGGACGAAGCTTAAAAGTGAAACGTAAATTTAAATGACGTTATACTTTAATATGTCTACGTCACACAACTTCACACACCAATTATTACATTATTCTCTTTATGACTTTAATCGGTTTTAATGGTGAATCCTGAACTTCAAAGGAGCTTTTACGACGTAATGATGTACGTTGTGTGCAAAAATATCGTTTAAGAAGTGTGAAGAATTTTAAAGCAACCATGTTTGAATATGCAGTACTGATTTTTCCATGTGATACAACTTAGCGAATTCCTTTACGGGCGGCGCTTTTTACAATGCGTTTCAAATATTTTTTATAGCTTTTATTCGCTATTTACCCGTTCACAATATAAAGGCATATGCCGTTGTAGAATATTGTTATTTTTATGTCGTACAAAACGGGAAGGGCTCTTCTTCTCCCATCATCGCGAATATTAAATTTATAAAAACACACTTGAAGTGTCGAGATCTCGCTTCGCGAATGTAGTGTAGGCCTTGTAGGTACATACTACGCTCTCGGCAACATGTAGATATTATATTATACATACGTCAAGAGTAAGTAAAAACTCCCACAGTAAAATAGAACAAACTCCTCTCTATACTCTATACCCGTAACAGATGAGGTTTCTTTACAGATTGTGAAATTTCACGACTTGTAGACTTTAGAGACAATTCTAAATAGATAGCAGGTATTTGGAGCGATCTGATGTTTTGGTTGACATTATGGAAACGTTTTTGGTGGAGTTATCAGTTATCATGTCAAATTGCAATGGTAAGAACTAATGACGATAAGTAATTCCTACCAATTCGATATACCTAGTCTCCATAAAGGTGAAAAAATTACACAAACCAACTCAATATTCGGACTCAGCAGTCGTGTATCCATCCAAGCAAGTCTGAGATTTAACGTCTGTGATCAATCACATAATAAGCATATGTTATTACATTACTCTTTCTACTCTAAAATCCACACAATATAAAATTATTACCATCCACATAGGAGTGTAGAGATACGTAGGTATTAGGATACCTAGTATGAGTGTGTGCTTTGCCTTTTCTCTATACCGGCTTTTACATTTGCGATGAATTTAAACAAACACTTAATTTTGTGTTTATTTGTACAAAGTTTATAGTAGTTTTTTATAACGTTTCAGCCCGCAGTTTTTTGAGTTTGGGGGTGCATTTGTTTTTACTCGTAAACACGTGTTTTTTTGTTTTCTCGCTTCGTTATTTAATTTTGTTGTACCTTTTATGATATGAGCGTGCTTTTTGGAAGCCGTTTCCGCAACGTGTATTGTCAAGTTTTGCAACGTGTTTCATATTTCATCTCTCTAGTTTCCAAAGATTTTTATATGTTTAGATTATCCACGTTTTTTTCCACGAATTCCTGACTACCACAAGTTTCTTAATATTTGGTAAATCTATGTACAAACATTGTACGTATCTACGGAATTCTTCACTTTACATTTTTAAGGCCGACTATATTTGGTGATCATTTCTTTGAATAATTTAATAGTACTTTTTATGTAAATTGTCGTATTACATGACATCATCCGCATCATAAACTTGAATATAAAAAATCAAATACATTACCCACGAAATGTAAGTATTTGGAGTAATATTTTGAATACATTTTTGGTTCAGATACTTGATTAATCTCCTTATTAGTATTGCTTTTAGCTAGAAAAATTATATGGTATTTGGACTTGTCTTAAAGTCTGTATATTTATTATTGACTCTCAGAAATATATTAGTGTACGGCTTTCGGATTTCGACTTTTTATATTTGGTGTTGCGTACACATGTGTAATGTGTATGGGTAGAGTTACTATTGTGAGCGCATAGATTTACGATTTGATTTCACGTAAGAGGCACCCAATGTGACATTATATTATTATTAAAATATGATTGTAATCTACTCGTCTCGTGGTTATCTTTGATCTCTCTCATGTTTGAGAGATGTATCTGGTGATTGCCTTTAAGATTTGTGTGTTGATTTTATTTTACACAGTAATAATCTCTAGATTCCGATCTTTATTAGTTGGGTCGGTAGTATATATTTCTATTCATGTCATGTTGATAAGGTAGTTTTAACAAGTGTTCAGTAGCATTAACATATCACACTTTTTTAGAATGTAATTCATTTGCTTCGTTGCGTTTGTTATTTATTTATTTCGTTTGTACATCTACACAACTCACCCGAGCGGTTATTTTCTATTTTGTCGTCTGTCCTTTATCGTAGTTTCTTGGTATCGCGGAACTCGAATCATGAATGTTATTGCAGGCAGAGATATCAGAAATAAGTTGCTAATTAATTATACCCATTATAATGAATGTTTGTCATATATCACTCGCGATCGGGTGCCTTGCCGAAAGAGAATAAAAAAAAAAAAAAAAAAAAAATAATGAATGTTTAATGTTTAGATTAGACCGAATCATTTAAACGAGTTCCTGCAACAAAGTATGTATTCTTACAATGCAGTGAAGTATGTTTGTCGTACTTAGTATAATCGACTCTATTATTATCGTATTGCTACCGTAGTCCGTACTACGTCTAATCAACGAGTCAACACTCAACACGCTAGCGTAGGGCTCATTGTAGTTTATTATTGTGACTTTTGTGAGTATGAAAATTTATTAGCTGAACTAGTTTTCTTGGTTGAGACTGGATGCAGAAAAAACTCGAAGCTTTTTGTATGTTTGATACGAAATAAAGTAACGAATGAGTCAGCGTGGAATGCGATGGTTCGGAGGTCGTAAAAATAACTACATAAATAGCGATAAGCTTACTTTGCTGTAAGTGAATTTGATATCCCACATCACTAGTAATAATAATTTACACGGTTAATTTCGTCTCTACAATTCCTTCTATTCAAAACACGACCGTCCTTGAGAAACAGATCGAAATGATTAGGTCAAGTGGTTTTTGGATGTGCTTGCTTCATTACACCTCTGCCTACTTTCATTCATATAATTTTTTGATGTTATCTTGTATCAATTGTTCTGGTCACCATTTCTCTTTTATAGTTTCATCTCAATAGCATTCACGCCAGATTAGTGCTTCGCCGTGTCCATGTCTCACTAGCATACATTAGTGCTGGCACCAGGACGGCACCGTGCACCAGACAGTACCTACCTTTGTCCTGGTCGTTAAAATGCGGTGTAGGTGCATTTGTTAGTTGATAAATACCTAATTGGAAAGCCAAACATCTTTTATGCTATTATGTATTTGTTTCGATTTTATTTCCACTGTGTCTTCCGAATGAAGTCATCATTGAAAACTGGTTTGTCTATTTATCTAGAAATACATACATGACAATAACAACAGCCTTGGCTAATCAAAGTCCTACTAGTCTTACAGTCGTACGGTGAGATGTCATCTTGTAACGACTGCATGTTTCTCATATCTTTATGCAGTACGAGCAAGCTTGTTTGGAATTTTCCCTCTGTATTTGATGCATACTCTACAATATTATCTATTATGTTGTTTTATTATGATGGAGTCACATCTCGCACGGCGCATGTATGCATGTGTAGTTAGATACTGGAACAGGTGTCCTTTGACCGGGTTAGACCACCACGGCCACCAAATCCTACAGCTGGACTTGGGAGTGAGAAATACAGAGAAAGGTAAGACTCACCGTTTCCTCAGGGGGTAGGTTTCCACCTTCCAGGGGTTTATCTCGATGAGAGGCCTGGCCAAGACCCCACGCGCTTCCCCAACCCGGAATCTAGGTCGTGACGGTCGGGGGCGTGCTTCCCTTGCCCAAACCCCTCAGCGGTGCGGCTAGAAATTAGAACACGATTTGCAAATTTGATACACTTTAATAATTATATCGGAACATGCTTTACATATAACAAGAGTTGGCTTTAAGAAAAATAAAAATTACACTATACATTCGTGTATCTATGAAACTTATCTCCCGGTATGGCGCTTTATGACTTTTGATCTTGATTGTGGCCAGCGTTCACCCTTAATTTTGGCGAGACGTTATAATAATACAAAATGAATCCGACCTGATATGATTTGGGTCCTTCTTTATGTGTCCTTCGTCAAGGTTATTTATTGGATTCTGATACTTCCTTCCTTCTCAGTTGGTTGGTTTTAGACAATATGTCCTTCATGTAAATGTCACCTTATACTTGTTTGCTGAAAATGGTTTCAAGGTTCACTGACTCTATTGATCACAAAATGTACTGTTGTCGGCAATTAACCGACTGTTAGCTTCAGATTCTCGCTTCCTCGAGATTTAATATTTATTTAAATATATTCTGGGCTTAGCCCTCTGCTCAATCCAGAGCGTATATAAAAAACTGACCGCTTCCGTTGACCCACGGAAAAGAATGCCGCTCTCGTGTCTTCTGAGTTTCTTCGCTTGTATCATATCTCCCGTCTTATTGGTTGACAGTTTAATTGTTGCAAGCAGGGCCGTCTTTAACCTACTGGGGGCCCTGGGCACTTTACTCTGATGGGGCCCTTATGCAGAGCCGGGTTACAAAAACTAAAAAACTGCTGACCTCGGGCAAAAAAAAATTGTCGACGGGGGAGGGGGGGGTGTAAAAAAATCCAGGATTAAATTTGGGGGAGAGGATTGTAGGTCGTCATGCAAATATGACACTGTGGTACATAAAATGTGAATAGCGCCGCAGGCGACTTTTTTTAGAAAATGTGTGAAATAATGAACCTGCTTGTTTTTCTATAGCAGGCCGGACGAACTTTTTGGATGAAGGGGCATTTGAAATTATAAATGAGCGATGGGCCGCAAGTAAAACAAAATTTTAGATTTATCAACAGAGTTGGAATAATGCGCCGCAGGCGAATTTTTTTCAGAAAAATGGGCGAAGTGATATGAAACACACAGTGAAATTATTTAAAAAAATCGGTGAAGTGATAAGACAAACGCAACAATAGCGCCGCAGGCGATTTTTTTTTACCGAGCTTATAAGTAATATCATGAATTCGTGATCTATGCAGGAACTAGGGGGCCCCGTGAATCGTAATGAGAAATACAAGCGTTGTTTGTTGGGGCCCCTGTTAATTAGAATACCAAAAAATCTGATAAGTAATATCATCAATTCGTGATCTAGCAGGAACTAGGGGGCCCCGTATATCGTAATGAGGAAGACAGGCATTGTTTGTTGGGGCCCCTGTTCATTAGAATACCAAAAAATCTAATAGGAATTACAATTTATAGTCAGTAATAATTGTTCGATTTTCGTAAAATAATGCAATATACTAGCTTGGGGGCCCCTTGGATCGCGGGGCCCTGGGCAAGTGCCCACCGTGGCTAATGGGAGAGACGGCCCTGGTTGCAAGTACGTTCGCCTATTTCATAGTCATGCGACAGAGGCGTCGCTAGGGTTTATTGCCCACAACTAATTAACTAATTATTATTTTTTTAATAATATATTTTCATTAAATCGGAATCGGGCGCGCTTCCCTACCCAAAAGATCCGTTCCAATACTAAGCGACGTACGAGTATATTAAATCTCAAAAATATTATCGCAGTTTTAGGTATATGTTCGATATCCATCTCAAATGACTATTATTCGATAACAGGGTTGAGAAAAAACTCAAATTCCTCCCTCTCATCTATCACTCTTTGTATCATTAACTTGCCTCTCTATGTAGAGTACATTGTTCCACAGCACAGTTGATTTGATGAACGCGAGGCGTGTAAATCTCCACATCCGTTTGCTGACTCTTAAAATCGGCGCTATTTAACCGCTCATTCATGAAATATAAATTAGGAAGTCTATTTGAGTCTACAGAGTTGTATAATGGGAAACTGGTCGACCACGACAATATTTCAGCAATTTCTGTGGTACAACTTTAGGTTTTATTCAGTTACAATTTCCGACGACAACCGCGCAACGTTCGTGGTACAATATTCTCCGAACGGACGAACGGCGCATACTCCCCGGCCTTGCAAGGCCGTCCGTACTACTACGTTATATGGGATGACCACGCGTTTTACACTCTACTTACTATATTGTATTGTGATTTGGTACACTCAATTCGATACGGTTCTTATCGTGATTGTCGACTCTAGTTGATGGCTGTTGTTATACCAGTATGTGTATAATTGTTTATTATACACGTAGATTAACGGTTGTAGGTTTTAACATGCATGGTCATACTATTTTTATTTTGTTGAAGATAAGCCGCGTTTTTATTCAGCATAACGAATTTTATGCAAAGTGTTTTTTGGTACACTGTTCTTCCACCTCAATTTTATAAATTTGAATGTAAGCACTCGTGCATTTAACAAGTAGGTATCAGAGATTAACCTACCTATACATACATCGATTAAACAGTTATTTATCTTGACTGATTTGAAACATGTATTCGCACAATTCTCCTAAAGATATTTGTAATACACTTCAGTGGCTATAGCCGCTCCACATTGTTTGCCTTGCATCCAAGCTGCAGTGAACATTTTTCAATTATAGTTCTACACCATAAATAGCGAGACCTTTCACAATGCGCATTGCAGGTATAGTAAAAAAAATATCCAATGTACGTATGTGCTGTGAGTGCCTATACCTAAGTAAGTTTATTTCGTAACGCGAAGTCATTGTCGCCCTCTCGGCTGTAACAAGCGCTCAGTTGATTGAATTCCCCATTCGCCTATTCTAATCTAACCGGATTTGCGAGATCCAAGATTGCATTATGATAAAAATTATAATAGTCGAGTTAGTAGAGTCGCCTCGAGTCGTATTTTTTATTACTACATATTATTTATTATTCGCTCTGTATGATATTGGATTATGCTCATATCGTATTATTTGTCTATTTATTATGTATAATACTATCTATGTATGTATAATACTTTCACAAATTCGCACAATTCGTTTGCTATTCTCTATATTAATACATATTTCATAATTTCTTACGCAAGGATGAGATATTTTAGTAAAGAGTATATTACGGTCCAGACAGATATAATTCATTTGGTTGTCTAATATCTTCGAACGATAGGAGGAGTCGGTCATCTAATTTAACCCTGCGATGTCAGAATTTTTTCTCCTGTCCCTGATGTCTAATTTACTCTTCTCTTTCCGGGAAAGAAATAAACGAGAGGTATATTGTCGGAACTGCTTTTTAATTACTTACGTGAGAATGGGCAAATATGTCCGTATATTTACCCACTATAATTATGTATGCGGTAATCGTATTTTCACGACTAGCGACTTACAATGTATTAAACGTTTAGGTTAAGTGAGTGGACCACACACATATCTACAAAAGAAGTGAAAATTGTTTTACGGTATTTAGAAGACATAGAAATTCTTTTGTTGACCTCTTACCTTTAGAACAACTATGTGTATTGTTCAGCGTTCACTACAATCCCTATACAAATAAATCATACAAGTGAGACGCCTCGGGCAAACAAAAAATATGCGAATACAATTTGCACACTAATTTATACAAGAAAATTGATATTAAAGCTGTTCAAGTATCTAAACAGTTTCTATGAACTAGGTGTTTTTCGAACTTTCTTGTGCTGTTCGTATTATGTAGATGTACACTATACCTATTTATATTTTTCATTTGTATATTTACCTGATGACGTAAAATCACTCGCAAAGGTGAAGACATTGCAGTTGACACGTCAATAACAATAGGTTTTGTAATACAGAACTTTTTTACTGTAATTTGTGGATTTAAAGTACATACATTTTTATTCATATTTTTTTCTACCAAGATTACTTAATTATTATTTAGTAAGACTATACAATGTCTCTGCTTGAAGAGTTGTTGTTTGAAAGATTTCATATAATCGTTCACCTGAAATGCGAATAACTTTTAAACATTGTGCATAATATAACACTACGTATAATATTCTCGATGTCTCGTTCTGTAAAGTTTAGTAATAGGAAGTGTTACAACGAAATTGCTACAGTCGGAGGGCGGGTGCCAAATTTTCTTATATGTCGTTGCTTCTCAAGCCTTTTGTCATTCTTACATAAATACTATTATAGAGAAGAAAAGGACAGAGGATCACTTTCAAGAGTTTTACGGTCGTCGATGCGACTGACGAATTTATCCATGTTAATTCTGAAATATGCCTAGAGACTGCTTGTTCATTATATTCCACTTTATCTGAATTGTTATCCTCCGAGTATGCTACATGAATATAAGTTTAATGACAAAATCTCAGACTTTTGCTAACTAAAAATAATAAATTTGCAGGTTGTGTGCATTGAGATTTGAATGCGAAATATTAGTTTTAGAATGAACAGTTGAAACCATACGGCATATAACTTTTCCCCATCGGAATATTCTACTGTCTGTTTGGTTCTACATACCTACGTGTTATAATATCTGCTCCATAATATTGTTATTGGATAAGTCTCTTTCCCAAAGAGTTTTATTATAATCGATTTGTATTACGTTCAGTTATCGCACTCTAAAGTGTTTTCGCTATTGTTAGTTTTATAAGCTACCTGTTGTGTTTCACTTATCTGATGTAGTGTGTTGTGTTTACGTACTTACTCGCTTATTTTTTACGGTCCCATTTCACAATACTGCGATTTGTTGTTTGAATTTCGTTATAAAACATCATTTTGTACTTAGTTTTAATATCATTTATAGCGCAAATTCGATGGAAGATGTCTTAATTTTTATATATTCTTGTTCTTGATTATGGAGATTACTAGCATTGACCCGAGACCGGTATCGAGTTGTGAGTGATGGCAGTTCACTATTTCTGATTACTGATCAATTTTTAATTAAGTAGATAATAAACTATGGATATTGATATTTTTCTCTGTCATATAAGACGCCCAGAGGGTATACTTAATAAGTAGGCAGATATTCAATATTGTACGTTTTTGTTTAAAAATATGTTATCAAATACGAGAGATCAAACTGTGATTTTTATCCTTGGATAGGTATGGCTTTATGTAAATCACCCCGTGAATATGAATTATGAATGAACCTGACTGGGCCGGTTCACTTACATTACTTACACCTACTGAGATATTTGCCTTCCAATATATTGCCATTCCTTCTAGCTTCTATACAATATTGTACCTTGAATTTATCTTCTTGATATCTGGTCGCGCCCTCTCATTAAACATCAATTTTATTTTTATCTTCACTTTCCGTTCGTCCATCTTTACAAATATACTGTATTGAAAAAAAGGTTTTCTTTTTTCTAGCATCGTTTATATTTATGGTATATAATAATATACATAGCTTAGCCCTGACGTGAATAACTCTTCAAATATTATTTGAATATACTTCTGTATGATTTAATAGATAATAAATTTTCATTTACGTAAAGTAATTTATCCCCTATGTTGTTTATGTTCTAAAACAATTTTCTGCTGTCTCCTACACCTCTAGCCAACTGATGCACATCACTCACTTTAAATGAACTGGCATATTAATTTAACAATTAATAATTCGATAGTAGCGCGAGATAATGGCAGATTTCTTAGATATATAATTCTCTGTTTCATGAAAGAATTCACGTTATGTTGTTCGCAAACTCCTCGCCACTTTTCTTACAATATGTTTGGTATTCGAATAATCGGTTATTTGCATGAAAATGGGTAGTGGATGATCTTTGTTTCATCGGCGATAAATTATTGAACAAAACCACAAAAACATATCGTGTGTAAATAGTTTGTAGGTACACATTATATATATATATATATATATATATATATATATATATATATATATATATATATATATATATATATATATATATATATATATATATATATATATATTATAGTTACCATGATATCGGATTCAATATATTATTATTATTATCTAACTACGAAAACAGCCCGGCCTTCCTAGATGTATTTGTACCCCAATTTGGAGAAGGAGAATCTTACAGAAATATTTCAGAAATGCTACGAGGGACAAAACGACAAAGTCTGTTTTGTTTGACATTGTTTTATCGTTTTCAGACTTTTATTCCAATCGTTATTCTAATCGACGTTAAACTTTTAATATTATCGGACATTTTATTGAAAATTCCATTTCATTTCCTATCAATTCTTTATTTTTGTGCTCTGCATCGTTTTTCATTTCAGTTTTACTTGGCGACAATTTTCCGAATTTACGTTTTTATCATTTTGATATTATTTAAATCTAGCCACATATTAATCTATTGAAATTGAATAGAAAAACGTTTTTTGTCTTATCGATTCCTTTTCCTAGACTTTTGGTTATTGATACGTCACATTTGATTCCAACCAGTCATCATTACTAGCCGTATTTTCCTACCAGATTAAGTATGCACTACATTTATATGTCATTCAGGTAAACTTGCCGTAAGTTTTCTGTTCTCTCGTTTGTATACCGTGACTGCTTTGACAGCTTTATTTATGTCATGAGTTACAACTTTTTAAAGATTATCTAAAATTAATGTTTTTTTTTTCAGATTACTTATTTTTCTCCATTTCGGGATGAACAGTTTTATAAAGTTTCGTGTAGAAAACTAACGAATCTGTTTATCTATCAATTCTTATTATGGTGCACTCTTGGGTATTCATAACGGGAGGTAAATGCTCTTTGCAACGAATATCGATCTAAATGTTTTTTTTTTCAAATTACTCTTATTCTTTAAACTATTAGGTATGTAGTAATTACATATTTACAAAAATTGACAAGACAGCGTCTTGTGGGCATAGCGTCTTAGACATTCATGTATCGGATATTAAAAATAGTGAATCGGAAATTTTCTGAAATTAGAGTGAGCCAAACTGCATCCAAGCAAATCTGAGAAATTCAATAAACTATCTTACATCAAATACATACCTATAACAGTTTTGTTTAGGTAGGCACCTTCACTTAATATCAGTAAAACATAATATATTAGTTATTTCTGAAATTGTTCCGTAAAAGCGTTTTTTTATAGAATTTCATAGCATAGATACCCTAATGGAATATCAAAGGCACGTTCATAAATGTATTATGTAGGATGTACTTAGTTGTAGGTAAAAGTAATTTGAGAAGGAAACATCTTGTGTAATAGAGAAAAGGACAAGGAAGAAACCACTTGAGAAACTCTTCCGCGTTCCATGAATCTCAATAGCCTGAAGACTATATACGAGTAGGTATACTTATTGTTATTTTACTGCCTACTATTATTTATACTATATTTCTATGTACTTATCTGTCACAGTTGAGTTACTATTTGCTGTTTAGTTTTTACTTATATCTGTATCTTACTTTGTTTATAAAACTAATCTTACTTAGTCGATGAACTTTCATACTGCAACACAGCAAGACCAATTATTTTAATGTAGATCATCAGTCATTGTCTCATACTTGTTGTGCCATTAATTGTGAATAAATCCCCATCTAAATGATAGAAGGATATTCACACGTTCGCCTGTTCTGAAGAACGTGTCCCATGTTTATAAAAATAAAATAAAATAAACTTTATTGTACAGAAAACATACAACGGGCGGGCTTATTGCCAAATGGCAATTTCTGCCAGCCAACCCATGATAGAAACAAAATTTTGATATACCTAATTATAGATAACACAGTCTTCTTTAGTGAAATTCCATTAATTATTGTTTTTTTAGTATATAAGATTGTTCCAAGTGTTGCTTCTCGCACGAGTTTTACATTAACATACTGCTTCATAATATTTGTAGCGTAACCTGCGGCTGTTGTTCTTGCCCTACACAATAATAATTATCCATTTTGTTACACGCTAGGTTTATCTGCAATCACCAACTAAATGTTCAACTACAGTTCAGAGAGACTATTAAGTGGAAATATTACGAGAATTTCACGAAACTCATTATGCTGTTCACTGTTCAGTTCTACCCCCGACGTTACAATTTTGCAAATTGTTTGTCAACGAGAAATTTTAAACACCTAGCGAAATATTTTCTCAGTTTTATTCCAATGAAAATTACTATGTTGCATTTTTAGGAAATCATTCAGCGCGACCTCATCATACTGTAATTTTATACTCAAATAGTGAACTTATAAATATGCCTAATGACTTTTGTATTTGCATTGAGAACTTTTTATTTTATTTCTTCTGTCCGGAATAACGTAATTATGTAAGACTGAAAGAGGTTAATGATAATTTTACTTTATTTCTAGGCATTGCTTTAATTTTATTTTTTAAGATTAACTACATCAAACACAAGACTTCGCTTGACTCTTTATACGGTAGTGTACGCCATACGGTATACCTAGATGAATTCTTTAATAATTTACAATTACCTAATGACTATTATAAAAGCAGGTATTTCGTGTATGACAAACATTACCTAAACAATGTAAGTACATATTGAAATAAAACGATGTCAACATTTGTCATAAAAACAGATTAATTTTCATTTATTTCTTGTATACATTCGAAATATTTTTTCTTTGAGTGCGTGGTAACCGCATTCGTTTCCCGGAATAATTTACTTTTATATTCTACTCAGGTTTGACATATGGTTTTATCATTATGTATACATTTTGACTTAATCATTTTATTGGCAATGATTTATACAAAGCACGCATCAGTATGTTACAAATTGTCTGTAGCACGGGTTCATTTCACAACCACAATCAATATCTTACAAGGATTCGGCAAAAAAGTCAGTTTCTCGTATGGTTTATCTTGACAGGAGCTGATAGGGGAACCTACGTTGAGATTCACATAGTTCCAGAACTTGGGCGATTTGCTTGGGTTTATTTGGGAATATTATTTTTTCAGTATGAAGTAGTAATAAATGAAAACTGTTTGTGACTAATGTTTTCACAGTAACGTTATTCGCCTATGTGCAGTACAGACAACAATTATAACATTGTGTGTATTGTATACCAGATACCTATACCTATTCTTTATCAATTGACATGGCCCTATGTGTGCGATATTGCGTAGCAACATTAATGTGATCTCATTCCGATCAATTATTGATAATCAGTCCTATTGTATAGCTGCGTACGCGTAGGTACCTAATATATATTTCCAATACCTATCTACAATACCAATCGGGTTGAGTTTGGAGTAGGTACCTATCTAAGTAGTAGAAGCATAGCCGTCGTCGCGACGCTTACACTGAAACTGCCTCACGATTTTCTCAATTCAATAATCCCAATAATTACTGCTTATTACGGCGTCTCGCGAATCCGCAGACATTTCTCAATACCCAGGCATACCTACATATAACAACTATACTATTCGTATTGTAGACTGATTAATTATGTTCTTTATTTATTCCTGTGGAATTTATTGCAATTTTTCCAGATCAATGCTCGTCGCGGGAAATATTTTTTTCCGGTGACAGTCGATTGAACAGACGCATAGTTATTATTTATTACGTGTTGAACACTTGAGGCATGCAGTGAAAAATGAATTGAGTAGATTACGTATTCAAAAATTGTTTAAATGGGTATAGTATCATTTACAACGCTCAGCAGTGCATTCATAAAATCAAAACTAGTGCTTGCACATTTAAATTACTAAAGTCATCTAAACGAAGGTGAACCGTTGTTTTCATAACACTCCTTACAATCTCAGTTTCACACCAATGTGTGTTAAAGAAATTCCAAATAGTGTTTTGTATCTCACGTAGGTAATACAAATAACATTGAAACAACCAGGTATACACTTTTGTTCCGTCTACTGATTTTTCGACTCTGGAAGTTGGCACCGTCCAGCTCAATATTGTTTTCTGCAACGCATGACATAATAATTGAATTAAACTGCACGGTTGTAAACCTACATTCGTCTAACTAAAGTATTGTAATAAAACAATAATAGTTTATTATATGTAGGTACAGTTGTGTATCCTACGGAAGTAATATTGTTATTATTATATAGATACCCATGTTCGTCGTCGATCGTCCAGACGAGCGGATACATGCGTTCAAGTACCGTGTAATTGCTGTCGCACACTTTATTGTTTGTATCGAATGGATGAATATTCTGTTCACTACAAACTGCAATATGTAAGAGCAAATCAACAGATATCCAGTCTGCACTTGTGTATGACAATGTCTGTATACTATGAATCTCCTTACACTGAGCACTTTTATGTTGTCACGCGTAGGACGAAGGAGTTAATTTCTGAGGTTAATTTTAATTATATTTTGTCATACAATTACCTTCTTGATATTATGTTGCGTACCTTCCCTATTTTTGGCCCAGAAGATTTCAAATGACCTGTACTATCACCTCTTAAGAGATCTGTATATTCGTTTGTTATATATATATATATATAGCCTTTAACTCGAATACGAGTATCATTGTGGCATACCCTGAGCAACACGAGCAGCGTCTCTGTCGTGGGCACGTTGGTGGCTGTACAGGCCAATGCGGGACTTAATTAACCTATTGCACGTTTCGCAGATGAAACTCTCTTGGGGTCTATTATACTGTCTGTAGGATCGGGGGGCGCTTTCAAAGGTCTTTATAACATTTCTCCATGCTGGTCTGTCTCTGGCTGTTGTTTCCCAGTTACCAGCAAGACTTTTTCCTTTTAAAGTTTCATGGAGAATGTCTTTATAGCGCTTGTACTGTCCCCCGTGTTTCCTACTACCCTCAAGGAGTTCACCATACAGGAGGCACTTAGGGAGCCTGTTGTCTTGCATGCGCACGATATGTCCGGTCCATCTGAGTCTGGCTCTGCTCATGAGAGTCTCAATGGTAGTACAGTTGGCCCTGTTCAGTACACATGCATTGGAAACTTTGTGAAACCACCTTATGCCCATCATTAATCTAAGGTGTCGCTGCTGCATCCTTTCCAGTTGGTTGATGTGCCGTCTGTAAACCACCCAAGTTTCAGATCCGTATAGAAGTGCGCTGATAACAATTGCACGGTATACAGCCAATTTTGTTTTAAGCGACAAGCTGTGGTTGTAAAAAACTCTCCTCTTCAATGCCCAGAAAGCTTTAGACGCAGAGTTCATGCGGTTAGAAATTTCGGAATCCATGTTTCCTTTATTTGAAATTACGCTACCAAGATAACTGAACTCCTCCACCCATTCCACGGAACCACTATTGACAATTATAGGAGGGGGGTTATTACTATGTTGTAGTGGCATCACTTTAGTTTTCTGGATGTTCAATCTCAATCCAAGTGCATCGTAGGCCCACGCATACGCATCGATTATAATCTGCAGGCTCTCTGCAGAGTGTGCTACGAGGGCGCAGTCATCTGCATATTGCAGATCTGTCACGTAGCGTGTTTCCGTTTTTGTATGGGCCTTAAGACGACTCAGGTTGAAAAGCCCCCCATCGAATCTGTAACGTATGCCGATACCGCGTTCCATTAGGTGTTTATCCACTATAATTGACATAGCAGCAATAAAAATATTAAATAATAAAGGGGCCAGGACACAGCCCTGGCGCACTCCCGTATTTGTACCAAATGATTCTGTCAGTTCTCCGTTGTATATGACTTTAGCTCTATTATTTGTATGAAAACTTTTGCACACTGCGGTGATCTTCGGTGGCATCCCCAGTCGACTCATGACTCTCCAAAGAGTCTCTCTGTCGACTGAGTCAAACGCCTTAGTGAGGTCAATAAAAGCTGCAAATGATTCCTTTTGTTGTTCTCTGGTTTTTTCCTGGATTTGTCGGATGCAGAATATTGAGTCTGTGGTACTTCGACTTGGCCGAAAGCCGCTCTGCGATTCCCCGTTTGTTATACCCCCTGTATATTATAGATGTAGATACCTATTCTAGTTTTATTTTACTGGGTGGTGATAGCAATAATAAAATTACTGTATACTACGTACTACAAACTCTAGTATTTCCGATCAAACTGTTCAAATAAGAATATTAACCTTCGTTGTCATAATACCTAGGTACATTCAAGTTTTTTACACCTAGAAGAACATTATTTTCTGTAGTACTAATAAGGTATTGTGTAATGTTTAGTTGCATTGTAATGTCAATATAAATAAATAAATAAATAAATAAATAAAAACTTTATTGAAGTAATGACATGCATTAAACAAATGGCGGGTTTATTGCCATGGGCAATATCTGCCAACCAACCACTTGACACAATAATAAAAAACATAATGTGCGTACAAAAATGTACCTGAAATGTCTAAAATTAAATAGTTATAATAATATTTACAACATATCAAAGAAATATATATGCAAAAACTAAAAATAAATAAATAAATAAATACAGTAAACATATAAAAATACATATATAATATATACATATAAAAAGGTATGGGGATAGTGGAAGGGATGGGATAATAGGAAAAGAAGGAGTTATTGATGGGAATTGTTTTGAGAAAGATAGAGGTGCTTCAGTTTATTTTTGAAGGAGTGAATAGTTGGTGCGAGTCTGATGTGAAGTGGGAGGTCATTCCAATATACTACGTGTATAACTGAGCAATGTGCGTTGTAATCATTGTAATTAGGTATATTCCTACTTAATATTTTGTTCACTGTATTGTGTTTGTAGGTATGTTAGTAATTGTACAAAGCACAGAAGGGTTCAGATGAAAAACCATGTCGTTTGTTTGCTCGAATCAATTATGATTGTCATGTTGTCTGTGGTGAGCAACTGTTTACATTGTTATTAATTTTATATTATCAAATGGCTTTCATTTTCAATTCTCCACCCCATAACGAATAGTTTTACCAATACATAGTTCAATATACTCGATGAGTTATTTATTTACCGTTTTTTATACTTACCTATATCAGTCTTCTTATTTTATGACATTGAAAGAATTCGCAACATTAGACTACTCTTCTCACAAATTAGATTTAGACGAATCGTTCGATGAAAATTAGCCATATAGAATCTGGATATCGAAGAGAAAATAATGATGTAAATCAATATCATCATGCGGTGTAATATAGTAGATATCTATGATGTTTTATTTTGGTCTTATAAATTTGATTATTAAACACACATTATTAATTCCTTAGTGACAAAATAAACGTCCGGAAACATCCGTTTCTATAACGTACATAAGTTTATTGCGAAGTATCAAACATTAAAATGTCGTCGACCCTAATACTACAACTACACCACCACTACATAATATTATTACTTTACTATACTATGGAACTACTCCACCAACTAGTATTAATAATATTGTGATGTGATTCACTGAATCTTCAACGTTACGTACACGATACATAATAATGTATTATAATTTCATATTAAAATTGTCTGGAATAAAGTACAATCATGAACTACATCTACTACGAATTGTGCTATTTATGTTTGTTTTCACTATTTCACTGTGGCGATAGGATCAAACAATTACTGCGTTGTGAAACGTTCATGAACAGTAGCTTAAATAGGTATACGACTTCCAAAAAATGTACGTTTGACAGCAGAATGTGGCGGCTTAGGTGAACGTTGCCTTGGGCATAAAGCGATCACTTAAACTATCCGATGCCGACTCGTAATCATCGGAACACCAATACTGCACCATCCCCAAAGGAGTTTACACAGCAGCTGCTGCATTGTGTGAGTGTGGATGCCTCTGGGTTCTGTAGAGGAGGGGACTGTGATGTACTTAGGTACTCATTCGATAACTCAGGAATGTTCATGACGTGTATTTTGTCGGAAAATCTGTATCGCATTTTACTATACGAGTGGGTAATCAGGACAAAATAATTTAGTGCAAGAATGTACGTTTGTGTAGTACAGTTCAGTTCAGAGGGACAACGTGACTGTTCTTAATTACGTATTTACAGGAAGTAGTGAAAATAAACATTGTGACGTGGCTGTCAAGTAAGGTCGTTACGATCGTTAGGGAGCACCTACTACCACTGCTGCTACCTACACACGTACGTGTTGTCGTAAGTCCTCCTCATCGAGACGAAATGGTAATTTGCAAGTAATTTGGGGGCAGTCAGACTACCTACTTGTAGTGGATAATGTGGGTAGTGGATAGTTTCTTGCGTAGGAGTATTTTCATACCATCGCCATCGGGTTAGTGTTGTAAATGAAAATATGTATTTTGATTATTGTTTTCTAGAATTAGGTCCACTTCTGTTTAAAGCAAAAATTGTCAGTTTTCAGAACAATCGTTGCTTTTTATATAAAATAGAGACAATTGGACGTATTATTTAATACTTTGCAATATTTTTCGGATTGATAGGTTTTCATACTTTTTCTCTATCGTTTTTTAAAACACCCCAATTGAAAATGTTGTCCGGTTTTCGGGTAAGGTATCGTGTTTATTGGGTTGATTTTTGACGCTTCGGTCAGTCTTTCTATTACACTTGACTCTCCATATCACACAGACTAGACCTGCTAACGCTGCACCATATTATTCACAATGCCGTACATGTGATCCTGATCATGGAAGCTGAAAGACTAACTGAGACGTCATAAATCATCTCGATATACATCGATACTACCTGAAAACCGGACAACATCTTGTTACATGGACCAAAAGTGAAAATGTATTCCATGATAAGTCTTATGTAATCTCCCTACTTTACTCCGTTGGTACTTTGTATTACAATTAGTATTATTGTGATAGTGGGTGGTGTCCATCATCAGTTTACAAGCAACATAGATACTTTGTAAGTAATTTATAACAATGATATGACGTTATTTCCCTGAAATCTCAGACGTAGTGACCTATATTGGGATTTGTCGCTTTATTATCGGTGTGATTTCATCTATAGATATAAAAGTATTTTAACTATCAACGATTATAGAAATACATATGTAGATAGATAGGTACGCCATGTGATAAATTGAAGTCAGGAAAAACATAAGTGTATATAACGAAAGGATGTTTAAAATTGTATTATTATAACTTTAAGTATTTTACAAAAACATGACACAGTTGTTGTCTGTAGCTAAGAGAGCAGATTCGCACATTGTTTTGCTTTTAGGTACAAGCCTTCAAATAACGATATTACGTGCAACCCACTTCTAGAGCTTCATAGAATGTACACAATTTACACGTATGGTAATGGTAAAATGTTGTATCTCCCTAAACATTACGCTTCTTCATTGTGTATGCGTTGACACAAATGTCTCATGGTGTTGATGTTACACATTGTAAACTTCGCAACATTCATATCAATCTTTGTTATGAGCCGTTCATTCTCTCACCGAACCATTCTGCTGTCATACAAAATGAGTGAAGCGTTTTCTGAAACGTACACGAGTTGCATCACAATGAATTTCTTAAGTTATATTCTCCTAACTATAGAAATTGTATTTTACATGCATTGTAATAATCAAACTTAGCGTAGTATTTTTCTTTTCCTTAAATCTTCACTCCCTCCTAAACTTAACTCCATTTGGAGTTGCTTTCAGCGATTTTTCATTAGTAAACATCTCGGGTAATAAAATGTAGTGGAAATATCATTCATAATCTAGTATCACTACATAGTTTTGATAAAGCTTTTGGCGATCTTATTATTTGAATATAAGGTTTAGTTTATCGACAAAATGTATGTACAACAAGTTTATTTAGGATGAAAAAAAATCATTCAATTTCATATCGTCTTATTTTTTTGAATAATGTATGCGGTAGTAGATAAGTAATAAATGTTTTGTAGTTTCCAAAACGTACGCAATTTATATTCATAGGTATATGTATGTAATATATCGCGTAGATCCGCACTGAAACTTGGCAGTGGAAAAATCTGTGTCATGGTTGTCGTTGCCAATTTTCTTTGCTTCTAAAGGAGATCCCCTTTTTACTTTATTTTCTTTATTATTGTGACTCAGATTTTTCATTGTTAGTCGCCACCTACTGTTCGAAATGTCTACTAAACTACATTACATACATTTGCAAATAATTCCTACAATTGTATATTGGAAACAGACAGTACTTACATAAACATTTCTTAATGTCGTAGGCAAATTATGGATATTACTATCTTCTGCATTTTTAAGACACTCTTAATTGGGAGGTTAACGTGAATTATATATTTTGTGTATGTCATTATGTATGTTTGTTAACTTTCTGTATGTGTCCCCAATAAATAAATAAATAAATAAATATTTTGATATGCAGGCAAATGAATTAATTGATATTACATAGTGTGATAATATTGTTATTGTAAACGTAATTTTATAGTAAATAATATTCCCTACGTTTCATTCATACGCTGCCGTGACGCGCTCGTTGGCGATGTTATCGAACTATACTGAGCAGCGAGTAGATTATAGTCCTTGGCACCAAATAACAAACACTATCACTATACCACGTGCTTGTAAGAGTCAATGTTTTATAACTTAGGTTAACTATTATCTCGTTTGGATGATAATCATTATTTATCTATTTATTGTTATTCGCCCCACACCTTCACAGGTAATTTACCCCCCTGACTCATGTGTCTGTGATTGTTTTTTCGAAAAAAAAAATGTTTTATTTTTCCGAAAACTTCTCATTAAGTGTACCGAAAGTATTTTCCGGTAATGAAAATGTTTTTCGAGTAGAGCCTGTGTATTCCCATTCCCCAAACAAATCTTAGTAGACGGAGAACGACGTACCTACCTACCCGTGTAATGTAGTTTTCCTCAAGTTTGACAGATTTGTTGGCGATTGCAGCGCTGACATGTGCGGCTTTTCCTCGTGTTTTTCCGCGACATTTTCCTAGCCTGCCGATAATGTTCGTTTCTGTTTTATCGTGAAGTAGAATGGTAAAACAGTTCTCTCTTTGTTGATAAAACAATTTTGTACTATAGAATGGTTTGTGACTTCGGTAGAGCGGGTACCTTTAAGTTGTCTACTGTCGGACCTGTATTTTCATTTCAAGTTTGCTCGGTATTCGTCTTGATGGCGCTGTAGCGTTATTTTTACTTCGGTTACTATTTTCGCAAGTATCTAGGTGAATTTTCGTTAGAATTCAGGAGGTGGCGGATTTTGTCACAAAACTATAAAATTTAATGTACATGTCGATAAATCAGTTTAAGATTGTCAGAACATCTAGGTACCTCTCACACTATTAAGAGCTGTTGCTTAGCTAATTCATTTTATTCTTCTAGTGTACAAATTCAAATTCTATTGCGATAAATCAGGCATACATTACAATAAATCATATAAAAATGTTCACTAGGGCAAACTTATCGTAAGGCTGCGACATGTTCCACCTGACCCAATTTGCATCTTATACACATAAATGCATATTAACATTGCAACCAATGTCTGGCTTTAATATTTCGTTGATGGTGTTAGTACCTAATTAACAATACTATAAATAAAGCAATACATAAATAGGGTGTGGAGCTATTATCTACTTGAATTTTATTATTACTAGCACCATCAACCAAATTCTAAAATCATGGGACACGTATAGGTACCAACATTTTTGTAGGTATATACAGTTAGCTACTAGGTATCATCTTTATAACAATAACTTTCAACAAGAACTGAATATCAGTATGTTGGTCATGTTGGTACAAGGTAATGTGATCTATTGAACGCGACATCCAATACATCGTGATTGAAGTAAAGATTGTATAAGAAGGCTTATTTGTTTCCTAATTTAGCCATTTACTGCAATGTTATGTAACCGCTTCGAACTTTTGACCCGATTTTGCTTACACTTATCATTCTGTGCTCGACAACGTTTTGGTGTATTTCATAAAACAACTTTATACCGCATATTATCTTCTCGTATAGTCTTACCACTTCACAACAGCTAAATCACTCGTCTCAAAGGCAACATTCAACTGAACTTCAGTGAAATATAGGATTATGTATTTCAGAAGTTCTCAAGCTTTTCCATAAGAGGTTATCCCTGAAATTGGAGGAAAGAAATTCCCTACCTTTCTGTATTTGCTAAGATTGCTTTCAATTTAGATTTTTCTAATTTTGTAACGAGTAAAGTTCTGTCATTCTTCATAGTCCGTATAAAGAAGTATATTACTTCCCTATCGCACAGGGATCTTTCGTAACATTGATGGGACGTGAACGACCGTATCAAACTTCAAAGCTGTCATAATGCTGAAACTTTAAATTTGATCGTACGCTAAGTTTTATAATTTCCTCATTTAATCGTAATCGCTGACACTTGTGCTTTGTGCCAGCCAATGAGCCAATATTGCGGGTGTCCTGTTTCATTACAGGTAGGTAGGTCTAGGTACTTGTAAACCCTTCGGCTATACAAACTGGCGTGGTACGTATCTGCCATTTCCTTTGTAAATATTAATTTACCTTTCCTCTTTGAACAACTCCTCCAACGTACTATTTTAAGTAGCTACCCATACCCGAGAGTCGTAACAAAGCTCTTTCAGAAAATTATATTCTGTTGTCATCGCAATAATTTCATAATACCTACGATGTAATATCATCATCCTTTCTTTTTCGCCTGGGGCTTGGAAATATTTTACTGTTAGCGCGCAATTATGATATTAATAGTCCAAGAGCCCGCTGCTTAATTTATGCCGTATCTGTTTTTTGATCGAAATGTGGTATAAATGATAGCTTACCAATAGGGTATTACATCGCACTAGGGTTGCCTATCAAAATCTTGCCGCAACCCCCCCTTCCCCCCCCCCCGAAAAGGTCCCTCTTCGCGGTTTTTCGCATTTTATAGGAATATGGTAAGAGATAGGAGAAAGTAGTCAATGACAAAAATAATCCTTGCTAAATTCTCTACAAAAAATGCTAAGTCATTTTTTTCGTAGAACTAGCAGTTTACCCGCAATGACCTGTCCAAAACCGAAATTCATTTAAAATACTAAAAAAATGTATTTAAACTAAATTGGTTGAAAATTGATAAGAGCTACAGGAAAATAGTCAGAGAACGAATTAATTACCATAGTCTTAGCTACAAAGTGAGCTATAACTTATTTTCATACATCTAATAATTTCGGAGTTATTGCAATAAAATTCAGTGACGAAAATTCTTAAAATTTAGTTTTTCATAAAATAACCAGCGATATAGCGCCGCAGGCCAAAATTTTTTTTCCATAAAATGTTAGTGATAATGGGTGGAAGGATGTGAAAGGAAAATATCAAGACTTTTTTTTAAATTTTTTTAAAAAATATCCTGTTTTTTGACCTGCCATTACGGGTAATCTACTAGTCCTACGTAAAAATGGACTAAATATTTTTTGTAGAGAATTTAGCAAGGATTATTTTTGTCATTGACTACTTTCTCCTATCTCTTACCATATTCCTATAAAATGCGAAAAACCGCGAAGAGGGACCTTTTCGGGGGGGGCAGGGGGGGTTGCGGCAGGATTTTGATAGGCAACCCTAGTGCGATGTAATACCCTATTGGTAAGCTATCATTTATACCACATTTCGATCAAAAAACAGATACGTCATAAATTAAGCAGCGGGCTCTCGGACTATAATGAAAGTACGTCGTTTCACAAGAATCTTTAGAGGCAATCATAGGAAGCTTTGTTAGTTCACATATGCAGTAATTGGTAAAAAGTATTTCATAATTCTTACAGTTTATTACAGGATTTTAATTTATGACATTGATTGTGTATTTTTTAGGAAATTTGGTGTTAGGTTTAATTGGATGTGAAATAGTAGGTAATATTATTCCGTCAAATATTTATATTGTAATTAAGGTCTTGTGTATTAGAATGAGGAGTGTTTTTATTATCATTTCATCCGACCGTTCAATAAGCCCAGCTGTGGCCTCTTGGAAATCTCGAGTAGGTACGTCGTACCTAATACAAGAGAATCCTAACCCTTATCATTTTCGTGTCGCTCTTGTTTTTATAATGAAACAACGTTATATAAATACTTACTAGGTGTGTGTATATAGTAATATTACTACCTTTTGAGCCTGGCGTATTGCAGTTTAATGAGTGTTTAAAATAGGGCAACCCATGAATTTATTTTAATGATTTGTTTTTGTTCTAATGTATGGGAAAGTGAAGGTTAATAAAATGGCGAATAACTCAATCTGCTGCCTTTCTTGCGAAATTATTTTAAATCACACGTCAATGTCGTCAATATGTATTTTTTTAACTATGTAATGGATGGGTGACCCCGCCTATGGATTTTTCGTACAACAGAACACACGGGTGGTAAAGGTTTGGTGTAGGTATTGTACACTATTGTACAGGTAACAAAATGACGATACTTTAGTTTTCTGGGGTTAAATTGACACCTGAATATAAACAAACGTACCTACATGAAAATAATAGTTCGTTATTCCATATTTTTTATCATATTTCTAGTAGGCATGTATTTGTATAGGTCCGTCTATTTGGAAACTAGGCCAATTATATTTTATTTTGCTTTGAAGCGGACAAGAATTACCATAGAAAGTATGGTAATTTGTCATAAAGTTACATATGTGTATTATACAAGGTTTATTAAATAACAAGAAAAATCATCTTAATCTTACAACAATGTATCGTCAGTCAGATTTTAATTTCTCCTATAAACCTTTCTTAATACATTGTAGCTTCTCTCGATTCCTGAATCAGAATACAATTTGTTTGTCCCATTAAACGCAAACCTGTCTCTTTACCCTCAATTGTAATACTTATTTAGAATCACTTCGTGTTCTTCATGCTTTATTATTCTGTGTAAAATAAATTATCGATAGGTATTGCCACTGATATCGAATGTTACCTCTGTCTCGGAAAATGGAATATTTGACTTAATGGAAATTCTTTCAATACGTGTACTTAATATTCGGTTTCTGTAACCGTAAATAATATACTGTATGAACCTCAATACATGAGCAAATCATTTTGTTTTAAGAATTATTATTTCTAAAATGTAATTGTCGCTTGCAACAAATACGAGGACATCGCTGATAAATTATTCTTGTAAGGTATCGGCATATTAATAAATTTGATATACATTTACATTAAATATAACTGCATACTTGAGCTAACTGTATGTATAATTACCTATTTTAACCCTACAATTTTGATCCTGATGAACGTTGGTATAAAAGTAATACAATAAGAATTCTCTCTGAATGAATACCTCACCTTCAAATTGCCCCTAATTACTTAAACCATCAGGGGAAGTTACACTTTGTGAAATACTTCTCTAGTCCTCTTCATGCAAATTTTTCGGTATAATACAAAATGTCTGAATAAAATTGATACGCTCTCCGGGGAAGTATTAATTTATAAAAGGGTCATTGTGTAAGAGTAAAATACACTCGCTGAAAATTGTGTAGTGTCATTTTATGAGCGCTCTATGTGTGTCAAATACAGCCGCATTTGCGATTAATATCCTTGAATTACCGTGAGAACAGTTAACTTTTTTAATTGCAGGCAAGGTACTAGAGTCGCTACACAATTAATCATGAACGGGTAAATACGGCAGAAAAAAGTTTTTCTTTTATGGATAATGTATCCACTATGTAAATTACTTAACTTGCTAAGCTATAATCCGGTCGAAAGATTAAAATAATAAATACGTACTTGAATTTCATTAATACCTTTACGGTAAACTTGTAGGTAATATAGATAGCCTATCACCAATATTTTTTCAATTATTTTTTGAACCTCCTCCCTGTATCGTTATCGGATTTTAATTAAATTTACCCTCCGGCCGACCCACACAATATTGACGATGGTATTTGTGTGCGAACTTATTCAATTGGCTCGTATTGGAAAATAATCCTTTCTTTTTATCACGATTTAGAGGTGGTTGGACACTATCTCTACACTCCCTGATTTTCAAACTTCTTTGGTTCGAAATATCAGGATCTGTTTTATCGGCGTACCTACTGTATTTGACGTAGTGAACAAAAGAAATCAAAAGTGGTCACAGATCCGGCTTACGTTATGCATGCCTAAATGTCCGCGTGCTTTTGACATGACACCCTCTTCCAGGGACCATTATATTATATATCGCAGTTTCCGAACCTTATGTGTGCTAAAAAAAGTTGCATTTAGTAATTATTGTTGTTGGGTTGTTATCTTTTTTAATAAGGTTGTTGATTTGTTTCAGTTTTATCAAGAATCGAGCATCTTGGTAATGATTTCGTGTGTAATGTACGGCTGCATAAAACCCAGTAGTAGTTTTGTATTTATGTATGACAATATTACGGAATGTAGACCCACGTAAAAAATCACACGAGTAATATTGAACGCGTCGAGATATTTTAACGGCGCCCGAAATCATAAATCTCTTAAGGCGTAGCGTCACCCCCAGTACTCGAAGGTGTCATAAATTTTAATAACAATCATAATGCTTATGAAATATTCATTTACCAGTTTTTTCTCCCGTCTTCTTCGGTCGGTCGCCTGCGAAACGAAAACTTATGATGTTTCCCCGCGGTTTCTCAAATTGAAAGTCTTATTAATGTTAATATATTATCTATACATAACCTACATTTCTTACAAAGTTTTGTGTCAATGACCAAGTTTTTTTCTCAATTATCTCATTCTTTTTTCGTTGGAGCTCCTTGACTTTATTTTTAGACCAAACAAAAAATTACTAATGTCAATTCGTCATTGGGTAGTATCAGATTTTTTCTCAAGTTATCAATTCAATTGACATGTTCATTGTAGCACATAATTTAGATTCCTATATTATGTAGGTCGTTCGTATTTGAAGATGTCTTTTGAAGTCATTTTTTTCCTTATTTCCCGACGGAAGAATTTATATTTCCTATGCTATACTAGTACTTGCTTGCATACTTAATCTCCCACAGTTTGACCCAAAAAATCTTCACCTGTGATATTCCTATTGTTGTTTTTTTATTATCTCTCTTTATCTCCCATATTCCCACAGCAGCGGCTGTCCAATTATGTTGATGTGGAGTTGAAACTGTGTCACAACCGCAAGATATATTATTCTTATTTCTACTGAAATTCTGAATATGTATGTGAGACCTACGACACATTACACAGTTTGTAAATGTAGTATTGTAGAGTTTTGTTTGGAAAAAATATTTGGTTTTCTAGTCACGGGTTTCCTGAATTTTTTTACAGAATATTTAACCGAAATTCTGTAGGACATATCTTCTCTTCATAAGAAACCGCCTTGCTTTACAAAAACTAGTAATAAATTGATTTAAGTATTATGACAATTGCCTTAATTAGAGCCTAAAAGTTAATCCCAGATTCTGAATAAAAATGTGTAAACGGCGTATAATATCTCTTAATATTGAATTTTGTTCATCACTTAATTTTGTTCCATCATTAATTTTGCTCACGGTATAGGTATTCGTATCTCAAAATATAATTGCTCTAATCCCTTCGCAATATAATATTTCTGCTTATACCAGTTTCTTATCCTAATCCAGCAAGACTTCTATTTGTTCGTTATATGTAGAACCTAACAAGCTACATACAGTCCGCTCCCGAGATCCTTTGCTAGGAGTTCACCCGCACTCTTGCACTTTAATCCTGACATATTTGCCACACAACGTTGTCATACTTCTCTTACTCCAGTATGTGTAGTGTATTATTCCTGTGTTCTGCTTTTCTACTTCCATTTGTATTGTCTAGAAGCGAAGATGTACGCCCGTCGTATTTTCTTTTTCCTTTGCTCATTACGCTGCTAACCAGTAGTAGAAGTACAGCAGCGCTAGTATGGCACCCTCACGTTTCACATGTCGCAAATAATGAAACTGAAATCTCAATTCTTCTTGTTTGATATTATTTATTTTCAAACTACTCGCGATACACTCAGCACGTGATCATTGCGATCATTATGGTACTATATGTAGAAGCAGTAATTCCAAGAAAATTTATATCTCTATACTCGTAAATGTAAACGAACGTAATCAACCATTGAACTCGTGGAAGTAGGTAGGTACTAGGGAGGTACCTGGCCTTCTAAATTGTTAGCTTCGTATAACATGTATTTTACGTAAGTGTAAATACTTATTTCGCAACACAAACATGAAATATGCTTCGGAAGTCGGATTTCATTTCATATTTCCGTTTCTATCATTACGTAACATGAAAATTTATGTATATTTTACATTGTGTTGATTACACGTTATTCCTGTGATGCAATTTATTTTTCTGTGTACTTATCTATATCCTAATCGTGTATAAATATTACTTACATGTTCACTTCATATAATACACCTAATTGACTTGTCTTTTTATTAAATTAAGTAATTTTGAAGACATTGTTTCGTGTATTTTATTTCAATTAGCACAAAAGTCGTGATTATTCGTTATTATAACATTCGCAAATTTAACGAATTTAGTTTAGAAGTCTACAAAAACTTATACTCGTTCGTTCATGCTTGAAGCAAACTTGAATACAAGTTTTTGTTGTTAACCGCTAAGGGATGTTTTTGCGTTAATTATAATATTATATGGAATAGGCAGATGTAGGTACTTAAAAGTTATTATAGATATAGAGATATATATTAGGCACAGTGGGAGGACATTGTGGTTGTAATATTTTCCTTTTGTCTATAATGATGTATTATGTTTAATCGAAGTTTATGAAGTTATTCACGCGAAAAGTCGTGTAGCCGCATCCACTAATGCCGTAGTAAAATATTTATATTTTGTAACTTTAGTCCTCTTAACTTCAGATAGTACAAACCTAGACCTTTTCCATCCAAGTGGCACCGCAGCCACATGTTTGTATACATACATCTACTATTTATATTTGCTCCTCGACTGTTTTATCTCTGATCTTGCCATGTGATAGCAAAATCAACCTATGTAGTCATATAAATTTTAACAGCTTTTTTTACTGCAACTATTTATTATTATGCTACCTCTGAATTTGGCGAAAATATTACCGGTGCTTAGACCCACGTGTAACGCTTAAAATATCGTAGGTTTTACTCGAACACATTTACACTAATGCAAGGGAAGCTCGGAACAAATCACTCTAAAGAGTGTTTTATTGCCTAATAATATATTAAATGTTTAGTAAAGGATTTTACACATACTTGCCCATAGAGGTATCGGTACTGGTTATTATTTTGAGCTGTCAGGGAGTTAATTGATTGTATTATTTATTCACGCATGATGGATGACTGCGCAACCATCCCACTCTGTTGTTTTGATCCTTTTTTTAATTCCAGTAGTACATTCATTAGGAAGCAACTGACGTATGAATTTCAGCTAAATGCGTTTATGTTCGTTATTGTTTGGTTACTACTAATCAATGAGTAAATAACAACACAAGAGTGTATAGATTCTGCTAATTTATTTACACCTGATAATTGAAGTCAGTTTATGGCAGCTTCTGTGAAACTGTTGTTCATGTTTGTTTGAAATCTTATAAACTAATTACGTACTTACATAGATTCATTGTTTGCTTGAGGAACATCTCATCCACAAACTATCGTTAAGCGCCTTACCTTCGCTGCTATTGTATTATTGTATCAGAACAGCATATGTACTAGACCTTTATCAGAATTATTGTAAGCTTGTATTTTGATTGTGATCTTCACATTAACACGCCCATTTTATTTGGCTTATACTATTGTTATATGTGGCCTAATAATTTAATTTCCTATCAAAGCGTAACTTAGTTATGGTATATAGATTTTATGATTTGAAATATTTTCAACATTCATAATAAAATTTATTTAAATCTCGTTTTATTTTTTTTTAATTCTCTGAATTTTTTTTTACAATACAGTAATTCATAAACGGCCATTCCAATACAAAAATTTAACAAATTTGTGATGGATATTTATTGTTTTGAAATTATCGGATAGGAGATTGATATGTATAGGCCTCCAACAACGTGCAGACTTTTCCCATTGTCAATATACCTGCCACTTTATTGCATATGCATCTGAGAGTATAGCTACGTCAGAAAATATAATGCCAACAGTTTCATTACTCGATTCATTTTCAGATATCTTTGTCAAATTCTACAGCCTTTGGATTATATCTTTTAATATTATTAAAGTTCTGTAATGTATATTGAAATAACTTTAATAATATAATCAAAACATCAAGTCACCGCAAAATACTTTACTTTGATAGTTATTTCGACTACATTTTACTGATTAAATCGCCTCTCAAACATTTTGTAAGCTCCTCTCGTATTTTATTTTAATTACTCCACAGCCACCCTTCCACTAGGTATTTGAATAAATTGAGGGAAAATTTGAAGTTCTCGATTAGGTACTTTAATTTTATCAACTTCTTATTATCTTTTGCTATACCGAATTTACCGATACTTACCTACTCCTGTGTCGTCCGTCAGTAAATTGTGTTTTCGGTTACGTTTTCTCCATTAACTCACGTTCCCTATCCGGATAAAAAATCCTTATTACAATCACTTTTAATCAGCAAGTTGCCTGCCTTCCAATCCCGGCTTCGTAGAAACAGTTTATAAACACATTTAAAAACGTTACAAAAATGGTGATACGATTGACAGTATGGGAGTATTTGATACGCTGAGAGATATGGATATTTTATGTCTGTAAGAACTATTTAATTAAGTTGATGCACTTGGTACCTACAATATTATGATATTGCTTACTTCGATCGATAGAGCCTCTATTTATTATTGCCTTCACTTCACCGCTATTCACTCAAGTGTACTTACTTCATGTACTAAGATTATTATTAATCTATAGTCCAGTTTCTAAACCACACGTTTCTCAGCTTCCTTTTGACCGAATTCCTAGACAGCTAGCGGCTTTCAGCGATGAATGGACGAATTGAAATTCCTATCTACGTATTAAACCATCTTATATAATATGTGGCTCGCATTTATTTGATTAAAATTTATACCTAAATATTTTTAATGTACCTTGCCATAGATACTTATCATTTGACTGTCATCTAGTAAGTGGCCTATGGGAGGATAACGCTGGTGCTGTTATGAATTTTAATAACTTCATGACGTACTTTAAGAGACACTTTGTTGGGTTGGAATGCACACATTACCATAATAATAATTATTATCGTTTGGGGTGTTGTTCTAATGTCGGCGGTAATTAGTCAATTCGAAAACATGACGGTCGTTCGGTGCCTGAAATTGCTTTGCCAGTATCTCGGTGTGACTTTTTAATAACTTTATTTCGAGTATTTTTATATTTAATGTGTACGCGATATTGAACAACATGTCCATTATCCAGTTACATGATATTTTTATTATTATAAATTAGCACTCAAATCTTTATCTTATAACAATTTTAACAGGCTCCCGTGTTTTGTTTAGAATATTGACCCCAATTGTTACACTGTAAAGCTTAGTACATATTCCCAAAATGTTAGTATGTTAATAACAACATTTTCCAAATACACCATGTTGATATTACCACCGCATAGTACAACCCGTACATTGTGCTATGATGTTCACAGATTATGGGGTAGGTACGGTGTGGGGTTTACTGGACATAATATTTCTTCAGTCTTGTCGCTTGCACTCATGAACCGACGCACCTTGGAAGTTATCCAAAGTTCATGATATTTATTTCCCATCCTAGGCATGATTTTGACCTGAACTCTATGAGTTATAGCTTCAATATACTTAGTCATAGCGTTTCTTGTTATACGGAATTCTGATTTTTTGATATTTTGTAATATTAGTTAATAACGCCTTATTTTGAGTATTGAGTTTTTATTTTAGATTTTGCGCTTAAGGTTGTTTCGGTTTTGTAAAATCATTTGGATGTTAGTTAATCCATTACTTTACGAGATATATCCTTTCATAAATTCCGTGTATTCCTACACGTGTTTTGGTTTTCTGTTTCCCGTATTTTCAACCGTATTCGATTACATTGACCCAATCGCTATCTTGACTAGGTGTTTTTTTTTCACATTTAGGGATCAACCTCGATAAGCGAGAGACGATGAACGAACGTTAGTAATTACACCATAGTCCAGCATTTTCTCACAGATACGAATTGCAAAACTACTTAAATTTATTTTACAGATACGTACATACATGATAATTACGTAATGCTTTCATTTCTTGGTGGTGGTCGCTACTTCTTACAACATATTATAATGTTTCTAGTAGTAGCGATGCTCTCTCATGTTGTCATTAATTCCTCTACATATGTTATCACGTATTGCCTCTATTTTACTCTCACCAACTACATATTTATTATTCTACTGTATTACCATTAATGGTTTGGCTTTTACCGTACCGCCGTGATTCTGAATTACAAACTATTTTTTTATATATTGTATTTGGTGAGTACATAAATATTTCATCACACGTGTCTGTGGAACTCACCAGCGACTATAAATTTTCTAGAAATCTCTTTACAAAACAGAATATCGAATAACTAAATTCTGTTTCACTCGTGTAGGCACTTTTTTATACTTACTTCCCTCTAAGATAAATTTAATGTATTGTATGTATTGATATTACTATGGTAACATTCCTTTTCAGTGTATACCTATTAATTTCAATGTATACAACTCCATATCAGGTGATCGGTGTATCAGAGTATTGTGTCTATCTGAGTATATTTGTAATTAGTGTGGAACATTACCCGCATTACTGCCTTCATTACATTCTCGTGCTGCTAATAAGTCTGCATTTACGACGTCCACTACTGTTTGGTGTTGTGCTGACGACAAACATAATGTTATTATAACAACGGGACTCTGTATTAACCTCGCACTCTCTAATAAAATGTAGTACTGCTGCTGACCATAGCATCCCTAGCTGTGGAAACAATATAAACACCACATAACAAGTTTTATTTAGTTTTTAACACGTCTCAGCAATGCACCACAGAATATTCTTTAGTTTTTTTGGGACCAAATGAACAGTTTCAACTATGTTTTCCATGAAACTTAGGTATGTCGCGCAGAGCTTCATACATACTACGCAGATTATATAGTTAATTTATTCCGATTTAGGATGCCGTTAGTGAGACTTTAATATTACGCGATAATGGCAGATTAACTCCCATAAGCTTTCGAAGTTAATCTCAAGATTCAAAATAGTTTGAGGCTTAATTTATGTATTGAGATTATAATATTAAGCTAGAAGCTTAGCTCATCAAATAGTAAGATCTATTTCTGTGCCTCATTCATAAAATAATACACACAAATATTAACATCCTAATGCTCTAATTATATTATTATTTGTAGTGGATATATTTAGTTTCCCTGGAATTCTGCATAATTGGTTACTTGGTGCCTAGTAATTTAATCATGCAATGAAAGTGTGTCACAGTTGTAAAAAGGCTACTTACTACATTAGAAGAATGGGTAATATGAGAGCGCTGTGCACTGATTAAATCGCTTCACATGTAGTCATTCTTTCATTTCCGTGTAGTGATTAGTTGCGGGATTTCATTATTACGTCAGCGCTTATTACGTACCAACATAGGGAGGTATTCCACCGGACTCACAGCTTCCTCGCTACTATCTGATGTAACGTTTTATGCAACCACTGGAGCACCGATTTACCAACAACCAAAATTGACTTAATAACTTTTCATTTGAAGTGACTACACCACATTGTGCGTGAATGCCCAACCCACAAATTTGGGGGAATGATGGAGGATCTGAACAACTTGACGACCGAGGCCAGAATGTGGCTTCGGGATCTAAATGTGATCTTATAGCGCCTGACGCCATACGAATATATATATATATATATATATATATATATATATATATATATATATATATATATTTGAAGTGTTTCTTCACTTCAGTATGAACATAGTTGAAGTTTATGATTTTCTTGATCTTATTCTTCATTCCAGTTGGTACCTACTTACTTGTCTTCTATTGTATTATGTGCGGTTGATGTAACTTTTATTACTCACTTTCTGCAGTTTGAACGCTTCTCTTTGGAACTCCACATTGTTTTCAACTTAAGCATATTGTGCTTATCTCATCGTATTTGATAAACTTGTAGCTACATCTCTCTTTCTGTGTGTTTGCTGTTTAACCTCATGTCTTAAGTCGTAATGTTTTGACATGCCAACTTCACTTGCTTCCCGAGGTTCCTTTATCCATAAGATTGATATAATTTATACTTACACTCACACATTATTCCGTGTCATGAATTCCATTTTCTCACTGAGATTGCTGAGTCATGTTTGCATAATGAAACATACCTACCCCTACATATTAAGGTTGAGTGTATATTTAGCAATATATGTGACTGTACACAATCTTTGTTCATAAGTTCCGTATATGAAACTTTTAACTCGCCATTCGCATGCACCGCGACCTAGTAACGTGTCATTATTTTACATTATCTTGTAAATCCTATATGATGTATATTATATCGGTTAAAGAATGAACTATATTTATTGGATCGTTATTTTTACCTTTGACTTTATGACGAGATTCATATCATTTTTATATTGCGGGTGAGATTTTATACCTTCTTACATAACTGTATACACTGTGTGTATATTAATAATTTATAAGTTTTAAAGAATATTATATAAACTTTCTCAAGAGTGTCATGAGTGGAGTAATTACTAGTTATGATTAAGTTCCATGTTCATTTTCATAATCAGATTTGCATCTTCAACAACCACAACTAAATAAATTTAAGTATACGAGTTGTATTTCAGTCAACGAACTTTGTTGTATTTTCTCAGAAACTTATATTATTTCAAATCACATTATCATAAGATGTCATAAATATTATCATGCAAATAAGTAAGCAACGGAAATCCAATTTTCTTTTACTTTATAGAATCTTGTGATGGAGAAATAGTTTTTTTATTTATTTATTTATTTATTTATTTATTTATTTATTCTATTTAAGGCCCTCCACTCGTTTGAAAATAGTTTTTTTATACATCATATAAAATACACATACTCGTATACCTACAATTATTACTAATTAATTATACCTAAGTTTTTCTTCTTTTTAACGTTTTTGTACTCAGCTGAGATACTCGACTACTAAAATATGATATTCTCTACTCGCCTCTCTTTTAATACATTGTGTTATCAATATGCAAATTGTGTTGGTTTATGATTTATATTTTTTATTATGACTACGAAACGTCTTAGATTTAAATGGAATTTGTAATCTGCACAGTACTCTCTCTATAATCCGGTATTTCATTTCTCCGGGCCCACCAGTAATCTGGCCTTTGTAAACGCTGATCATTTTAAGACTTTACCGAAATTACACACGTTGAATCCTGGTTCTTACATTTGGGGAGGTTAGGTAAGAACATATAGTCGCTAGAGTCAAAATAGGTCTCCCCTTTTGATCGGTCAAGTAATGGGTTATCGTGGATTCTTGCCGTGACAAAACCATTTGAGTTTATTCTAGAGATGGAGAATTGACAAACTAATGTAAACATATGACGCATGTATTTATTAAAATTACTATTACGATAAACTACAGTTCCCATCACTAATGTCTCCCAAACGAATAAAATTTTATTAGTAGATACTTACTGATCTAACCTAACCTTGCGTTGAATCAACTTAAATAGGTTTTGAATTTCCCTCGAAAAATGCTAAATAAAATTGTAATGTACGTCACAAATAATCTCTATACCTACCAAGATAATACTTATTATCCTCTTTTTCTTGGCGTATTGTCTCAACGTCTTAAAATGTTAGGCTCATTTTCCCAAGGGAGGCGTAGCTTTTCATTGACACCTTCTAAATGCCTTGCGGTACACTAGTCTTCAGGGAGTTAATGATAGTAATCGAATGTGAAACCTTTCAACAATAATAAAAAAGTTTTCTCTCTATGATATTACCATTCCAAAATAAAATCAGTGACAATGGTCATACTATTCATTTATATGACTTAGTGAAAAATGTTTAGAGCGCCATCACCTTCACATCATTTATTTAAAAAGTCAGCTAGTTCTTATATTTTTTCGGTGAGTTCTTTGTTATAACTTTCCTTATATTATTAAAGACATTTGTAGTAACTCTGTTTGTTTTTTCTTTGCAGGTATGTACTGACTACCGACTGTGTATAGATGAGCCAAAAAGCCAACAGAAAATATGAAAGGTACCAACTCCTTTTATTCACAATTCTCTATCTTGAGAATCAGAGGGGCGTGTTCGCAGTGGAATATATGATAGATTTTTTTAAAGGACGTCGAGAAGCTACTAGAACCCACATCATATTTTGACAACATATTATTAGGATGATGTCGTAAAAGAACGTTGAGAATAGTAGTAGGTAATTATTAATTTCGTTGGTTTGTTAAACAGAGGATACCATCATAATTCTCTCGTATTGTTATTTTTATTCTTGAATGTCCTGTTTTTTTAAACTGTCATAAGATGTAACATCTTAAAAAAAAGTATGATTTAATACGTATTGTTATAATGCGTACAAAGAAATAAATTTTCCTGTCCTAAATAGAACTCTAGAGGAAGCTTTTCATGTACAAAATATTTAATCATATGCTGATATAGTGCCTACCTACTTACGCGTACCAACTTTCACACGATCATTTAATGACATGACATCACATTAAAGATGACAAGAAATGCATAGTATTAGTTTCAAATTAACGCCGAGGAGCTAACTAGGTAGATATGTATGATTGTAGGTAGCGTGTGTATTTTGCACCACCGCAATCGTTTGAATTTTCGGAATATGTTTATTGAAATAAATTGTAAATTGTAATCCATGGCCAAAATATGTATAACATGGTCCCTACCTATTTTCTCATCATGTTAAAGTTAAATAAATATGCTTCCATCTCCCCTGGGGATCCCTAGAGGTTGAGGAATATTAACGATTCGGGTGGAGAAAAGGTTCGAAGTTTTTATATTTCTCCGAAAAAAGTCGATTGATTCACGGTGAGGTCAATCAGAACTTTTTTCCGAGAGAGAGAGAGACAAATAATCTCCCGGAATCGGAAATATCCACAAATTTAACTTTTCAATTCCCCGTCCGTTTCTCAAATCATAGAAATTTGAAGCAAGTGGAAAACAATTTCCCGGAGTTTGCGATTGAGGTACCTACCTACTACGATGTGAATACGTTGTATGGATGTATGTATAACTTGCGAGGTATTTGTATTATTTAAAGTCTGTTTCTTTACAAATCGCTTAATGATTTCAATGAATGGAAAACTTGTTTATTCATTTAACAGCTAGTATTTTTTGAGTCAGCAAGTCTGAGTTCTTCCTAAAACAATCTAAAAAATGTTTAAACCATAACTCGTTTAACTGTATTACTATGGATTATATTCTGTGTGCATGAAAACCGATTAGAAAGTTAGTAGAGAATGGATGATGAAGTTAAAATTACTATGAAGTGTTAGTTATTTTGTGTAACTGTTAAATATAACACCGAGGAGAAACCGTCAATTTGGCAAATATTTTTCGCGTATTATTTGTAACAGAAATTGCATCGACAGTGTTTTTAATGTAAAACATTGGATTGTGCTTGAATTTAATTCGAGGATATTCCCAGTTGCGATATCTTTTATATCAACAAAGTAATATTTACTTTTAGAATTACCTATTAAAATTTCTCTCTTCCCGTCTAATTAATATTTATGCATTGTAACTTCCTACTATACGATTATTACCATTTTCCTTCGTTTAATTTTTCCGCCGTTTATTAACAGTTATCAGTGATACACATAAACGGTAACTAAACAAGTTTGTAGTCTAAAACATTTATCGAACTAGTAATGGTTTTAGTTACAAAGGACAATAGGAAATAGGGAGAAGTTACATCATTGTAACATAGTCGCGTGAATATACTATTGATGTTACTTTAATATGAAATACATATTTCTCTGTACATTGCGTGCCTTTTTATCCACAAGCGTTTTAGATAAGCTGTTAAACATTTATGTTTATGAGAGCTGAGTGGTCCCAATCGACAAATAGTCGTTGCCCAGTGATGGCTGTGTGAACGTTTTACTATTATTCCACAAATTATGTCACTTTATATAATCTCATATTCTATTTATTTATAAACCTATGTAGTAGTATTATATCCACAATGTAAATTTATTATCATTTAACGTTTGCAGAAATAAAATTTTCTCTACTCCTGGCTATCTTGACAGCCTTAGTCTATAAAAAACGATAGGAAAACGTATACGTTGCGTCGTGAGGACCTTACTTTGGAAAATCACCGTTCCTTCACTTTTGATTGCTTTCAAATTTTACAACTCTCAGTGCGTTAACATAAAAATAAGTATATATACCTTTTTGTTTATACCTTGACCGAATCTCGTAGTTTTATTGAGCCCTGATCTTAAAATCTTTATAACGAAACACCTTACGAACATAAAATTACGGTCGTGCAAATTCCTCCTTCCAACGAACGATAGTGTTTACATAAGTCGTGTAATTTTATTACTTGATTTAAAAACTTTGATTTTTGCACACAGATGCCTAGAAAGGTCTTTTTAAACTTGTTATATACCTATACAGGGTGTCCCAGGAAGTGCGACCAAGCTGAAGTCCAGAGATAGAGCACCTCTGGGGGTACCTAAATACCCCAATATATGTTCCGCGATTTTTTGTGGTTTTCGAGTTATCAATTTTTTTCGTATTTTTTCGCCAAACCCCGACTTGCAAGACGTTATTGGTCACAGAGCCACTAATTATTGAGGAACATACTTGATTTTTTTTTTCTGAAATAGATGAATAATATACCTTGTAGGTATAAAAAGAATTATGGGTCTATCTGTTACTATCACGCCATAAAAAAATTACGAATCTCAAAATTAGTCACAATTCAAAATGTTAAAAAATGTTTGAGGTCGTTTTAAAAAAAATAATCATAGATAAAAATTTTTTTCTAATTACTTTCAAAAACTTGCAAATTTAAAAAACTATCTACCCTGTAAATTTCATTGAGCAATCTTTACGGGATCATACCTAAAAATTGTTTCAATGCAAAAAAAGCGGTAACTCACGAAACGAAATTTGATAATTCTCTATACAAAATGTATGAGGAGAAAATTACACAAAAAATTTCATAAATTTATACCTACTATTTTCATATTCGCATTAGATTTCGACTACAAGTTAAAAAAAATCGGATATGGAAATAGTAGGTATAAATTTATGATTTTTTTTGGGAAATTTTCTCCCCTAACATTTTGTATGGAGAACCATAAAAATTTCGTTTCGTGAGTTACCGCTTTTTTTGCATTGAAACAATTTTTAGGTATGATCCCGTAGAGATTGCTCAATGAAATTTACAGGGTAGATAGTTTATTAAATTTGCAAGTTTTTGAAAGTAATTAGAAAAAAAAAAATATCTATGATTATTTTTTTTAAAACGACCTTAAACATTTTTTAATTTTTTGAATTGTGACTAATTTTGAGATTCGTAATTTTTTTATGGCGTGATAGTAACAGATAGACCCATAATTCTTTTTATACCTACAAGTTATATTATTCACCTATTTCAGAAAAAAAAATCAAGTATGTACCTCAATAATTAGTGGCTCTGTGACCAATAACGTCTTGCAAGTCGGGGTTTGGCGAAAAAATACGAAAAAAATTGATAACTCGAAAACCACAAAAAATCGCGGAACATATATTGAGGTATTTAGGTACTCCCAGGGGTGCTCTATCTCTGGACTTCCGCTTGGTCGCACTTCCTGGGACACCCTGTATATGCGTGTAATACCTATGTTGTATTCATTGTTGTATTTCTCTAGCCCTTGCTATGTGGGACATAATAGGCAAGGTTTTTGACCGTATAACCTTTAAAATTTCCTAAATTCTTATTCAAAACACTACAAGACCTTATGGATGGTATGTGAATATGTTAATATTACAGTGCTTTTCACAAAACTTTTTAAGTATTAAATAATTACGTGGTGAAGTTGCTTAGTATATTATATTAGTTTGTTTTATTAAAATTGTTTTTAAGTAAATACTTGCCTATCTTTACCGATAAATAAAACTTTACGTCCTTTTAACATATTTGCAAAGTCTTGTAGTATATGTATGTACAATTTTATATTCAGTTTTTGTAGATGTAAAAAAATAGGAGACAAACAAAGCGAAAAATTAAAGCTAGTGTTGTGTCTGGTGATAATTATTCACTTCAGACATTTGAAATACGTAGGTTGTTGACAAATTATACTTCATTGAACCATTCACTGTGTTGGTTCGTGACTATTCAGCCATAATAAATTCAAATTCCTCTACCGTTTCATGAATCTCAGAGGGCTTAGGTATAATAATATGATGCATACACACGTCTAGTCTCTTTGTTAAGTAGACATGCCATCCCAGAAGGTCTGATGCCATACGAATTCCTATTTTTCAGTTTTTGATATGATTTATACTTCGCATGTGTCATGTGTATCTGTAGTCTGTAGTACTCTCGAAACCCGACTCCTTATTTATTAGATGATATATTATGTTAGTTCTGATCCATAAACTTCACCATTCAATATATTTTTGCATTATTCGAGTTGGGTTTTCAGTACGTGTGTTTTATTTTTAATGTCTGTATTCCCAGGTACGTTTCGTTCTCAGCTATAATAGATCTGTCTAGGTGAGTGAATCGCCGTGTATTTATTGTAGACGTACAATATATATTATTATGATTATCATACTTTGAAACTTTTAGGTGTTTCATAGTTCATAAGACAATAGCAACCTGTCACACAACTCACTTTTTACATTCACATAAATTATCCAGTGGCGTGTACCTCCACTGAGTACTGCGACTCGAAACAAAGTGAATAAGTTAACGATTATTGCCATGTTAGTGCGACGTCTCTTCAAATATTAACCCTAATGGTGTTTTTTCATCTCGTTGTTCGGGTCGACAACATTGTTTTTGTACTCATATGTACTATAGAATCGATACATTGCGCATTGTATTGATGCTGTGTCAGGCTTTAGTGTCTCTCGCACTAAAGAATGGTTCGATGCATTGAATTTACAGAACAGCTGAGTCCAGATTTCTTCACTAAAATGTATGTTTTATATTCTTTTACATTCACTATATGTACCCTGGTGTAATTTATGTACATATTATGTATTTATATGCACTAAAGTGTCCTAATATTCAAATTAGAGAGCTTTTATTTTGTCGGAGAAACGTTGAAATAGAAGTAGTTTGGATGCTTTGATGTTTATTTCGTTGAAAATAGTTTTTTCCTCTGTCCTGTATTTCCTCGTAGTCTTGATATCAAATTCAGTTTTGAATGAAATACGCTGTATACTGACATGTAATTTTTACTGAATAAAAAGTATATTTTAATGCCTTTCTGGGTTTCTTCTTTGCAGTATTTGTGGTGTTGATCAATACAGACATTCAAACCCCCTACCTTCTACATAGAAGGTACATTGACTAGAGAAGGTACCAGCGGCGAAGGGTGGATTTCTGTAGAAGGAAGCCGTGACTAACATTTCTTTGGGATTACGTAACAGATTAGACTCTATTATACCTATCATTTTTTCCAATAGGTAACTCGATGGGGATCGTGTTCTTAGGTAGCTTCGCGCCTGGAAGGTACATACCTTCTCTAGTCAATAAGCATCATATCTTATTAAGTTGTGCATGTCTATTCTTTGTAGGAATATTATTAGCATGTTTTTTATTAAGTACATAAATTAAGGATGAACCGTGATGGAATGCATTGGAAAGGGAGAAAATATCGTTAAGTTGATGAATATTCTGGTGTTTAGTGGTGCTATACGCGAATGTCAACCAAATATTTCTGAAGTCAACAAGCTCTCTTCCTACGACGTGACAGTTTGGGGAAATTGTAATAATACATCCCTAGGTATTGGAAGAAAATGAGTAGAAAAATATTATGAAATATCACGTAGGTACGTTCGCTCCTGCTTAAATTCGAAACCACGTAGGAATAATTTATTTTTGCTTTCCATTTTTATTGTTTAATTAGCTTCGTACATTTTTCACTAAACCTTATTTATTTCTTTTTCAGCCTTCAAAAGTTGTGTACTTTTTATCCTTCTTCACGGTGTAGTATACAAGTATTATAGATAGGTAGGTACTTAGGTACTTATCATAACATCTATACATAATGTAAAGATGTTTTTACGCCTGCTTTGAACAATAAATAAATGTTGAGCTTTTAAGATTCTTTTTTTTATACCTACATTGGCATGAAGTTTCAGCTTTTGAAATATTGTAAGCATTTTTCATTTTAACAAGTTTCATACCTTATTGCTTTAACTTCGCTTTATAAACAGCAAGACGACTCCTTTGCGTGGGCGGAAACGGAAAAAAATCTTATGGCTATATCCCACGGAAGGTGAATCCTGCTTCGTCCGTAGATTCGCATGCCGTGGGAAGGAGTGAGTCCGTGAATCTACAGACTTTTTCATAGCGATTTGTATGGCGGTACGTGATATCGCAGACGTACACGGATCGTGGGAAATAGGTTGCCTGTGAATCCGCGGACACGCCTTGATGAATCCAGATGAATCCGTCTAATCCATAGCGTTTGGATAACTTGCAATACAAGTGTTGAATCCAATATACATATACGTAGATATTTCTTTAGGAAACATCCCAAACAGACAGTTTTTTTCATTTTATTTCTTCTTTTCTATGTGCGTGCGTGCGTGCGTGCGTGCGTGCGTGCGTGCGTGTGTGTGTGTGTGTTGATTCTCACAAAATAAATAACGTTTTATTAAAAAATATAATTATGTATATATTTATGTAGGTACCTATTAGCTTTTTACGTTACTTCATTTTCTATAGTATAACTATTAAACGTAATACATATATATTCCATTTGTCGCCGCCCACAAGTTTTTTGTGTATATGAGTAAAAAGGCGTGTGGATGGAACGTTTGTCTTGGCTCGTTTACGTAACAGACCGTTGACGCCTTTTTACTCATGAACGCAAAAAACTCGTAGACGCTCGCAAGCGTGTGGCGGCGACATTAACTTTTACTTAAAGTATTATACCGAATCGGTAGGTATTACCTATATAATTGGCACCAGGAATGACGTCACAGTCTTTTCCCACGGCATTAAGGTTCAAAATCGCGTGACAATCGCATGATAAAATGGTAAAAATAGCGTTTTTTTAATTTTTTGAGGTTAATTTTGCGTCTATCAAAAAACTTTTACGGTTATTCCCTAGGTTTTAATGCATATTATCAGTACAAAAAAAAATTTTACTCAACGACTTTCAGGAAACGAGTTTCCGTCTTTCGGAAAAAAGATCAGAGGTGTTTTCCATTTTTTTTTGAGAAATCTATACAAGATATAAAAAATCTGTTACGGTTATATACGGTTATATAAAGGTTCAATGCATCTACCCTATTTTGTTCCAAAGCATAATTAATAACGGTTGTCGAGATAGAAGGTCTCCCGTTTTTAGAAATTTTTGAAATGTCGGTATGCATACTCTTAACATTACTTACTGTAAATTAATACTGATTCAAAAGTTATTCATAGGTACAAAAATACATAATACAAGAATATGATACTAAATTGATAACATGTAGCTACCTACATTAACTGAAAATAACGTGTTGTAATTTTTGCTAGTCGGGTAATTTGTATATTTTTGTAACAATTTTACAATAAAAATAATTATTATTCGATATATTTTCGGATATATATTCACTAACAACGAGGGTTGTCAACCGTACTAGAGTATAATAATAATATTGAAAGTGAGTTGCAAGAAATATACTACTACTACTACTACTACTACTACTACGCCCTTTATGTCTCCATTCGGGAGCACAGGGAGGCTACCAGGCGTCTCCATTCAGAGCGATTTTGTGCGAGTGATATTACCTCTCTCCACGTCATTCCTAACGCTCTGATCTCGTACTGAGGAAGCAGCAATGTGGCTTTGTGCCTGGCAGGTCCTGTTCGGACCCAATTTTCTGTGCCAGGTGTGTCCTCCAACAATCACAAGAGTATAACTCGCCAGTCGCTTGCTGCTTCATTGATTTCGAAAAAGCCTTTGACAGCCCCCATAGAGAATCAATTTGGAAGATATTGGCCCTTTACGGTATTCCCACGAGGCTGGTAGCCATGATCGAAGCCCTGCACACGGACTCGGAGTGCAGTGTGAGAACCTCCTGTGGTCCAACTGACACCTTCAGGATCACAACTGGGGTTCGACAAGGATGTGTACTGGCGCCTTTCATCTTTGTTACCGTCATGGACTACCTTCTCAGAAAATCCACGGGGAACTCAGGGGGAGTGCCGTTATTGCAAAGACCTGCCAACGAAACAAACGTGGGAACTCTACACGATCTAGAATATGCGGATGATCTCGCCCTATTCGACACGTCTGTGGGTGGACTACAGCACAGCACTACAATGCTCTACAACAACGCGACACGCCTTGGCCTCAAGGTCAACACTGGCAAAACTGAGTACATCTGTAACGATGCATGTCCGGATAGGGTCACAGCTATGATTGTCAACGGCAATCAAATCTCCCAGGTAAACAAATTCAAATACCTGGGCGCCACCATCACCCCGGCAGGTGACCTCCGGACAGAACTGCCCATTCGCATCGGAGCTGCCAGTGGGGCATTCAACAACATGGACAAGATCTGGAAGGCATCCGGGTTTAGTATCCAGACAAAACGCCGCCTATTCAACGCCTGTGTGATCCCTGTCCTCCTCTACGGCTGCGAGTCATGGCACTTAACCAAGGCTCAAGAGCGTAAGATACTCAGCTTTGAGAATAAGTGTCTTAGGAGGATACTGGGTATCACATGGCAAGAACGTAAAACCAACGAATACGTTCGACGGCGTTCCCAGCAACGATCAATCCTGTCAGTAATACAGGAAAGACGTTGGTCGTGGCTGGGCCATGTTTTGCGAATGCCCAACGACAGCTGGCCAAAGAGAGCGCTGTTTTTCCACCCACAGGGGTCCCGACGCCCCGGAAGACCCTCTTTCACAGTGCACCGTTCCTATGGCAAGAAATATATGGATCGCAAAATACTATATATTTTTTTTTGGCAACTTTAAAACTAAGAAAATATCAACCAAATCCGCTTCACTTGTAAAATTTAAACGCAGTTTAAGAATTATATCATTGCCTGCAGTTTTCGACTGACGAATGAGTGTGTAATTTACATTAATTTGAAAATTCAAGCAGTTCATAAAATGACAGTTTTTATTTAAATAGATAAGTAGATATTTATTTATTTATTGCACATGGAACAGATACAGTCACAAAAACAAACATTGGCAGGTACATTAATACAAAAATATCAATACACAAGACCAATTACATCCGTTCACAATTAGCACACACGCAAAACAAATAGATTACATTACATAGTTAAAAATATTTATCTTATATCTATAAAACATTTATGGTAGGGAAGGAGGAAGCATGGGAAGAGGAAGAAGAAGAGGAAGAAAGGAGGGGATAATGAAGGAAGCAACAAAAAAAGAGTTAAGAACTAATATCAAGAACAATAAGATAATGTGTATGTTTTCTTTTATTTTCATAAAATTATCGAATTACACCCTGATACATATTTGTACACTTCATAACAAGCTTAAAAGCTTGTGTCGTGAAGTGGGGTATGTCGGCATCGAGGATCGAGCGCGTTAGCAACCAGGCTTCCGATAACTTTTTAAAATTACTTATTGATGCAGATGGAATAATCAGCTGAAAAATTTTGACAACCCTACTTACATGTTTCAGCGCGTGTATACACAACGGTTTCCGAAGAAAAACCCATAGGAGTATTTACGATGATGTAGTATGAACCCCAAAAAACACAAAAACCCTTCAGAAATATGACGTACTTAATGTAGTTCTGGACAATTTACATTCCTGCCTGCATTAAATTGTACCACAAATGTGTTATAGTTTTGTATTGTCTATGTGTTTATTGCTTTCATTCTTTTTTGTTGTGTTTATTGATTTATTGCATTTGATTTTGTGTTTGTAAACCTGACGATTCCAAGTGCCTTAAATATGGTCTACAGATGATTAAAAACCAATAAAAAATCCTCAAATAATAAAAGCTTAAACTTTTTAGTTGGATTTCAGTAGATGAATTATTTACAAAATGTTGAAATCATTGTCTATCCCATTTTAGATCCGCTTGCTTATTCGATTTTTTTAATCTATTCTAGTTCCTAATATAATTTACTCGAATACTAATCGATACAATTAATTTTATTTACAAAATTCAATTAGATTTGTGCTTTTATCCCTAAAAAAAATCCTGTGTGGCTTTTGTACGGCTTTTGTGGGGTTTATTTATTTTGAGCAATATGCTTATGGGTTTCGTACTGTTACAATATACAACGAGAGTGAGGGAGACAGACACACCCGCATGATTCGAAAAATTAAAATGAAAATAAATAATGTATAAATTTAGATTCCCCAGTTTCCATAGAGTGGGGAACATTATATTTTCTTATTATTTATTGAATTAATTTTTCTGGAATTTTGTTACATCGAATTATAAGTCCATGTGGTGCATTTTATCAGTATGATGCCAATCTTTCAAATGTCTCCCTTCAAAAATTATGTACCTAATCTATTAGTCTAAATAACACACGAATGATAAAGAAATTATAATTTTATTTAAAATGAAAAAAAGTTTAAGGTACCAATCATTATATTTTTCTAATACCACGGACCTGAAACAGCACAATTTTTGCACTGTTACTGGGCCGGTATTCTTTTATTCTGATAATATCGACATTAATAATATTAAAAATAAATAAATAAATTATTAAATGGGTTCTCTAATTTCCAGTTATGGCAGACATTTTTTCCCGTACAAAATAAATATAATGTACACCCCGACACATAATGCGCCCGCTACACGCTCGCGAGTCACCGCGACCTTTTGGTGTTCATGAGTAAAAAGGGGTGCGGATGGATCGTTTGTCTTGACATGTACGTAACCGACCGTTGACGCCTTTTTACTCATGAACACCAAAAGGTCGTGGTGACTCGCGAGCGTGTAGCGGGCCCATAACGGGACTGAGAGAGATTAGCAGCTAATTTGAGAAAAACCGGTGTTGAAAAATAACGCGTGATACAAGATACAAAAACTCCGTGTGACAAACTTTAAAAAATATCACCCACAAACAAGTTTAATTAATGCCGCAGGCAATGCTTTCTTTTATTTTTTTTTTACTAAATTACAATTAATATTGGTGTAAAGACAATAATTTCGAGAAATCATCCATCCGGAAGGGATTAATCCAGATTCGCGTACGAATCCGGATTCACTTGTCGTGGGAAGGCACCCTTACGGCGTATTAGACATCTTACTAAAAAATAATAAAACATTTTTCTGTGTAAAGGCTTTGAGTTAAAGGACCTGCCATTTCAATACGTATTGCAGCCATCTAAGGGCCGTTTCGCCTTGTATTTTGTGATACATATAGGAACTTTCCATCGATATCGTATATCGAGTTCACTTACAGTTTGAGCTTCATGAAAGAGATCCGAGTAGGTATGTAGAGAAATGCTATTTACCTGAAGTGAACATAAACGAATCTCTTGTGGAAGCATACCTAACACCGTAAACCTATATTACAAATACAATATTTTATGATTTTGTATTATTTAAATCTTTGGGTCCTTCCAATGTACTATTTAATTCAAACTTTTCTGACGTACGCTTTGCAAAACATCTCAAAACTTCGCGGTTCACCTTGAACCGTATGTTACATTAAACATGTTCAACAATAACTTATAATATTTGTTTTATTATAAGTACCAATATTTCCCCGATCGCTGGGGAAATCTTGATATGGCGTTATGTTCGTTTTATATCATATTATTGTACACTGGGTAGGTACATGTAGGATTGTGTAGGTATAAGAACAAGAAAAATTCTATAGATGCGAAGTATGTCGGCCTTACATAGACGAATCTTAACGTTAATAATGGGTCCATGCCGCTTGGGAAATATTTTTTTCTATGCTCTTGTTACTGCCGATTCACGGGACACGTGTTCGCGCGAAGCCTTGACGCCTGAAGGGAGGAGATGACCCTAGCACGATCATACCTCCTATTATAATATTTAAGTAGTGCCCTGCTAATGTATCTTCCGTACCTACATTCCGTATTCAGAACACGCTCATACTCGAGTGATTTGTAAAATATTAAATTACCGAACATACCTTTTAGATAAACAAATAACGCAATACGGATTTTACATATTGTTTATTATGAATTGTTATCTAGAAGAAGATAGCCGCAATTCATGTCCATCCGATGACTCGAACGATCAGAAATTCTTAAGGCTCCAATATACCACAGCTAGGAATTCGAAATGAACGTCGCTTCCCCTCTCTTACTGCTCCAAATTTTCAAATATTTCCACCGCAAGTTTTGTGCAATATTTACACACACATTCATCAAAACTTATACATTCAAATAATTCAACTACGGGGCCTACATACTCGTATTATAATATTTTAGTTTGAATTTCTTTAAATTCTATCAAATACCATTGTATTTGATAGGTGCATACCTACCTATTATATCATTTGTGTATTATTTTATTTGGGTACAAGAACGATTGGAACATATTTTGATACTACTAATTCTATCGATACTAGTTGTCCTCAGTGTGATTCGCACTAACTGGGATTTGTTCAAGTAATAATGAAAGAAAAAGGAGTGCATACTGCATAGAGATTAATACATAGGCATGTAAATAAAATTATTGTACCATATAATACAATTCAATTTCAAAATTCTTTTTTTCTTCAATATACGGCTAGAGAAGCCTTTACATAGATAATAATAAAAAAATATATAACAATATGTCTAAAAATAATAATACAATCCTTTACTTGTAATACCTTATAATAACTGTATACAATCATGTACATACGCATCTATGTATTTTAAATAATATTAAAAAAAAACAAATATATAATAATATGGCAATTATAATAGTAGTAGCTAGAGGTACATAATTTTAAAATAAAAATAAAATAAAACAATATAATAATTTTCTCTTAATATTTTTATCACCTATTATCACCTATTTTATCACCTAAGAAGAAGTTGCCTGTAGGTTCGTGAAAATCTTAAATTATTACAAAAAATGTAAACTAAGTAGAATTTGTATATTATATAAAGAGATATATTTTCTAGTAGGTACTGTAAACAAACTTTTTAATTTCAGTTCAATTCAGTGTTCCGAGTAATAAAACGATTTTGCCTTGCATTAAGAGAAGTATTTCTGATTTTTGGATATGTTATAAAGGTCAGTCTTGTGGTTCGGAATCCAAGAATGCGACCTCCTTACTAGCGTGGAGCGCTCTTGTATGGAAAAAAATAAAGTTTGCGATATCGATTGTGCGCGGTGCGCGATAGAAGCAGTATTATGTTAGCATTTACCATGTGAAATATTTTTGAAAAATATTGATGGGAAGTACTGCCCCAAGGCCAATAAATTTTTTGAAAATGTATGAATTTAGTTTTTTTTTCAGAATCTTTTTTTTTATTTTTTTTTTCCTGTAAATGATAAGAAAATAACTGTCAATTAAGAATCTTATCAAATAATGCCGATATTAGCACAAGAAAAGAATACCATCCCAGTAAATGTAGAAAATTAGAGCTGTTTCAGGTACGTGGTACTAAAGAAATATAATGATTGGTACAACTTCTTTATTTTACTTCAAATTATTATTTCTTCGGCATTTATGTATTATTTAGATTAATATATTACATAATTTGCGGTTTTTTTATTTATTTTTTTATATTTTCAAAATGGACATTATATGGAAAATTTTAAACTTTGACCTCTTTGGGGCAGTACTTAACATTAAAATATCAAAATGCCCCCATACAACTTTTTGTTTGTGTCCCCATAGGGCATCTTTTCCACATCGCGCCGAACCGGATTTCCCAAAAAAATAAAAACGCTCCACCCTACTCCTTACCCTTGTGCGTTCACTAGGCCGAGCCAAAAACCGTCGAAATTCCGTACGTTTGAGAGACGTTTTTCAGTTTAATGATTTTAACTTTTTACAGGTGCACCCTAGAGAAAAAAGATCCACCTAAGAGTTATCGAATATTAAATTTCCTATAATTTTGAACTAAAAATTTTTATCGTAATGTTATTATTAAAAAAGTTATGCATTATCCAAAATGCTTTATTATTGAAAAAAAAAACCTTTTTTTTACGATAGCTGAAATTTTCAAGTTGTAAAGGAAAATGGCATTAGTAAAAGTTGTAGAAGATTCAATTTACTATAATAAGAAAACTTCATAAATGGTATTTTTTTTTAAATGGGATTTTGGGCAATGCACTAATTTTTAAATAATAACATTACGAAAAAACTTAATAAAACAAAGGTATAGGAAATTTAATATTCAATAACTCTTACTTTAATCTTTTTTCTCTAGGGTGCATCTGTAAAAAGTTTTAATCATTCAACCGAAAAACGGACGGAATTTCGTCGGTTTTTGGCTCGCCCTAGTGAACGCACAAGAGTGGGGAGGTTGCCAACTTGGATTCTGAACCACAAGACCAACCTATATAACATATCAAAAAATCAGAAATACTTCTCGATTAGCAAGGTAATGTACCATGTTCATTCTCCATTCAACGGGCTATACAGAAAATTTCAAAATGTGTCGCTTAGTTCAGTGGTCCCCAACCTTTTTTTCGCCGCGGACCGGTCAGCGTTTGATAATTTCACCGCGGCCCACTGAGGGTAGGGGGGTTACATTGGGGGAGGGGGGTCACATTGAATGTAGATTTTTTAATTTTTTATTACTTAATAAGGAAATATCGTTTTACAGAGATATATAAAAACTCCTAAACGGGAAAAATTTCGCTGCTACCTGATTCCACCATAACCGCAACCGCTTTTGTATGGAATAGGGTCGCTGTTATAGTCCAAACCGATACAAATCAGTACGAACGAGATAAGAATATTATTTTATTACAACAAAAAAAGACAGAAAAATTATCTGAATCTCGATCGACAGAGGACGACTTTTGACATTGATGACGTGTTTAAATACGATTTGGCTTATTTAAGTTACGACAACACCGCCTTCGGAGTCAAGGTGCGACCAGTTTAACAAAAAACGACTTCGCATTCGGAACAAATATTGTATATTATGGCAGTGTAGTGTTGTTTTACTTCGCAGGTATTAAGATGGTAACTTTACGTGAAGGGGTTTTTAACCGAATAATTATTTTAAGCTATTGACGATTTTTATCAAAAAAAATATTTTGATTTTTAAGCACGCGGCGCGGCCCAGTACCATAGGTTGGAGACCACTGGCATAGTTGACGGTGTTAGTGTGGTATAAATAACTATTTGAATATAGTATGTACCTATTTCTTTGATGGTGTTCGTAATAATTAAAATTCAAATGAAAGAATTCCTACTTAGAGTTCCATATCTATATACGTTGTTCTATTGGTATTGGTTTATATTATTATCGTAAATTATAAATAATGATTTCAAAAATATGCGAAACGTCCTTTCTCTTCGATAGCTACTCTCTAACTGAAGATTGAAGGCGAGAGGTAGCGTCTACATACAAAAATGCGGAAATGACTATCGCGAAACTAATCAACGTAAGCGACAAAGTGAATTATACCTTTTTAAAAGAAACCTGGGAAGAAATTTAAAAATCTATAACGTAAGATTTGTCAAGATTATAATAACCAATATTTTGGCTAAATTATACTTTTATATCTGAAAAATTGAACGGAAATTCTTGGAATTCCGTAAATTTTAGGGGTGCTTTCGGAATACTTTTTTATTCAAGGAATTTCCAAATCCTGTAATTCTAAAATATAAGTCCTGTAGTCCATACTTTCATCTATCACTGTCTTCAGTTTCAAGACGATTCCTTCAGTATTGGCTGAGTAAGAGTCGCCGCGCCGAAGCCGTATAGAGTACCGTAGCCCCTTAAATATTTGGTGATTCACTGCGAAACATGCAGAACTTTATATCATGTAATTTTATCATCATACTCATTTCATCATACATACACAGTTACCAGAATATCATAATATGTAACTAGGTACTTCAGTGATTTTTATCCTAATCATAACATAGGATAATTAGATAAATTAGATTTATCTTTACATCACCTTCATACGAACAAGATGTCTCCTTTATTTCATGGAAATATGGGCTTTATTATTCTCTTATATAACTTTTGTCTCTAATATCTCCTTTGTCGATTTTTCATTATGTATATGCATCTCCTTTTTATTAACATCAACTTTGATAGTAATTACTTTTTTATTCGGCCTCTTTTCTGAGCTATTCCGAGTTGTTATTCTCTCCCTCTCCTCCCTGGAAAGCCTTACAATCTTATTCCCATTATCCTACATTTTGTTACCCTCCGAAAATTTTAATTCCAATCCCGTACATACCTGTTTCATACTTTATTAATTTCGGCAGAGTTTTTCATTTCGTAATGAATAGTTCACTGTCATTTTTGTCACGATCCCAATTGACACGTCATCAGTTATTTCTCAATAAATCGATTCTTTCGTTAACAAAAGGTCGAATAAGGGTTTTGTGAAAATCTCTCATAATAGAGGAGAATTCGGCAAGCCCTTTTCCGCGTCTTTATAAAACACGACATAATCTCATATGAGCAGAAGTATTTTTTATTTCAGAATACCTTCGTCTGTATTAATATAGATCGCTGTACGGGACACCGAAAGGTTCTCCCAGGGGAAACTGCAAATAACTTAATGAAACGGCGTTTATGTCTTCATACTAAAATACGAGTATGTAGGTAACTACACTTGTTTGCGACGTATTGTTGTGTGTGTTTGCAAAATAGATTCCCTTGTATATTGTGCGATTTCAAAGATGCAGCGAAAAGTTAAAAATACGCGTGCGTCTCATTTTCCGTTAGATACTCCTATTCAAAATATTACAAATTATTTAGACCTTTTTTTTCTGATTATTTCGTATACTTACCTATAATATCCCATTATTTGTACCTAACTTTAAAAGCACTTCAAGTATATTTTCATACGGTTCGTAATTATTATTACTACCTGAAATAACAAAGTCTTAATTCCAATCCTCTTACACTAATCTGCTTGATACAAATACATTTTGCTTTAGAAGCAGATTATACTTAAGATTAATTTAAGGTACATAATTCATTAGCGAAAAATAAATTAAAAACACAGTATTACTTTATTTGATGTACATTATTACTATTAATTAAAAGTATTTTAACCCTTTGACTTTCCTCATTTTCAATAGCGTCTCACCCGTCCTTGTATATTGATTCATTATTATTTTCGTTCTATAAAATGCTCTTGTACAAAGTGGGCGTCGTAACACAAAGAGGTCAGAGAAGAGTACTCAGTTGATTGACTGTTGAACACTTTATATGTATGTATGATGACCAACACTGGGTAAGTGAATTGATCCAGCCTAGTGCCATCAGTCATAGTGAACAGGAAAGAGACCATCGTTTGTGATGTTTGAATAGGTTCTAAGATGTCTCATTTATTTGAACTACCTACTTCTTGTTTGTATAGGAAAAGGACATCCTTGTAGTACTACATCTTTTACCGTAGGTGTTTAGTCACAATTCGCTCACCATTCACGGTCAATGTTTAACACCTTAGAATAAAAATACTACATCACAAACAAAGCAAAGTAAGTCCACCTCGTCATGCTTTATATAGTTTAGTATCTTCACTAGATGTATCATCCTTTGTGTTTATTATTATTAAGTTTTCTCAACTCAAACTTCCGACATGGCTTACGTATCATCACATATGTTAATTATTGTTCATATAACTTCATGCAACCTCATCGCAAACTTCAGTCCCATCGGCTAATCAAATGAATGAGTTAGTTACGATACAATGCGAAATGTTTCATCCGCATGTAATGTTTGTCTAGGGAAACAGTGAACTCGTATATTCAGTAATCCTTCAGTAGAAAGGTACCTACGTATGTATTTCCAGTACTCTGTGTATATTTTAGACGACGACACGATCTTTTCACTGCAAACGACACAAGCAATCTCTGGTTGTGTCTCCCGGAACAATGAGCAATTAGGCCGCAGTTCTGTTTTGGTTTGTTGCCCATTTTTAAGTCTAGTTCCGTGTTCCACGTTCGGTTTTTCCAGCTAGAAATGTATTCAAATCGTATATTAATATTATTTCTCTGTGAGTAATAATAGTTATCATAATAATTGTATCGATTTTCAATCAATTAATGTAGATGACAGGTCGGACTCTACTTTAAGCAAGTATGTAAGCAAGAACAAACTTATTGTTTCTATACGTATTAAAACAAGTACACAATTGAGTTAACTTCGATCAGGCAAGATATATTATTGTGTATGTGGAATTGTTTGGAATGTACACGATTTTTAAACGGAAGATAAGAAAAGTTAATTGTGAACAAAGCATGATGGATTGCTTGATAAATAATGTTGTCTTTGTTGCGGTTAATTAAAATTACGCATTGATGGAATAATCTAAAGTATATGTTATTTCAGTTACTACTACTAAATTGAATACATACGTAGTTGCTGGTTACTTCAAATACTAAATATACATAAAAACAAATTGTGAGACCTATCATTGGCTTCCACCGATTAATTGATAAGTTTTATTGTACTTGCTGTAGCAGGTATTTCATTTAATTACTTATTAAGTTCTATTGTATGTAGAACACTCCATATAATGCTAACTGCGGTACCTGTGTGTTCAACGGTAATAATTTAATTGTATCTAACTGTGGATGTATGAGAATTCACCTACCCCCAGCCGACTACCCCAATTCCGGCCATTGCGGTTTCCTTGTACCCAGTCTATCTATTGTAGTGAATGTTTCTCAACTGAAGGGTTTAAGTTTTCCACAGTTTGGTAATGCAACCACTCTCACCATCCCTATGAGACGAGCATTGTGATTTATTATCTGCCCTGCAATACCCTTCCTCGTTCTGAACTTCACAGATATGAATTTAGCGTCGTAAAGGTTGGGGAATAATTGACATCCATATTTAATATTTGAAATTCATTATAGAAGTTCAGTAAGGGATGTTAATATTGTTAATCTACATAAAGTAGTACGTGGAGTTATGTGAATATAAATTTAATAATTTCATTCGTCCATGCTATTTACTCACTAATGGGTGTATTCATCTACAGACTTGCGTAAAGTATGGTATCGAAGCTTGAGATATCCCTATGAAAACTTTAACGCTTTAGAAGTTATATTTTCAATTGGACTATTACTTATTATCTTCAATTTCAATATGGCTTTCACATTTGTTTCAGGAGTACCAAGGCTAAATATTTCTCCATACAAACCTACGTACCGTACGTTTTAATTATTTTCGCTGTTCAAATTCATGTTAATCGCGTGAAAATTGTAATGTAACCCTTCCTATTTCGTACTACTTGAGTGGGAGCAATTTGTCAGAATAGCCTGTGTTATTTGTTCGTTCCTGGTCCCTGCATTTCCCCACCTATTCTCTCTCTTTTACGATGGCTTCACCTATTCTCGTTTTATATTCGTTCCATCCATTACAAGGTAGAGATGTTTTCTAACGATTCACGTAATTTCTCTTCTAATGTTGTTTACTTACATATACCCATGGACTATGTACAATGTACATTCTTTTTTAATCCAGAATTTCGGCATTTTGTTGACCGTAATCACCGTCAAGACTTTCTTACGATTTCCCCTTTTTTATGGACGTACAAATGTATCCATAATAATACGCCTGTTTATTAGTATTTTGATTACTTTTCGTCGGAGAATATTATTAATACGGTGCCTTTAGATTTCTCGATGGAAAGTTGTGGGGTATTCTGTTTTTCTTTCATTCTATACGTATTTTGGAGTGCTGAATCTGAATCCGAGGTTTGCCAACAAAATTTCGTGACGGAACATGGCGAAAAATTGGTAAAATGGCGAAAATATTCCTTTTCTGGCGATTTCTTTATAAGAACTCGAAAATTGACAACTTTCGTAAGTTATTTTTCTACGCAAAATTAAAGTACGTAAAATTTACTACAAAATTGCAATATAAAATTTTTCTCTAAAATAACTAGCAGCGGAGCTGTCAAGCTCCAAAAATTGGCCAAATTTTCTCGTTATTTTAAATTGTGAGAATGGAAAATGTATGGAGAATAGGTCACCTTGTTAGAATTATCACCAAATTTTGACAATTATTCTTCAGATTTATGATACATATTTTACCTCGTTGGAATCAGTAAACATGTAGAAAGGTTTCAGGATAAATTTTATTTAAAAATATAGTGAAATGTTTACGCTAAAAAGGTTTAAACATTTTTAGCCTAAACAAATTACTATATTTTTAAATAAAATTATTTAAACATGTCTAGCTCAAATATTTCTCGGTAATTTTAAATAAAAATTTCGTTAATAACTTTCTTTGTGTTTTCTGATTCCAACGAGGTAAAATATGACTCATGAATTTAAAGAATAATTGTTGAAATTTGCTTATGAAGGCAACAAGGTGAACTTTTTCAATACATTTTCGATTCTCGTAATGTAAAACAATAAGAAAATTTGGCCATTTTTTGGACCTTGACAGCTCCGTTGCTATTTATTTTAGAGAAAAATTTTATATGGCAATTTTGTAGTAAATTTTACGTACTTTAATTTTGCCTAGAAAAATAACTTACGAAAGTTGTCAGTTTTCGAGTTCTTATAAAGAAATCGCCAGAAAAGGAATATTTTCGCCATTTTACCAATTTTTCGCCATGTCCCGTCACGAAATTTTGTTGGCAAACCTCGGATTCGGATTCAGCACCCCAGAATACGTATAGAATGAAAGAAAAACAGACTACCCCACAACTTTCCATCGAGAAACTGTTTTGTGTTTAATTTCACCGGATTATATGTATAATATCCATGTACATACGGAGAATGAAATAACAGTATTTTTAAATGATTTCAACGCGCTTAAAGATTCTGTTAACTATCAGTCAATATACCTGCCTGTTCTAAATGAACATGTTAACCACAGTCCTTCATGCTAGATTTACATTACAAGAAAAGTATTTTATAATAATCGAAAGTGTGCCTGTTCAAAGGAAACTTATTCCATGATTGATGTTATTTAAAATCAGGTATATATAACCACTTTAATTATATTCTCTAAAGTTTATATTTTTTAATCGGTCTCTCCACTTCTGATATTGTTGTATGGGATAACGATGAAGAATTTATATTTCGTATATCAATTATTTAACAGTATCCTTCTTTCATTTTTAACGAACAGTTGTATTCATTGGACTTGCAAATTTTTAATCTCATTCGGTCGTCGGTCGGACAGTAAACTTTATAGAAAGAGGTCATGTTTTTCTATGTATATGAATATCGTTGTTTTTATTACTTTTATATTCCAGTGTATCGTGTGAAAATACATATTGTAGTATTTTCTTCATTACGTATGTACATCTCTTACCATCTATTTGTTTGGATGAATATTTAAAAACAAATATATCTATTGAAAATATATATGTATTTCTAAAATAAATAATTCGGTGTAGTGTGAATCTGCTTACTTAGTAATTCATTCGGTGGTTTATTGTAGCCGATTTCTTAACCAACTACTTTTACAAGTCTTTAGCCCAGTTTTCTAAATGCTTCCCAAGACGATTAATTAAATGTCATTAAGCAAAGTTTCGCCTTGATTGTACGATAACAGCCTAATGAATTATTCGAATGAAATAGTTCCAGCTATCATTAAAAATAACTTCTTTAATCACACTCGATGACTTCTGCTTTTGATTCAGGGGGCGGAATATCTATCTTCATTTTATTAGTTTTTCTCACTCAGTGGTGAGGTTATGGCAACATCTCAGAGATTCCCGTACTGTTATTAAGTGCTTTCCAAATGGATTTCCTTAATACTGACAGCTTTTACGCTTACGTTGAGTTTGGCATCTCACGTTTTTGTATTAGTGTTTTTTCTTCCTTAAGATAATACGTGTATTAAAATAAATAGCTTAATTCACTTGCGCTTACACGTTCTACGAATTTATATAGGTACTAAATCATAAAACCTTTGAGAATAATATATAACAGAGGGTTACCTTGTAGGACATAATAATATAAACAGGTCACCAAGTATGTATTAATTATTTCGCCAAAATGAATATGAGCACAATCTCTCAAAACGCTCAAATATCATTTGTCAAAATAAACACAATGAATGTATTGTGTAAACATTTTTAGAACCCACACGAACCTTCTCTTTGTAATGAATCTCTCTACTATATACTCCTAAGTATGTAGTTAATCTTTATTATGGAATGTTTTCGTTCTACGTAAATATTTAGTCGAACAAATTCATGAGAATATATCTCATGTATCTGTCTACCCCAGGGTTGATAATTAACAGTATTGTCTGAAAAATTTACGCTTCTTATAATTTCTCCCAGTGAATGGAATGCAGGATTTCGCATATAACTCTAACAATTCTTTAAAATTTATTCTTATCGTAAAACCTTGTATATGTTGTGAATACCAAAATATAAATATGGCCTTATCTATGTTTTACTTCACATGTTAAATATCATCAGATGTACTGTTATCTCTGAACCTAATTACGTACGTTTTATGTTATATCTTCGCGTGAAACTTTCTTATATTACTGTTTTCTTTTTTTCAAAAAAAAATAAGCAATTGTACATTGTGCCATGAAAACATGCTCCTTTGTTTGTAAACTTTTGAAACTAAATGTAACATGATATTAGTTATCATACGAAAAGTTTCATTCTTATCTTGGTATTCTGTTACTAATATGTTTGGTAGCTGCGACTAGATATTGTAACATAAATACTTATTCCTAATGTATTCGTGTAAAGAGAGTGCATGTTTAGATTGCAATATGGCAAGCTTTATTTCAAATACAAGTATAGTTTTATCATGCAAGGTGTCCCTACAGTCTGCCCGCTTGATACTCGTAGCTGATTTCCTCCTTATTTTATAGAGTGGTCATTTAAAAATGTAAGTTTACAGATAAAATAAAATATCTTCGTACACTTACTCGAGAAAACAACAGGTGAGTCAAAGTGTTAATGGATAAAGTTGTTTTACAATTTGCTTTATACTTGGTCTTAAAAGTTTGCAATTTATTTATTATTATCGAAGTTTTAATTGACTATACTCATTTTGCAACCTCTCAAAATGGCAAGCATCATAATTTATTGTAGCATTATTTTCAATCGTAAACGTTTTTTATAATCCCAGCAAAATCAGATACCTACTCGTAGGTATTTAAAATAAGTTTCAGGATTGAAAAGATTTGGCGGTCAACCATCATGTTACTTTTATCAGTCCTCGTGTTTACAGTTTAGCTGTAAATGGGCAGACATGCGCGGGTACTGTATAGATACCCTTGTATCTCAGAGGGTGAACTGGGAACAGTCGGCCCGCCATGCTCGCGTGCTACGGTGGTCCACAATCAGATAATACGTGCTATTGATACAATTCAACTACCTCACTCCTACCCTTGAATTTTATTCACAAATTCTCAGTCGCGCTGCCAAACCGTAGAGTTTGTTTACACCTGATGAAATGATTGCTTCAAATTATTTAAATTATTGTGCCAAAATATTAATGATTTTAAAATATTTTTAGATAAATTGTTTGAGATATTTATTTAGTGTTGTACTAATTGTGTCCAAGTTATTATATCGCGTATGTAGGTACAACAAGTATTCGTCCATCTGCTCCGTCAAGTGATTTTGTACAACTTAGCATTTTTTTTTCCAATATATTATATTAATCTAGCATGTGTGATCGTCGTTCGTAGAATCAGTGGCATTAAATTAGTATAAAATATTGCAAATATTAAATAGACAGTTGTAGAAAAACAAATTTATGGAAGCATCTATATATAACTTTGTTTATAGTTGTTTTTGGAGAATTCTCAATAGTCCTTAAATATCGATCTTTATTTTTAAGTGTATACCTATCTTCATTCCCAAAGGTTCACAAGAACAATATTACTAAGTACGGATGTATAAAACACACGTTCGTAAGTTTGTTGTGGAAATCCAATATACTACATTTATGTGTGTTTACTCTGTGTACACATTCATCCATTATGTACTGAGAAAAATCTAATAAAATCGATTATGACGTATTCCTAGAGAAAAGTGCGCCTCGCAAGTAACCCAAAATGGACACTGCTAAAAGTTATTTGAAGACTTTGAGTAAAGTTTAGAACGAGGTTGAGTACTGGATTCGATAGTATTGAGATAACATTCAAAATGTTTTTCAAGAATAATCCGCCCACTGATAACAACAACCTCCCGGCTGTTCCCAGCAGGCCTGGTTCATTAACAAACAGCCCTATTAGGCCATACCGTCCGCCAAGCAATATGCCCGTTTCCAATAACAACCCAAATGGAAATCCCGGTGGAACAGTAGGCAATGGAAGAATCAACAGCGGTTTTTCACAGTACGGATTTAACACTATGCAGCCACTGTCCAACAGTCCTAAAATACCAAATAGAGTGAGAATAAATATTTCAAATGGAACAGTCCCTCCTGGCAGCCACTCTCCAATGAGGTTAGGTTACGCTAATAAGAACATAGAGAAAAGAATTTACCATACGTATTCTTGTCCAACCGACAAAACTACAAACAGTTACGAGAGCAAAACCACCTACACAAGTCCACCTAATCTCAAAATAGAAAGCAATTATGGCTCTCAGAAGGATAACAAATTCATGGATAATAAAGCTGTTATCAATCATGTGACTCACGTAGAGACAAAGTATACTCGTACATCTGGCTATCTCCCTCCAAATGAAACTGTGACGCTGAATAATAACCAGATATCTGTCGATAAAGTTGATCCGAATGTTTCTCCCAATATTACCAATACGACGAATGTCAATTCACTCGATTCCAATACTAATCCAATATGTTTGACAAATGATAATATAGTAAATGACTGTAATAAGAACGATACTGATCTGATGAATAACATAACAACGTTTCCATCGAATACAAATAAACAACAAGACAATAATGTCGAACAGATGAACAAGGATGAGAGAATACAATCGAACGAGACGCCACAGGCTGTGACAAATAACGGTAATGAGGACTTTATCATGCCGAGTAGTATGTTCAATAACATTAATGGCAATAATAACAATGGATATAAACTACTGTCTGCTCAGGGAATGGAAACCCTTCAAATGTTCCTGAGGGAGCATGGTAATGAATGCATCAAGCAGTTTGTACAGGTACTTACTATTATAAACTACACAATATTAATAATCTTAGTATAATTTGGTGCGATTTGTCTTTGCAACGTATCCCAGGATATTTGTAGGAGAATATCAGTAAATGTATTTGTGTATTCAATATTTGCAGAATACAGCTATTGGATATATTGAAGTATAAACTGTCGCTAAATGTAGTTATCATGTACGAGGGAGGTTCAAAAAATTCGACACCGATTCCTGTATCTTAATACGCTCTCAACGAGACTAATGCTGGATTTCGCCAACTTTTTACGTGAGGAATAGCGAAGATAGGAGCCACATAGCACAAACTTTGTGTGAAAAATAATAATAAGTGGCTCCCATCTTCGCAATTCATCACCTAAGAAGTTGGTGAAATCCAACATTAAAGTATTTGCGAGTCATTTTAAAATCCTTGTACTGTTTTTTTTTTCAAGGATTGAAATACCTTTCATATTTTTAAGTGACGATAAATATTGAATATCTGATTTCAATATGGTATTTGTACGTAGGCTTCATTATTCCTTTTCATGCCAAACGATCTTGGGGAGTTTGCAGCCATCTTTTCTGGCATCATTCCTCCATCGGAGCTAGGGTTATCCGGGGCTTCTCACAGTAGTCCTGGATGTCAGCCCGTCGGGAGGCGTTTCGTCTGTCAGTCATTTTATTTTTTAAACTTTTTTGACAACTTCTATTTGTCCACTATATGCCAGCTTTTAAATTGGCGACTGTATTCTAGTGTACAAGCTAGTTGTTTCAACATCTATAGTTCATAGTCCGTAAGTTTTCTTCTTAATAGTTTTCTTGTTTTCTTTTCATTAAGTTGTTTTGTTTTGGAAAATGAATTAATACCGAATTTTCTGAACCATCCTTGAACATCCTTGGTTTTTTACCATAAAAAGTTGAAGAGGTTCTTCACATTTTCCTCGAAACATTACTTCTTATTATAAGAAAACTATTGAACTACGTTAGTATTATGATAAACTCTTGGAAAACTTAACATTTTCACGATAATCTAATACTTTACTTTTTTTACTGAGTTCAAAAAATGTTACATTTTAATAATAATTAAACATCTTCCTCCTACTGCCACGTGTAATTAGGCACTTTTACTTACCGCAAGAAGAGGATAACCGCCTTTCCCGGCATAATAATTAGCATAAAAAACGACAACACGTTAAGTTTTATGCAATTAGTTATGAAACTCGGAGATTAAGTAAATTTCTTACTTAAATAATGGAAAATTATTATTCCGTATTTAAACATCTGATGCTGGGTGTGATAATAATTATTATTATCTATTGTGTTGATTTTTCACTAATTGACAAAACTTTATACTTACCTACTTTTTGTTTCACAATTTGTAATTAAGTCTTAACCTCTCGTAATAATTTTATTTTCCATCAGAATATAATCGAGGCGCAGTGGGTGGAAATGCCGAAAATCTCTTTTCCGTTTATATCTAATTCTTTTGGTATGTTATTTTATTGGGATCTTCACTCACACGTCCTACTATCATTTCAGTCCTTGTAATGCAAATGGAAACTTTTTAGTTTAGTCATTTAGTGTAGGAATGAACCTAATTTAGTTCGCTTTAAATTAGACCCACGTTTCGTGCGAATGTAAAACGTAATTTTTTTCCTTTTACGCTCTGGAAAAATATATTTTGGGATGGAAACACGTCGTTAAAGTAAGATGATGTAGTCAACATACTCCACAATGCGTCGTTTGCGTTTTAGTTAGTTCAATATCCTTTACTTTGTACGCCATTATGAACTCTATATGGTACAAATTACCCAACAAAACGTCTTATAATCCCTATCCTTTATTTTTTTAATGTTGGACAAACTAACACTCGAGCGATGAATACAAAACTTTCATTTGGGCTCGTGTACGCGTAACGCACGTGGCACATGGCTATTGTCCTGTTTATTTCCTATTGAAATGCAGTATAAAATGGAGTGTTTGCGAGACTTTACTTGAGAAATTGTACCAAAACTTTTTGGCTTGTGTACTGTTCACTCTGAAAGTTCGCTTTATTCGACACATTGTTGTTCTTTAGTGCCCAGTACATACATTATAATAACTCTAGGTACTCGTAGTTTAATTTACATACATATCTCGTATTGCATCGTCTGGTGTACGAGGTGTTGTGTATTTTGTTGGTCCCTATATATTATTCATAGATTTCCCAAGTATCTTTCTAAATCTTTGCGAGATAATAACATTGTCTCCACGTTTCACCTAACACATGTGTACCGCTTCGCAGGTGCAATGTTCTTATTTTTTAAGATTCCTACACCAAAGTAAGTACGTGCACTTGATACAAACTATGTCAACTAACTTTACTTGTCTTTAGTAGTTGAAGTAAATAATTGTTCACCTCGTATTTAATAATCCATGAAGGGTGTAGGACCGTCAACTAAGTATAAATGTCAACAAACGTGTCGGAAATAATACTAGTATTACTGTTTAATACTTTGGGGGCTTTTGTTTTGTTCCCCAAATAATTTCATTAGCTTAGTTTCGACCCTGGTTTAATGTAGAGTCTTAAGTTTTACACTTGTTTTAGTGTCTCCCTCTAATGACATTCCCCATTTTTATATTTCATTTCCCATTGCTGTTTACAATCTCCAGAGTTTACAATCATCTTGTTCACATCATCCACACCGTCTATGTTTTTTTATTATTAATTAACTTAGAATGACTGAACTTCCGTATAAAAGTCCTTCTTCCTTTATAATATAGACATAAAATATTTGATGAGTGCCTTACGGGTTTCTAAATTAATTGTAGTAACGCGTATTTCATTAAGTATCGCCGATTAATTTTTATTACGCAGTCTGATCTCGCCCTGCGATGGCTGAAGAAAGATTAATGTATCACGATAAAGGAGTTCGTCGAATCATAAACCATTGATTAGGCAATTAAGCGATACTTTTATTCAATTAAAAATCTGCGTGACACTCTTAATATATTGGGATATAGGGATCCGTTATATTTATTATGTAGTGGAGGGTAATGAAATGTATTGGGTGCTGTAGTTTAGTTAACGATGCCGTTAATATTACGACTAGGCGTCGATCCCATCCGCAAACATTTATGCCCGATCCCACCAACTACCACCTAGGAAGCAGACCCCTAAGGAATTTCCATACAAAACCACAGATAATTTGAGTGATTATCATAACTGTCATAACCTTTAAGATATAAATCCATACAAAATACAACATGCAGCTACTTAAGTGAGGGAGATTCTGGGCCGAGATATTTGGCCACCTAACTAAGTAGAGCTGCATGCTGTATTTGTATGGATTTATATCTTAAAGGTTATGACAGTTATAATAATCACTCAAATTATCTGTGGTTTTGTATGGAAATTCCTTAGGGGTCTGCTTCCTAGGTGGTAGTTGGTGGGATCGGGCATAAGAGTTGTAATGTGGTGAGAACTTCGAATATACATTGTACAAAGCTCATGTGTATGTATTTGTCCGTAGATACCTGTATTCACCATAATGTAGTGGTTGGATGATAAACATCCAGTTATAATCTCACATATTCTATATTATTGTATCTCTGCCCCTAAATATATACTTATACTTTTGGCCTTAGTTCACCCATAATTTTATATATTTTAGGAGTGTATAAAAATATTGTAACCATTAAAATGTGTGATGCATGTTGAATAAACATTTTCGTAGTCAAGGGACTAGTTGCATTAGTCAATTTATCAACTTTTTCAACATTGCCTCAATTCGTCCTGCATTTTACGTAAATAAAATATCGTCCACACACTCTTCAACCCTAATCCGTCAATACATTCCCACATATATAGAAGTTATAAGAAATTCGACATGTCATTCCGACACGATTTGTCCATTTCGCCTTGTTCTGTTTTTATGTTAACAATATAATAAATTACATAAAATACAATCAGCATTTCCCTCAAACATTTCACAACATCATACTAACATACTCATTGTGATTTCAGATCTAAGATACGATTGTTCTTGGATATGATACTTTGAAAATATTTTTTTGTTTGATATTCCTACCTACTTTTCTTCAACATTGAAATGACAAATTTCTAAAGGAACACTCTGATTTATTTAGTCTTACATTCTACATTTTCAGACAATAAATCCAATGCATCACAAATGAAATATTCGATACCGTTTCGTGGGAAAATGTTCACCAAGGCGAACTTAACGCGACATCGCGATCTTCTCTTAAACTAATTTTATTTAAATAATTAAAATTGTAGAAAGTTTCCTCCTTCATTAAATGCTTTATTTCCTCTCTATAGATAATGATTTAATTTTTCCACTTGATTTGTATTATTTGTTTCAAGGATCTTTCCATTCCACTGACTTTTGTCCCTTTCCCTAATGATTGTGAAAAGTCCTCAAGTTTCACCATTAATTTTAATTAAAATATTTGCTACAGAGGTTGTGAAAAGTTTCATATTTTTTATTATTGAAACGCTACTCTACCCATCGTTGATTGATAACAATATACCCAAAACTTTATACATATATACAACTTAATTAAACATATTCCCGGTGAACATATTTATTGTTTTAAAGATTTTGTTCTTCCCCCACTTAGTCTCCATACAATATACAATTTGTATTATTGCGTAATGTCCCATTTTAATTGCTCAGATGAAGCTTTTTTTAACGTCTTTGTCTGAATTTATTTTCCCCTCTCCATTTCTTTTATATCATCCTTAATCCATTTCATTAAGCAATTTGTTTGAATTTGGTTTTATGATGCCTTTTTGTCATTAGATATTAAAGTACATAAATTAACTTAACCACATTAATTTTAAGACGTTTTATGCCTGTGCTTTAAATTTTACTAATAATGTAGATACGTTTAAGCTAAAATAACGTTCCGCGAATTAACCGCTGTTTATAGTAGATTTTCATTTACTTGGTAACTATTTAACTTTTGAAACCCCTTTTTGCTTAGTTGCTATTTTTCTATCACTTTAATTTTTGAGATTGCAACTGTGCACTCTTTTTGTCTTTTCCAATGCCACCTGACCATTGTGGTTCATTGAATGCAATGTGAAAATAAATTCGTATTCGTTTCATTAAATGGCGATGTCCTTTGTAGAGTAACACTCGCCTCGTTTTGTTCTTAAAAAATATCTTGAAAATACCACAATGTTAAGTAAGATTATAGAAGTTAACCCGTTTGAATAAAAACATTGGCTATTGTGAAATCGCGCGATCTCGTGTTTATAGTGACATCTTATCAAAAGAGAAAGTCTTGTTTTCTTTCTCGTCGCCAGTGATACGATTTCTAATATGCTATGAACGTGTGACTTTAAAAATATGCTTTCAATTATTCAGCTTACTGAGCAAGTAGACTCATAGTGCCTACTGTACTTTATTGTGTAATATGTGTGTACGCGGTAATCGTAAATTTTTTGACACCTCAATTTCAGGATTGCCATTAAATGCTGTAGGTGGGTGGAGGAATGCCTACATAATCATAGTTTAACCTTTGTTTGTGATTTGTGTTTTATGACTCCCGGCGCTTTTATACTTTCTTTATGAGATTATTTTATTTTTATAATAGTGACTACAATACATGAAGGGTTGTCAAAGTACGGCACGCTGCCTTTTGTGTATTCCCATACTGTTACTATGATCCTACAGATATTTATTTATTATACCTTACATCTCCAACATAGCGTCTTATAGCTCAACATGAAATATATCCCATCGCAAGAGGATAGGCTTGTGAGTTTTTCATCAGATATTGCTTATTAGAATGTGAACAGTTGTGAGTTTTTCGCCGTCTTCGAGGTATGCGAATTCAGATTGTCTCACTAAGTAAGTTTATCGTTGGTTTTGTTCTTCACTCTAATATTCGCCTTATTTCATTTAAAATGTACGACATTTACGTATGTAAATAATTACGAAGGGTGTCTCTTATATTAATGTGAGTACTTAGTGAAAAGGTATTATAGGTAACTTTATATGTTACTAAACTACATACAAGCCTTTAATGTAGTAACAAATTACCCCCTAATTGGCCGCCAGCCTATTTAACAAAATGTTGTAATGAGTCCTTTGTTTCATAAGAAATTCTTACCTTATTAATACCCTTTGAAGAAAATTTACTATTAAAAGATTAATATGTACAAAATAAAATCAATTTTCGGGTTGACTGTTAGATACTGCTTTTGCAATAAGTCCCCAATTTTGCATACTACTATTGTTTGGTTTAATTTAATAATAAAGGTTTAGGTATTTATTTATTAGAAAATTCTCTTTTATTTTCTTCGTATTCAACACATGTATCCCTTACTTTGTATTTTTATTCTGAAAGTGATTCACTCTATTTGTTATAGGTAAGAATTAATTATTCACTAATAATACCGACCCGAGGACTAGATTATTCATACAAGAAAAGCATCTTGTTTTACTTTGCATTTATTTGTAAGCTTTTTCGCTTTTTTGTTCCGACAGGCCTCCACTTGTGAGTTTCACACCCACAGTAATAAACTTAAAGTCACATTAAAAAGATTCGAAGAAGATTTCAAAATTTCTCCTTCGTTTGTTGAATCTTTTTAAATTTACCTATCGCTTCTTTCCGTCGTGGATATTATAATGTCCTAATAGAGAAACATTGATATGTCACTTTCAAGAGTAAAATTCGTTTTGTCATAATGTAATAATAACCCTCATCCCGACACGGTTTATTTAATCCAAACCTGTGTTAATGTATGGTAAAGGTTCGTAGTGTGTATTTACAATCTAGATCTACATATTGCACAGGAAGCTTAACAATTGGCTTAGGTACTCCCATCCTAGAGTGATAATACCCCGTCGTTCAATGAATGCAAGCAATATTTTCCGCGTTTACGATGCAGCTAACAATCCCATTTCAAAGCTAGTATTAGCTGTAAACGATACAAGTATGTTTTATAATGTACCTCATCTATTTTCATAACGCGTATTAAAAAAACAATTCAAGCACCATCAAATATATTGCTGCTTTAAAATCGTCTGAGTACTCCATCTTTTCGCAATACTCAATGAAACTTAATGTGCATATGTATCTGCTTTTATTAATATTTAGTTGGTTTTACGCTTTGGCTTGTTTATTTTAGTATTAGTATACGCGGAGGCATGACTTTGCCAACACACTTCTCAGTATTATCAGCCAGAAGGGTACATATAATCATTCATGATTCACATATAAACTCATCAGCCTAATACTGGGAAAAATTCACCTATCCAGATATCACGGATATCACAGGATTAGGCTCAGATGCGCGGGGCCTAAAATACAAGCATAAATGTTAATGCTTTGTTTATGGTTTGTAATAATATTATAATGTTAATATACTAATGCCTCTGTATTGCTCCATCGACTAATTGCGTTATGCAGGTGATTGCGGAGTTACGTAATATTAAAACGAATCTGTTAATGACGAACTGTGTTCACTGCGTTGTCGTTTGTGCTACAACTAAATAATATTATCGTTAATCAAACGCAGCAATTTCATTTACATTGTCGCAAATATAATTTCTAGTTGCAAATCGTTATCAATGCAAATGAACCCTTACCACATTTGTGCAATGCGCCTCTAATACCAGTACACACGTATGTTCAAATGTTGTAGAAATATATATTTTTATAGATTCCTTGGATCCGGTTTTTTCTGTTTCGGAAAATACCTATTTCATAAATTGTATGGTTAGTACATTTATGTTATCTTATGTTATTTTTTTTATAGCGAAAGTTGTTCAAATACATCCCTTCCGTTTGTAGTTCCTGTCTTCAATGGCAGACCCATCCGAACTTATGGATTGAATTCCTTTCTTGCCCTCCCGTTTATCTCTCGCCTCTCTACACTGGGTTGATTTATTATTACAGAAAGGAGTATTTCTTCCCCCTACCAAACATTTGTAGCTTGTTATAAATTTTGTTAAAGTACGACCTCTGTGCAAAGTTAAATGTTCATAAACTTGAGATGAATCCCAATTCACTCCAATGAAACCAGAATGATATGTTTTACAAATGAATGAGAGAAAAAGAAATTCTAAACTTATTCTAAATGTAAGAAAGAAATTCAATGACAGAAAGACTTTCCAAACTATAATAATTTAATTCGAATGCCAAGTCGAATACCAAATGCGTACTTATGGTAGGTCTGCTTTATATTCTGGCTTTTTTTTAAAGATTTCGCTTAGTTTTTAATTACATAATTCCGGAATACGTCTGATTTGCGGCATTTTTTTATGCTCCCAGGTATTACAGTGATAATTATTCAATGAAATCTTTAGGTACATAATTATGTTCGATACTGTGGCATTTATATAAGAAACTTTTCTGTATCTGTTCTTCTCTAAACCAATATGAATTTTGATAAATAAAATTACACAGGTTGGTAAAAGGTATGTTCCGATTTCACGTACCCTGTGGGAATATTTACAACCTTCAGACATTCGTCCTTGTTGTCATGTGGATTCGATAAATATCCGTTTTTATTGCACAATAAAAATTCCGCAATTTAATTTCGTTTTCATTGTTGAGTTTTAGGAAAACTCTAGTTCACTGAGTTTGTCTTGCTGATCTATAAAAATAGTAAATAATTGTTTATCGAGTTTTTGTAACATTCTTTCAATATAGTCCTTACAGAGGTACATAGTTCTTTGCTTAAAGGTATTTATATAAGTTACTGTATATTATATTTTATTTATAGAACCTCATTTCTCGTTCTTTTCTACATAATACTTTTGTAGAGTACCTATTAAAAAAAACTCCTTTGTAATTCTTCTCTTTACAATCCTCCTGACGATTAAGATTCACAGAATTTGAAACACGTGTTGGTTAGCCTTTTTTAACATAAATACCTTTTTTACTCTTGTCCTTAATAAACTTTTTGATTAGAAATATTAATGAAAACTGTTTCGTAACTCGTCTGCTTTTATTTTCACAGGTTCTTATTCTAGGGTTATATTGTTAATTTTCCCTTCCGTATTATTTTCCCTTTTGTTAGTGTAAATGATACACGTTGTGTATTTGTATTGTACACTACACAATAATTCGTGTGATAAAGGATTCGTTAGTTACATTATCTTCATTTCATCCCACCAGTCAGTCTGTATTAACGTCATATTAGTAGTAAGGAGGTATGATGTATTTCACCTGACACTGTTATGACATTACTCATTTTCTCCATACACTCGCATCTCACGCACATATGGTTAATAATATTCTTCGCACGTCTTTTTCCATCCCCCTTAGTCGGTATTTCTCTGTTTTAACACGGATTAAACATTGGAGTAGTCGCCTCAGGCCTAAGGTATTTTGCGGAATATTATTTTCATAATGTTCCTTTTAACGATCCCGTTACATACTTTTGCGCTTACTGTCGATTTATGATATGATTATCATTAGGAATTCTTCCATCTCACCGTTGAAAATTTCTTGCTCTCGCTCACTTGAAGTTTGTCTTAAAATTCCGAACCTCTATTAGGTACACCTACTTAACTATTAACGTACACAATATGTACCTAGAGAATCTAAAATATTTCGTTGGATATTATTTGTCTCAATATCAAACCTTAGATATTTTCTTGAAAATATTTCACTTGCAATTCTGGTAGTAGTGCATGAATCTGAAATAAATACCACTGAAGCAGGCAGATTGAATATCAACAATTTTGCAAGGTATTCTATTAATCTACCACCATAGATTCGAGTTCCCAAACTTGCACTGTCGTGTTTCACAATTTATAAATTTCATTTTGATTTTCGTTATTTTTTGAATATTTTTTTTGTAATAGGTACCAACACCTTGAAGAAAAATGTAACTTCATTGAAATAATCCGTTTAAATGTAAATTTCAAATTAGTACTAATGCAATTTGTACTCTTCCGTAAATAATAAGATTGTAGCATTGTGTAACACAATGTAACTGTATGAAGTTTGGATTTGAAGCAATGAACACGTTTTCTCGGATTAATTATGTTTCACTTGTGATGAATGCGAATACGTGGTACCCTCACGTACTTTGTAATCTCACTTGAGTGTGATGCCATCGCGATTGTTTATTATAATAATATCATTGTGAACATATTGTTATCAAGGAAACTCAGGATTCCTTTATTTCTATTATACCGTTTTTGTTATTATAATAATATAATGCCGAGGTAGTATTGTAATATCACTTACGCTTCAAGTAATTCTACTTGTGATTGTTCCATCATACAGGTAGGCTGTAATTTGTACATGAATGATAATATAGGATCTAAGTACATAAACACTTATTGAAATCGTATTACGAATGCTGAAGAAACTGGGGTTCGCGTAAACTACGCTTCATCGAATGTTCGATCGCCACTGTTCTGATTAGTTACAGATGTTGTATTTTTTTATCTTAGTGAGTGTCATTCCAGATCTGGGAATTTGATGCCTATGCTATTTTGCAGCAAAATTATTTACACAATGATTGATTGACCCCCAGCACATTTTCCTTGTACCTCATTGCTACAGTGAAGTTGAATAATACCTTGCCCACGTATTTGTTTATGAAATTTTATATCTTTTGTATTTTGAACATTATTATTTTATACCCATCACTTATAGATGGTCATTTTTTATTACGTTCAGTATGACGACTTTTACGCATAAGTGCGTCTCTATCATCTTTTTAAAGGTAATTTATAACGTAACAAAAATGTAATAAACATCTAAATTTAATGGCTTTCCGCGCAAAACTTTTTTTGTGTTTTGGCTCACGAAATTATCATATTTTTCAAAGCGTTTTTCAAACCAGGCGGCATAATATTGTATCACAATAAACTCTATATTATGATGCCTTGATCTTTCAATAATACGAATAAATAATCTCTTAGTTTGTCAGCACCTCAGGGATTAATTCGTAAATTGCAGTGTTACTTAATATGGTATTGGCAATGTTGTATTTTTTTTCAGCACAGTACTAATTTAGTCTTGGTAATTACATAACTGTTAATTAGCATGATTAATTAAAACGTTTAAAAATTATCAGATCAAACGTTAAAGAGTTTCAGAATCGTTTTCTCCTTATAGTTATATGTTGGCATTAGTAAGTACCTTTCCATGTTAGTATTATGTAATGCGTAATAATAATAATTATAGACGTGCGTATTTGCTTCGTATTTTGATATTTTCGCTCAATTTCTCTCGTACGAATTACTTGAGTTTGATTAGAATTAAATTACTGGCGTACCTCCTACTTAATATACTAGTCGTATTTAGATGTTTACTTATTACATATTATTACAACGTATTTTAATTAAATCAATACCAAGCTGCTGATGACAGTCCAAGAGCCCGCTGCTTAATTTATGACGTATCTGTTTTTTGATCGAAATGTGGTGTAAATGATAGCTTACCAATAGGGTATTACATCGCACTAGGGTTGCCTATCAAAATCCTGCCACAACCCCCCCTGCCCCCCCCCCCGAAAAGGTCCCTCTTCGCGGTTTTTCGCATTTTATAGGAATATGGTAAGAAATAGAAGAAAGTAGTCAATGACAAAAATAATCCTTGCTAAATTCTCTATAAAAAATGTTAAGTCAATTTTTTCGTAGAACTAGCAGTTTACCCGCAATGGCCGGTCCAAAACCGAAATTCATTTAAAATACAAAAAAAATGTATTTAAACTAAATTGGTTGAAAATTGATAAGAGCTACAGGAAAATAGTCAGAGAACGAATTAATTACCATAGTCTTAGCTACAAAATTAGCTATAACTTATTTTCATACATCTAATAATTTCGGAGTTATTGCAATAAAATTCAGTGACGAAAATTCTTAAAATTTAGTTTTTCATAAAATAACCAGCGATATAGCGCCGCAGGCCAAATTTTTTTTTCCATAAAATGTTAGTGATAATGGGTGGAAGGATGTGAAAGGAAAATATCAAGACTTTTTTTTAAATTTTTTCAAAAAATATCCTGTTTTTTGACCTGCCATTACGGGTAATCTACTAGTCCTACGTAAAAATGGACTAAACATTTTTTGTAGAGAATTTAGCAAGGATTATTTTTGTCATTGACTACTTTCTCCTATCTCTTACCATATTCCTATAAAATGCGAAAAACCGCGAAGAGGGACCTTTTCGGCAGGGCAGGGGGGGTTGCGGCAAGATTTTGATAGGCAACCCTAGTGCGATGTAATACCCTATTGGTAAGCTATCGTTTATACCACATTTCGATCAAAAAACAGATACGTCATAAATTAAGCAGCGGGCTCTCGGACTATGATGATTCATATACAATTATGTATAAACAAGAGTCTTTGATGAAACGTTATTTAATAATTAATCGAGAATCGACTACAAAATATTGTTGACATTGAATTATCTTGTGTGATCTCAATTCGACATTCACTCCGTTTCATCTTAATAATATGCAATCTAATTATTTTGTAGCTTTTTCAGTAGGCATCTCCCATGTATAATTTTAGTTGTATTCGCTATTGAATCACTTTCTAATTAATGTATTTTTCTTGTTTCAGGTAATTACGCAAGTGTTGTTAACTCACTTGGCAATAACTGACAACCGGTGAAAATCTGTAAGTAGTACTTGACTGACAGGTAATAAAAACCTTCCCGTTTTTGCAGTAAATCGTGTTATCGTAGTTCGACGTCTATTATAATCCTGAATGTATGTAGCTTCTTAAGTTTATTAGTTTTGATAATTAATATCAGAAGTAGTACTAGTGCGATATAATAAGTTTCATGATCCTGGAATCGGGAATATACTTTTTGATGATACCATCCCCTCGTACAAGTTTGATGGGTAAAGTTGCGAAGATTGTTTTATTTCTCTCGTGTCATATTTTCCCATAATACGGCATCACGTAGCCCTGTCCGACAACTTCCATATGAGCGCTGAGGCGTTCCATGGGACACCACGGATGTACAAAGAATAAAAATGCTAAATGGATTAACTATAAAATTCATACTTGCTGAAGTCAAAGGGCGATGAGACAGGGCAGAGATGTTGTTTTAACTTTAAAATACCGAATAACCCATACTTATCATATCATTGAGACATATTCATTAACAGGTGTTCATTACGGTATTCACGAAATAATATCGTAGACTCCAAGTACAATACTTCAGTACTACTCAAATACCTACTTTCAAACACTTTAAATTACATAACATTTTTCACAGTTGTTCACATGGAATTATCCACTAATTAGACGTTGTTAACACAAATGAATGATAATACAGGAAACTGTTCAAACATATTCGGATGTACGATTAACAGTGAAATTGTACAATAAATTGTAAATTGAATCTCAAGCGTATCCTCGAAACTCGCTTGAAGAGGTCATGTCGATGAAACTCAACTGAGCTGATTTGACTTAAATTATACTTGTTTAGATTATTCCGTTCTTTGTCGTTTACCAAGAATGACGTCACAGTTTTCCCACGGTATTAAGGTTCAAAATCGCGTGAACAATCGCATGATAAAATGGAAAAAATAACTTTTTTTTTTTTTCAATTTTTGGGGTTAATTTTGCGCCTACCAAAAAACTTTTACGGTTATTCACTAGGTTTTAATGCTTATTATTAGTACACAAAAAATTTTTACTCCGCGACTTTCGGGAAACGAGTTTCCGTCTTTCGTAAAAAAGAACAGAGGTGTTTTTAATAGATTTTTTTGGGAAATCGATACAAGATATAAATAATCTTTTACGGTTATTCCCTAGATAAATGTTCAAATGTACTATGCCGTTCACATAGATGCTATTGAGACCGTCCAGCACAAGTTCTTGCGTCATATTAATTATAGATTGGGAATACCCATTGAGGAAATTTGTTACAACTCTCTAATGCTTGATTTGGGTTTAACTAATCTTTCTGACCGGCGAATCGTTGCGGATCTGATAATGCTCTATAAAATTGTAAATTCTGTATTTGATTGTCCAGATTTGATTCAACTTGTAAGATTCCATGTGCCCAGTCGACCGACTAGGCAAAGTATTTTGTTTAGGGAAGACAATGCTCGCAACAACTACCCTCGCCACTGCACAGTTAATCGCTTGCACATGTTAGGTAATAAATTTAATCATGTCATAGATATGTTCAATGATAGCGAAGTGATTACCAAGTGCAAACTCACATTGCACTTTCGCAGTGGGTTGGCTCCCGAAATTTAATGTACTATTGTGTTTTCTGTTTTAAGTCTGTATTGTACGATTTTTATTTACTGTTTTTTGTCCATATTGTGTGTTTACATACTGTCTTAATTGTGATTCTTTTGTCTGTTGTTACTGTGTATTGTATTGATATTTTTAACTTTTTGTATTGTAACTTTGCAAAGGCCTTGTGGCCGTCAAAACAATAAATAAATAAATACATCTACCCTATTTTGTTCCAAAGCATATTTAGTATCGGTTGTCGAGATAAAAGGTCTCCCGTTTTTAGAAATTTTTGAAATGTCGGTATGCACACTCTTTAAATGTCAAATTCATTTACAAATTTTGCAGCATCAGTTGAATATTTTAATATACTCTACAATCTTCGTACTTTATGTTTTCAATATACTTAGGAGTTTTATCAGTATATCTACGATTGATATATCTGTAAATTACACGATGCAAGGAGTTTATGTAGAGATTGAGCATAACTCTCAACCTACTCTGCGAGGAACGCGGAGTGGTGGCATATATTAGGCCAATGTATCTTCCATAACGCGAAATTATGTTTTCATTGTTTAGACGGCCAAAGATATTCTTATTTTATTCATTTCAACGATTTAAATTACCTTTTTGCATATTTCTTCAAATTCAACAGTGGCGTTAGCTAATACCAGCTACCAGGCGCGAAGCTACCTAAGAACACGATTCCCATCAAGTTACCTTTTGGAAAAAACGACAGGTATAATAGTGTCTAATCTAACGTGATCCCATAATAAATGTTAGTCCCGGCTTCCCTTCTGCAGAAATCCACCCTTCGCCACTACCAGCTACGAAACCTTAACCTCTCAACGAGACAAACGTTGAGTATGAGAGGAATGTGAATTCAAATAACGTCGTATAAAGGCGAAGATACACACGAGAGATTTTGGCCTCCCGGATACCAAAATGACAGGTCTCTTGTGTGTAAACACATCGGAGACGCGAGATATCTCTCGATACCGCGCGCCTCCTGAGACGGTCTGCGCACGCAAGTCTCGCGTCGTGTATTTTACATATTTTCGTCTCAGGGGACGCGTCTCCGGTCTTTTGACATGTTCAATTTTAATCTGAGGTCTCTTGGAGATGTTTGCAACTGAATTGGATTGGCGCGCGTGGGCACGTGGTTTTTGTATTGATATATAATTTTAAACATTTCTGCGATTGTGACGATATTAGTACATTGTTAATAATAAAATTGTTAGTTGATTATAATTATAATATTATTTTTAAATAATGGCGGATTAATAACAAGAGTTGCATTTGAAATATGAATACAGTTGTGAAAAATACATTAACATTACGTGTTTTGTTATTCCCTTCATGTCCTACAACATTTATAGCAAACTATGTAGTTACCATTTCACCCTTTAATATTCATCGAAGGAACATAAGGAGGAAACAAAATTTCGCTACTCACAACGGTTTCGGGTATGTAGTGCATACCGATACTTGCTTTGGCTTATGTCACTGATGTCATAGGAATGGTGTACATTAAAAGAAGGTCTAATTAAGTATTCTATTTCATTTACTAACGCAGAAAAGGAAATATACACATACGCATATAAGTAAAGTACCGACCGACATATGTACATTACTGAATCGATAAATAATTTCAAAGCGGTATATACTATAATTATATTTATTAATCACAATACTCGTAAATACATGACACTACATAGAGTATGTACACAAAACCAAACGCCATTATGGCGCCAAAAAAACTAATAGAATGAATGCAGCAACAGACCAAAGTCTCGCGTCTCGAGATAGTCCCGTGTATTTTAGAATTTGATGACAGGAGGCGACTGTCGGCCATTTTTACTAGAGATGCCGTCTCTAGAGACGAAAATCTCCCATCGTGTATTTCACTGAAGAGACTGACGCCATTTTGTCAGTGCCTGGAGGCGCGTCTCCTGAGACCCCGTATATCCACACCTTAAGAGTCGAAGAAAGTGATACTTTGATAAAATGCTTTTGCAGTGATCCTTTGGGACTTAACTGAAGTATTTTGTTTTACTTTTATACTTGCACAATGAATCTTACATCGAATTGCAGTTTGGATGGATTACATATAAAGCGCACAGTATCATTCGAGCGACTATTTCTCAATTCTCTATTGACTGCAAAACGTTCCTTTTCAGCTATTTTATTTATCTTATCCAACCGCATTTTTGTCCCGGAAACTTCATGTATTATTGTTAGTATGATTTATTCAACAAATTTGAGTTCCTGCCTACTTATTGCTCGAATTAAATGTTCCACTTCTCTTTAACAAATCTATCTTATCTCTTAAACAAACAATCGTTGCTTTTAATGTGTTTATTGATCATACGTGTATAGATAAGATCTTATCTTATGTGTGTTTCGTTTTATTTGGGTAGGTACTTGTATAAATGGAGAAGTTTCTAATCTGTTATAATCTTCTATTACAGAATTTAATCTTCTTATGAATCCACTGAAAGATCTCAAACATGTCGTGTACTTTAAGAAATTGGTTTGTCCTATTCTGTTCTTTGTTCATTCATCCGACTAATCGGTTCGGCTACAAGAGATCGTCATTGTCCCTAGTACATGTCGTATTGTAGTAAATACTGGAGGTAGGTAGTGGGAATCCTCCCCAATGGACCCTTCGTGGTAATTAAACTTGTCCTGGGAAGCCATTCCTCCATCCTGTGTTAGACTAATTAGACATCATACTACTACCAATTCAACAATTACAACCTACTTGTGTCACATTTGTTTGTTTGTTCCTTTCATTTCCTTTTCCCCAATTTACGTGTCATAATGTGAAATAGTGCAATTTTGTTTTTCTTTTATGTTCGTTTTTCCTTCGTAGAAAATATTAATATCGGTATTTTCATTTTGTTGTTTACTTTTCTGTTATGGAAATCGAGTTGAGTTTGTTGTCTTTGTAACAAAAACATTGTTAAAAATGTGACATTGATTTTTTTATCTCACCACATTAATCGGAATGGATATGAATCTTAATCGTGGGAACGTCGGTCGGTCCAAAACTAAAACAATTTCTTCCCTTTATAGCCCAGGAAATTTAGCTTTGTAGCGTAGATAATTGTCGGAAAGCTGGAAACTGTTTTAATCTCTTCATTAACAAGCAAAGAAGGTTTCCTGAAGTTTGCACCAATTTTACACTTGTGCTAAGTACAGGGTGTCCCAAAAACAAAAAAAAAATTGAACTTTTTTCAGTTTTTCATTAATAACTCCTAAAGGAAGCATTCTAGACAAATTGTGTTCTCCTGTGAATTAAAGTAGATAAAATTCTTCGTCTACTGAGTATAAATACTACTCTCTACTTTGAAAAATAACTGAGAAATAGCGATTTAAAATTGTGATGTTTTTGTCAACAAATGACAAATCTCTTAATTTTCTTGAATCGTTGTTGAATATCTTTTAATATATGCTACTTACAGCAAATTTTAGTACATATGATTCAATGGCCGGTTAATTTTCTATAAACTGGCATTAAAATTTTACCTCTATATTAAATGATTTAGGATGTAGAGGTATTTAAAGACAGACGAGTGAAATAGAGAATTTTTTTAAACGATAGATTTCGGTATGTGAAAGGTAAGATAGACTTAATTTTGCGGCTCTTTCTTAATAACGTACAATTTTTTTAGTTAAAAACCGAAATTTCGCTATTGATACGCCACTGTGTAACAACTTATATCGAAAAGACTATTTTTTTACCTTCATCAGTTTTACTAATATAACTCCTGAACGGTTGATGTTAGGGAATAGATATTTTACTCAAAATTTAACTAAAACTTGACATGGGGGGCCGCTCTCCGGGAAAATAATCTTCAGTTTTCCTCTCTCGTCCACGGTTCACCTCTCTCATGAGGGGTTAAAAGAAAATTAAAATGAAAAAAATACTATGATGCTAATTTAATTGAAAGAAAATAAAAAAAGCAAAAAAAAAATAGTTACTCTGGCAAGTTATCTGAAAATGCGAATAAATGTTGGGCAATGTGTATTCAAAAGCAAAGTTCAAGTTGTACTTACACATTTATTGCACAATTAAACACATCACAAAGAACAACAGTATGTATTACCCATACCAAAAGCATTGACCAAAACAAAAAAAAATAATAATTATAATAAAAACAATTAACTAGTAGCTAAAATATAACCTACGATACGTTCGAAGTTCACTGAATTTATTTAAAACACTGTTCGATCGACATTTAACACTATAGGCCATTGTAATTAACACAATTATTACGCAACCGCTAATCGATATGATGACGTCATCCAGCGATGAGATTACAAGCCAGCCCCAGATCCGTTCGGGGGCGTAGGCCTGTAGGCGAATCTCCTGATGGTGACCTTTGCGATCAGGTCACTGATGAGCGATGAACCAAGTGACAAGAAGACTGGCTGACTGACCAACAGTGGTGTATGAATATTTGTCAGCGTTGACCTCCCACGATGAACTCTGCCTTCCAATCGAAGCACACAGAGGATGTAGATTGCAGACGCTTCGCGCCAAATATCTCGTTTACCCGAGGCATTTAGTTGGCGGATAACACACACAATGCAGACACGAAGATAATTATGTACTTGACCGGAGATAATTACTAGTTACAACAATTAGGCGACTGAACCCTTCAACAGGTAGATGAGAACTGATCGTATTCTGATGTGCGGCGACCCAATGTCGAAACAAGCTTGCACCGCCCAAGAAGAGACGAAGAACATCATCTGTCTCGCTCGCTTGAGCTAAACCACGCCTCCACGATGATTTTGAAATCCATGTGGTTCAAAAATAAATACATATTCTTATTTTAATAGTCCAAATTAATTCACATATGCTTGATTCAACAATTAATTGACCACTGTTACATTAATTAACAAATCAAAATGTCTACACATATCTATTTTACAAATTTACAATATACTTACAACAAAATTACGTAACCAAGGCAAAAAAAACTCGATTGCCTTCGGCAAATACTGGCAGCCAATACCTACAGCGCTGGTTACACCCTTATCGTTCAAAAAATAATTCTAAAAATAAATCTCCTTATACCTACATACCCTATACCTATAGTTCACCGCGTATTCAAAATTCACACGACAAAATATTTACATAGCTACTCGTCAAGTGATGTTCTAGAACATTCTTATTTTTCCTCATTATAACATTTTACTTACTAAGTACTAATGCACTCGAAGCGTTGCTCTTTCAATCTATTGTTCACCTGGAGACATAATATTCTCCAGACTTCTACGAACCCCCATTGTATCACGCCATTAGCCTGGCCGCATATAGCCATCTCATCATCCCATTATAAACAATAGATCTGTTGTAAATCATATCTTAATCCCTTACTAACCAATCTACCCTTTTTTACCTGCGATGTTACATTTTGTCAACTTTTGATGAAATATTATTTTTCTAACGACCACTATATTGCAAATAATTTTAAATATTTTACGAAATTAATTTTTTCATCACGTCCGAAATACATACCGCATATCAAATCGAACCCTCTCTAGTTGATGAAAAATTAATTCTAAAATATAATACAAGCCCCTATTATACAACCCCAAATGAATCTGAAAAAAAAAACCTGTAACTACACGGTGAACTGACCTAACAACTAACTTACACCTAATGAACCTAAGACTAGCTATTTACAATTTGTACACACATGATAGGCAATACAAGTAGGTACATGATACATAATTATTTATTACGACCCGCGACAATTTACACACATTACACATTCTTAAATATTTTTCATTGCAATCCGTGTGATATGCAATGCCTCTTACACAAAAACTCCGTAGCTACCTCGATAAATAAAGTGGTCCGATCTTACATGTTACATTCACATCATTTACTCCTTCAGACTGTGGCATTCGTCACCTGTGTATCCCAGGTAATTGACGATTCCACTATCTCACACGTGACTATCCACTCACGCTTACAATACTTCCAACCTCACACATACTTCATCTCGTAAGCATCTCCCTGCTTACCCTCTCTGGACCTCTCTGTCCACTCAACGAGTCCGCTGTGACTCCTCTCTACTCTAGGCTAAGCCAGATTTCCCTCCTCACACCGGGAGCGAGCCTGGCACTCACATACCTCACACCTCTCCCTTGCTACACCTCCATGCATACATGTAGATCAACCACAGTTCTTATCAACCCCACTGTACTAGCATTTACCCTGTTACACAAAACAATTCTTAAAATAGAATACCGATATTCTTATAAAACGACGCGACAAAAATTACATGTACCTACTTATACCTACCTATTTACAATACAATTTATACCTAACTACCAACTATTTTACACCTAGACACGTCCTATACTCTACTAATTATATACAATTCAAACCGTTCTTCCCATTTGAGCGCCAGGTTATTTTTACAAGGAATAACCAAACCTACATTAAGATGCCCCGGTAACTAGACTCAATGCCTACCCTACAAGGGCGTTTTTTCCTGGCCTTCAGGCACCTACAATCTTTATCTACAAATACATGATACAATGCACAATCGGTTACAACACATTCATAATTGATTCGATCGACGGATTGAACTATCTTCGCTATTAATTTCAGCGGCACTTTACGGCGACGGTGTAATTTCCTATTCACGAATTTTACAATTATTCCAATCATACCACGTAAGGAACTTTCCATGACAATATTCGCGACGATTAATATTGCCAAAATTGATCGTAAAACCCACGCGAATGATTTTATTAATTCGTGAATAGTAGGAGGTGTGTGTTCCTCCTCAACGGTGCATTCCTCACCTGGTTCAATCACTTCCAGGGTTTTTTCCTCCGGGAGGACTACTTCCGTCTCCACGGAAACCTCCCCCTCCCCAGCATCCTGGCTGGGTACATTGCACCTCTCGCGATCGCATACTGTGTTCGCTGGAAGATCGTGTGATACTGATGATATCTCCTGTGTCTGTTGCGTAACTGGGAGACAATCGTGAGGAAAGTCTACATAAGAGACCAATTCCCTCAGCTGTTCAAAACTAGCTATCCTCTCAAACCGTAGCCTCTCCTGATACCCTGGCGTCATTAAAACTACCATGTATGACGCCAAATCCGGCCTTTCCAATAGACCATCTTCCACCACACCCTCCTGGGGTCCTGCCTTAACCAACCGCCTAATAATTTCCCATTTTCTTTCCACAAAGAGAGTACCTTTCTCTCCCAGACCCTGCCTTCGTGACAGTAAATCGCCTTTGAGAGCGTACACACTAACAGAATTTACCCCAAACCTAGAAACAAGCTCATCTTTAAAATATCCCCACCGACAATGGTGGAGTCTGTCCAACCCTATCCACCACTGTTTAGCCTCCCCACGCAACTGTTTCACAACCCACCGAGGCACCTCATCATCAGTACCAATCCTCCAATGTTCCTCACATGCCCTGATAAATTCATCAGGCTCTTGATTCGCCCACCCGCCAAATGTGGGCGAAAAATCACGAATACAGTATTTGATATTCGCGGATCGCGACATTATCCGTCTATCGAATCAATACGTATCAACACACGGTAAAAACATAGTCAATTTAATGTGTTTATTGATCATACGTGTATAGATAAGATCTTATCTTATGTGTGTTTCGTTTTATTTGGGTAGGTACTTGTATAAATGGAGAAGTTTCTAATCTGTTATAATCTTCTATTACAGAATTTAATCTTCTTATGAATCCACTGAAAGATCTCAAACATGTCGTGTACTTTAAGAAATTGGTTTGTCCTATTCTGTTCTTTGTTCATTCATCCGACTAATCGGTTCGGCTACAAGAGATCGTCATTGTCCCTAGTACATGTCGTATTGTAGTAAATACTGGAGGTAGGTAGTGGGAATCCTCCCCAATGGACCCTTCGTGGTAATTAAACTTGTCCTGGGAAGCCATTCCTCCATCCTGTGTTAGACTAATTAGACATCATACTACTACCAATTCAACAATTACAACCTACTTGTGTCACATTTGTTTGTTTGTTCCTTTCATTTCCTTTTCCCCAATTTACGTGTCATAATGTGAAATAGTGCAATTTTGTTTTTCTTTTATGTTCGTTTTTCCTTCGTAGAAAATATTAATATCGGTATTTTCATTTTGTTGTTTACTTTTCTGTTATGGAAATCGAGTTGAGTTTGTTGTCTTTGTAACAAAAACATTGTTAAAAATGTGACATTGATTTTTTTATCTCACCACATTAATCGGAATGGATATGAATCTTAATCGTGGGAACGTCGGTCGGTCCAAAACTAAAACAATTTCTTCCCTTTATAGCCCAGGAAATTTAGCTTTGTAGCGTAGATAATTGTCGGAAAGCTGGAAACTGTTTTAATCTCTTCATTAACAAGCAAAGAAGGTTTCCTGAAGTTTGCACCAATTTTACACTTGTGCTAAGTACAGGGTGTCCCAAAAACAAAAAAAAAATTGAACTTTTTTCAGTTTTTCATTAATAACTCCTAAAGGAAGCATTCTAGACAAATTGTGTTCTCCTGTGAATTAAAGTAGATAAAATTCTTCGTCTACTGAGTATAAATACTACTCTCTACTTTGAAAAATAACTGAGAAATAGCGATTTAAAATTGTGATGTTTTTGTCAACAAATGACAAATCTCTTAATTTTCTTGAATCGTTGTTGAATATCTTTTAATATATGCTACTTACAGCAAATTTTAGTACATATGATTCAATGGCCGGTTAATTTTCTATAAACTGGCATTAAAATTTTACCTCTATATTAAATGATTTAGGATGTAGAGGTATTTAAAGACAGACGAGTGAAATAGAGAATTTTTTTAAACGATAGATTTCGGTATGTGAAAGGTAAGATAGACTTAATTTTGCGGCTCTTTCTTAATAACGTACAATTTTTTTAGTTAAAAACCGAAATTTCGCTATTGATACGCCACTGTGTAACAACTTATATCGAAAAGACTATTTTTTTACCTTCATCAGTTTTACTAATATAACTCCTGAACGGTTGATGTTAGGGAATAGATATTTTACTCAAAATTTAACTAAAACTTGACATGGGGGGCCGCTCTCCGGGAAAATAATCTTCAGTTTTCCTCTCTCGTCCACGGTTCACCTCTCTCATGAGGGGTTAAAAGAAAATTAAAATGAAAAAAATACTATGATGCTAATTTAATTGAAAGAAAATAAAAAAAGCAAAAAAAAAATAGTTACTCTGGCAAGTTATCTGAAAATGCGAATAAATGTTGGGCAATGTGTATTCAAAAGCAAAGTTCAAGTTGTACTTACACATTTATTGCACAATTAAACACATCACAAAGAACAACAGTATGTATTACCCATACCAAAAGCATTGACCAAAACAAAAAAAAATAATAATTATAATAAAAGCAATTAACTAGTAGCTAAAATATAACCTACGATACGTTCGAAGTTCACTGAATTTATTTAAAACACTGTTCGATCGACATTTAACACTATAGGCCATTGTAATTAACACAATTATTACGCAACCGCTAATCGATATGATGACGTCATCCAGCGATGAGATTACAAGCCAGCCCCAGATCCGTTCGGGGGCGTAGGCCTGTAGGCGAATCTCCTGATGGTGACCTTTGCGATCAGGTCACTGATGAGCGATGAACCAAGTGACAAGAAGACTGGCTGACTGACCAACAGTGGTGTATGAATATTTGTCAGCGTTGACCTCCCACGATGAACTCTGCCTTCCAATCGAAGCACACAGAGGATGTAGATTGCAGACGCTTCGCGCCAAATATCTCGTTTACCCGAGGCATTTAGTTGGCGGATAACACACACAATGCAGACACGAAGATAATTATGTACTTGACCGGAGATAATTACTAGTTACAACAATTAGGCGACTGAACCCTTCAACAGGTAGATGAGAACTGATCGTATTCTGTGTGCGGCGACCCAATGTCGAAACAAGCTTGCACCGCCCAAGAAGAGACGAAGAACATCATCTGTCTCGCTCGCTTGAGCTAAACCACGCCTCCACGATGATTTTGAAATCCATGTGGTTCAAAAATAAATACATATTCTTATTTTAATAGTCCAAATTAATTCACATATGCTTGATTCAACAATTAATTGACCACTGTTACATTAATTAACAAATCAAAATGTCTACACATATCTATTTTACAAATTTACAATATACTTACAACAAAATTACGTAACCAAGGCAAAAAAAACTCGATTGCCTTCGGCAAATACTGGCAGCCAATACCTACAGCGCTGGTTACACCCTTATCGTTCAAAAAATAATTCTAAAAATAAATCTCCTTATACCTACATACCCTATACCTATAGTTCACCGCGTATTCAAAATTCACACGACAAAATATTTACATAGCTACTCGTCAAGTGATGTTCTAGAACATTCTTATTTTTCCTCATTATAACATTTTACTTACTAAGTACTAATGCACTCGAAGCGTTGCTCTTTCAATCTATTGTTCACCTGGAGACATAATATTCTCCAGACTTCTACGAACCCCCATTGTATCACGCCATTAGCCTGGCCGCATATAGCCATCTCATCATCCCATTATAAACAATAGATCTGTTGTAAATCATATCTTAATCCCTTACTAACCAATCTACCCTTTTTTACCTGCGATGTTACATTTTGTCAACTTTTGATGAAATATTATTTTTCTAACGACCACTATATTGCAAATAATTTTAAATATTTTACGAAATTAATTTTTTCATCACGTCCGAAATACCTACCGCATATCAAACTTATTTACTATAACTTGATTTCAAAATTAACTCCGTAACTTAAACAATAACTGAGTTACAGTGTTTGAAAAAAAGCATTACTAAAAAAATTAAATTGCCTCGGCTATTTTTGTTGAATAACTCCTGAACCGTGATATAGAGAAAAAGTTCAAGAGATTTAAATATAAGGTTAATAAATTTTCAAATTGTGTTCTCCTGTGAATTAAAGTAGATAAAATTCTTCGTCTACTGAGTATAAATACTACTCTCTACTTTGAAAAATAACTGAGAAACAGCGATTTAAAATTGTGATGTTTTTGTCAACAAATGACAAATCTCTTAATTTTCTTGAATCGTTGTTGAATATCTTTTAATATATGCTACTTACAGCAAATTTTAGTACATATGATTCAATGGCCGGTTAATTTTCTATAAACTGGCATTAAAATTTTACCTCTATATTAAATGATTTAGGATGTAGAGGTATTTAAAGACAGACGAGTGAAATAGAGAATTTTTTTAAACGATAGATTTCGGTATGTGAAAGGTAAGATAGACTTAATTTTGCGGCTCTTTCTTAATAACGTACAATTTTTTTAGTTAAAAACCGAAATTTCGCTATTGATACGCCACTGTGTAACAACTTATATCGAAAAGACTATTTTTTACCTTCATCAGTTTTACTAATATAACTCCTGAACGGTTGATGTTAGGGAATAGATATTTTACACAAAATTTAACTAAAACTTATTTACTATAACTTGATTTCAAAATTAACTCCGTAACTTAAATAATAACTGAGTTACAGTGTTTGAAAAAAAGCATTACTAAAAAAATTAAATTGCCTCGGCTATTTTTGTTGAATAACTTCTGAACCGTGATATAGAGAAAAAGTTCAAGAGATTTAAATATAAGGTTAATAAATTTTCTAGAACACAAGCGTAATAAAATAACTTTAAAAGTTATAGTAAGAAAGTTATGGATGATCAAAGTCAATGTTTTGTGTAACCATTCGACGTTTGCTTATGAATTATATTTGCCTAGTAAGTACCGGTGTAGTATGAAATATGTCTGCCTAATAAAGTACCGCGTGCCATGTAGTATGAAATATATATAAACAAGCGTCGAATGGCTACACAAAATATTGACTTTGATCATCCATAACTTTCTTACTATAAATTTTAAAGTTATTTTATTACGCTTGTGTTTAAGAAAATTTATTTACCTTATATTTAAATCTCTTGAACTTTTTCTCTATATCACGGTTCAGGAGTTATTCAACAAAAATAGCCGAGGCAATTTAATTTTTTTAGTAATGCTTTTTTTCAAACACTGTAACTCAGTTATTATTTAAGTTACAGAGTTAATTTTGAAATCAAGTTATAGTAAATTAATTTTAGTTATATTTTGAGTAAAATATCTTTTCCCTAATATCAACCGTTCAGGAGTTATATTAGTAAAACTGATGAAGGTAAAAAAAATAGTCTTTTCGATATAAGTTGTTACACAGTGGCGTATCAATAGCGAAATTTGGGTTTTTAACTAAAAAAAAATGTACGTTAATAAGAGAGAGCCGCAAAATTAAGTCTTCCTTACCTTTCACATATTGTAATCTATCATTTAATAAATTTCTCTATTTCACTCGTCTCTCTTTAAATACCTCTACATCCTAAACAATTTAATATAGAGGTAAAATTTTAATGCCAGTTTATAGAGAATCAACCGGCCATTGAATCATATGTACTAAAATTTGCTGTAAGTAGCTTGGATTAGAAGATATTCAACAACGATTCAAGAAAAATAAGAAAATTGTCATATGTTGAGAAAAACATTACAATTTTAAATCGCTGTTTCTCAGTTATTTTTCAAAGTAGAGAGTAGTATTTATGCTCAGTAGACGAAGAATTTCATTTACTTTAATTCACAGGAGAACACAATTTGTCTAGAATGCTTCCTTTAGGAGTTATTAATGAAAAACTGAAAAAAGTTCAACTTTTTATTTGTTTTTGGGACACCCTGTACTTAGCACAAGCGTAAAATTGGTGCAAACTTCGGGAAACCTTCTTTGCTTGTTAATGAAGAGATTAAAACAGTTTCCAGCTTTCCGACAATTATCTACGCTATACCCCCTTTTTTAACGTTAAAACACCGGTCTATTAATTTTGGAACAAAGTCGTAAATCACACTGACATTGAGACAAAACTAAGAATTTATTTTTAACCATCGGCAATTTCTACTAGCTTTAGTTAATCCTTTCCGTTCACACGTCGTCCTGGTAATCTATTCTTTATAGAATCTCCTTCCCATGGAATTGGGAGGTTTCCGGATGTGTTGAAATAATATCTGGGATTACCTCCGCACGACTAACTGTTTGTGACTTTTTCATTTTCTCATCACGTGTCATGTACGTACATAACACCAACTCCAGAACATACTTGTAACGATATCACTTGTTTACCTGTCAGTTCTGAAGGAAGCCAAGGTAAATATTTTCATTTATTATGTTCGCTACTTTGTTTAGCGTAAAGTGCTAATAGCAAGTCTTTTACCTATGTAGACTTATACTCATATTCACAATCGAATCTGCTATCCAATACCTACTCTTGTTTTTCTTTTTAATCGAACAGAATTTCAATCTAATATGCCGTTTGCTTTGTACGGAATGTATAATCGTTCCTCCAGATCCAGTAATTTGCTCTACCGTCGTATACTCTGTTGATCCAGGATAATAATATCATTATGTTTGTGTATTGTTGTTTTAAACCCATATGGTTCTGTATAATGGGGAATTGTTCACTAACACACCTTACGGTTTAATAGTAGGATGTTTAAAGAAACCACTTAAAGTTTATTTGCGTGTATTGCTTGTAACTACAAACGTTATTCACAGTCTTTTTTAACTTTTTGTGTATTGTTGCTGGATGATTTTATTTTATCTTGGGGACCATTTAATGTTAATAGGCTACTTTCGGAAAATTTTCTATAATTACTATGATTATGATAACTGAACGCTGAGAATTTCAGTTGAAAGTCCATAGTCAGGACAGTCCACATATTTATTAGTCCCAGACCTCGAGAATTGATTGGTTAGTTCTAAACCTGATTGTGACATTATGACTTTGTATTTGAAAATAAAATCGTGCTATATGGGGGAAAACAATTGGTGATGATTGCGTACAATTTAAATGTAATTTAATCGCATAGAGACCCGACAAGTGTTAGCAGTATTTGCTTATAATACCTAATGTCGTGATTGCTTTAATTACATTAACCACTAATCACCGTATATCCAGATAATGTACTCCTTCTGTAGAAGCCTGAAGCTAATTACTATTTCTACTTTACCTCTTACAGCTGTGTACTGATCTGAGACGTGACAAATTTAGTAAGTCCCATACACAACACAGTACACACCCTCACTTGCCAGTTTTATTCATGAGTTATTTAGACCCAGTGGGAGTTTTGATATATTTATGAGAGACATAGACAAGTATCTACCTACTTGGAAACTGTCTTATAATTACTCTGTAAAGGTTATTCACTCCTTATCCTTTACCTCATCTTAATTTATAGTGAATTGTGAATTGTTCGTAGAATTGCATTCATTTTGGTGGATGGAAAATGATTGTGTTACATTGACATACTTAGTGTACATTTGTCAAAATTATGACAATTTTGCGTATTAAAAAATAAGTAAGTGAAAAAACTATTAATATATCTTAGTTTGAGAATAAGGTAAAAGCTTTTCGATCCGAGGACATTTTACGGACTCATTTTTTGCTAATTATATTATTTCCTGTCTCAGTTTTTTTTTAAATCTTCTACTTAGATGTTTAAAGGCGAAGAATTTATTATTTCAACACCAATTATTTATTATATTTTCAGGTAATATTTTTGACAGCCTATCTCCTAATATCCACAGGACATCTTTGGTTGTGTAAAATACGAAAAATTCTTCCATTTTTTTCTCTCTTTATACAATACGTTCAGCGTCTGTCTGTATTTTCTACGGCAATATTTCATTCCACGTCTAATGCGAATCTTCTTTAATCCTCTTACTTGCTTACCGAAAATATCCAACCAGGCGACATGTAAGATTTTAGCAGATTTGGAGTAATGTTTGACAAATTATAAAAAGAACCGACGACATTTCCTATCAACATTTTTCAGTGAAGGTATTTAAGTATTTACTTCTTCAAAGAGTTAACTAAAGATTTAGTATTCTATTTTTTTTTCTTTTTTTATCACATAGCGTATAAATGTATTATGATTAGGTAATTCTAAACTTTTTTTCTCCCCGTGGTACGTGATCGATCCAAGTTTTAGAATAATGTTAGAAACCTACATATATAATATGTTGATACTTTATTCGTCGAACAAAAACATAATAAATATAATATCTCAACATTTGTCACTCCATTCGCATCAGACAAACCGTCATTCGACTATAAAATGACAATCGATATCATCATATAAAATTACTAATTCTGTTTCCCTTGCAGGTTTGTGTATGTATAGGAGATATAGGAGCTATACAGCCCAGCACATCGTGGTACAAACAAAAATATAACAGCAAACTAAAATACTTAACTGTTATGTAATATTTAAACAGAAAGAAGCATTTTCATGTGACCTTTTTTCGTTTTTTAATTCGGAATTCCGTCCATTACGCAATTTGTGTGACTTGTTTAGAACAGCAAGTTTGTAACAACATCGAAAAACATAAAATGCTCTGTACCCTTTTTCGTTCAGCAAGTTTTTTACAACTCTTGTTTTATGTATTTGTTTTAAAATAATTTGTTTACCGTTCCATTACAAACATTGTGAATATTTTCGACGCACTACGTTGAAAACAAACAAACCAAGTCCAGTAAAGTATACCTCTACTTAATACCTTACAATTTTTTTTGAGAAAATTCCTGCCAAATCAAGATGCATCAGCACTTTTGCTGTATAAAGTAATCCCCCGTCTTTTTCATTATCTTTTCCTTCTCTCCAGATTTTTTGCCACATGTTTTCAGAAAAATTCTTACTTCACCGTTGATGGGTTGTGTAGGTAAATCGTTTTTACGTCTATAAATAAAGAAAGTTGTAAGAGTTTCCTGACGCTCATGATCACTCACTTCATCATCTCGCGCTATAACGAAGCGAGTTCGTGGACAAATATGAATGAATGAAATGTATAGTTTGTTGTTCGAAGTATGTGGAGCATTATGAACCCACCCATGATCCACAGTCTTTGCAGCCTTTAATAATTTCTTTGTTCTGTTTCATGTTCTCTCGTTCTCGTGTGATGTGCGCCTATTATTTTTATCTTTTGTCCCGTCACGGATTATGTTAGGTATTAAACAAAATGAGTAATATGTTTGTACAATATTTTTTTACCATAAGTTGTGCCTCTTTGTGAAAAATTACTTTTGTGTCGTACACATTCTCGCCTTATCTGATTTGTTACCTACGATTATGATTTTTCTTCATACGGTAGAAGACTTGGATCTTTGCCAGCATTTTCTTCAGATATCACCACTAATGAAGTTGGCGTGTAATATCCTTCACTTAAATAGAAATATCTCCTAATAATCATTGACCACATTTAAGAATATTAAGTACGTCGAATGTCGAGTAGGGTGGGACTTTTATTGCCAGAATTTTTATTCTGCCTTGAAAGTATTCCCTTCTCCCCATAATAAATTATTTTCTTATTATACCTTCTTCATTTTGAGGTGGTCGGTAGCCTGGTTGGTAACGCGATCGACTGTTAATCCAGTGGGCGCGGGTTCAATCCCCGACCTACTCCACTTCACAACACAAGCTTTTAAGCTTTCTGTGAAGTGTACAAAGATGTATTTGGGTTTATTTCGATAAACCCAGATTTATTTAAAAAAAAAATCTTATCAAAGCAACTAAGTGTAGATATACCCACAACAAACATAAATATCACAGCTTTGAATCTCGCGATTCTTATTCAAATCCTCAATCTTCACAAATAAAACTCCTTGAACATTGCATTTGTTTTACAACTCCCATCTATTAAAGCTAATTACTTCTATCTCGTTATCTTCTGCAACAATTTTCCTCGACCGATTATTAGTTGGTGGTAGTTTTATTATTGTGTAATCATTGCGATAAAGTTTGATATAAAACTATGATAAATATTGAGCTAACTTTATGTTTTAACCTTCCTTTAAAATCTGGTATTTTTTAATTGGGTATACGTTTTATTTCTTCGTACACTCAATTCAACTTGTAAAGGTACCCCAAGAGACTGGGTGATAGAGGACCTCAAGGCCTATCGAAATAACTCTTATACCTTTATAACGATCTTTTATACCCTTTAGAAATTGTAAGAGTTTTTGTAAATGTAAATTGTACGGAAGAACATAAAATAGACTTTTTAGACCAAACATTCCAAACGAAAAACAGTCAATACGCTTTTTATGTCGTATTTAAAAAGGTAAAATTCGTTCCGTGAAATGGAAAATGTAAAAAAATACAAACAATAACCTAACAAAGTCGTTCAATCCTCCATACGTTTTCTAATGATTTGTGAAGTTGAAGTTTCACCCGTGCCGTTAAGTTTCCACTTGGGACACCATGTATAGATACGCGTGTTTGTCTAGAAATATTTTTTATATCATTAATATCGTTTTCGTGAGAATCGGTTATGTTTTTTCTCTCTATATTTCCGATGTATAAAAGATTCCGTATTTTTCTCGCTTCACCTGTATTTTTATCCGAGCGGTTTATTTTTCTAATGAAAACCCTATTGATTGATTTTCCAATCTCCGTTTGTGATGAAATATTTCTGCTTTCATCCCCTGCGTATTAACTTCATTGTTCGATAAACAAACATTATCTGATTTAAAAAAAAAACACGTCATTTTTAAAACGAAATAATATTGTTTTTTTAATATAAAATACGTGGGCTATTTTTTTATCAAGTTCCGTTTGTGCTTTTAAGTAACCACGAAATACGAATGAGTAAGATCTGCACATCACAAGATTGCGCAACTCTTCCACCATAATCTCTGTCATTTTCGGAACGGATGCGTTACTCGCAGCCGAGTTACAGGCAATTGAACATGACCGCTACGACCGATGCTCCCGCCAATGTGAGTTTACGAAGGTTTTCAATCAGAGATCATTCTGATTTTAAGGCCCGCCCTAAGGAACAATTTCCATAAATATTAAAGCCCACTTTGTAAAAAAATGTCAGCAAAGCCCTAAGATACAGGAAGGTGTGCGATCGTTTGCTTCTGACCACTTAAGGTGGTCAGGTCTACCAGATTTCCGCAAGGCCTACACTAAGGGCAGACTTACGCCCTGGACCATATCTTCATCACGTACGTCAGCTTGCTTTTCTTTAAATTTTCTGCAACAGTCCCATACCTTTCTACACTATCATGACTCATGAAGTGTTTATCGTAATTTTTCACCATTCTGCAATGGGTTTTAGCAGCACTTTGTCCATTTGTTGGCAGAAAACGGATTGCAAGTCGTAGCTCACATTTGGCGGGAGCACCGATCGAGGCGGCAATGTTCAATTGCCTGTAACTCGGCTGCGAGTGACGCATTCGATCTGAAAATGGCAGAGGTTGTAGTGGGCGAGTTGCGCAATCTCAAGATGATGCAGATCTTGCTCTTTTGTGTTTCGTGCTTACTTAAAAATACAAACGGAACTTGATTAAAAAACAGCCCTCGTATATTAGGATATTTGAATTGTGCTAAATCCTCTTGACGTACAAAAACTGTTTTCTTAAAAAAAAGAAACAGATGCGATGTGAACTTCCAACTACGTACATTTTTACGTCAATAATAATTAGTTATGATATTCGAATGTTGAGTTTCTCGATTCTTCTAGATTTATACCTTATACAGATAAATAATATTTCCAAATATCGCCGCAAACTTTTGGAACGACTGATATTATTTATATATTATTCTGATGTATTGTGAAGTTTCTAATGGAAGAATGATGTTTTCACTTGTCCAGTTTCTCAGTTTATCTTGACACATACCTACATACGTATAGTTCGGCTACTGTCTATGAATGAATAGTTTATTTTGGCTGGCTAAATTATCTATTCAATTGCAGTATTAAATTGTTTATCATGTTCTAATTGTATGAAATAATAGAGACTAAATAGTAAGATAATGTATGGTGTGGTAGTATTTCATCCTGTTATTTTGTATTAAAATTCAACAACTCTTTACTGTGTATGAAGTATAGCTAATATGATATACCCTCGGTAACGCCGCCGCTATGAATGCGAGCTTAATGTGATTTTCATGTCTCCCAAGGTAAGCAGGATGAAAGACTCTGAAGCCATTTAGTATTCAATGATTACTATGTATAGAGTATCTACTCGCATATAAAGACGTTTAATAATAATGTTATGAATATTAAACGTACCTGCTTATTTCTCTTTTTATTTCCATAGATACCTACTGACATCATTCAAGTCGAGCCAAGCAAACCGACAAGGGTCGTAAATGTTACGTTTACAATAATTGACAGCGATCATAACATTACGTGGAGTTTAATATACTCGTACCTACTATATTATCTTGTGTTATTTGTAGTCGTAAAACATTTTGCCGTGTTTTATTATTCGTGCGTAGCTAATAAACTGTTGTGCATCCAGTACCTATTCACGATCAAGTTGATATGTTTTCGTATAAGCAGGACTTGTAATCTCACCAATACTCGTATAAGTTTTCCAATGTTTTATTTTCCCTACACCTTTTATGATGAAATGAAATTGCGAAAAGACTATGAATATTCGAGATGAGATATCAGTCAAAATGTCTGGAACATAAAATCATCATCCTGAACAACAGCTGACGCCACCGTGAAGATTGCTTCAGTGATTGTAGACTGGAAATTGTCAACCTTTTTCTGGGAGATGAATGAAAAAAAGGATCGTTTTATTTAGCGTATACTTTAGGTAGGTATATTAATTTCCTGAAATTCTGTAAATTCGACACTTTCTAGGCTGTGTCGCTTGATTTTCTTTTTTTCCTCACCTCCGAATTGAGTTTTTTTTTTGCTGTTCTTGCGCTGAAAATTTATATCCACAAAATATTATGCAGATATCATTTCGTACTGAGAGTTTTTTTTCAACCGTAGGCGTAGCGTCGATTTAAATTACGAGCTCTTTAAAAAAACTGTCAACGTTGAAAATACGTCGTGAGAATTGTGTGCCATACAATTTAGGAAATTTGTGCTTTGGTAGAATACATGATGGATACGAGCAGTACAATACATACGTAGAATATTAGGTTCGGCCAATTAGTAAAGAAGAGTATACTCATAATTTATATTACTGGCTGGCGACTTTTTAGATGAAGAATAGGGGACCTATGCCCGATCCCACCAACTACCACCTAGTAAGCAGACCCCTAAGGAATTTCCATACAAAACCATAGATAATTTGAGTGATTATTATAACTGTCATAACCTTTAAGATATAAATCCATACAAAATACAGCATGCAGCTACTTAAGTGAGGGAGATTCTGGGCGGAGATATTTGGGCACCTAACTAAGTAGAGCTGCATGTTGTATTTTGTATGGATTTATATCTTAAAGGTTATGACAGTTATAATAATCACTCAAATTGTCTGTGGTTTTGTATGGAAATTCCTTAGGGGTCTGCTTACTAGGTGGTAGTTGGTGGGATCGGGCAATAGTATCCCACCTGTGTTGACAGATTGCGCATTCAAAAAGTTCATGAAATACATCATCATAATAATATCTTCAACAGTTATTAGGAGAATTGGTTTACGGGTTCTACCTATTTTATGTATTTACTCATCTATCACTCATTTTATTAGTTACGTGTTGTTACAGTATCGCGGATGTAGATAATAAATGCATTATTCCGTGACTTATCCCCACCATACACCGACATACATTTTTCATCATAAAATAATGTGCTTGGTCTAGATTTCACATTTTATTGGTCCGTATTGTAGATTGTTAAATTGTATATATATTGTCTCCACAAACTTACGTATTCATACTCCTATTTTCAAATATGTCAAAATGATACGACTCTCTTCAGTACTCGGACTTGGTTCCACATTGTGATTCTGTGAAAATGTTACACCGTTAGTTGCTTGAAAATCAATATTTCGTTATAATTTAGTGCCATCAAACCAATAATCACATTATCAATAACTTAATTACGGTGGTTTTTGTTATTATTTACAGTTGCGTTGAGTTTCAATTTAACAGAATCATGTAACAAAGTACTGTTGCTCCTGATTTGCTGCAACCTTTAGTGCATTATCAATTGATGATCATGTTTTTAGTTGTTATTCAGTACCTCTGGTATATTTCTAGATTATGAATCAGTTTGATATGTATTGACAAATATCTAATAAAAATATACATTCTTACATTTGGATTTTTGTTTCTAGGCTTTAACTTTTGTGTTTTTTTTTCACTTAACAAATAAATTTTATTTTTCTTTTTTTTTTTTTATCGTGCAATGTAAATATATGTTGTGTTTTTTTTCACGTATTACATCATGTTCTAGGAGTATCACATACCACAAAACTTGTCAGTTTGTAAAATTCTCCAAGGGGTTGAAAAGTAATGTCCTTATGCTTTTGTGGAGAAAAATATATGAAAAATATCACAATCTGGTCCTGCTGAAGATTAATGTTCTAAAAAAATATGTTGCAAAAACCTCCTTTACGCAATACAAAAAACTTCCATACTGTTCTTCCCATGCTTTGGATAATACCCGACCGTTGATATCTAATTTGTAAAGCGATTTAGATTCATAGGTTAAACATAAATTTGTATGAATAATGACTAATGAGTAACCTCTAAATATCTCCTGGTGTGAGCGTGTGAATAATAATAATTTATTATCATGGAGTATGTTGGAGCGAATATCTCCAAATCACGGTCCCTTATACCCTCGTTTCGTATCTGATGGACCGATAAATTTATTGACGTTTTTGTACATTTTTTACTCACGTCGCGTTATTATTAATGTACGTTCGTGTGTGAGACGGAGAAATTAATAGTCACATATTGCCCTCTCTCTGTTATGTTGTATTATTTTCCTCGTATGTTTTAGCGCTTTGCGGTCTAAGCCATATAAATGTTTGAATTCCCCCTTTATATTCTCACTCAAGGGATTAGGTATATGAATCGACATTTTTATTGTGAAACGGTTGATGCGAAATAACATTCAATTTCTCCTCCCCTTGGTTTATTTGCTTTTAATTTGCGCCCATCGCGTTTCATCAGTATTATTCTATCGGTCCTAGTCTGCCCTCTGCTCGACTCTGTGACTTATCTCGTTTATGTCTCAATAACAAGCGTGTAACAACACTTTCTTTATATTATTATTGTTCTCAATTATTTCATCTCGAGAGATACTGATGGTGGACGTGCCGTGGATACGCCAAGAAGATTTGATACGTTTACGATGTCTTTATTCCTCTCATTTTCATTAGATAAGGTCTATATTGTCATTGTATTTTGTCTTTCTTTTGTATGGTGTGCTACTATAGGTAAAATTATTCATACTATCTTATTGTATAATCAGGATCTTCTTTTGGGATGTCTTTTTTTTTCACATTACTAATAATACGCAATCTGTTAGTTTTCTTTATGTTTCGTATATACTCAAAAATAAAATAAGTGAAATAAAATGATATTCCTTCTTGCTAAGAGTTTTTTTAATATAAATGACTAGTTATCGAGAATCTACCAATGACAAAATCCAGTAGAAATGTTCCATATTGGAGACAGGCATGAAGATGTATGTGTAATATTTGATGTTTGTTTATAGATGAACATTCTCATCCCCAACTTTCCTAAGATGCCCATCGTTGTCACGGCGTAGGTTGAAGGCTTTAAGTTTAATCAATTTATTTGGGAGCCCTAGCGCCATCTACTCCCCGTGTGTCTGAATTTAACATGATCTCGGTATAAACATAATATCGTGTAAGTTATTGAAGTATGTGAATGTTCACTGTGTAAGCAGAGATAACTTCTACTTATAATCTTGTATTATGTATTGTACGATGAATATTAAATGCACGCTTAAATCTAGTTCCCTCAAAGGTAAAAAAGGGTTTTAATCTTATTATGTAGCAACAAGTTTACTATATTCTGAGATACTCATACTGAAGTTGCATCTATTACTGCCATATGATTTCAAAAAAAAAATCATCATCTATGGCTGTGTATGGTAATCTTTCTATTCTATTTTACGTTCGGCTTTTGTGTTTTAATATTAACATTAAAAGTGTCAGTTTCAGAGAGGGTGGTCGTTTTTATAATCGTTGTTTTATGTTGAGTATAATATAATTCGAGTGCCATAATGGACAGCCATGATAACCTCTTTCTACTAAAAGTGTCCTCGTAGTTACGGGTCACATAAAAATGTATCGATATACCCTCCTCTAGTCGGAATGCAATAAACGTGAAATGAAAATGTACGCTGAAGCAGCGTTGGAACGCTCCACAGCTCTGCTGAAATGCGAGGACGATAGGTAGGTAATTATATTTGGTGATTCGACGGAAATGTCGTACAAAAAATGGGTCGTTAGTGTAATGTATAATGGAATATCGATTAGTTATAATAATTTCCATTGTTTATAACTTAGGAGTCATCTGTCGAGAGAGTAGACGAGATCTGGGTTCACAAATTTTCCGATAAACGACCCTAATTTGTTACGCTGTGCTTATTAATTGATCAATGATGCTTGATTTCAAATATATCTTATACGGTGCTATCATAACCAGACAATAAATTATTGTTAGAGTGCTTTCGTAAATAAATCTTATTTTTTTTTTGTCAAATGTCGTAGGATTTGATGTAGGTACAATGTGTTAGGTCGTGCTATTATACCAAGGGTAATTTACATTCTCAATTTTTATGTACCCGCCTACTACAGCGCAGGGTCTTATAAGTAAAAAGTACATTCAGTACACGATATGTTTTGAAACTTCAAGATAACGTACCAGCTAAGTGCTGGAGGCGTTATATTGGACGATACGTTCTCAGGGATGTCTAGAATATTATACTAATCCATCATGTAACATTTCCATAGTAGGCCTTGTCTAAACTGATTTTAAATTCTTAGGTATAATAGTACCGCATGTCACCAATTTTCGCATTTTCATTGCTATTGTTTTTTTGGGCATGATGTGTTTGAGAAAATAAAATCAAGACATTGTTTTACCGAATGAATTTCCACTCGGGATGATTGTAACATTTTGTATGTGGGTAATTTTGGTTAGTGTTTCTGAATGATATATTCTGTATAGCTTATAAATAATGTATGCATGTGTAAATCGGTAGCTTCTGATCGATTTCTGTTATAATGGTTTGATAATTTGGCCAGAGATTCATCTTTTGTGATTTATGTATGAAATGCAGAATTATTAAAAAATATATAATTTAAATATAAACTGTCGTAATATGTAGCAGTATGTAGTGTAGGTAGAGTAAAATGTGCATTACAGCATATTGTAAAAGTTACAGCAGATATATAATCAGTTTGTAGTCAATATTGTTTCGCGTTATTATTGTCGATTCAGCGATATAACATTGTTTATTAATTGGTCCGTACGGGATGCATCAGGTTAACTGCCATTACACATGTACATATGTATGTAAATAGTTATTGCGTTTATAATATCTGAACATTGTATTAATTTTACCACCAATCGATGTTATTTACTGCACGCTTGTGTATTGATTTTTTTATTATTACAATTCTGTTGACATAGATAATTCCCATAATGCTGATAGAGCTTACGTAATTTTGTTATTGTTGTGTGAAAATATATGCATAATTAAATTCTACATGAATTTGCATTGCATGCTAATGTTGTTTTTGGTCGCTTACCTGACAATTTTATTAGTAAATTCATTATACTGGACCTAGTTCACCCTTAAATTAAATGCTAACCTCCTTCGTTAAATAGACGAAGATGAATGAGTTACATAACCCATCTACATTTTGTTCATATTGTATCTCACAGTTTCCCATACAATGTATCCATTCATATGCAAGTTAGATACCCATTATCTTTTTACTTTTCAGTATTTGTATTCTTTACGTTATTCATTGCTAGTTTTTGTTCTTAACGTAAATATGCACGCGATACGCAGCACTCACGAAAAGGATTCTAGTGTAAATCTAATCTGGAAATGGTTAATTAGCCTCTGATCTGCATTGTGTAATTAATGTGATTATACCGTAATTTATCGAAAAATGTATACACCTGTTTGTTCTTTGGTAATCCGAAATCTCAGGAAGCGTCCGATGTCTCAGACGAACATCTTAATGAACTTAATTAAAAGGATTTAACATTTTCCAATCCATACTTTCAATAGGAAGTGTTTGAAGGGAGTAATATCGTGGATTACTTATTTTCCTTCAAAAAGTACATATTTTTTCCTGTCCCTTACAGTGGCGTACGCCTTAGGAACGTTGCCTGAACCTAAAGATTATCTTTTAAATTATTATATCCGAGTAAGTAGGTAAGTATATTTCTGTTGTATAATACTTATATGTATTACATATTTTTATGGCATTGGACATGTGTGTTGTGGGGTAGTGCGGGTACTCGTGCGTCCCATTGTGGTGAGCCTCCATATGAGCGTGAGGAGCATCCATCCTAATAGAATAGTGACATACATTACCTCGCTCGAGGCTCTTCCAGTCTTCCTACATAATATTTATCGTAAATATCACAATCCGTCCTTTGTGTTTGACGGCAACATAAAGGACGTTAATTCCAAACTTTCATTCTTATTTCCGCTTTGTCCATTAACGGTGGATTAGGATCTAAAAGTACTCTTTAACAATATTTTAACACAGTCTTCAACTTTAATAACTAATGCAATAGTTGTAAGGTTGTGTGTTTATTTATTTTATTATTTGTGCACAAAATTATGGTTAAAACATGTCGTATGTTACCGCAGTACTGCAATTTTGTTTCAATTAACCCCGGGAGTAATTGTCCATGCATACCATCACTGCATCCCAAATTGTGAAGCAATCAGCGACAGATGTGCGGGTATAATTAGTGGTCGCCAAAAGCTCAGTCGCCCTATATAAATAGACACATTTAGTCCAGAGAACTGTGTTTCATAATCAGAACATGTATTTTTTTAAGTATTTAAAAAAATGACCCAAAGTACCTAACGTGGATTTACCCTTTTTATATAATTTGACTCTGGCATTTCCCTTCGAATTTGAGATCTTGACAATTAATCCTAAACGTAAAAGTAATGTTTTAAGAAGCAATCAAGATGTACTCGTGTTAATTTTAGTTAATAATGGCGTGGGAATATGATTATCATAATGGATTTCCATATTATGTTATGATTCCCGTCAGTCACTCGACTAGTAGGTTTTATAATTCCACATTACCAATTCGTACAAATTACTCCGAATTTCACTTCCCCATATGTTGTTATATTAAGTTTGCTGTTTAACTTTCTCGAGTTTGTCTTGTTCTACTGATATAGAGTTGGCTGTAAAGTACGTAGGTATATGTCGGTTAATTTCGTTGGTTTGAAGTTAAACTTCATATTATTTCAATTTGGTTGTTTCCGCATGTCTAAACCACATTGAAATCATACTTATTATTATTTCTATTTGACTTAATGTTATTAAATGTTATTTAATCTATTCAACAGGCAGTAAGGGCACGTGGAATAATATATAATATGTAATCAACCTACATAATTCAAAGTTAAAGTTGGTAAATGAATGAGTGAATAAAATTTATTTTTTCCAGAATACACACAATAGACAACAAGTGAACATTAATGTGAAAATGTACGTATCATAATTATACGTGCAAGGATAGGTTTGTCATAAGTCAGGTGATCTGTTTTTTCTACCTACCCCGTCTTTTTGGACGGCTTACAGTACAGCTAGTATTTAAATAATAAAAGGCGGCTTTTTTGTTGTAATGAGTTTAGGATACTTGTACAAAATCGTCCCTCGAAACCCGTGATGTCCCTGTGTCATTGAAAGGAGAGTTCAATATGAGATATGATTTAGCATTAAAAAAATATTGTTGAGACGTTTTTAATAAACTGTGATATTCTATGGGATAGGGAAATTTTATCGAATTTAATTTAACACTAGAAGTACGAGTAGTAAAATCAACAACATTTAGTGTATATATTACTTGCTAACCAGTCACACTGTTTTAGTTTGTTAGTAAATAAAATAGAAATTTTCGCCTCAGAATTTCGCCCAATAACAAATGAAATATACTCGAGTAGCAACTAGACTAGACACATTTCGTGTTTGAGTTTGTCTTTATACTAGAACTGAATTAATCTGAAAACATTATTGTGATCATACACGTAATGAATTTTGTGATATGATTGGTAATATGAACCAGTTAATTACTCTCGAGTGCGTCATTAATTATATCAAATGGATCCACTCATATAATGTTGCTAATCACTTTATCCAATATTGTTTCTATTCCTAAAGCGATAATGCCCGTCTTACACAACGAGAAGAAAGGAAACGAATTGAACGAAAAATTCGTTTCTAACTTTCCACTATAAATGCAGATATTTTCAAATGCACGGTAACTGACTCACTGAATACTACTCGATCCTTATGAATACGTCATATATACTAAACGGTTATGTACAGCGTTGCTTTCATTTGCAGTGAGAGACGAGCTTTACAGTTCGTTTGCGCATATATTAGTGTAACTTTAAGCACCCTGTGAATGTATAATATAATGCGATGTATTAATTCCTACATTCCATCTATAATAATCTTATTGACTCAAATACTTCATACACGAGTTGTAAGGAAATTTCCGCGGTATTTCACTTCTGATGATTAGATTACATAACGCTTCCTTTGTAACAAATCAATCTGCTAACTACCTACTTCATCTTTGTATTTATGTTCAAATAAGAAAATGCTTTAAATTAAAGTATTCATTTTAAATTACATTATTATTGTACCTTTCATCATCAACGTAATAATATAAATTGACAGGTATATTGTTTCGTCATGTTCTCGTAAAGTTTGTTTTCTTTTGTGACAATAGGTTATTTCTCATTTTCAACAAAAAAGCAAAAAGGAAAATCCATAGAAATGAACTGCCACGCCAATCAAATATGGTGTGTGTTGAGAAATCTATGGTCTCGTCAAATTTGAACCATAAACAATATAATAAGTTTTCTTTACTTTTGCTGTAACTATATGGTATACATTTCCAATCACAATGTTTTAGAGAATGAAACTACGACGATACGTCTGGGATTTCAACAATCCTTTTCAAACATCTAACAACGTTTTACCTTGGATGTTCTTTTTGTTTGATTTAGCAAGAGAAACATATCTATAGTTCAACATTTTGTTTCAACATTTTGTGAACTAAAAAGACGTGAACGTTTTACTTACATACTAGTATACCTATCTAGTATCTTATGTCACTCATTTCAAAACGCCACCCACGGTATTTATCAAATTCGTCGATGTGTAACCACGATAGCGCTCGCTAAGATCGTGATGGGGTTCATTGTCATTCGTTGCTAAATTTTATCTCCAAAAAATACGTAGCTTCCTGCCTTACATAGATCTGAATCTCCCATACCCTCGAGGTAATTTTGAATTACATTCAAAGACTCAAGTCTTAAGACGAATTTCCCTGGAAACGTTCCCCCAGCAAACGTCTACTTAGAATAATAATAAAATAATTCCTCCTAACTACAATATAATAACATGGGACTTGTACAATAGAAGATTATAATATCCACCTTTCTCTCTTTTGACATGACCATAATTCGCTGCGGTGGACTGGTTAATACACTTTGTTAGTTATATTTTTCCCATTTCGTATGTCCCGGTGTTTTATTATTTCCCTTTATATTATTTCTTACCTCACTCACCTACTTGCTCTGCGTATTACTTGACTTACCAAGAATTTTACCTTTTTGATTATAAGTTATTAGTTTTCTTATTTTTGTTATTTAGGTACGTCCCTCGTTTGTTTTGAGACTTCGCTATTTAACAAATGTTAATGTTAACGAAAAATTCCGTTAACTGAATACTAACTACCCATGAACTATCACTCTATTATCCACCAAGTATTTTGTCCTTTTGTTCTGCAAGAATATTCCAAACTTCCGTTTGCTGCAACCACATTATTTCCTTGCGACGCAATGTTGGTGCCTTATTTTATTTCTGACAGCTTGTTGAGAGGTCCGCTTATATATTCGAGAAACTTTCTGAAGAACTGCATTTGTTTGTGAAGTTTTTAGCTCGAGAAAAAGTCCTTCACAACAAATGATAATTGATGGTACTTACTTACATATATCTTTAGTGTTGACAATGGTGACATCAAGCTTTGGACTTAGAAGCTTTATAGTAAAGTCCTCAAGCTACGTCTTAATAAATTTCGTGCGCGGCTCATTAGCGGTTGTCTCAGTTATTAATCACTGAGGACAAAGTTAATTAATCTTACGTACATAATGTGGTGATACATGCAGATTTGTGTACTGAATTAATTAGTTTCCTAGTGCGTGTTGTATGTAAACTTGTACACATAATATATCTTATTTGTGGAAAGCGAGATTTATGTCATCCTTATACACAAATCTACCCTCATAACACACAGGATTTAATTAAACATTGTAACAGCTGTGACAATAAATACCACTTCTTCTGTGGTACTGGTCTGGTAACTTCCATTTTCGTACCAGATTCAAAATTCTATCATCAAGGTGACTTTTTTCTGGATTTTGTTTAATCTATCATTTTAGTGTGTGCTAAAGATAATTCGCATCTTGTTCATCAGTATTCACTACACTGTCATATTAATCCGGTGAAATTAAACACAAAACAGTTCCTCGATGGAAAGTTGTGGGGTAGTCTGTTTTTCTTTCATCCTATACGTATTTTGGGGTGCTGAATCCGAATCCGAGGTTTGCCAACAAAATTTTGTGACGGAACATGGCGAAAAATGGGTAAAATGGCGAAAATATTCATTTTCTGGCGATTTCTTTATAAGAACTCGAAAACTGACAACTTTCGTAAGTTATTTTTCTACGCAAAATTAAAGTACGTAAAATTTACTACAAAATTGCCATATAAAATTTTTCTCTAAAATAAATAGGAATGGAGCTGTCAAGGTCCAAAAAATGGCCAAATTTTCTTATTGTTTTACATTACGAGAATCGAAAATGTATTGAAAAAGTTTACCTTGTTGCCTTCATAAGCAAATTTCAACAATTATTCTTTAAATTTATGAGTCATATTTTACCTCGTTGGAATCAGAAAATACAAAGAAAGTTATTAACGAAATTTTTATTTAAAAACACCGTGAAATATTTGAGCTAGACATATTTAAATAATTTTATTTAAAAATATAGTAATTTGTTTAGCCTAAAAATGTTTAAACCTTTTTAGCTTAAAGACTTCACTATATTTTTAAATAAAATTTATCCTGAAACCTTTCTCTATGTTTGATGATTCCAACGAGGTAAAATATGTATCATAAATCTGAAGAATAATTGTCAAAATTTGGTGATAATTCGAACAAGGTGACCTATTCTCCATACATTTTCCATTCTCACAATTTAAAATAACAAGAAAATTTGGCCAATTTTTGTAGCTTGACAGCTCCGCTGCTAGTTATTTTAGGAAAAAAATATATATACCAAATTTGTAGGAAATTTTATGTTCTTTCATTCTGCTAAAAAGATGACCCACAAAAAGTTGATGGTTTTTAAGTTCAAATCCAGAATTCGCCAGGAAATGTAAATATTCGCCATTTTTTCAATTTTTACGCCATGTTCCGTCACGAAATTTTGTTGGCAAACCTCGGATTCGGATTCAGCATCCCAAAATACGTATAGAATGAAAGAAAAACAGACTACCCCACAACTTTCCATCGAGAAATCTAAAAGCACCGTATTATATTTATAAATAGAATGTTGTGTGTTTTTAAATTAAACAAATAAAGCATTGGGATGGTATCGTTTTAGTTAATGTTACGTAAATAATCTTATACACATTATCTAATCGGACATATAATATTATGAAACCCTTTCTATAGATATTGTGTAAAGAGAATTGAAGATATCTCCTTCATCTAATCCTTTTTTTTGTTTTCATCAGCCTATTGTGTGCGTGAGCTTATCTCAAGATAAGATTCGCGTTCAAGGCTTCGTATTATAATAATGAATGGAAATGTAATTAGTGCCACAGAAATTGTGGTTTTGAATATGAAATTTAACATAATATAAAAAAATAGGCAGATGTAATTTAATATGTGATGTAAGTTATTATTCCAACACCATTCCGTTCGGGTATCATTAATGCGAGGGTGTTTTGATAGTATCACAAATCGTGTTTCGCTAATGGAACACAATCTTGCATTGGATCGTATTTGTAATAAATGTAACTTGTATTTCATAGATTAATCAACATTCGCCTTACTTTAGTAATTGTGGTAAAAAATATTAATATTTTTTATTTAATTAGGTTATAGTAGTAATATGTTTAATAGATTACCCCATAGCTAGAGACTAAAAAATAGTGGTCTCATTTTTCGGGAAATGTCGTATCATTTTTCGATTTTTTTTTACAAAAAATTTATAGTTTTACAGCTCTTAATTATACAAGAGCATAAAATAATTTGAACATGAACAATATTTTTACTTCAAAACACACTGAAAACAACGAAATTAAATAAAACATATTTGCCAAATATAAAAATCTCCTGTTGTATTGTATTAGTTTAATTAGCTTCTCATTCCACCGATGAATAATATCCTCCTGCAAAATACCTCTGTGAAAATTTTAATTTAAAAGATCACGTATGTCGTACACGTTTTGTGCAAAAAAAAAGCAAATCTATCTTACGGAGGTTTTTAGTGAAAAGTATATTATATTACCTGCCTATATTTTATCCAGCCGTACGTTTAGTACCATACTCTTGTAATCTAATGTAAAAATGTCTTGTCTTTCTTTCTATAAAGTTGCTTACTTGGTTTAGTACGTTTTATATAATGAGGAGTGTGATCTATCTTTTCAACACATTGTGTTAGTTAGCCGACGTATTGATTTCCTATTGGGAGTATTCATACTAAACAAAGGACGTAATATAATCTACACATTACTTAACATTAGATCCATTATACGTAATCCTGATGGAGACCCTTGTCTATTACATCAAGCCTCTTCATATTTCTTTTTGATGTCGTCAAAGCAACAGCTTATGATCACGTTTAATTGACTACTTTCTTGCGTGAAATTCATATATTGTTCTTTGCCTTTATTTTTTTTTTCAGATTTAGTGTTTTATTACGCACATCTGATTTCTTTTCTTGTTGGATAGACAGAGTTTTTTTCCTTTCGTCACAATAATCTAATTTACACAACCTACTAAATTAAGATCAATTCGAGTGATTTCCGAATTGTGTACATTTTATAAGAAATTATTACACATATTATTGATTGTCGCAGTCTCCAAAGCGGGAAGTGCCGGTTCAGAATCCCGCCGCTGATGATGTGTTCTGCGCTTCTTGACAAAAGCTATTAGCTTACTGTGAAAGTATTTGTGTATACAAGGCCAGAGCATCTATGTATAAAATAATATGTTCTTCGTATCTTCATAACTTCCATTTCAAACAGGATTACATACAAGACATCCCGATTTCGTATCGAAAGTAGTATATCAAAAGACTTCCGTTCCAACTGACGTGATTCTGACTGTTTCTACCAACTTTTTTTTTTTTTTTTTTTTTTTTTTTGTGCAGGTCTATTTTATTGCACAATTTCAATTCAATTCAATTTCAAATTCTTTTTATTTCCTTCAATATTTTACATATATATATACAAATTAAATACTTAAAACTATACACATTTCGAGATACCTCCCCAATAGAGACAAGTCTCGTGTGTGGGGAGGGATCCAGCACTTATAATTATATTCATATAGCAAATATCATTGTTGCAAAATATCACATACAACAAGCATCCCACATAGTAAATTCATACATAGCAACAAAGTTACATCCCGCGAAACAAATGAGCAAAATCTCAGGAGACTACTGGGCCAAGTGCCTCCATCATGTGTCTCTTAATTTCTTTTTTGAAGGCCACTCTGTCTCTAATATCCCTCATTCCTCCTGGTAGCTCATTAAAATACTTTATACCCATATATGTGTAATGTCTCTGGGCGACATCCTTCCTGCAGAGTGGTATCGGTATACAGTTTATGATCCTCAAGATTCTGCTGGATCCAGAAGCCTCTGGGGTTCCAGTCGCTCTGTATTCTTTACTTCTTCATTTAAATTATTATTTGATATAGGTACTCTCAATAAATTGAAATATACGTACTATACCTACATTGTAAGACTATAAATCATACGTAATGTTTTTGTCGTGTTGACATTTACAAATATAATCAATCGTCATGTGCCTTAATATGTTTCATATAAGTCACGTGCTGCTGGCGTTACAGAATTTTCACCCACACCCCTTTTATTTATCAAATTTTAATTTAATTGTGTATATGTTTTTTTATGAGTACTATTACATATTACTCACCTGTTGAAAGTAAACGTTTTTTCACGTGTTTGCTCATTAAACACTTCAGTGATGAAATTTGGTTATAATGTTTCATGATAATTCTTAATATTTTGTTGCGGCAATTTCATAATAATGTAGTGTGTATGAATTTTATGTCGCCATCAAAGTGATCTTTGTCGTAAAACTATTGTATAACGTAGTAAAAATATGTGACATTTATTTTTCTGTGTGAAATTTCTATTCCGTCGAGTATATTGTCCAACACTTTATTTGCTATACGTGTGTTTCTTACCCGGTAGTGTAAGAAGCTAGGTATCTAGTTCTTAATATAATTGACGAATAACTAGCTGATATTTAAATTATGGATACTTGTAATTTGAAGTATTTGGGATGTAGATTTATATGTAGATAATAATCGTAAAAGGACGTTCGGTTATTGGCGTCAATAGCGTCTGTACTCTGTCTATAGAGCTTATTAGGTGTAATATTATATTGGCATGTCGTGTTGGCTTATGTTTTATAATAAACATACTATGAAGTTAGTTGGTCGTGTAATGGCGATGCGGTGACTGCTGTAATCGGACCTTTCTCTAATCATTCATATTTTCTATCACGAGCCTTTATTTTAATTACTAGTTACTATTTTACCAAAGCATTGTTATAATATCCACTTTATATTATTTCATTGTGTATTAATTCGTAGTGCGGTTATCGTGTAGTGATCATTACTTCATCTCAAATTGTTGAAACGTGATTAAATATTGCACACATTTGTAGTGAAAAACTGATTATTTTGCACGTTTTTCACGAACATCACGGTATTGTATTTAGTGAACTCGTGGTAGTATATTGTTTCTGGAATTTCGTTTCATTATTGTGTAGTTACATAGGTGTTTGTGTCAAATTGTTCTACATTCGCGTACAATATTTTATTACTCGCTTCATATTGGTATTTTTGGCACGCTGGAATGTTAGCCTTCTATTTTCCGTATCTCGCTGTGTGTCTACTTAGTATTCCGCATCAATTTGCATAAATATCGAAAGTTAATGTTAACCATGAGCCGTATTTCGTATAAAAGCATTAATAATGTACCCCCTTTATGATCAATCGATCTCCTCACTGCAATGACATTATCACGGCCGCTCAAGCCTTCACGCTCACCCGATGCGTCCCTCTGTGGTTAATTACTAAGTATATTATACTGTGGTTTGGCGGCTCCCGTAATATTATATATATTGTTTCCTATCAAATCTAATTAATTGCGACTCTATGATTTCTTTTGGTAGGTGATAAAGATAACCGCACATTTGACTATTCAACAGATTTATACAAAATTCATCACCATATCGATTATGAGCCATAATCAAATAAAGGCTCGGATTTGTTTCTGAGTTAAAATATTTATTTTGCATTGAAGATGTTTTATATTTTTTATACCCCCGTGTAATTATTTGACAGTGAGCTCGTACCGAATTTCCTTTGGTTGACAGTGATCGAACGTTAACAAGAAATCCATTTTTCAATATGTCAATTTGCTGTTTTTCTCCTACGCTAATTTTCGATAAGTTGAAACAATTCAAGCTCAGTAGGATCCAGGTTATTATAAAATGTCGGCAGTTAATTTATCATTCTGTTCACATGCATTTATTGTAAATGACTTTTTCACCGATTATAATAAAATTTCGATTAACCACGTTACGATATTCTCTTTATCGTGCATTTTGTGTTCATGCAATTCCACCTACCTGCATGATCCTCTTTCTGTAATACATTTTGTCGTATAACTGTCAACCGACGGAAATTGACAATGCTATTTTCAATTGAGTTATTTAATATTTCAATTGTTTATAAATAATATCACAAGTTATTAAATATGACAGACATATTTACTCTGCATTTTTCATCATAATTTAATTTTGTCGTGCAGTATTAAATAATATAGTTTTATTTCAACGCAAAATGTATTAACGAACTATCGAAATGAGATTAGTAATCAAATCAATTGTAAATTATAAAGAATGCACGATCGTATGGGCCTTCTTCAAGTGAACTGTTCGGATTCATACATCCATGGCATTATTAATGATAATGTAAATAATGGTTTTCCAAAGACCAAAGGACCTAATGGCTTCACCAAACCACCATGCAGCTGTCTACTACACTTATTGCTTTTACAGGTATGTTAGCCGTTTAAATTTTTTTGTAAGCACCAATGTAAAATATCTTAATAGGATCGGATATGGGATTTATAAACTAAAGATTATAATGCCACTATTGTATGTAATATATGCATTATGATCTGAGTACGTGCACTTTCATAAAACTCTAGTCTTATTCCAATATTTTCCGAAATGATAAAACAAGGTGCGCCGCTATTTGATATTTTTATTTCGTCTTTGTTTCCAATTTATCTGCAGTAGGTGTGATATGTTCCACTCACTTCCCACTCCTTTACTTCTCATTGAAGGGTAGTATAGGGTGTCCCTGGAGTGTTCTCAAGTGACTCAGCATCAAGTTCGCGGGCTTAACCGACACTTAACCCCGATAAAATGCGACTGACTATTCGACTACCTCGGCCTTTTTGCCTCGCCGCGTCAACTGAATCACTAGTGAAAGATACTGGGGTAAAAATCGCTCACCTGGGATTCGCAGAATGAAAATTTAAGTATTTTACACAACCCTAATGTCGGTGATTTTCCCTTTTAAAAGATCAAGCTTGTATTGTATAGAATATTTCCGTGTATAGGTAATGCACTGACTGTTTAATATTTATGTTATGCACAAAATGTTAATGGTTTTGTAAAACTTCGCAAACCATATATTCCGTATTAAGGTGAATGAACGAACATTTTGGGAGGGGTTACTTCAGCAGGTGCTTTTGTAGAGCGTTTATTATATAGCTATACTTTATGTTATATTATGTTACATTAATCCGCTTAAGAATTCTTACAATGATTGTATTATCGGATATTATCGATCTTTTCAGTTTCCTTTGGGCCAAATCCACTTCGCCTTAAGAATTTTCTAATAATGCTGCGAGCATTATGTATAAAACTCAATACTCTTGCGTGCGTTGAATCTCATTCAGTAAGTAGGTAGTCTCACTGTATAGTAGTAACCTTTTTTTTGTAATTAATTTCATGGTTAATAACATATATACATACATCTTCTTCCCCTTCTATACTTGGTTGGGTCGGGGGCTCAAAGAATTTGTTTTATCTTCGCCAGAGGCCCCTGTCACTTGCAGCTTCCAGGACCTCTGGCTACTCCAACCACAGTCTCTTCTCGCACAACTTTGTCACCTGCCTCTGCCTATTCTATTTCTGGGGCGGCCCACCGGTTTTCTGCCTGCACCCTTGGCCTCCAGAGCTTTTAATGGAAGCCGCTTCTCTGGCATCCGAAAAACATGTCTGAGTCATACATTTTATCCTAATTAAAAATGCAGTATCAATAATACGTAACATATGATGGATATATTACTTTTCTCTGGACATAACGAAGGAAATTCAGTCCTACAAAACAATCAATTCACATTTATCAGAAGTATGTATTTACTTCGATTTATTTACTTCGTTTCTTCAGGCACTATACTGCGTTTACGATTTTCGGCATGTCTGTCTAATTTGGATAGAAATTATTTCGTTCATCGTGATTCCACTCGTGTAGTTAAGAAAAAAACAAAAACTTTAAGGTCTCTCTTAATGATATTTAAAAAAAATGCTCTCTACTGATTGGCTACAAAACTTATATCCAATTACCAACTTTCGTTTTTATTTCTTCTACATTTTTAATACTTGTCGGTAAGGGAATGGTCCACGTTAACTAGAATAAATTGTTATCTGCTTTAGAAATATTTAGTACCTTCGTACATTAAAAATACACTTGATAAGTTTATCTATATTGAAAAATATAATTTCATAAGTACCTACGTATTATTTTGGTATCTATTCATTTGTGTTGTTATTTTGACAAGAAATTTTCATAATAATTCCTGGCCGCGTATTTACGTTTCCTTGTTCAATAGGAGGCAGTACTGCCTCGAAACCCATACGGGTTTGTAACGCTAAAACCCTTTCCAAATCCGTATTCAATTCGAGGCAAGCGTCCTCCAGTCGCGCTCGGGTTTGTTACGCAAACTGTTCTTCCAAATACGTATTCAATTCGAGGCATAGAACGCAGCCGTAAATTCGCGCGTAAACTTCGCCGCTTGCATCTCACTCAAATATTAATGATAATGAGCCTCCTGCTAAAAAACATTAACTTTGTATAAGTATGTCATTATTATTTCAGAAATTTCCTAATTCTTTATCTATATCGATTTTTGCTATGTCTCCTACTAAAGTTAACATTAAATTATTATCTTATTCGTTCAATTATTGCTTATAAAATGATTTGATTATGTAGAATGATTATTTTTGTGTGCATATTCATCCATAATTAGTCGCTTAAAATATAATTAATAGTATAAATAATAACAGTGTAAAGCTGAAAAGACACTCATTTTTGGCATGTCGCCTAGTGCTTTTCCCCATTTGAAGTGATGTTTCAACTATTTTTTTTTTCAAAATGGTATATACATAAAAAATACACTCATTTAAATACTACGAGATTCTTCTACCACATAATATTAACGTTTTTTGTTACTATTTTGTGAATCCTAAAAAAAACTTTTGCCTCCGAAATCGGCCATAGTGGAAATTCCACTCACGAAACAGCGATTTTCAATAATTTTAAATATCTCATTATTATGACTTAATATTGTAAACATATCATCACTTAATGGTTTTAATATGTATATAAAAAAAATTCGTTATTATATACATAATCTTAAAAAAAAAACATGCATAAAAATGACCATTACTACGTGTTGAGGACGCTTGCCTCGAATTGAATACGGATTTGGAAAGGGTTTTAGCGTTACAAACCCGTATGGGTTTCGAGGCAGTACTGCCTCCTATTGAACAAGGAAACGTAAATACGCTTCCTGGCCTGCAAATTGGTCTACTAGTTCAGAGTTTTGTATTTTTCTTCTGAATGTTTTCTGCATCTCGTCAGAAGTAAGTTTTTTTTTACTATTTCATTTAGGTACTGTACACTATTCTGGGTTTTTATTTCAAGTTTTCATTTTTCCACATCACCTTCCAGGCAACTAAAATATTTCAATTTAGACAGATTTTCTGATTACTTTCATACAAATTTAATAATCATGCATAGATTTAACAGCTCACTTTTGACTGAGTTTCCATTACGACATTTAGATATACTATTCTATGTGCTACCGTTCTCCTTCAACTTATATGCTCGCACTCACACCATCAAGTCATTATGTATGTGGATGTGGTGTACTCACACCTCTGCATCCTTCCTAGGGTTCTGATAAAGTTTTTTTGTTTATTTTTCCCGAAATATTGACCAAACGTGACTCGCTCAGTTCTTTGGTGTAATACTTAGCATTCTACCGTTGACTATTTGCTTCACTATTAGGGTACATTTACTGTGTGTTTTCGCACTGTCATCGGTCATTATATATAGGACTGGCTAAAAATACCAAAAGTTCAATTTACCTCATGTATTTTCTTCCATATTCTATTACAAACTATTTGACAATTGTAATAACGCTATTTCAGTGTAATATAAAAACAATGGTGATATGTATATAAAAATCCCCACCAAATTCACTTGCTCCACAGAACTGATTCAGTATTTGCTGTGCTTTATAAAGTGAGGGAGGAAACTAAACCTGAGAATATGAGAATTATTTTACTTTATGAAAGAATTATTCAATCCTAGTCTTGCAGACCGGGACATCCTTCGCTGTTCATGTAATATCTCGATTTTAATACGTAAAATATTGGTACGACCATAACGTATGTATAAGTAACGTCAGTAACAGAAATAACTATTAAAGGTTCCATAAAAAGCTTGATAATGCATTGACATTCAGTTGGCATTCTCTCCCTCACGCTGCACCCTAACTGTTATTTGTTATAGAGACTTAACACCACGCCACGCCACGTTGGAAATCTCCCTTGTGCCAACATAACAACAAATTGTATTATTCACTCTTTCAAACTTTCCTTTTTATCCGATTGTTTATTGTACTTGCCCACTAGTCGAGCTACTTTGATGTGTATACGAAGAATTAAAAAGTTTTGTTCAGTGTACGTACAGCTGTCACTTTACGATGAAACTCTGTTCAATTATTGTGGAGTTAATGGTGTTTTCTAAAATGAAGCAGCGCAATGCCCTGCAGTTATCGGATATTATCCTTAGGTGTAATTTCCCTACATCCTGTATGAAAACATTCAGATTAGGACAACTTATGTTGTGAGTACATCAAAGGCAAACAATATCTTGAAAGTTTTCGCTGGCCTCGGCTTTGAATATTTTTGTTGTACTTGCTGTAAAATATTTTGTTAAATATACTTACGAGGCCGAGGTAGCGACTGTTTAAAATCCCTTGATAGTAATGCCCGAAAAGCAACAAGAAATACTCAAGCATTTTGTATCCCAGAAAAAATACACACACAATTTCTTGTCTATTTGTATCAACGTTAAAGCTCTTAAGAAACTCTCGAGGACCGTCGTGTAATAAGTAGGACATACAATACACATGTAAAATGTATACACCTTTAAAATTCTCAGCCTGAATCTACATAAATGTAGATAATTGTTATTCTCAGAGGCTGGTGTTGGTGATAATTATTTTATTAAACTGTACAGAGTTAAAGTACTTCAGATAATGTTGGTTTAGGACTACTTGTGTATTGTAATTTCATGTCTGCTAATTATTTTGGAAACCGCTAACTTCATAATCCTTCAAGTTTCCTCTTGTTGTTGTTTCAGATTTTCGTAACAATATTATTATCATATAAAAAATTTCAACAGCAATGTGTGAATCTAATCTGGGTTTCGAGTTACCCTGATTTATTTTGTTTGTCCTTACTATTATGTTTCAATAGAGGGATTTAAAAAATGTTGGATGGAAGTTCTCTTCGTTCGAAGGGAGAAGGCTGATTTCTTCTTCTCCAGCTATCAACCCTGATTCTAGGCCTTTTCCATGCTAAACTTTCTTAGTGTATTTGCATCCGTTCTGTTCTACCATTTTTCGCATTATCACCCCGCCATCGGAGCTGGGGTTTGGCGCAGGTCCGAGGACTAGACCTACCCCTGCTGTTAGAAATAAAATTATCCGTGTATTATATAATAAGGACATTTCAATTTCAATTATTATTATGAATCAAAACTATTCAATTCCTTTTATTGATTTGATATTTCATGGACAAAAACAATATATGTATAATTATTTTAAGTAATCTATACGGTTGACCTTAATGCTTACAAATGTTAGGCAATTAAGTAAAGGTACTGTTAAAATATATTGCTTATATATCAAGACAACATATACGTAGAAGGAGTAGGATGGTAGACATGTATCGGACACTGAGTAGATGATTACATTACCTACACAATATTATGGGAACCTTTTAGTAGAAGACACTTCACATTACCCACAACACTTACTCCACTGTATAGGAGTATATACTGGAACATTCCACGGTAATTTTACATTTGTGGTATCACCTCAGGCCCTCTTACAATATATTGTATCTATCTAATACCTTCGTACGTGATAATGTTATGTCTTCTAATACAATACTGCGGGACACTTCAGGTATAGAAAACTCCTACGTCATCAGATCACACCAAAGTGTCTCTTAACCTACAATATTCTTTCTTAGCTAATAGGGTGATGTCTGTCTCGCTCACCTGGGAGTAATTCCGCAAATTGAACATTGATCTTTGTTCGTCTTTAAGTACCTATCTGTAATACAGATATATTTAAATACCCTTGACGTAATGCGTACACAATTACGAAATCACCCATGTACCAACTAATATCATCAAACTGAGGACTGAAATTTTCATCGTACACTAATAAAAATACCACTCATATTAGTGAATTGTTTGCTCGATAATTTAAATCCTCTTAATTCGCTATCAATATCCCTTCTAGTAACTCGTTCTTTGTTAATTCGATTTAAAAATTATGCGAGTCAGATAACAGCTTGGCTTGGATAACGGCACGGCTGAAACCTCTTACGTATTATATACGTTACATCATCATCCAAGTCGGTCCCTCATTCCTGAGGATCGTGACTTTCATGTGGTATTTTCAAATTCAAATTCAAATTTTTTTATTGGGTATAAAATTACAAATTGTAAAGAAAAACAAATGAAATTACAACTCAATATAACACAAAAGAACTACTCTCCAAAATTGAGCAGAGCTCGTGCTTTGGAGAGGAACAAAACATAAGATATTATAACAATTAGTTTATCTATGCATATATGTATGTATCATTACCAATCAAGAGAAAGCATTAAAGAAATGTACAAAAGAACGACGGAAGGAGGAAACATAAACACAGACACACACATACACACAAACACACACAAATACATACACACACACACACACACATACACCCACATACACAGATCCACATTGCAGACGTTTGGAATTAAATAAGTATTTCTTTAAGTTTGCGCTTGAAATCTCTATAGTTCGTTTGTGGACCATGTCTATATTCTCGGTCCAGCTGATTATACCACCTCACACCCAGAAAAGCGTAGTGATGTTGTCCAGTTGTGGTTCTTCGGAGCGGGATCTTTAAAAGCCCCTCCGTTCTAGGTCTTGTGCTTACGGCTTCCTGTGGGTGAAGGCAGAAGATAAAGTAATCCTTGAAGACTTGAACCAGTGCAGCTCTTCTGTACAGTTCGCTGATGGGGAGGACCGGTAGATCCTCGTGTAGGTTCACAGTGGGATAGTCCATAGGCTTTCGCAGCATTATTTTCATAACACTTCGTTGGACCACTTTTATTTGTGAGAGGGTAGTCTCGTATGCTCCACCCCAGCCCACAATACCATATTGCAGGACGGACTGGACGAGCGCGTAGTAAACCATTTTTAAGGTTTTTGCGTTGATAACTTCTCTCAGTGTATAAAACACATAGTAAATTTTTTCTATTCTCTCTATTGTTAGCTGCACATGTTCCTTCCATTTGATGTTGTGGTCGATGGTAATTCCTAGGTATTTCAGTTCTTTGCAGGCTGATATTCCCCGGCATGCAGAGTTAGCACCTTCGCAGTTGCATGATTCGCAACTTTTTGCATGTATATATACATTGATGTTATCGGGTACAGATGAGCTCTGCAGTGCGAAAGGCATGAAATATGTTTTTTTCGCATTTAGAGATAGCAGATTGTCATCGAACCACTTTTTAAGACAGCTGATTTCCTTGTTCGCCACACAAGCCACCTCATTCCACGTTCTCCCTTTTACTATCACAACAGTGTCGTCAGCATATGATAAGACCGTAGATTTTAGCGGTAAACTGAAAATTTCATTCACATAAATTGTGAATAGCATGGGTCCCAGGACAGTACCCTGGGGAATCCCGAAAGTAGTTGTATCGCTATCGCTTAGGGTTGAGTCAATTTTCACTCTTTGTAATCTTTGGCTGAGATAAGTACGGAACCATTTTCTCACCATTCCGCATACTCCTATAGTGTTCAATTTGTTAATCAATTTTATGTGACTAACACTGTCGAAAGCCTTTTTGAGGTCAATGAATATCCCCATACACTTTTCACCGTCATCGAGTGATTCGTAAACAATGGATGTTAGTCTTGATATCGCGTCATCAGTACCCATATTTTCCCTAAAGCCGAACTGGTTGCAATTCAATATTTTATTTTGGTTTAGATAATTAACTACTTGCTTCTTTGCAATTTTTTCAAAGATTTTGGCAACATTGGATATCAGCGATATCGGACGGTAATTGTTGACATCAGTGGAACTCCCCGACTTGAATATAGGAGTTATTTGGCTTGTCTTGTAAATATCAGGAAACGTTCCATTGTTCAGACTGACATTTATGATGTGCGATATTGGTGCCGATAATGATTCACTATCGCGTTTCAGCATGCTCACGGTGATTCCATCGAACCCCGGAGCAGCGCCACCCTTCATATTCTTTATGATTTTAGATACGTCGTCGGAGTTTATTGGTTCGAACATTGTATAGCCATTCTCCATAAGTATGTCCGGAAGAAATGAGTCGTCCCCATTATTAGTCCCGATACCCTTTGCGAGATCATTGCCTATATTGGCGAAGAATTTGTTAAATTCGTTGGCAATTGCCATAGGATCAGTCTTTACATCAATCTCGCTATCATCAATCCTGAGTTTTTTTATTTTCGAAGTTCTTTTCTTCTTGTGTATTATTTCATTTATGGAGTTCCAGACCTGTTTGTTTCAGCACTCTGGCCCACCCTGGTAATAAGCAATGCAAAATAGACTATTGATGTTAATATTACAATGTTGCGCCATCATTCCATATCTGAGGTTCCCTCCGCCCTTCATTTCAATGCTGTCCTAAACCGAATCCATTATTGTCGTTTCCTCCAGCAATGATCGTAAGTTTTTGTTATTTTAAGCCTTTTAATTACTGACCTCCCGAATTCAAAAGGGAAAGTTTTGTTATCGAACATTTGTGAAATGATTTAATTTTGTTGTTTCAGGAATTCGCTACGCTCACAAAGGAACTGAACATTGTGAGAGAGAAGTTAGCTGAGAGGGAAGAGGAGATATCGGAATTGAAAGCTGAAAGAAATAATACTAGGGTGAGTATATCAACATTAAACAATAACAGTATAAAACAAACATAACATATAATATGATCTAACTAACTGAGCATCAGCCCGTACCAGGGTATAGATCGAAGCAGTTTGTTAACATACAGCGCTCCGATGGTTATTTACCTTACATTAGAACATTCACACAACCCGCATAACGCACATACCTATACAGGTGGGTGATTACTAATCACGGTGTCATTGTTCCCGCAACTGCAGCAGCAATGTTTTGATTAATCAATGTGTGTACGAAGTATACACATATTATTATCCAAACAGTAATTGTTTGTTTTATCTCGTTTTTGTTCGCGTCAGCCAGATGATTCAGCACTTTTTTTAAGAACGCTTCGACTGTGTTTTTGAATACTTTTAAAATTCAGTGTAAAATCTAAATTAATGTGGAAACTAGATTTTGAAGTTTGGAAATTGTAATAAATTCTCATAGAACTTGAAAGATCGAGAATCATATTTGTGAGTTTATAAAAAAAACGGGCTTGTTTCATTAATAAAATTACACACTTGTATAGATTTAATACGGTGCCGTTAGATTTCTCGATGGAAAGTTGTGGGGTAGTCTGGATTTCTTTCATTCTATACGTTTTTTGAGGTGCTGAATCCGAATCCGAGGTTTGCCAACAAAATTTCGTGACGGAACAAGGCGAAAAATTGGAAAAATGGCGAAAATTTCCATTTTCTGGCGTATTCCGGATATGAACTTGAAAATTAACAACTTTTTGCAGGTTATCTTTTTAGCTGAATGAAAGTACATAAAATTTCCTACAAATTTGGCATATAATTTTCTTCTCAAAAATAAATAGCAGCGGAGCTGTCAAGCTCCAAAAACTGGCCAAATTTTCTTGTTATTTTAAAGTATGAGAATAGAAAATGTATGGATAAAGTTCATCTTGTAACCTTTATAACCAAATTTTAGCAATCATTCTTTAAATTTATGAGACAAATTTTACCTCGTTGGAATCAGTTAACATGGAAAAAGGATTCAGGATAAATTTTATTTAAAAATATAGTGAAATTCTTAAGCTAAAAAGGTTTAAACATTTTCAGCCTAAACAAATTACTATATTTTTAAATAAAATTATTTCAACATGTCTAGCTCAAATATTTCACGGTGTTTTTAAATAAAAATTTCATTAGTAGCCTTCTTTGTATTTCCTGATTCCAACGAGGTAAAATATGACTCATGAATTTAAAGAATAATTGTTGAAATTTGCTTTTGAAGGTAACAAGGTGAACTTTTTCAATACATTTTCGATTCTAGTAATGTAAAACAATAAGAAAATTTGGCCATTTTTTGGACCTTGACAGCTCCGTTGCTATTTATTTTAGAGAAAAATTTTATATGGCAATATTGTAGTAAATTTTACGTACTTTCATTTTGCGGAGAAAAATAACTTATAAAAGTTGTCAGTTTTCGGGTTCTAATAAAGAAATCGCCAGAAAATATATTTTTTCGCCATTTTTTGTATTTTTCGCCATGTTCCGTCACGAAATTTTGTAGGCAAACCTCGGATTCGGATTCAGCATCCCAAAAAACGTATAGAATGAAAGAAATCCCTACTACCCCATAACTTTCCATCGAGGAACTGTTTTGTGTTTAATTTTACCGGATTATTATAATTCTAGATAATTTGATTGTTTCTGTCATTAGATTTCTATTCATTTCCCGTGTCATTTAAATAAGTTATTATATTGACCTGTTTTTTCAGAACACGCGACTTTCTTCAAATCTTTTCTCAAGTTGACACGATATGAATGTTAATGGCGGCAGGTAGTGCCGTAGAAGTAGCTTATTTCCCTGTACTGTGTCCTTACACTCCCTACATACTCTGTATATTAACTGGTGCCCCCACCATGACACTGTTTTATTGGACTGCGGTCTCTTACATTTCGCAAGTTTCCTCAACTATTCCACCTTTATTTTGTTGTTTACAGCTAAAGATTACACACACATTATACGTTACGACACTAGATCCTAAACTACAAAAGTCAAAACTATATAAATCTCTACTTTAGTATACAAGAAGAATGACAAAAGTAACGGAATAATAACACATAAAATATAGTAATGCTCTACGTAATTTTATAGAATCTCTTATCACAAAGTCACCTATATTTGATTTTGGATTTGTGAATAATATATATATTTTGTAGTTTATACATTTTTTACACGTGAAATATAGGCTTTTAAAATGTATTAGAGTGCGTCCAAACGTAAAGAAAATGAACGTTTATGTTCATACTAATTTGTTCCTCTCCGTTCGTTATGTCTGGACCCACCCTCTTGACTCGTGGAGATTCATTTGTATCAGAATGAAATATACCTGAAGTAAATGGAAGTGTATTATTCAAAATTAAAAATAAAAGTATTTCCCCGAGTAAGAATATGAATGTAGCGTCGCGATCATTTTTCACATTTTGATAAGTCTATGGTCCCAGAGGTAGTATATTATTATTTATGAAATTATCTCCGATCGTCCTTTAGTTTCTTGATATTTTACTTATAAAAGTAAATTTGGTCCCCGGTGAAAATCACGACCATTTTGTATTACGAAGGCAACTTATGCCAAGTGGCCGGTTTATCATTTCCCCCTCTAGAGAAATTATATTTTATTTCATAACGAAACGCGGCGTCTATAGAATTTTGTGCGAATAATTTCTACTTCTTTATCTGGTGTCATTAATTTATTTTATAACATCACAGCATCCCTTGCGGGACGCATCAATTGTAAGGTAACTTTTTACGCGCTACTTATGCTGTTCATCGCGCCTTCATTATCCCAAACGCGACCCATAACTTTTTGCTTTATTCGCTCTTTATATCTACATTATTATTGTCCCAACACTCTTTATATTTCCAGTCAGAACCATAGAGTTCAGGTGGTAACTATCCAATCTTAAAATAAATACGTCATATAGACCCTCGAAATCTTAACGGAAAGTGGCGAAATAGTTACACTTTTTTGGCAAACTGCTCTCATGTGTTCATAAATATATCTACTCTATTACTTGCATAATATAATATGAACTTAGCGATACAAATAATAAAAAGTATTTACAATTTATTGTCGTAGTAGAAACTTATTAGTTTTTTAATAGGTACCTAATCCCTTGTATTTTCACAACATCTGTACAATTTTTTTAATTACTGTCTTGTTCAAACTAAGTCGTGTCTACCATTTTTTCCCCTCCCAATTTTTTATTTTATTCTTCGCATTGTCCTCTTAATTATGTTTTTTTTAATACAGGAATAAGAAACTTTGCACTTTTGTTTTTAATTTTCTTACACCAGTAACACAAAGTTATATTCGTAAAGTCGATGTTTTAAAAGTAATTTATTCTCGGGTGTTTTTGGAAAGTTATTCGACGCGTAGATAGATTGGAAATATTTTTTTGCAAATTTCATTCGCACGCCCTCTGAATGCTTGGTATTATTTTTTATTTAACGTAGAAATACGTGCTATCAGAAACATTTAGACAGGTAATTCAATTTTATCAAATCAGAATATGTAGTTTATAAGATCGATCACTCACCTGAGGTAACAACTAAATGTATAAACATGTTAGTCTGATCTTTCAAAGTTTTCCATTTACTTATAATAACAACGATAGGTTTGCAACCTGACGCCCCCTTTTCAAATACCTATATTATGTTAAGTGGAATTATATTATTCTTCAAACGTTTTCAATATTATGGTAATCATTGAATAATGGCTACACGATCGAATATTAGTTTAGTTAGAAAATAAAGAATAGACACCTACGTTCTCTTTATGTTTCACGTAACATTATATAATACGATGATGGTTCTTTTCTTTATTTGATAATGCTCCAGTCTTTTGTCCTCTAATTTTACTTTTTCTTTTCCATGAAAATGAGAGCGAATATTCTATTATGAACCATTCCCGCGCCTGCTCATTTCATCTCAAAGAGATTGTACTAAATTTTGATTAGACGTTATGTTTTGATAATAGGCGAATGTCCTCCATTTTCTGGTATCTCTGAAGCGTGGGGCCTCATTTGGATCTTTTTAACTTTAGCTATAAGACCAAGCGCATTTTTTGTAATTTACGAGAAATGTAGGATCATTGAGATTTACGTACATGCTTATTATTCTAATACCTCACAATTTTGTATTGTATGCCTTCTTACTTGGAACTTAAAGTATGTAGTGATTATGTAACTATGCGACTAAGATTCTTGTACATTTTCTCATAATTTTTCAAATTTAAATAGCCGGAGGCCCTAAATCTTGGGATCGTAATTTTATTGGGATCGTAATTGAGAGACCGTACGAACTTTTATATACGTATAACCGCAATTGTTCTCAAAAAATAACGCAACGAGCCCCTGGCTACGAACTTACGATTTTTAATCAATATTATTGATTAAAAATCGTAAGTTCGTTCCGTAACGTTCCACACATCAATTGAAGTAGCATTTCCTTTCTTTATATTCTAGTGTAATAATGCTAATATTATACCAGTTGGAGTCGTACATAGTTAAATTGAATTCTCTACAGTCTACATAATACTTTCTACAAATATTTTCATGGTTCTTTGCTGAATATTCCTTTATGTATTAGTGGTTTCTTAGTTCTCTTCATTGTTATCGCGTCGTTTGAGGTTTTTGGTTTTGATTTCCGTTCCCAGAACATTTTGGAGTGAATATATGTGTTCAAATTTTCGTTCTCGCTTTCAATATCATATAGTTTCTTAGTTCTCATAAACATACCTATAGTTTGTTTGTTGTTCATTACACTGTAACAATATTTTCGTCTTGTGTGTAGATAGAAAGACATTTTTTTGTACAAGATTTGGGGTTGTAAGTAAACGAATTTCAAATTATTGTATGTATTTTTTCACGGTATATCCCGATAAAACACACACAACATTCTCTTTGCGCATGCATTTATGACATTCAGAATGGGGTTGCAAACCTCGTTGCTGATAAAGATGTGACGTGTCAAAAAAGAGTGGATGCCAAGTCTACAACCCAAGGATTCCACGGGGATACAGAAATGTAGTTAGTTTGTAATATCTGTATAAATTAAGTTTATTGTCAGATAGCTTTTAGGAAAATGTTAAATTAATTTCACTGTGTATGCTAATCGTTTTAAGCACTTAAGTGTCATTAGGAATGTACCGTAATTATGTAATTTGCCAGTAAGTGGATATCTAAATAGTTCCAAATCTTGCCACCTTTCCATCGTTTTGTTTTTTCTCGTTTCCCTTTTTTAATTTATATATTATTATGATTTTTTTTCGCTTTGCTCCCAGCACATAACAATATTTTTTCTTTTCATTCCAAGTCGGTCGTAGTATGCCCCGCGCCGCATCCGTTTTATTTGGGACCGAAGCGATCTCAATGTAAATTTAATTTATCTTTCTCCCATGACTTAATCCCATTCCACGAACGTTGAATAATGTGTCGGTAAAAACACCACCTACAGTAGCTTCATTTGAATTCTTATATTATGTATTTTTTAGTCTCATTATGCTGTATGTTCAAGCCTGCGATATAGATTCAGCCTGTCAAAGAAACTACAACAGAGCTACTTAATTGGCCTTGTGGAAAAACTTTACTCTTGATGAAAATAATTATCAACACTGTCACGAGTCATTGTCACAAATACTGCCAGCCTTCGCTTTAAGTTTCTCCATTAAATTCGTCTTTTTTTTTTGCTTGGTTTCTTGAGACGATAATTCAACGACCTATTTTGATTAAGTACAGACAATAAATATGATTTAGTTATTATTGGAAAGACTTCCAACACTCGACCAAAATTTCTTTTTCTTCTCCAGTTTCAATCATTACGATTGGTTTGCAGCAAAGCCCCATGTCTGCTTCTCCACTCATCCCTGTCCTGTGCGGTTCTTTTTAACTCTTTATATGAGTCGAAGCCCATATCCTGGTACACGACGTCCAGGTATTCTTTCCTTGGTCGTCCTCTGTAGTTTGTACTTTCACTTTTTATCGAAAAACCTCGAATTACTCATTTTTTTCCCCAATAGCTTCGTAAGTAAAGGTTCAGAACCTACTCGGTTCTGTAATCATTTCTTGTTACTTGAGTATGTGTTTGGTCTTTTAACTCATTAGTTTCAATCTGAAGAGACAATAATGATAAAAAATATCGGATTGAATTTCAATGAATAGTTATTTTAAAAACGAGTCACAACTTTAGAGAGGGTTTTACTTTAAAAAAATGTCTTAAGATTCAGAAATTTGGAAAAAAACTTCTCCTATCTATGCCGTTTCAAATTCATAATAAAAAAATATTAGTCTCATAAAAATATAATACAATGACTTCAAGAGATCACTACTAATTTAAGCGAATATGCTTTTTGTTCACAGTTGCTGTTAGAACATCTGGAATGTCTTGTTTCACGACACGAACGGTCGCTGCGGATGACGGTCGTCAAGAGACAGACAGCACAGCAGTCTGGTGTGTCATCGGAAGTAGAGGTCCTAAAAGCTTTGAAAAGTCTCTTCGAACATCATAAAGCTCTAGATGAAAAGGTAAGCCTCATTAGGTTTCATTATTCTACCGTTTCTTATTTGACTTATAACCGCTGACTTCAAAATAATTTTGTGTATTTTTTTCAACTCGCTCACATCAGCATTTGCTCTTCGACTCGCTTCGATTAGTTATTTCCCGCTCGTTACACACAATTTCAGACTAATGGATGCCAAGTAATATACCTACACACTTAACAGTTCATAAAGCAATGTGTTTGATTCCTTTCACTCGCAGGTCATACGAACCTGATACGTAATATCGCGTTCTTCTATTGACTTACATACTTTCCTTCACACAAATAATTCAGCAAGTACGAGTAATGATTTAATTTAATTCCTGAACACGTCACATTGTCGTGTTATTCAGCGTCGCATGTTGTCTTATTCAATAATTAATTGAATTATTCTTCTCCAAATTTCAAGTTTTGTTTCAAAAGTTAATAAATTCTTATCTTGTCAAGAACGTCTAAGTAAAATGGTATATTTTATGGCAGCGGCTCGTCCTCAAACTAAGTTTACAATGTCTTGTACCTACTTACTTTTGTAGCGATTTACCTTATTGTTTGTGTCTAATGTTTAGGCTTTAATATTATTATTTGAATCAACTCCGAGGTAAATCGAATTATGTAAGTTCCCACTACTTCGTTATCTTCATGGGTTGACCTAGGATTACCCCACAACAAATTAATATTCAAATATTTGAATTTGTTGATGGTTGTGTTCTCCATCATATCTTACCTCCATTCTCTCTATCACATGTGATTTTTTTTTACTTTTTACTTTTTTGTGCAAATCTAGTCATCGTCTTTTTTAAAAAGGATCTAAACTACACAAACCCAAATATATTTTTTGTGCGTCGTACACATGGTCAGTACAAAGGTTAGAACCCCGATTCTCCCGTTTAAAAACGTTGAAACTGGCCCACCAACCAACTGCGCCAACTATGTCTTCCTCTTCTTCGATGAATCTACAGCCCATAGCGAGCATTATTGGCCTCCATCGAACTTTGTCTTCAACCCATCCTGTCCTCTGCTACAACCTTCCAATCTGTTACTTGGAACAGTTCAGTTAGTGCTTCCTGACCTCATCCTCCCATTGTAACCTTGGTCTACCGACTAAGTCATTTTGATAAGTCTCGTTCTATCCTAGTGAAACGCAACTTCCATTTGACTTGATAAAACATGATTTGTGAAAGTACTCGTACCTAAATATCTGTTTTGTGTCACTATACAATACCGCATAAGACTTATTCTGGTCTGCTATTTGCAATGTTACACTCACTCTTGTATTTACCTGCTCGTTAATTTGTTTATTCAAGTATCATTGTTACCGTGGGCGCTTTTCATTATTATAATTCCTGATTAAATATTTAAGTAAGCAGTTCTCTTTTGTAGTTTATTATCATTAATAATATCCACCCGACCTCCATCGCCAGTAGCAGCGTTTTTTGTGGACTTTAAAACAAAAACTTCCCAAGTATGCGGGAGTGAATTATTCAGTTCAGACGGATTACTGAAAGAGTTTTCCTATTTAAAGCTGTAACGCTTTGAAAAGTACATATTTTTTATTCCCGTTCATCTTTTAACATGTCTTCTTAGTATTCTTGTAAATCTTGTACTTCTCGCATTATTATTTCAATATGAACTATCTGTATATGATATTTCAAGTAATTGGGTGCACGTTTTTGTTAAATTGCCTATCTCCGTTCCAATATATTCGCGATATATATATTTTTTCTGTACCACTGTATTTTCAATGTGGAGGCGCACTGATACAACATCATAAATTCATATAAGTATAACCCGTATTTTTTCGGAATTTTCTCTCAATAGCATTTCCGAGAACTCGGTTTCAATAAATAAACAAAGTCTTGGCAGAAACCTAATACATATATCAAAGTGTAACACAAAGTTAATAAAATTGAAAATGTCAATCTCAATTTTCCTTTTTACCCTATGTTTGATATTTCATTGGGGTAAAGGGAGTTGTAGTAATATATTATGTATTTTATATTTCAATACCAAAGCAGATTCTATCTCGTAACAGTATACTAGAATCATTAGGTTGTATTGAGAGATTTTGATTTGAAATTTCAGTTCGATATATAGCTATGTAGTACGAGATAATGTCTACAATATTTTAGTTTGCGGGATAAATTATTAAGAACATCTCAGTGTGATAGTCGGGTGGTTGCCCCTTAGGAGGCAATAATGTATAAATCAACCTTCAGAGGCAATTTGAAAGGCACTCGATTCTCCCAGTTAGGTTTATAATGTGTCATCCAAGACAATTCTTTCCGACTAGGTGTAATTAATATCTCAATAAAACCGTCAACGAGACTTTAGTAACGAAATTCTTTACGGAGATTCACGCCTCCCATCTCGTGGAAATATTCACTCGCTTGTGAAATAAACAGTGAACTTCACAACCAACGGCGAGAGCTGTGAAGATATTTTCACATTGTACAAAATAACTGTAAAGATGCGTTCTTATGGGACTTGTGAATACTGTTTAGCGGAATATTATGTTGGTACGTTTTTTTAAAGATTTCAACTCCCACACTTTTCCGATGGGAAATTTTGACCTCATCACGGTCACTTAACTTAATTGGCTGATGAAGCAAATATTTCTATTGTTTGAGAATTTCGTTTGTTAGGCGTTTCGTTTTGTTTATATTGGACGACATTGAAATTGTTTACCGGGTCAACAGCTCACGCCTTATTGCTTTAAAATCTTTTCATTCTCCTACGTACATTAGTTAGGCTTTATTTTTTATAAAGAAAAACAGTTTGTTTTAACTTTAGATAGATTTTTCTCGTTTCGATTTTGACATTTTATTGTTCGTATAATAAATTTTAATACATATTATTATTTCAAATACTCCTTTGTTTATGCAACCTCTATTGACTCGTAATATTATATTCAAACATTGTTCATACATTTCGTATTTCTTTTTAATTTAGTAAACAAATACATCGAAAATTGAATTATTCTCGAGTCGTACAGTATCAAAAACATCAATCTCATCTTTGAATTGTTTCGAAGCAAATTGGAAAAACGTTTCATCCAAATTACCATTCTTGTCTCTGATATATTGCAAATTGCTTATTATGTTGAAAATTTGTATCGGCTGCTGTGTATGTAGGGCTGCCACCTCTCCGGGTTTGACCCGGAGTCTACGGGTTTGAGTGGTGTTCTCCGGGCTCCGGGTTAGCATAGTGTATCTCCGGGTCGGAAATTTTTGCCGTGACTAAAAAAAAAAAGGAAAATACCCGGGGTCCCGGTCCCCCCCCCCATAGGAAAACCGGGGCTCCGGGTCAGCATACTAAATCTCCGGGTTTGTAAATATGGTGTGGACCAAAAAATAAATAAAAAAAAGGTCAACTATTATTACAAATTCGTTTTTTCCGAAATCTCCGGGCCTAAGCTCTTACAAAGGTGGCAGCCCTATGTGTATGTGTAGTTTACAATAGAAACATTTCAATGTTTTTAACTCAGTTTACGCAAAATCTACAGATTGCCGTTTTTGATACTATACTGCTCACTTTGTCGCACTAATCCATTGTATTCTGTAGGTACATATATTTCTTCTGTTTTTGACTGAAGTTTCAATAATCTAACAGCTCTTTTCTTTAATTCTAATTACAGGTCCGGGAGAGGTTGCGCGTCGCATTAGAAAGAAATACTAGTTTAGAAGAAGAATTAGCTCTTACCAAAGAAGAAGTAAGCTTAACGAAATTTGCTTATCGAATAATACACAAAACTCATTCAGTGACTCGATAATTCTAACTGGCATTTGTAACTTTCAGTTAACACAGTACAAAACAGGTGGTCTAGTCCCAAATAATGCTCAAGAAGGTTCGGATCACATGACTGGAGGGCTTTCTCCGAGACCCAAGGAGAATGGCCAGCCGGGATCCACGTCTCCAGCCGTATCGGATACCAATGGAGAACACCACACTCCTAACAAGGTACAGTATACATTACAACACTCACATATCAACTGTGCAATTGCACTTCAATATGAGAATGTACATAATGTTTGATTGTAGTATGAGGAATAGTTGGGATTACTACTTTGTGAAATTGTGTTCGTCCAGTTCTGTAAGATCTATTTTATTGGGGGTATTTTTGATTAAAATACAGTATGGGAAAGTGTGAAGTCACTAAATATTTGTATATATGTATTGTTGTTTGTGTATTATTTATTAGTAGAATGTAGTTTTTGAACTATCTAAATTACTTCTCATGTTGGTACATATTAGGATCTTATGGTAGAGAGATCATTACATAATTCTGACAAGGTCGTGTTCGAAGAACGCCACCCAAAAAATGTCTCTTTTAACAGATATTACTTGGATGACACTAAACCATCAAGCCAGATGACACTATAATATCTGGTGTCCCGTCAATGTTCTGAACTTGTTCACAATTTATTATAAATAATTTCACCTCCCAATGTTTTACAGATTGATTGTATTGTTATATGATTTGATTATTGTGTTTATATCTAGTGATGCTTATATCATTTTGTCTAGATATTGCTTTGTTGTACATTATTGTAATTATGATTGTTAAATACGAAAACACTACAGTTTTACTAGTTGAGTACAAGACAATCTGGTAACATTGCATATGTAGGCAACACTGTTAGTTACATATTGTAATCCCCATATTTGAATGTGAAGCTTCGTTGTGTAATTTTTTCTTGAAAATAATTTGCCTAATACTGTAACAAGACACCAAAGTAACAGACTACTATCAAATTTTTAAATACAAGGACTTAATATGGGTCCTCCAGGTTATAGAATAGGCCCCCACTCTTTTTAGATTCTTTTTCAAAGTCCTGGATGTTTCAAACTTCCATAAATCATTTGACATGGTTTGGCGCCTGTTTTAAATATCATGTAAATGTTTGCATAGAGTGTGTGTCCTTATACATGTACAGCATTTACTGGTTACCCCATTATTGAGATATACCATGATGGCACAGTAGGAGCAGCTGTGACTATTGATTGTGATTATTCATAAATAAACATAAATTACAAATTTTGGCTTCTAAATCCATACCTTTCAATTCTAATTTACATCATGGTGGTCGGTGAAACTAATGTCATGGTTTTATTATTAATATGATTAATCAACAAATTATTTCTCAACACTTCATAATATAAAAAAAGCACATTAAAGTTAATATTTTATATTGCTACTCCGTTTACTTCCTCTGGCACATTTTATTAATTGTTAACACACATGATTGACATTATAATATTTAATATAATTTTGCACAAATTATAAATACAGTAGGATGTATTGTTTGCTTTCCACTGATGACAATTTCACATGTAAAAATTTAAGTTGATACAAGAATGCATGATGAGGTCAGTGAAATTGTCATCGGTAAATTTTTATAAATCAGTTTTGTATTTCTGTTTTGCAATACAAAAGAAACAGAGAGAGGTGCATGTCGTAATATTGTTTGGTTTATTTTTCTTTTTTCTTTCCGTTTTACCATTGACACAGTCTGAAGAGACAACAGCTAAACAGATTAACGGCACAAGCTCAGATAATTCAGATAAGAAGATTAACGAACTCCAAAACACCTTAGATAAACAGGTTTGTGTGTTATTTAGTACATATTCATACATCTTATGAAATATTAACATCAGATTCACCAACTAACAGCTAGTCAACATCACCATATCACATTATATTATCAACTCTCGTATATTAATTGATTCAATCATTAACATTGATTTGACTTATTTTAATATAGCTTTATAATTGATTTCAATTAACACCAAACCTTTTTTTGGAAACAACATTTTATTCTTCCAGTTCATATTATTACTGAAACATGTTTGATGTATATTTTGAAATGATTATAATTTGTTTGATTTTTATCTAGTATTTTCAGTAGATTGTTTGACACATTCATGTGAATATTAGTTAGTACATATTATAGTTTGTTATTTATTATTATTCAATGTAGTGTTTTTGCATGTTCCCATCAAGTTTCCACAATGTATATTACATCCTGAATTGATTTTTTTCTTATTCGGATCATAATTATATTACTCAGTGTTGTAATTTTCGAGGGGGTGTTTTAATGGTGTCTCATTATCATTGCTTCACACAGTCAGCAGAGCTCAGTTCATGGCAGAGGCGAGTAGCGGAATTAACAACCAAAATCGGAGAGCTGGAAGATAATCTAAACAAAGCTCAACGGGAATTGATGAAGAGTCAAGAACAATGCAGTAAGCTCCAGAGAGACCTCAGAGAGAATGTGGCGCAGAAGGGAGATCAGGAGGAGAGAATAGCCACGCTGGAGAAGAGATATCTGAATGCTCAGAGGGAATCAACATCATTGCACGACCTCAATGAGAAACTTGAGCAGGAACTCCAACACAAGGAAGCACAACTCAAGGTACTGCAAACAAATTAGAATACAGCCCTACTATGCGGTTTATGTATTTCAGTTTGTTGTGTTTTATAACCTTTTGTTTTCCATTCCAGTTGCAAGAAGAAAAGATTGCTGCCATTGAAGAAAAACTGGAACTCTCATCTCAAAAGTTGGCCCAGTTGTCCGCACTGCCCGAGATGGAAGAACAACTCAAAGCGAGAATGGAAGCCTTAAGTCAGGTAATGATAAACGTTGAATCAGTCATTTGCTTACTAAGATACTTTGTGTATTTTTTTATATGATTTCTTGTATAGTTTCTATATACCTTGTTAGAATTGTATATTATAATTGGTATTTTGTTTTCGTTAAGGCACAGGAAAGGCACGGATCCGCGGAAGATCGCATTCAAAGACTCGAAGCAAACTTGGATGAAAAGAATGCGGAAGTGATGAGGTTAAACCAAAGGTTGAGAATGAACGAAGAGCACAACACCAGATTATCTGCCACGGTGGATAAACTATTATCTGAATCCAATGATAGGTATGTATTCTACTTATTTATTAGTAAGATTCACTTATTGTGTATTTGTGACGTCCTTGTGGTTATTTGCTCTTTTTATTTTTAGATTACAAGTACATTTGAAGGAACGCATGCACGCATTGGAGGAAAAGAACGCATTGACACAAGAATTAGAACGGTGTCGTAAGGGAGCCGAAGAACTACAGGGCGAAAAACAGGACATCACCAAGGAATTGGCCAAAGCTAGACTGGACGCCGAGGCTGCGAGGAGAGCGCTATTACAACAGGAGATTGCCTTCAACATCCAACAAACCGACGCACTCACGAGATCACTCTCTCCGGGCGGAGGCAGAGACCCAGTTTTCTCGAGAAGCACGAGTCACACCAGTTTCGATACTAGACACCAAAGCAAGGTAATTAAACGTCCGCTGGCTTGTTCAATAATAATAGCCTAGCTGTTAGAACGTAGAATATTTTGTTTCACAGAGAGGATATTTTGGTTCTAGAGGATTGATCTACCCAGCTTATACATTGAAATAATAAACCTTATTATTGCTTCTACTAATTGTGTGTGGCAATTAATATATATTTTAATTGTTACTAATGTACAGCTCCACATTATGTTTAATTGAGAGGCTAAAGTTGCTTCATATTATGTATGTATTTCTGCCTCCACTACAAAACAATTTAACGCATTATGCTACCACTACATACATTCAAATGTAATTATATTTGTATTATAATGCTAATGTGGAGAGCACAATATACAATACAGTTTAATGCAGTTGCTCCTGTATAATTATTGTGTAAATATTGTATTGCTTCATACAATGATGTTATATTACTATAAGCCTTTGGTATTTCAATCTTAATTTCTTTATTTTGTTATTGTTGTGGTTTTGGTATTGTTATTCAGGTTTAATTTATTTCTAGGAACACTGGTGTATTAATTACGACTTGACTAATAATTAATTAAATACAACAGCTGCATGTCTGCAGAGCAACTCGTACAGAAATCACAAATTTCTTAAACAAATCTCTTTTTACACTATCCATATTTTGTTAGCATAGTAATGGGAAGCGTTTACAATACATATGTAGATAACTGGAAAGATAAAAGGTGGAAGAAAGTTCAGTTAACTCGGTGATTGCCGCTAACTCCAATCGAGATTACTTAAGGCTTCTCGGAGGAAACGCCTCATTCGGCGTTTTAATTTGATTTGTATCCGAGTTGAGTTAACTATGACTAAGTTCAAATACGCTGAATTTTTAACGTACATGATTGGCAAGAGAGTTTGATAATTAATCTTTATAATGTTGAAATAATACATGTGGGTTCCTAACTTTGTGACAATAGTTTTTAAATGCCTTGTGATTTCTGTATGTACGTGTTACTATGCAGACGAGAGCGATTGTATTTGTTAAGTTACTGTGGGTTTATAACATTGGTGTTTGGTGTGTTTTTTTGTTTTATTTCCTCTCTGTCACACGTACACGTATTCTCGTACACGTATGAAGTTGGACAGCCAGTTGTGCATGAGCCGTGTGTCTGGGCTGCCTGATAGTGCGGCAGAATGGGAGAAGATCCAGCAGGCCCACATTATGGCTAATGTACAACAAGGGTTTGATGTCGGTAGCGATATTGAGGTTCGTCATCACTTCTTCTTCTTGTTCTTTCTTCTTTTCTCTCGTCTCATCTCGTGTATATAATTTCCTAATCCATACTTTACTAATACCTTGTGGCGTCTATACTATGTAACTACTGCAATTAATTTATTCTATAACTCTTTGTAATAAACGTTTATTTATGTTTATTCAGTTATTATCTGTATATATTTCATATTATCATTTTACTTCCATGTGTACATGAAATCCTACGTTAAAATATGTGTTGTGAAAAAGTAAAACCCTGCTCATCAGATTAATTTAAGCCTATAAAATGAGACAGAGGCTTAGATTGAGCAAAAATCTACAACTACACTTTTCCAAAATTTGTACAAAGATGTAAGCACAAAGTAATAAGACCGACAAAAACCATTTTGGATTATTGTGTGAAAGGGGCACTGAATATCTAAAAATATTCACTAGAGTCACTGTATTTCACCTTAAACATTTTATCAACCAAGTTACAGCATTAGGTATATCAAACAAACTACTGAAAGTTTCAGTAAATTTCAGAGGTAGATTTGGAATTAAGTATTTTTTATTAAAAAATTTACAAAAATTTAATTTCTACCTGCTAGAGTCCCTAAAACATATTCTCATTTATCCATATTTTATGTCTTAGGATGATATCTTTAGTATTAGCTGGGCAATCATATCTCGACTTATCACAATTTTTGACTACCATAGGTAGATTTTTTCTATATAATAATTAATGAACACGTTTTATGTGGAAAAAAGTACAACTTTTAGCTCACGTAGTTGTTTTATCTGTTAATATTATGTAGGTACAATACATTCTACAAAGCTGTAAAAATATGTAGTATAATGTGTATGTAAAGTTACTCTATTGAGGTCACTTATCTTGCTGCATTGGCAAGCAATGCAAACTCATTCACACCTTCCATTATTAGATGTAATGTTCAACATTTTTTAGATTTTCTGAGTTTGTTGTATTGTGTATGATGCAGAATGATGATGGCGAGAGCATATTCAGCGCTGTGGCGGAAGCTCTGTCTCCGGCTGGCGGTGGCGGACACACGGACGCTGCGGCTCTGGCTCTGATGCTACAGGAACAACTTGATGCCATCAACAATGAGATCAGACTCATACAGGAGGAGAAACAGACTACAGAGGCAAGGGCTGAGGAACTTGAGTCTAGAGTGAGTAACATTCTATTCTCTCCCCTCACACCATGTACCACATATATATATATATATATATATATGCGAGCTTTCGACGTCTCACGGGACGTCATCATGCCTGATGATGACGTCCCGTGAGACGTCGAAAGCTCGCCCAAAAGCAAACTCACGCGTCGTACCCGAAAACCAATCAAAATCATATATTCCGCGATGCCAAAAACTAATAATTAAAATATATATATATAGTAACAAGCTGTGTATATCCTTGACGTGTCCCATATGGGGTAGGCAGAGAGAACAGAGTGAAACCCTTACAGACACATTCATGCATCCATCACTTTCATGCACTTTGCCACTCATGCCTTATATCTATCGCAGTCAGAGAGGAAAGAGCACCACACACATACATACATCTCTTTGTTTCGTTAGCGATTTCTTCCTCTCAATATGTATCCATCATTAATTGTCTGGTATTCATTTGACTCTTGAATGACCACATTTCCTGATACCCTCACTTTCAGACTTTTCTCTGTCATTCCTTAGACATTCTCTCCACACGCCTAAACCGTCCCCTCTTGTTAACTTTCATCCTAGTTATACATAGGGTTGCCAGGCGTCTTGAATAACCAGGAATCTCACCAAATTATGCCTCCTGTCCCGAATGAACCTTTCTGAACGAACGAAATCTGGAAACCCTGCTTATACATTATGCTTATACATTTCTCTTACTATTGTGGTGTAATTCCAGGTTGGAAGTTACGAGCACATGAACCTGTTGGCTCGGGGCGGGCGAGGGGGCGGCGGTGGATCCCCACCGGGAGGGGGAGGCGGGGCCCCACACACTCCCCACTCGGGCACCTCCACACCACAGCAGAGGCACTCCCCCAACAGACAGGACCCCTACATGATGCACAAATACCACACCGTATGTATACACAATATTACTACAACTTAGGTCATTCGTTCAACTGCTCATTTAGTTTACAGTTCAATTAATACAGTGAAGCCTTGAATTTATGTTATTAATTTTTTTTTTTGTTTCCCCGTCTCTTACATTTTTCGAAACTGGCAAAACTAAAAGTCAAGAATATGAAGTATCCAAAAGAAACTTGCAAAATTTTATTGCTTGCGAAGAAATTCGGCTAAAATTAAACATTCTGTGTTGTGGCATGCCGTAATACAATACAGTTAAATTCAATGTTTCACTGTTATGAAGAGGAAAAATATTTCTTGACACCAATTGAGGGGCACTGATATGTGTACTTTATAATTTTTTTCGTCTTTAGGTCCAAATTTAACCATTATTTTGATTTATGGGTTATAATTTAACCTTCCGATGAGAAATTGGATAGTTTATAAGAAAGCTAGCTCAATGCTAATGAACCTTTGTAACAATAGTGTAAATACTAAGATGTTTTTTTTATTAAAACACTTGATTTTAAATAAATTAAAAAATTGCACTGCATTGCAAAATATTATAAAAATATCTTATTTTTACACAATTGATTGTTTTACTTACATAGTTTTAAGAAAAAAATGTTAATATTGTGTAAATTTGTTGTACCTGATAATAATAAGTATTTGATCCATGCACGTCATTGTATACGGTTAGGCTCCGGCGTCCATGTCTCCGGCTCATCTGCACAGCTACCAGGGGGCCCCGGGGGGCCTGCCGCCACTGCCCCACCACCCCACACTCTCCGAGTCCCTGCCAGGCAGTCAGGTAGCTCCTCACACCCCAGATGGCATGCACCACACTGCAACCACCATATATTGTACTCTCAATGTCTTACTCCAGTTATTTTGCCACTGTGTTGTTATGATTATATCCTGTCAATGCTTAGCAATGTATCTCCACAGCACCCATAAGGGTCCTTACGTTTCTCTTATGTAATTATTGTGATCGAATTACCTAGTGTAATAAAACATCATATTGATTATAGTAATGATGGTGTAATTTGTTTCCGCTTTTGCTTTTTTGATTAACATGATTATAACGTATGTACCTACCTAATATAGATTTAACAAATTAATCCCTAAAAAAACTAATCTAATAACTCGCTTCTTTGCATGAAAACAATATTATTAAGGCTGTTAAATATTTCCTGTAACAAAATTAATTGGTTTTACAGCGATCGATCGATATCTTATCTCTATCGGTTGATTTATTAGCTCGATTGATCAACTTGATTGCTCTGTGAATTAACTTGGTCCATCGAATCATTAATTTGTTCGATCAATTTATTGACTCGATCGATCAATCTTTTGTCTTAATATTAGTAATTTTATTTATTTACTGTAGTACAAGTAAAAAATTCTATGTAGCATATAACTACTTAACTGAATAGTAAATTGAAACATCGTAAGGTCTAGTACTTATAATTATTATATGTTTTAATTTAGTCATTGTTGCAACAAAATAATCTGTAAATTATTGGAATTTTAACCATATACTTATCTCGGAGAGTAAATTAGCGACAATTTATTGTATGTACCTATATAAATTAAGATAATTTTGGAATGCATAGAATTATGAATCCTGTATATTATTACAATTGAGAGAACATGCGTAACATTCAAAACTAAGGACAAGTCCTGACTCCGTTGTTCTTTTATAGAAAATAATTCCTTTGTTATCTCTGAAATTAGCTGAAAGTTGAGATTATTCCCATAGCTTATTTTAATTTAGTTGATAAAATGTTTGAAGTAAGACACAGCGACGGAGCATTTTTTTATATCCAATCCCCATTTTATACAATAAGCTGAGATCGATTTTGTCACTTACATTATTTGTTATAATGTATGGATTCATGAGTTTATGGTATATTTTTATAATTCTAAATAATGTAAACTAATGTAAAATGTTATTGAATGAAACTGACTGCTTGAGACTGACATGGCTTGTGATGTGTGCTGTTTGCTTAATGGCTAAGCTTCAATAATTTACTTTGCTTTTACCTTGTTTGATGTGAATACATATTATACAATCCTAAACTTAACAAATTAAAAATGAAACGATATACAAACTTTTAGTAATCCTATCTAAGTGTATGATATTATATTTGATTATATTTTATCCCTTGCATGTCGGAGTAGTTGAAATAAATTCAGTAAACGAATCTTACTGTCTGTAAATTAAACTTGGAATTGACAGTATTTTTTTATTTGAATTGAAAGCCATGTTGTTTTGTATGATGAAAGGTAGAATAATGAATTATTATAAATATGTTTCTTAAAGAATATCAAATTAGTTACCCCTTTAATTGAAAATTATTGTAGATAGTTTATGATTATTACTCTTCAGTCCTTTATTATTTATATATCTAAATTAGTAATTAATGTAAATATCGTAGAATAATATTAGGATTTGATATTAGTCATAATGTAGATAGTTATAATTACATATTCTCTTATGTAACGGTAGGGTTTAAAAAAACCTGCTGAACAGGTGACAATACTGATGTAATAGAGCGTGCACTTCAATTGGATTTTGATTCATTCATGGTTACATTTGAAAATTTGACCTTCATCTTGTGACAAAATTATTCACTATTCTTTAAGGCAAAATACCTAGTACACAATTAATTAATTGAAAGGTAAAAAGTTGTAAAATATCCATCTTTATATTTTATTTCAAAGTTGTTACAAAATCTTGGGTGATAATTTGGAACTAAATATGTATAATACTTACTTTCCGTGTCCAGAACACCATCAAATTTGAAACCCCCAATATTCAGCCACCCGGATAGCCCTGGCGTTCGCCAGTAGCGCATCCTCGGGCGTGCATGTCGCACCTATTTGGGGACATGAAAACAGGTGACTGTGGTCCTGTTTGGCACCACACTCACAGGTGTCTTCCTCTCTGTAACCCCATTTTTTGAGGTTGCTGTAACAACGGGAGACACCTGTTCTCAGTCTATTGAGTGACCTCCATGTTGGGTACGACAGGCTGTGACCAGCTGCCATTCCCTCCGTTGGAGGTAACTGTGTGGGCCCAGTACTTTGGGGGGACAAAGAAGGAGCCTCCAAGCAGATTGAGTTCATGGTACGGAAAACAATCGGGCGTCCCCTGGAAACGGCAAAATGCCGGCAAATCCTTCTAATACCGAAACACCAACAAAGAGAGATAAACAATATGTATAATGAATGTCATCTATTGAAAATTTTGTAAATGCTAGATATTTATTTCTCCACGTTTGAATTCCTAGTGACATTGGCCAACTGGAAAGAAAAGTGAGTTTAAAATGATTTCAGGCCCAAATTCCATTTCAAGTTTTGAGAAAAATTGCGCGAGTGTTTGCATCTTTCCCTGTTCTGCTCAATAATGGAAAAGATGTACTACGATGTGTATATATTGTTCCTGATTATTACTAACTTATTGTTACCTTGTACCATGTTACAGTTACAATTAAGTGGCTCCGAGGAGGCAGTGGGGGCGGCTGGAGGGGCTGCCTCTCCTCTCACACAGAGATCACTTCGTCTAGAGAGAGTGGCACAGGCCTTACAGTACGAACAGGAACAACTCAGAAGGTTAGTCTACACTTTTATATCACACTTGTATAATAAAAAAAAAAACATTTCTGATACAGTGTGCTAAACTTGATTATTGAATTATAATGTAAGTATTGGGGCTGCTCGTCAATGATATGAGACAAAAACAATGTTTTTTTTTTAACCCGGGGGGCTCCCTTGAGGCTAACCCTGGGCCCACCTTTTAATAAGATTTGCCTAGAAGTACGGGTAAAGAGGTCGCTATTAATGCGCCTGAGCTACCCGGGGATGTGGAGGGCCTGAAGCCCACTGGATTTTCTTTCAATGAACACTGAATTAGTGTATTTTTTCAGTGAAAATTACGACGCATATTTTGCATCAAATGGCACATTAAAAAGCATAGAAAACTTTCGACTCACAAACCACCGCAATTGGTTTAGCTAGATAAGGTTGCTGTATAGAGTATTTGGTCACATCATTACTAAAATCTTGTCAACTGTCGTATGACGTAAGTGTCACAGTATGCAGAGAGCAGACATTATTTGACATTATGATATGGGAAAGGGCACTTTGAAAAAACCCCAAGCCTTGTGACTTCTCTGTGTTCCCGTGGAGAACATTAAACGGTGAATTAGTAATAACCTGACTTCTCTCAAGTCATGTTTTGTGAAATGTATTTCAAAATGTATTGATTGTGTTATGTTGTCTGTCATGCTTCCTACCAGAAGGACTGGAGCCACAACCGGGACTATCTCTGGCTTCCCAATACACAGGTGCATCTCCTCTCCATATTATTCGTCTTTCAAATCCTCCGCTGCCGGAAAGCCATATAGACAATATTACAGTCACATCTTAACCAATAACTCGTATGCCAGCAGTGTTGTTAGCGATAATCTCAATTCCCCCAGTGAATTACCAGAATTGTGTAGTCCGTATGATGACAATTTCTCATGTGAATCGCCTTATTATAGTGTCAATCAGCAGTTATATGAAACTAGGAACTTTACGAGTGATTACAATAAACAGTTACTATTGTGTGATCATAGGGGACAGGATTGTTCATCATTCTGTTATATGTAGTTTCTTATATAAATTATATTTTATTATTATTTTTTAATACATTTCTGTTTTGTTATAATTTGGACTTTTCTTCATTCAAATGAATCAACATTCTCATCATTATTATTCTTTACGTTCAGCTTCCATTTAGTCGCCTTTTATTCCAAATAATTTTTCATATATTTAGAAAGCAAATGCCTGTACACCCCATATTGAAAGCTATTCTTTTCTCGTTCACAAATTACTTCATGTCAATTCATGCCTTTCATTTTCTATTTCAGAATTAAATAAACAAATAATCGTATTGTAGATTTGTTCATTATTGTATCGCTGAATTCTTCATATGTGTATTGTTGTTGTACCCCAGTAAGTGCTAGATGTATTGTGATTGTGACCCTATTGTGTATTATTCATATTCAGCTCCAGCCAAGAGTCTTTGGGCTTGATGAGCTCCCCTGGTATGGGCATGAACTCAGCCCAGGCAGTGGCCGCTGCTCATCATCATAAGAAGAGGGGAATCAAAAGCTCGTTAGGAAGGTTCTTCAGCAAAAAGGAAAAGGTAAAACTTTTTTGACACTTTTAGTTACACCTGTTTTTCACACCGCTTCAAAAAGATCATCTTTTTGTTTGCGTTCTAATAATTAAACTAAAATATGATTATGATCGATTTCTAGGTAAAAGGTGGTAAAGACTCCTTAGGAGGGGAATTAGGTTCCATGTCAGCTATGAGTGGACTCTCCCAGCTCGGAGGTTACGGCCCTATGGATGATATGGATCCCATGATGGGTCAACAATCTCTCACCAGACCAGGCAGTCAAATGCAAGCTGCCAGACAAGCACCCAACACCCAGTCAGCTGATTATGGAAGGCAAAAGAAAAAGTTGGTTTTGATTCCTGTCTTATTTACTTTACTCATTCCTAAATTTCCGTCTACAATTGCATTTCATCTTGTTTCCTCGTTGCAAATTGAATATTTGTGTTAGAAATCGTAACTTACAATGTGGTTGTTCCACGTTTACTGTTGTAGGGAGCGAGACTACAGGCACGAGCTCCTGGGGGAGGCCATGAAGGCGGGCACACCCTTCGCCTTGTGGAATGGCCCCACTATAGTGGCGTGGTTGGAGCTGTGGGTCGGGATGCCTGCGTGGTATGTAGCGGCCTGCAGAGCCAATGTTAAATCTGGTGCCATTATGAGTGCACTCTCTGATCAAGAAATTCAGAGGGAAATAGGTAATGTTTACATAAAACTATTTAATTGGGATTTCTTTCAATATGTTTCAGAAGAATTGGAATCTATTATAATTTTGTTGTGTTTCAGGTATTAGTAATCCATTGCACAGACTGAAACTACGACTGGCCATCCAGGAGATGGTGTCACTCACTTCCCCCTCTGCCCCTCCCACCGCGCGCACCACCCTCGCCTTCGGGGACATGAACCACGAGTGGGTGGGGAACTGTTGGCTCCCTTCACTTGGTAAGTGCATGATTGAAATTAACCTCAAAACCAGCCAGCATTCGTCCTTAGCGATAAAACAATTTGTAAAGAAGTTTTTATTAGAGAGATGAGTGACAGGCAGGTGTTGCGACTAGACTAATAGTGAATAAACTTAGATGGTTTGGGCATGTTGAGAAAATGGATGTCGACAGGACGACTTTAAAGATACAAGTGGGTAATCAAAGAGATATGAACAAGCATGGCTGTTCGAGACTGACCTGGACCGATCATGTCAAAGATGGATCCGTTTTGAGTGAAAGAAATTTTAGAGCGTGGAAATTGCATAAATGTGACTGAAGTAAGGCTTGTGTGAAAGGATAGGGAGGTCTGGGGTTCTGTCCTCTCTAGGGATAGAAAGATGAATTTGTGTTACTTGGTGTTTTCACACACAGTTTATTGTTTCAGGTATGCCGCAGTATAGAACAACCTTCATGGAATGTCTCGTTGATGCTAGAATGTTGGATCATCTCACTAAGAGGGACCTTAGGACGCAACTGAAGATGGTGGATAGTTTTCATAGGTAGGTTGCCTTGGACATTAAGGCCCGATATGTACTAAATTGGCTTTGGTGATACATAGTTTTCTCAGCCAATATGATACGACTGACGATAATGTAGCAAAAATGTTGGTAATTTTAAGGTTAACGAGTTGACTGTCGTAGATTTTTTAAATTATTTCCAGGTTCTTTTTAAAAAGGTTTAATTCAAATTGTCGCTTACGATATTCTTATTTCGCGCTAACATTCTCACACAAAATTTTAAAAAGTTAAAGCGACAGTAGAACATTTTTTTCTCAGTGCATATGGGACTTTAAATGAATAGAACACCCAACCAAGAAAGGTATTATTAATTTAACTTTTGTATTTCAGGACAAGTCTTCACTTTGGTATTTCATGTTTGAAGAGGTTAAACTATTCGCGGTCCCTCTTAGAGGACAGACGCAGAGCGAGTGAGAATGCTCTGCAAGATGTTCTAGTCTGGACCAATGAAAGGCTCATTAGATGGATTGCTCAAATTGGACTCAAGGTAAACAGTTTGTATGATCACTCCACTCAATAGTAATGTTCTTATTAAAAGGAAGTGTATTAATGATTTGTTTACTATTTTATTTTCACAGGAGTACTCTAATAATTTACTGGAGTCAGGTATCCATGGTGCACTCATAGCATTAGATGATAGCTTCGATGCCAACAGTATGGCACTGGCGTTACAAATACCAACACAAAATACACAGGTACTTAATGATGCTATTATTCTTTTCTTTCCCCTTATGCCGTGTCCATTGTGGGGTAGGCAGAGAGAACAGATTGCCAAGCTTCAGCCACATTCATCATACACACTACGATTCTTTAACTCAAAACACGTCCCGAGCCAAGTGGCTCGCGGAGGCCGCCTTACTTCCTTACTCTTTTTCTTTCACCCGAGTATATTTTCTTCATTATCCTTTCAGCATCTTTTTCTTTCACCCGAGTATATTTTCTTCATTATCCTTTCAGCATGTCCCAACTGCCTCAACTTGCTCAATTTCATTCTAGTCACAATATCCATTTTACGATCAATCAACTCATTCTTCTTGGCGATCTCATCTCAACAGAATCTACTGTGATTATTAGAATGTAATGTATTTCTTAAATTTTTTAAAATAATTTGTAGGCGAGACAACAGTTAGAAGTGGAATTCAACAATTTACTACAAGTGGCGACGGATAGACCGCACCAGCGTGGAGGAGAACAACCCCACAACATGACAAATGATAATAGCATGGCAGCCAAAGCATCCTGATATACGGCCACCATCAACTAAGTTGACCAAACCACAATCACCTTGTTGACACAATAACAGTTGTGACATCAATCAGTTGTTACATAGTTACCATAATAAATTATTACTCTATATTGTTTTGTGGATTGACAAGACGTGATGTTGACCAAAATCTACATTCCTGGTTTCTCTGTAAAGAGAACAAGACTCTTCTAGGAAAAGTGCTCTTCGTTCAACCTCAGTATGAAATAAGACGGCCCTGCAAAGGGACACGGTCTGTACTTTAGTAGGTAATTTAATATGTTAATTGAATGTAAGAGATTGCATATATTAGAAATGAACGTGTCTACTTATTTATATTTACAAAAAACATTTTATCCACAAAGAGTACACGCGTGCTATCTTCCTTTAACTGCCAATACGAGAAAGAGACAAACAAAAGTTTATGTGTCAAAAATCTATGATTATGGTGTGTCCCACAAAAAGAGGGGAAGAGAGGAATGATATTTTTATTATATTGCCAATATGTGTTGTTGCTATTTGAAGTTAACTTCGGGTGTGCTGGTAGCTTGCGGCAATGTTTATTGTATCCTGAAAAGTGTGGGGCCTGACGCATTTCTCATTGTTTATCCGTACTTGTGATTTTATCCTAAAATTACATTTTTATACGTACCTGCAATGTTGTTGACGTTGTTGTCTAATGTATGCAATGTCTCTCACATGGGGAACACACAAGTATTATACGAAATTAGACGTAATATTGTAGTGATGTAATATTGTGTACATACACCACACCTGACTAGCTACTCGGTGGTGAGTGATGAAATGTTCAACGTCCTCTCTTCACTAATAGTGGCGCTTGTTTTTGTTGACGTAATGATATTCCAAGATAAAGTTGGAAAAGGGATATAAGTCTCATCGTTGGTTTAGTTTATTTAGTGTCGCTATTAAAATATAAGTGTTTTATCATAAGAATATTGTTGGTTTTGTGATCCTATTATTGTTTTGGATCTAACAGGGTGTGAAAAGGCATTTTTGTAATGTTGAAACTTACGATAGTATGACAGTTTATTGTAAGAACAATGGACTAGAGGATATTATATTTAAAAATCGTTTTAGAAAATTATTTAAGACACTAAATTTAGTGTAAAAAAGTTCCAAACTTAAAACAATGTATATTTGTCCATAGTGTTTCCTACTGTTGTAATTACTTTTCATCATGTAAAAGTTTACACAATAATACTGCTTATTGTCATGTAACAGACCTGTTGTCATCACAGAATAATAATATATAGTACCTGTTGTCATCTAGCAGTTTAAAAATGGTACTACTTGTCTGAAGATGACCCTAAAAGTTTAAAAAATATTACTGCGTGTCATCATGAAGTTTACACAATGATACTTGTCGTCATGTGGCAGTTTACACAATGATACTTGTCATTATGTAACAATTTATATAATGGTTAAAAAATAAATGGTACTTCTTGTCGTCATCTAACATTTTAATAAATATTACTACTTTTCGTCATGAAGTTTACACAATGATACCTGTCTTCATGTAACAGTTCATAATAATGTTTTGGAATAGGAAAGATTAATGACTAAGCTCAAATTTCGATGGCGCTTATTATCTCCTTTCCTCTTGGTTGTATTAGTTGCATATTATATATGTACCTAGTATATATAGTAATTGTATACTGTATAAGTAGTGTAGCCTACATGTGTATGTAGTTAAGTTGTGTATATATATATTTGTTATATTATTTGATAATTAACCAAACAGTTGACAAATCAACACCCAGTTTTGTCTAGTCTCAATGTTTTATTATATACATATATATAACAAGTAATTATTGCTTCTTTTGTACAATCTTTCATATTATATTATACATATGTCTTATTTTATATATACAAATTATTTAGTTTAGTTTTTACGTTGCTGATGAGAGAGTTTTTTTTACAAACCAACAATTTTGTAATGCTATATGAATTTATTTTTTAATGAATATTAGGTATAGTTTTTATGATTTTATATTTTACATGGTAGTTTAGATAGCAACAAATGATAATTTATTTAAATGTCTACTACATATACACATTTGTACATTGTTTTAATTTTACCATAATTATAGGCAAAAGTTATTTATATCTTATTGTTATTTATTTACAAATTGAATTTAAATATAATTATATTTCTTTTTATTTTGTTAATCAGAAAAATTCCTTTATTTTCCCCCCCTATTGAAAATATATACATACTACCATTATTTATTGTCCCCAAAAATTGGACAATGCTACAAATCTCGATTTGCTACGTATTTTTCACTTCCTTCAAGTTGTGAATTTGCATTAGAATCTCAAATTAGAAATGTTATTTCCACGCTCAATATAAATAGACAGATTCCTGTTGTTGTACAATATGAGTTCAAAAATATAATTTGTTATATGGAGAGCATATTTACATATTATACAAAATATGTTTAGTTTCTTTTTATTTTTGTGGTACTTAATTTTAGGTTTCCGTTTTCGGTAAAACATTGACAATCAACAATTTACTATAATACATCTATTTTTAATGTTTTTCACAGTAATGCATGTATTTCCAATGTACAAAAACAGTTAAAATGAATGACATAGTGTGACTGTTCTTGGTGATCAGACCATTGTTAGAAGAAGTAATAGTGGCAGAGCCTTGTTACCTCCCTGTGTACCCACAAAAAACAATAAAAGGCTTTATACTTAAGTATTTATAACAGAAAACCAATCGGCTCCCGGCCGCGGCAGATGGATGAAGTGGAATTGGTGAATGTTACTTGAGTGTAAAGTGATCACATTAAACCAGCCGACGATCAGTCATAAACCTGATTGAAAGTCCATCCTCTTCTTTTCCATTTTCTGTATATCTGTTGAGATAACTACTTGATATTGGTGTTGTTTTTTTATAATTTATTTATTTAAAAGAATTTATACAATATTCGTTTGGTTCGAATCCCAACCTAACCATGTATTCTGCATTTCATAAAACAAGCTCTAGCTTAGTGCCAAGTGCGTAGCAAAATATTTGGGATGTGTATACAATGTTGATTCTTCTCAGTAAAAATGTTAAATGCAATCATAGAAACAGTGAATAAAATAAACTTAATAATATCACAATAATAAAAATGTTTGAGTCCAATTTCTCAAGTTACCATTTTGTAAAAGACGTTTTATTTATTGTGTTGTACATAATGTAAGTATGTAACATTGTAAATTATTGAAAATATAAATTATACATAATGTAATAGCGTGTATTAGATAATATATTAGCGAGAAAACGTAACAATATGTAGGCATGTAGAGAAATCATAAAACATATTATTATCTCATATCATTGGGGACATCCAACATAAAAAAAGATTATTTTTGAAAATCACAATTTTTGCTTTGCGAGAACATCGAAATCTTCTACATGTCGTAGTTGAATATAACAAGTCTCAACAGATATACGGCACAGGATGGGCTCTCCATCAGGCTGGATGAGGTTGGAAGTCTGCCTTCGATTCCCGGCCGCGGCAAATGGATGGACTGGAATTGGTGAATGTTACTTATGTGTAAGTCGTAAGCCTGATCGAAAGTCCATCCTTTGCTGTATATCTGTTGAGACAACTACTCACTATAAATAATCACTACTTCATATGTGATGAGGTCATATAATTTCTTTTTGACATTTGTCAAGAAAGAGGTGGTCTCGAATGAATTCATAATTACAATTTAGACGCTGGCAACAATGACATTTCTATTGATATTCCACAATTGCTGTCACTATGGTTGCCAAAAAGCTACACCCAGTGCCGTCATCGAAAACCATATCTTTTTTGTCAGACTGTTCGAAATGCCATTCATTCTTAGGTACAGTCAAACCTTGATTTTAAGTTTTTCTAAAAAAACTTAAAATGCGGGTACTTAAAATCCGAGTTTCACTGTATGTACCCAAGATAGCGGTGCGTAATTTAAGTTATTTCATCACAATTTTTACACTTTTTTTACTTGTAAAAGAACAACTCAGATGTGCAGTGTTTAACAACCAGTGCGACTTCTTTAAAGGGGAATTTGTACTTAAATTTTAGCTTTATCCTATGGTACTTGTTTAGTTATCTAATGCAATTCTCTTATATACTAAATACTTATTACTTCATTGGGGACATTACAATAACATTATTGTGTTAATAGTCCGAGAGCCCGCTGCTTAATTTATGACGTATCTGTTTTTTGATCGAAATGTGGTATAAATGATAGCTTACTAATAGGGTATTACATCGCACTAGGGTTGCCTATCAAAATCTTGCCGCAACCCCCCCTGCCCCCCCCGAAAAGGTCCCTCTTCGCGGTTTATCGCATTTTATAGGAATATGGTAAGAGATAGGAGAAAGTAGTCTAGACAAAAATAATCCTTGCTAAATTCTCTACAAAAAACGTTAAGTGAATTTTTCCATAGGACTAGTAGTTTACCCGTAATGGCCGGTCAAAAAACAGGATATTTTTTGAAAAAATAAAAAAAAAAGTTTGATTTTTTTTCTTTCACATTCTTCCACCCATTATTACTAACATTTTATGTAAAAAAAATTTGGCCTGCGGCGCTATATCCCTGGTTATTTAATGAAAAACTAAATTTTAAGAATTTTTGTCACTGAGTTTTATTGCAATAACTCCGAAATTATTAGATGTATGAACATAAGCTATAACTCGTTTTGTAGCTAAGACTATGGTAATTAATTCGTTCTCTGACTATTTTCCTGTAGCTCTTATCAATTTTCAACCAATTTAGTTTAAATACATTTTTTTAGTATTTTAAATGAATTTCGGTTTTGGACCGGCCATTGCGGGTAAACTGCTAGTTCTACAAAAAATTGACTTAACATTTTTTATAGAGAATTTAGCAAGGATTATTTTTGTCATTGACTACTTTCTCCTATCTCTTACCATATTCCTATAAAATGCGAAAAACCGCGAAGAGGGACCTTTTCGGGGGGGGCAGGGGGGGTTGCGGCAAGATTTTGATAGGCAACCCTAGTGCGTTGTAATACCCTATTGGTAAGCTATCATTTATACCACATTTCGATCAAAAAACAGATACGTCATAAATTAAGCAGCGGGCTCTTGGACTATAAGTTTATCATTCCTAAATACACTTTGAGAACGATTTGTGAATGTGAGGATGAATGAATCTTTTGCATCAATATCCCTCATTCCATATAATTTAATTGTCTAAGAGTTTTTTTTGTACCTAACTTATCCCAGTAAATAAAAAAAATCAATAATTGATTTAGAGTACTTATTTCTGGTATATAGTGGCTGATACGCTAAAGCCTAACCAACCAGATCTTCAAAGATGGATGCGTTTTGAATAAAAGGAATCAGAGCGGGCGTATGACAAATTGCTTGAGTGTTGCGTATAATTTTTCTTAGGTAAGTATATTGCGTCAGAGTTATCAGTAAATTGAATTAAAACCAAATATATTTTTTTGTTGTGCTTGGAATCAGTCACTAGAGTCAGTGGTATTTCCTCCTACCACCAACACCTTCAAGAATAGACTAGATAATCACAACTTAACTGGGACTTGGGGCAAAACAGCAAAAGCTGCCTACCCAATAACAAATAATAATAAAGTCTGGTTAACAATATCTTTTTCCAACTTTCAAGACAACGACATCTGAGGCGATGAGAGAAAAAGCGACGTAAGCCACAAGTAGTATAATGTGACTTAAAAGCAAGCAATGCTGTCTCCTATTAGGTGGGATACACCATTTCTATTTCATATAACAATATTGGGAAGTTTAGGTATCATTGTGGGATACATCCAGTGGCGTGGCTAGGGTTTCCACGTCAGGTAAGCCCTCGTATATAAAAAAAGAAAATTTAAAAATTACATGTGTAATGAAAAAAAATTGCATGACTAAAAATTTTCGGAATTTCCTCCGGTAACTGCGGGTAAACGGCTAGTCTTATGAATAAATGTAGCCGACCTTTTTTGTAGAGAATTTATAAACGATTATTTTTGTCATTGACAGTTTTCTTCTATCTCTTACCGTTTTTCTAAAAATTGAGGAAAACCGCGCAGAGGGGGGGTGGGGGCGTATGGGGGGACGCGTCAGATGGGGGTTCGGACACTCGATATTCTGAAACACCCTACCCCAGGTATCATTCTGCTATCATTTCAAAAGATTTGAAATATTGCTAACTTAGAACTGCATAATGACTGAACTATTCGAAATGACCGAACTATTAGTAACTAAGAAAAGTTAAAGAGTTATTGATAAGTTTGATATTGGTTTTGGCGAAGTAATTATATTTATTTATTTATTCTTTAAGAAAACAGTAAATGAACATTACGATTATAAAGAATTGTTCACTGGGGCGAAATTATCGCAGAACTGCGATCTCTCCCAGTTAACCCCAATATCATTATTTTTAGTAAAAGTTAGTATTTTTCTCTTACCTCTAATCGCCAAAACACCAGTACACTTTATTTCTTCGCACCTGACAATAAAACACTCACCCATTTTATTAAAACAACATCTAATATAATATTTTTAACCTCAAATAGTTAAACAATCGAAAATCAAAGAACTGTTTGAACGTTTACCGCATAAAGTTTGTTTTGACATTCAAATGCAAAGATAAAGCATATTACTCATATTAGAATAGCATGATTAATATGTGAAAATATTTTTATGTTGGTACGTCTACAATTTGCATCTATACACACAGAAGAAGCCCGGCTTATGAATTCATACAAAATTTTGACAGTTGACTATACATACTTATATTAATGGTATGTATGTTACTACTATCGTAATAATGAGAGTGAAAAGGTAAGGGAGACAAGCCCAAATGATAATAGTGGGATAGAGTAAGATGGCTGTATGATTGTGTGACTGGAGTTTACGTGTTTTTCGCGGGTTCACAGAATTAGGATGTGTGAACTAGCGCCATCTAACGATAATTGATACATTTTCGGCATTGAACCGCGCGATATTTAAATGAATGAGAACCATCGGAAAACGCTTTATATAATATTTCGGAGATTTATTTCTTATTTCCACTGGGTAAGCCCGGCTTTTGGGCATGTATGGTAGCTCCGCCACTGGATACATCACCTTTGCTCTTACCACTTCATTGTGTTGAATGAATACTTGACTCACTACATCAATAGAACTCTATCCTGTATTGTGTTGAATGAATACTTGACTCACTACATCAATAGAACTCTATCCTGTATTGTGTTGAATGAATACTTGACTCACTACATCAATAGAACTCTCTATCCTGTATTGTGTTGAATGAATACTTGACTCACTACATTAATAGTAACTTTCCTGAATTGTGTTCTGTGTTCTCATAGGATCAAATCAATGTTACTATGTTTTTTTAACGCTTTGCTTGTTGCATTGATTTAATCAATATAAATATTAACAGAACAGAAGTAATATATGATTTGTATAATACTTGTGTAAGACTTAGGAATATGCGCATTATGTATGTGTACGCAAAGAGCTTTAATACTACATATGTAATTATATCAGCCCTACTATACCTTGTATTGTTTTTTGTAATAAATGTAATACAATTTAGTCTTATACTATTTAGACTTTATACCACATGTATTCCATATAAACCTCAATAGTGATAACGGTTCAGTATTAAAACATTTTATATATATTATAATATAACAGTGTACCATATGATTATATAGTGAATATATGTGTATACTACTTCTGCTACTAGGAACTCTTGTATTGTTATACGAAAACCACGGAAGATATTATTTCTACGCTACGCATTATTCTATCAGTACAAATAAAACTTCATAATATGTACCACTAACTTAATACATTCAATAATTACCTATTGTAGTGTTTGCTACATATTATTCATCTTATTATGTCCAATGTATTTCTAATGTCACTGTGGCAGGGAATACGTCTCGTTGACTGCCGCTAATCCTGATGAGGGCTATTCAGCTCCTCAAACAAAATGCATTGAATGATATTGATGCCACGATTTGATACATGTTGTATTTCGCAGTATTCATTTGATATCTCGAGTTGAGATATTTTGTGTGCGGGGGCGTGAAAATTGAGCTTTATATTTTTTTTACAATTTTTATAATTCAAAACTTTTCAAATTACAACCCGTAAAAAAAGTCTTTCCATGTCAGCTAGTATACAGGTTCAAACGTCCAAAATGTATCTACATACGGGTTACTGGTGTTCTGTATTTTAACCACATCACCAACAAAATGTTCATTCTGAAAAAGTAACAACATATAACAGAATAAGGAGCTGAAATTCATTGGTTCTGTGTCTAGACTCAGTAGGTTTGAAGTTTTTCGTACCGTTTGTATTCAATAAATCGTTAAATCTGTCGATATGAATAATAGTGTGGAAAGCAATTACTTTGGGTAGTTATCATCTACTTATTTGTTCACCATATCATGATAAATCAACGCTGAATAATGCTTTCATTACATCATATCACTTCTTCAGTAAGATTATTAGTGAATAGTAGAATTAGTAGTAGTAGTTGTCATCGCATGAAATAAATAAATAAATATTTAAAACATTTAGAATATAAGAAATGAGTTAATACGTAGTTAATATTTGATTAAGTGTTTGTTATTATTGTTGTAGATACAAGCGCGCGCACCGAGAAAGTAAATGTAATGAATAAAAATATCTGTTTGTCGCTTCAAGGTGCAATTCCTATTAAGCTGTTGACGCATGCAGCTACTCCTAATAAGAAATTGTATTCGTCAACTACTTAAGAGCAATTGCATCTTGCCCACCCTTAATAATTTTAATATAATAAAACAATACAGTGCCAAGAAAATTATTCAATGAATAAAAATTATAAATATAATATGGAATCACAAACAATTACACAATAATAGAAAATAAGTCCTACTATACATACATACATAATACTAATACATAGTAATATATAAATTTGTAAAGACTAAATACTCATTTCTTATTATTTTAATGTTTTATTATTATTAGGATTGTATTGTATAAATAATAATAAGTAGTAATGAGAATTATTTAAGGTGCGCTACCAATGCATTGTATTGTATTGTATGTAATATTATTCTGTGTAAGGAAAGTATGTATTATGATTGTTGAAGAATCAATCTCGTATTGTGACATGATGTATAAATAAATAAATAAATAAAAATATAGTGGGTGTCCATACTATGTTAGTGAGTAAGTTGTGCTTATATGTATATGGAAATATAATTAATATATTATTATATCTAATGTACCTATCATTATTTTTTATTGTTATTTATTTCTAAATTTAATGTAACATATTATTATTATTACTATGATTATGTCTCGCCAATAATGATTTACATAATAAAAGTATAAAAAAATAAAATAAAAATAAAAACATTTTGTCAATGGTAATTATGGATTTGGGTATGCCCCACTAACTAGGACGGATACAATACAGAATACAATATGTCATGAAAAGACACATATGACTTGTATATTATATAAATAATATGCCATAAATACATTTGACTGACTATTGTTTACAGATTGTTTTATTATTCTCTTTTCCCTTCGTAGTATTCACACTTTCACTGCTACAGGAAATACCTACTGATTACTCAGTTGCAGAAATTTAAACATTCTCAAGAAACCTCAAAAAGTACGACTTCCGCGTGTGCTACATTCTTTTTAGTATATTTAGTACTACGCCACAACAAAATGGACCGAGGAACATTGAATAGTATCATGTTGCATATTTGCATCAAAAGCACTCTGTCAAAGTATACTATTTTTTTTAATGAATCTGAGTTTATTGAAATAAACCTAAATACGTCTTTGCACACTTCACAGTAAGCTTGTGTCGCGAAGTGGAGTTGGTCGGCATCGCAAATGGAACCTGCGCCAGCCGGATTACCAGTCGAGCGCGTCACCAACCTGCCTACCGACCACCATAAACCACATAAGCATGCAACGTGTTAAGGAGTGTTAAAGCAGTCCAAATCCAGTCTCGCCAACCTGTTTGAACCATCTGTTTACAAGTTGTTACGTAACTGGACAATTCTGAGGTGTATCAAAAAGTTACAGTTCAAACTCATCGTGGCTAAACCATTCTTGTGGTGAATCTCTATAGTCTTCTTGTGTTCTCATTGAAAAAATTAATGGACAAACTAGGCAATGCATTTTCGAGTACTTGCTGTGTTCTAGATTGTCAGTAAAGATCAAGAATGTTAAAAAGTGAAGAAAAAATCTCAAGGTATATTTGTCTAGTATCTATATTCCAATTGAATAATCAAACTCTCAATATTGACTTTTAGAGAAGTGATCCTTTCAAGATTTAACAGAGCAAAAAAAGTGATATTTAAGCCCATTCCCTGTCTACAGCTGAACTGAAGAAATTTGTTAGCTGAACTGAAGAAATTGTTTGGCAAGTTGAATAAAACAAAAAATATGTTTTCAATTTATTTACATAATTAGCACAAGAGAACATTTATTTACATAATTAGCACAAGAGAACATTTATCTAAACTAATTTCCCCATCTTAGTGAGAGCTCTGCACACTTTCTTCTTCAACTCCTTTTGTCTCTTCATTCTCTTCCACTGCAACGCCTCAGTGTCCTTCCTATGTTTCCTAATTCTCTCATTCACAGCCACCTTGTTCTGCTCCTGTTTCTTCTGGTAATTAGTCTTCACCATCTTCAATACATTAGCAACCTTCTGTTCGTATGGACTCTTCACCACGGCTATTCTTTCTTTCACTATTCCCGGTTTCCGACTGCTTATTTTCTTATTTTTAGGTTTATCTTTGTAAGGCAAACTCTTCTGTAATGCTTTTGGTATAACCAGAGGTTTAAAGACTTTAGGTTCTCTCTTTATTTCGGTGTACAGGGAATCTTCGTTAGGTTTATTTTTAATATTTTTTTCACGTTTGAGTTGTCCTAATGTCTTCATACCGGACCAAACGTTTTTCTTGTCCGTTTCTAGGAGTAAGTTATTCACGGGGGCGTAAAACTGATTAACGTTAACTTTGAACCAAGTTCTACAGAATACAATATCACTTAGTAATATTTTATCTTCAAAGGTTGCTCTGAAACATCCTTCTGGTTTATTGATTGCTTTCTTTATTTGTCCTCTAATTCCAGATACAGTTTTTACTTTAGCACCTTCAAACTTTGCTACTTCTAACGAACTGTTGAACATGTCTTTGATAAATGCAGTCTTGTTCAATATCTTCATTGGAGTTCCCACTAATTTAAGTTTCTTGACAATTTGCGTAGATTTATTAATTTCATTAACACTCCCTGTAGCGGCTATCCTGAAGCCCAACTGTTTCAACTGAGACGAATCATTTGTAATTGTTTGAAGAGCCAGGAAGCCAGTGTTCTGTGGTGTGATGGGACCATAGAAATGCATGTTGCACGTCACATGTTCCGGTGTATATTTCAAATAACGACATTTCAGATCGTCTTCTATTTTTGAAAATATTGGCAGAGTTTGAAATCTTCTCCATCCCATGGATATTATGAGTGGATCACTAGTTTTTAGTATTTTTTTATACCATCTGTGTTTTTTTACTTTACAACTGACAAACCCAACATTCTCTTCTGACATATTTAAGGCTCCAATCAACAGAGGATATGAAGCATCAAAGTTTTTAACAAATTCACATGGCATACTCTTTATATTCATTCTAACATACATTCCTGGTCTAAAACCTTCAACCTGAACTCTGAGACCATCATCTAGTTCCTGAAACACAGTTTTGTTCAACTCGGACTGTTTCAGAGCCTCTGCCTTCAAGTTCTCATAATACGCATGGTCCCCAGTTATTTTATTCTCATCTGGATTGTCATACTCTGAGTCAAATTTAGCTTTCAATTTAAGTTTTTTTGCCAATACGTCAGCTTTACTCATATCTGCTGCTGGTCTCTTCATTTCCGTTCCTTTCTTCTCATCTTCAACGTTACTCTTGTGTTTTTCACCTGTCTCTAAATCCTCAAAATCACCAAACAATTCTTCATCCGAATCTCCGACACTCGCATCATCTAACTTCAATAACTCTGAGGCATCTTCTCCCGAAGATCTCTTTCCAGTGACAAAGCAATTCAATAATGATTGCTTGGTGTTGGGATTCAACCAGTCTCTAACTGTAGAAGTTGAGTTTGAATAAAATAAAGAACATTCATCAACATTCATATCCTTTTTACTTTTCTGGAGAGTCTTTTGTTTCTCAGTGACTTTTTTAAAAAGCCCTCCGATTTCTTCAGAGTCACTCTCGGTATCCGAATTCTCAGCTTCGTTATTACTAGTTGTCTTGGCTGAATTGAATATTCCATACACAGTCTTCATGATACTTTTATTGTTGCTCTGACGTTCTAAATATGCATTGCTAGCTTTCTGTGTCATGTTTTCTCTCCATTTATTCTCGAAATCCTCGTCCTCACCGCTTCCGCCTTCCACATCATTATTTTCCCAAGGTAGTGTGTCACCATTGTGCTTAGAATCTCCATCATTACCTTCAGGATCTGATGAGTCCTCGTACTGATCTTGCTTGCAATCATCACCATCCGAATCAGACATGTCATTCTCAATTCCAGATGACTCATGTTCGTCTTCAACATTTTTAGTAGAATTATCTTTTTCTATCATATCAGAATAAATAACACTTCCATCAGTGAACAAACGGAATCCGGTATTTTTCATTTGATCATCGACGGTCTCATTTTGTTCAATGACACTTTTCAAAATGGCCTTTTTCTCGGAATATGTTTCGTCATTTTCGTCTTCCTTATGGGAATGAGAACCTTTCAACTCAATATAAACAGCATCCTTGTCGTAAACAATACCCCCAACTCCCGAGAATGGTGCATATATGAGACGCTCTTTCTCCAACAGGGTCCTCTTCTTTTGTACCTCAGGTAATGGACATGGATCAGGCAGAAAACTAATTTCATCTAGCTTCAAGTCACCAACGCCTGAAATATAAAAAACACTGATTATACTTGCAATTTTCAAAGGCAATTAAAAAAACCACAAATTACATTTCCCTTAACTGGATGTTTCAAAGAATTGGCTCCTATATCAGCCAGGCTTTCAATAATGTATTTCCAAGGGAGAGTCTATTACGAACTACTACTGTGAATACTCTTGATGCCTCTTGGAAGAGAGATTTTGGCCTTGACTGACTAGTTTTAGAAGGGGACCTACCTGCCAAGTGCACCTTGGTGTCCTGCATAAGTGGCACACCTCTAACATATCCATACAACACAACATCTCTATTAATATTTGGATCTCTTCTGATCATCTCTTGGTTGGTGATGTCCTCCATTCTGTCTGCCAACACATACGCATGACTTGTGCGCCAACTTAACTGACGGAACTTCATCACAGATATGAACCTAGCCAAGTTTCTAATCTCATTCCTCAAATATTCACCGTGAAGTATTCCAGAAAGATAAAATAATTTGGCTCCCGAATACACCTCAGTCCAAAACCTGTGTTTCAAAAGTTTCTTTTGACGTTTCAGAGCTTTAGCATTAGTAATCATATCTAAATGTGTCAGCACTCCCATAATCTTAATCATGCCGTGAACTTGACAAATATTTAAAAACTCAAATATTTCCATTTCAAATCCAAAACTGGCATCGCAAAGTAACAAAACTAAATCAGCACACTTGGCAATATCAATCATTGAGTTAATATCATTGTTGCATTCAATAAGAGTGATTCTCCTTTTCTTGGACGTCACTATGGTTATGGGCCCCTGTATGCTGGTGACATTAGTTTTAACGAAGGATTTCACTAGATTGTTGATAAGTGTTGTCTTCCCCACCTGAGGGGGTCCCACCACAGCCACTACGATGGGTGGAGGCTCTAAAGGAGTCTTATCAACTACAGGCACATGTTGTTTCTTTGCAATAATATCTTCCTTTCGTCTAAAACTTCTCTCAGCTCTCACTGCTGACTTTATAGCGAAAGCTTTTGGATTTCTTTCACGAGCAGACAAATTTGAGTCGTCTAACTTTTTCTTGGCTTTCTTTTTATCAGCCTTCCTTCCCGCATGTCTGTCTCTGTGGGATTTCTTTTTGTCAAACACGCCCGCGTCTTCCATGGCTGCCGTAATATTTTAGTAATTAGTTAACTCCGAATACAATAAAAAAACACGGTAAATAAAAACAAATAGACCACTATAACCTCAATTTACGCCATGCTTCGTATCCATCCACAGAACACATATACTCTCTTGTATCCATCCATGTTCGTATCGTATTTTTACCCATATTTTTACCTTACGTCAATGTCAAATTGATCTTATGCTTTGTCTATGCCTAATGTTGCCATATTTAAATATAAGGCAAGCCTTATTTCTACAGACTTTTGTTTACAGAAAACCATAGATAAAATTATCTTTTTGTCTATGGTAGAAGAGATTTTAACATCATAGACATGTATTGTTTATCGTAGAGATAAATTGTGTATCATAGGCATTATTATACACGCGCTCTATGTTGTATTAGTTCGATGTAACTTGATAATAAACGGAAAAACGCATGCGCAAAAACATTGAGCGCAGTGATTGGTTGAAGTATTTTAGTTGTCCAGTGTTGCCATATATACAGATTTATGTGTATTTATACAGATTTTAGGCTACGGGAACAGACAAATACAGATAATAAATTTTACTCTGTTTTATAGAGATTTTTGGAATTGGAAATTGTCTATGATAAATCAGAAGAATAAACGGAATAAAGTACAAAAAAAAACAGATTCGAGCACGATTATCATCTGATAATAGGTAAATAGATAAAAATCTCATTTGTAAAATGAGTAAAAGTACTTACCTATGTAGAAAAAGAAATTAATATATTTTATGCACTATTATTTTATCAAAAAGATTAGTTTTTCAATAAACTACCATATTTTATTGGTTTTAAAATTTCATTTATACAGATTTTTACCCTTTTTGTACAGATTTTGGGTTATTATACAGATTTTTAGACTTTGAGATACAGATTTTCATTTTTGGATCATGGCAACACTGCAGCTGTCAGATGAATAATTGACGAGTATTTTGTCAAGATAATGGCTGAAGTTTTGTTCACGAAAGTTTTTTTCGTTAGTTCTGTGGTTGTGCATACTTAATTCCAATTTGCTGAACTTTTACACTATTATGTACATTAAAGCAATCCTAACTTAATCCATGGCGTCGAAGGACCCAAACCAAGTATTAGTAAGTATACAAATCTTGTAATTCTGGTACCTACCTAGCAATTTTGTTTTCCATTGAAAAACCTACATCTCTGATTGAAATGCTTTACAGAAGGGGTGCCTGATACCTATGGAATGAGGAGGAGAACTTTTAGCAACATGGATGCATAATTAAGGTGGTGGACACTTGAAAAAATTCGTCATAGCCTTTATAAATACAGTCCAGCAGAGATCAGTTTTCTCAGCAATTCAGGGGAACTGTTGATTGTGGAATCTTGATGCCTCATGACAGTTGGCGAAAGTAAGCTATGCTTTTACACTCGCACAAGTGTTGGTGCGCTGGAAGACCCTCTTTCACTCAAATTTTATATATAATTTTTGTATAGGTATGTACTTGTATGTTAATGATATATATTTATTCCAGAATATTTCATGAATATAATAAAGTAATATTATTATAATAGACAGACAGGTGTGCAGGACATCGAGAACCTCCTGACATGCCCGATGGCTCATGGGCAGTTCGCATGGGAGTGTGCCCCTTGGAGGATGGCACAGGAGAGATTGTGACTTTCTGGGAGTGGATGAGGATATAGATTAGTGCTGACCAACATAAAAAGATGAATATTGTATAATACCTAGTTGTGCAATTTACTATTACGTAATATTTTATTGTACATTTATTATTATGCAATGTGCATTAAGACAAAATTATTGGCTTACATGTTCATGGACTTACGAATTTATTAAGTACATTAAAATATCTCATTTTTAAATATCTTGTGTTTGCTTTGTTTTTGCCCCGTCCCGAAGCTTCTTATTTAAAATCATACTTTCAAAGTGTCTTATGTTTCATTGAAATAGTATTTAATTAACAAGTAGTTATCTCAACAGATATACAGCAAAGATAACTACCTGTTACATTCAACTACGACATGTAGAAAATTCCGATGTTCTCACCAAACATAAATTGTGATTTTCAAAAATAATCTGGTATTTAATTACTTTGTACCATTGGATCAAGGAAACAGGTGGGCATAGAATAATAATATATAGTACCTACAGGTGGGTACATCATTTGACACTATACAGGTAATTAAAAATAAGAAACTACGGCTGTAGACCACATGCGGCCGATACCCAGGTAGTCGAGCGGTTTTGAAAAAGGTTATCTTAATGCTGTAGGCCACATGCGGCCGGTTTGCTCAGGTAAAATTAATAAAAATAATGTGTGAGACAGCACTCTGCTTTGAAAGATGAAAAAGGAAATTAATGTATTAAAATGGTGTGACAAGAATAACTGGTTCTTCCACTCCTTTTGTGGAAAATTAAATGTCTCTCAATTTTTAAATATATTAAAACATGGTTGTGGAAAACACTGTAATGTTTTTTAGTTAACCTCCAACATATCTTTCCTCTGCAAATAAAAAATATCAAGACACAAATAGGAGTGGCGTGATGATGCCTGCAATGTTCCCCTGTTTCACACAGGACAGTAACCCAGTTGACAATTGTAATGGTCAAAAAAGGATTTAATAATAAATTGATATATTTATTTATTTTTAAATATTTTATTGAGCTTTACAAAATATTTCATTAAAATATACATTGTATACCTACAATACAAATACAAACTCAATCATAGCACGACTTGATCTTCACCTTTTCGAACAGTGGATCTTCTATGCCTACATGGGCCGTATTTAGGGACTCCGTGGCCACAGATTTTTTTTAATAGATTTTTAAAATTGCAACTAACCTTGCTACCAGAAGAGCATATAATATGTATTAATTTGTTCACTGCCGCTAACCCCTATTGGGGTTATTTGGCTCCTCAAACACAATGCCACGAACCCCAATATATGGGTTTTCGATTCGATGCATATTGTATTTAGCAGTATACCTGTGACGTCTCAGTTGAGATATCCTGTGTATAATTGAGGCTTATATTTTATAGTACTTTTGGGTACTTATACATACTTTATATAGTACTTTGACTGTAAGATATTGTGTTTGCAGTAACTCCGCCTTTTGGCACACTATGATTATTGTTCTCTAGTTTCAATCCAGCGGATTGGTTTGCAGCAAATTCCTACATCTTGTTCTCCACTCCTCTCTGTCTCCCGCAGCTCTTTTCAGCTAGACATATGTGGTGCAGTTCATGTCCTCGTACACCTATGATTGTTTAACCTAAAAACAATGATTAAACGAGACCAACGCAATATCACTGAAAAAGTTTGCACATTGTGCTGTGTGTATGAATGTAAACTTTGTGTCATCAATTAATACAAGACTTTTAGATTATATAGGAGAATGTTTCCCTTATACCTAATTCTATGACAAGATTATAATTGTCTTAACCATGCAATGTCAGAGGTTGAAAGATCTAATTTTAGTGTACAATCTGCATTGATCACTCTTGACTGCAAGGAAAGGCTCTCTCTGATACTGTTCCAGGAGTAGGAAATAAACTAGAACTAGTTATTAATCCATCCGTAAGTAATTTTGAGGTTACACCTGCACTTTGCATATTTGGTTAGTACTGCATTTTACTGAATATTATTACTTATTTATAAAAGTAAAATTATAATCGAAACAGACCAATTCTATCAGTTATATCTGTACACAAACAATAACTACAGAACAATAAACACAAACTGAAAACTAACACATAAATAGCGAAAATACCATCCCGATTCCGCAAAAAATTACGGTGACTCCGTCCATTCTATTAATCTCTCAAGATCAAGTTAATTTAGTCAATTATTTAGTTACGTTAGTTATTAGGGAACCTGTACATAGGTTCCTTATCAGTTATGTTCTAAATTCCATAGAAAGTCTCCAAAAAACACTAAAAAAAAATGTTTATGTTTGTCCCTAGTTGCCGTGGTAACCTTATCAAAGATTGACATCAAGTTAACAATTTTTCGGAGAATTTCTTACGAGTTAACATATATCGTTAACATATAGTTAACATATATCTGTAGAAATAAGATTAACGTATACACTATTTCAACGAGCTGTCAGAAATGTCACTGTCAAATTTTAAATCTATTTCTACGATGATATGTTAACTATATGTTAACGATAAATGTTAACTCGTAGAAATTATCCGAAAAGTTGTTAACTGTCGTTAATTTTTGATAACGTTACTAATGGCAACGGGACAAACATAAACAACTTTTTTTAGTGTAATTTTTGTGGATTTCTATGGAATTTAGAACATGACAGATTATTGATTAATGGAATAGACCGAGTCTCCGTATTTTTTTGCAGAATCGGGATGTTTCAACATGGTTTCAACGCATATTGTTCATGATACGCGTGAAAATACAAAAGAATGTCGCTTTTCTTCCAGATACATTATGTAGTTATATTTTCGCAATTTATGTATTACATAGTTTAAGTTGGTGTTTGTTGTATTGTAGTTGTTTGTGTACATATGTAATTGATCTGTTTCGATAATAATTTTACTTTTGTTAATAAATGATAATAAGTATTCAATAGAATGCAGTGCTAACCAAATATGCAAAGTGCACACGTAACCTCAAAATTACTTAGGATGGATTAATATTAATAAGGAGCTCTAGTTTATTTCCTATTTCTGGTACAGTATTAGAGAAAGCCATTCCTTGGAGTTAAGAGTAATCAATGCAGATTGTACACTAAAATTAGACCTTTCATCGTCTTTCAACTTCTAACATTGCATGGTTCAGACAATTATAATCTTGTCATAGGATTTTAAACGAGAAGCTTCAGGACGTAGCAAAAACATTAGCAAACACAAGGTATTTAAAAATAAGGTATTTTAATGTACTCAATAAATTCATAAGTTCATGAACATGTAAGCCAACAATTTTGTCTTAATGCAAATTGCATAATAATAAATGTACAATAAAATATTATGTAAAGGTACACAATTAAAGGTATTATACAATATTCATCTTCTTATGTTGGTCAACAGTCAGCACTAATTTATATCCCCATCCACTCCCAGAAAGTCACAATCTCTCCTGTGCCATCTTTCAAGGGGCGCGCTCCATGGAGTTCCCATGCGCACTGCCCGGGAGGCATCGGGCATGTGTGGAGGTGCTCGATATCCTGCACCTGTCTGGCTATGTACTTTATTATATTCATGAAATATTCTGGAATAAATATTATAGCATTTACATACAAGTGCATACCTACGGAATAATATTATGTATCTGATTTGAGTGAAAGAGGATCTTTCAGCGCACCAACACTTGTGCGAGTGTACAGGCAGAGCTTACTTTTGCCAACTGTCACGGGGCATCAGATTCCATAATCAACAGTTCCCCTGAATTGCTGAGAAAACTGAACTCTGCTGGATTGTATTTATAAGGGCTATGAGTATTTTTCCAAGTGTCTGTCGGCTGTCCAGCACCTTAATTATACATCCATGTTTCTAAAAGTTCTCCTCCTCATTCCATAGGTATCAGGCACCCCTTCTGTAAAGCATTTCAATCAGAGATGTAAGTTTTTCAATGGAAAACAAAATTGTAGGTACCAAAATTACAAGACTTGTATACTTACTGACACTTGGTTTGGGTCCTTCAACGCCATGGATTAGGTAAGGATTGCTTTAGTGTACATAATAGTGTAAAAGTTCACCAAATTGGAATTAAATATGCACAAGCACAGAACTAAAGAAAAAAAACTTTGGTAAACAAAACTTCAGCCATCTCGAGTCCTCGACAAAATATTCATCTGACAGCCAGTTCAACAAAGTGTTGCCATGAACGAAAAATAAAAATCTGTATCTCAAAGTCTAGTATATATAATCTGTATGAGATTATAATAAGTCAAAATCTGTATAAAAAGGCATAAAATCAGTATAAATTAATCTAATTTTAAAACCAATAAAATAGAGTACCTAGTTTATTGAAAAACCAATCTTTTTGAGAAAATAACGGTAGGTAGGTACATAAAATATATTAATTTCTTTTTGTACCTAGATGTTTTCAGTCATTTTACGAATGGGATTTTCATCTATTTACTTATTATTATATGACAATCGTGCTCAAATCTGTTTTTCTTTTTTAATTTTATTCTTTTGATTTCTCAAAGACTATTTTCAATCCCAAAATCTCTATAAAATGGAGTAAAGTTTGTCATCTGTATTTGTCCGATCCCGGTCCCTAAAATCTGTATAAATACAGATAAATCTGTATATATGGCAACACTGGGTTCAACCAATCAGTGCGCTCAATGTTTTTGCGCATGCGTTTTTCCGAGTTACATCGAACTAATACAACATAGAGCGCGTGTATATTAATGCCTATAATGCCTATGATACACAATTTATCTCTACGATAAACAATAAATGTCTATGATGTTAAAATGTCTTCTACCATAGACAAAAAGATAATTTTATCTTTGGTTTTCTGTAAACAAATCTCGTGGAAATAGACTTTGCCTAAGATTAAAATTTGACAGTGACATTTCTGACAGGCTGTTGAAATAGTGGATACGTAAATATAATGCTCTATCGCCTGGGGGTAATTACCCCGCTGAGGTAAAACAACTATTTGGCAGGGGTGGTTTGTATCTCATTAAAAGTTTACAAACAAAATATGGAACCATGAAGAAAAATATTTTTTCTTGGTAAGGAATAGTTAATTACTCCTGGTTTCAAATAACTTGGCCACTGGCTACATAGTAATTCTATAGAAAAAGTGTGACAAGTAAGGTGAAACGAAATGTAGTCTTTTGTTTAATAAACCAATCCATCGATATTGCATTAATTATTGTGTACTGTTTTTTCAATAATTAGCATTTTAAGAAAAATGATCTAGGCTTGTGCACACAAACCTATATTATACTTTTCTGCAAACTTCGCAGTAAGCTCTGCGCCGTGAAGAGCACATACTCCGTCAATGTAGAGACCCGAACGTGGCATCTCCTGATAAGTCTTCACTCCAACCATATTTCTACATCGACTAGAAGAAAATGAATCGGAAATCGCAATAATTGTACGATGTGTTTCAAGGATTGCTAATACAACGGAAAATATTGAAAGAGTGTTTAGTTTTGTGATTGTATTTTATTTAACGTTATATTTTTTTATAAACTACCTTGTAAATCTCCTCTTCTTCATCACAGGAGGATCAGATAGCGGCAATTTTAAAACAATACTTGCTTGCTTGGAATCTCCCGAGTAGTGAGCTCCCACCACTTTACACATCTGTGACATTCTAGCTGTAGGCGTACTCGTTGCTTTGGAAAGTTCCTTGGCATCGCTGATACTGTAATCACTCGATAATAGAAGCAACACAATGGTGTAACACACAGCCTTGTCTTTCAAGTGTGTCGGTCTCGTACGTCCTTTGTCACTAAACGCAGAGAAATTATCCAATACAACTTTGTTGATGGACTCGGAATACGAACACACGGTATATTTCTGATTTGAAACTTTCTTGTATGGATCACTTAAATATCTAATGATGCAGTCTGTGTAAAGATATATACAACATGTTGTCAGTTTATCTGTACTGGACGAAGCTTTTAAGCTAACTATTCGATTCTTCATATATTCTGATATTTCAATATATTCTCCAAAATCCTCAGTTTCTAAAACATTATTGGCAGTTTCTTGTAAAGCCTCTATTTGTTCCTGGGTTACCAAATCCTCAATATTATAAACATCTTTAACATCTTCTGCCGTCCTGTTACTTGGAGGAGCGTACTCCTTCGTTTCAAATTCGGGTTCCACGTTTAGTAGTGACACTTCACTCTCATCCAATTGTTTTTCGTTTACAGTTTTCTCGAGTTGTTCTTTCATTGAATCAATATCCACTTTTAGCTTCTTGGATTGCTCGAGAATTCTCTTCCTTCTCTTAGACCCGAAAGTCTCTCCCAGCTGATACCTGTTGTCTGGTTCATCTTTAGGTTTGGCATCCTCTGCCAGCTGGTTCTGTTCCAATTCTGAGAAGGCTTTCACGGACACATTGCCAACTTCTATAAGTCTAATATCTCCAGTTATTTTGTTCCTAGCAACGATGAGATTGTACGAATTATCTTCTCGCTTCTCATCGCCAATGTAAAGCATATTATTTAAGGCAATTACTGCAGTGGACTCCTTGTTTTTCCTTGCATTAGAATATAACCCCCCTTGTATATCATGTTCACCTTCCTTTAGATTTCCATTTTGAAAATTAACTACGAGCGGATACGGTGCAGACTTTTTAAAAACACTGTTTATCCCACAACTCATGGTTGTTCACATTAATTAATATTTTAATTTATTAATTCAATAAAGTAATTCAACAATTCGAACCACGATCCCGAATCATCATCAAATCATCATTAACGTCAAACGAAATGTCAAATGTCATACGCACATGGTCCATTCCATTCATGGATTTATAATACTAGTAAACTGGATGGAGAACATTGGTCTTTGTCTATACATTCTGTACGATTCTGGGGAAAATGGCCAGTTAGGCAAAAGAAGCAAAATGGAGGATTTTCCATACTAAACGGGCTATAGGAAACTGCGGTTTTCACATGGATTTTTTATTTTTACTGTTTGTATTTTAACCGAAAATGAATTATAGACATCATATTGACATAATTAAAGGACCAAGGGATGTAAAAAGTCCATTAATCAGAATTTATGAGCAATTTTATAACACAGGAAACGGCTCACGATGGAAGTAAATTAAAGTACTTTTATATATTTTTCTTATTCTTTTTTCAGATTTCGTCGCTTCAGTTCTTATTTTGGTCACAGAACTCACAGACCATTTTTGTCAAAAATGAGTTATGAATGCAGTGATGTAGAAAATCAAATTTGACACATTTTCAGCCAAAAAACACCCGAGTTTTTTGTGTTTAACACGTACTTTTTTACATTTTTAAAATTGACATATCCAACATCGTAATAATGTTTCAGTTCTTGTTTTGGTCACGTCTAACATCCACCAATCAGGACGCTTCGCGCTTAATTTGTATGGGAATAAATGATCTCATTGGTTTCTTGTTTGTGTGACATCCAATCAGGGAGCAGCACGGCTATTAATTTAAGAGATCAACGTTCAATTTGAATTTTTGTCTAGTACTTTTTCAGTGTTTTCTTCTGTTATTTAATATTTTTTAAGATTTAAAAATGTCTAAATTACTTCTCGAAGTAAAACACATACATTAGGAAAGAATAATTTGCAAATTACATGAGTTTTAATACATATTTCGACAGAAATTAAAATGAACTTAAAACATCCAATAATTTATACAGCATGATCACTTTTTGTAAATAATTTTTATTTTTTTATTTATATATCCCTTCACACCGCGTCCCTTGCGGGGTAGGTAGAAAAGATAAGTCATCCTAATATCATTCATTCTTTTTAACATGGCTGAGCATTAATTTATAATAAAAAATATTAATATTAAATATTAGACTAGGTATGTTTCCCATAGAGTATATCCGCGTTGTAGAATAGGTTCGCTCGTGCTTTTGATTTTTTTACATAGTGCCCTGTAAAAAGAGGTGCTTTTGAAGTTTATTGCACAATAGGTACAAAATTATTACCTACATCTCATTCAGTGATAAAATTGTAACGGTAGATTTTTTAGTTAAAAAATCCAGCGAATGCAATGAGAGGCAAAATATGTAAAAAAAAAGAAGTACCCGACTAAGCCAGAAAAATACAGAATTAAGTAAGTTAGCTTGGTCAAAAATGCTATAATCAACTTACATAATTCTAGTGGAAATCGGGTATCAATGAAACGCAGTACATTTGATATATTCAAACAACTTATGCAAGTTGTTTGAATATGTACTGAATTTAAAACACTTAGGTATAGTGTGCCTTCAGCTGCGGTCAAAATCTGTTTGGTTTATATAGGTTCTACTTTTCATCGAAAAAATATTGTAATAAATAAATACACTTTTATTGGCCAAAGAAAAATATACAAAATAATAAGGATACAAAAACAAGACAATGGTAGTGTGCCGAAAGGCGAACTTATTGCAAAAGCAATATCTTACAGTCAAGTCAACCCAATGTCCCAATATCACTAAATAAAATGCAATTTATCATAAGAATGAAGGTAGAATAATTTATTATACGTGTAAGAATTGTATATGTTCTCTCTGTTTACCCCATAAACCGGGTCATTTTAGACGCTATACAGCTAGTACTACCATAATTTTACAGTGCATGGCACGCTTACGTTATTATGAGAATTTTACAACCCCACTTATTGTTTTACTGTGGTGCCCAAAATTGTTTCTTTGTATGAATCTAAGATCTTTTATGATTGGTACCTATGGATATCTTTAGAATGTTTTATTGCTCTAAAAAAACAATATAAGAGATTAGTTATTGTACTTGTGAAAGTATTAAATAACTTAATAACAATAATAATGCACCAAAGTTTGTTATTTTGCCTTTGAAAAAATAATTCATTGATTTAACATCGACATTGTTATTATTTTCGAGAGTTTCAAACGTATTCATATGAATCTTTTAGAATAAAAGTTTATTGTTGTGTAATTGCGGGCGGTCAAGCATTCATCGAATCCTTTCATAATTGCATTGTTAACGAAAACAAAAGGACATAAAAATGTACATCTTTATAAATTACAATATGGACTAACGTCTTCCCAAAAATAGAGTTCATTTTATATTATGCAACAAAAGATTCCAGGAAATTATAAAATAAGTGAAACGTATCCGTAACATAACTTTATAGGTAGGTACATTATAGTACATAGATACATACATTTTTTTTTATCATAAATAAGTTAAGAATCTTACAAATACCGAGGTATATAATACTTTTTTAAACGAATATGGGTTTATCGAAATAAAGCCAAACACGTATTTGTAAACTTCGCAGAAAGATTATGTTGTAAAACGGAGTAACCCGCGCCCACCGGATTTACGGTCGAGCGCGTTACTAACCAGCTACCAACCACCTCAATATAACAATAAAAATTAAAAATTAGGTACTTTGCTTGCTATGGATTTGGACATTGTGGGAAAAGATAAAAATTGCGAAATCTCACTCTTCATAGTGCACCTATAATGTTCTCTGGGTGAATAGAAAAGGTGAAAAAAAGGTAAGTACCTAATACATATTTATTACATTTACAAATAATTCATAATGTGCTCAGCTCATTTAATAAATAATTTAATTGTATGCTCCTAGACAAAATAATCCATTCAAAAAAAAAAAAACACCATCTATATAACCGTTAAAATGGTCTGTGACCCAAACAAGAACTAAAATAATATTATTAGTCATTTGTTCATATCCGCTATGCATTGTGTCACGGGCCACCGAAGTGAACTGAAATTTCGTAGATGTGGGTCATATCCACATAAGAATTCAAAAAGCAGCTTTAATTGATTTCGAAATTCGGAAAAATAAATGAAATGAAATGAAATGAAATGAAATATTATTTATTTTCCAACTCATGCCATTTATACAATACAACAATAAATAAATCAAACTATATATAGAATATACAATTTCCAAACAAATGTATCGTATGACCTGGAAAATTACACTGCCTCACTAGACTGGGTCTGTTCTGAGGCAGCGGTCTCCATGTTAGTTATTCACATTACAATTTCCTAATATTCTACATAGAGAGTCAATACAATTTCATTAGAACAATATAAAACAGCAGCAGCAAGGCAACACAGAATACACCAATGCAATCTCACACACACACACACACACACACACACACACACACACACATGCACAACCATTTAGACAGTTCAATACAATTTAAGAAACAAAAAGAAAAACAATAATAATAGAAATTTAGTTAAAACAGAAAATTTCGCCCCAAGTTCATCTGTACACGTTTAACAGGGTGAAGGATGAGGCTGTCCTTCCTGTTCTCTTCAGCCAGTCGACCACAAGTTTTGTGAAGTTTTTTCCATCCCTTGAAATGTAGCGCTCGATTTGGGGCATTATATTATTGTATAATCTAGGGGCCAAAAAACAATAGTGCCTCTGGGCGAAAGTAGTCAATAGATGGGGTGGTCTGAGTTGTTGTCGGTTTCTGGTATTATGCTCCAATATGAAATGTGGTTGGAATTCTGCGGTGTTCTTGTGTAAGTGTACAACAATTGTTTTCATATACAGTTGCCTTATATCTAACACCTCAGCCAGGGCGTACATTTGCTCGGTTGGAAATCTGAAAGGCTTCCTAAACATTGTCTTGAGTACAGCTCTTTGGGTTCTCTCCAGTGGCATCAAAAGAGTATCAGCCATGCCCCCCCAACCAATGACCCCATACTCCATAACACTCTGAGCAAGTGCAAAATATATGATTCTCAAAACATTTACGTTGAGGACATTTCGCAATGTCCTGAACACAAAGATCAGTTTTCTGCATTTCTTTGTCAATTGTTCTATATGATGTTGCCAGCGCAGGTGCTGGTCAATATGAACGCCCAGGTACTTATATACACTTACCTTTTCAAGAGGTGCACAGGTACAAGGTTCTGCCGGACGCCGACACTCATGCACGGTCAGTTTTATGTCAGAAGGTGGCTGCTGTCTCGTGTCTATGCTAAAGGCCATGCACTTTGTTTTCAATATATTAAGTGTCAGCAAATTATTGTCCATCCATGTTTTAATCATTTCCAATTCACGATTTGCTATCCCTTGAACCTCCTCCCACGTGTCTGCCGCAAACAATATGGCCGTGTCATCAGCGAACGCCGTGATTTTTCCCGCAGTATTTAGCCTACACAGATCGTCAATGTATATCAGAAAGAGAATCGGTCCCAGAACACTTCCCTGCGGTACACCAAATCTTATAGGTGCAGTTGAGCTAGTATTTCTTCCAACCCTGACGGTTTGTTGTCTGCCCGATATATAGCTTTTGAGCCAATCATAAGCAAGGCCCTCGACCCCAATATTTCTAAGCTTTTGTAGAAGTATCTGATGGGAAACGGTATCAAAGGCCTTCCTAAGGTCAACAAATATGGCCATACATTTTTTTCCAGCATCTATTTGTCTCACCAGATAATCTGTCACTTCATTTATAGCATCTGATGTACCTCTTCCCGATCTAAACCCGTATTGATTCTTAGATAACACATTATTTCTCTCTAAGCATATGGATAATTGGTGCTTTACAGCTCTTTCATATATTTTTGACACAGTATTCAGTAGGGCTATAGGTCTGTAATTTTCTGGTTCAAGTGGATCATCGCTTTTGTAGACAGGTGCAACGACTGCCTCCTTCAGATGATTTGGAAACACACCCCTAACAATACTCAGATTCAAAGCATGTGTCAGGGGTGATACGAGAGAATCGCACGCGAGTTTTAGTATTTTTGCACCAATACCGTCGGGTCCACATGCACAATCACTACGCAGTGACATGATTATATTTTTGGTATCGTCAGTAGTTTGTGTGGTCAATTTCAGTAGGTTTTGGTGTCCTTTTTCGGCCTTGCATAAACGAGTGAGTTCTTCCTCAGTCTTTCCTATTTTTTGTGAAAGTGTCTCCGCTAGTCGACATCCAATATCAGCAAAGTAGTCATTGAGCACATTTGGAATTTCACTCGGCTCACATACATCGACACCATCTGCCCTGACTTTTGTGATTTCAGTCGTAGTACTGCTTCTCCTTATGTTTTCCTTGACAATGCCCCATATAGTTTTCTGCTTATTGCTACTGGTCTCAATCCTACGCCTGTAATGTTCGTGTTTGGTGTGTTTTATGAGAGTACCGCAAAGGTTTCTATATCTCTTGTAGTACATTTGCAGCTGTCTGTTTTCTGGCGAGTGTTTTGCCTGTTTGTGGAGCTTATTTCGCCTATGTATGGCCTTTACCAAACCATTTGTAATCCATGGCTTAAGTCTAAGTGATTTATGACTTACCGTTTTGAGCGTTGTATGCGTTCTTAGGTGGCCCTGGATCGTTTCTATGAAAGACATCAACGCAACATTGGGATCATCAGCTTTGTATACATCCTGCCACTTTTCCTCCTTTAGTGCTTTGAGGCAATTCGGATAATCGATTTTTCTTATTTCACATGGGACTGGGTTTACTTTTTTGATCTTTGTGTGGATCTCCAATGTGGTCGTGTAATGGTCGGTTATGGATGTATGAACTATTGTGGATCTGGCTTCCAGTTGTGATTTGATAAATATATGATCTATGCACGTCGCAGTAGTTGATGTTACTCTGGTTGGATCATTTATAGCCGAGACATAGCCCATTTCGCTCATAAGCTCCATGTAACAATTTGTCTGTTCAGGTGTCTGGTCCAGGATATCAATATTCATATCCCCCGCTATAACTTTACACACAGACGAGTCCCTTGCATCATCTTGCAAATAGTTTTGTAGTGAATTAAGGAATGCAGTCACATCGCCATACTCTGGTGATCTGTATAGTCCCAGTATCTTTAATCCAATATCGTCACACGAAAGCAGTACTCCGCTAGCCCCTCTCAGTGGAAAAGTGGCACTTATGGGTTTCAGTTCACTCCTCACATATGCGATAACTCCGTCTGCTCTATTTAGGTGATCATTAGAGCAGAATACCTCATACTGTTGTATTAAATATAAATTTTATTATATTTTTGTTATGCCCTTCTTGTTATTGACATACTTTTACGTTTAAATATATGTGAAATTATTCGCATAAACACAAAAAATGCTCTCCTGTAAAGTTTGGTTAGTGGCGCGTGACCAAAATAAGAACTGAAGCGACGATTTCCCTTTCAGAATTAAACCTTTTGCATAATTTAAGAAAAAAAAATGTGAAAAAATGTGTTTTCAGTAGTTGCCTATCACTAATTATGATATTGAATATCACGGATGTGAAGGCGTTTTAAATACATCATTTATTATGTAGGAATTTATTTTTTCATATTTTTTGTCATTTAAAGCTAATGTGTATGTATTTATGAATTTTCGTGCAATGTTTAATTTATGTTGTAATTAATGACAATAAAATAAATGTAATTTAATTTACCTCCATCGTGTGCCGTTTCCTTTGTTAAAGAAATTGCTTATAAATACCGATGAACGGAGTATTTACATCCCTTGGTCCTATAATTATGTCAATATGATGTCTATAATTCATTTTCAGTTAAAATATAAACAGTGAAAACCAAAAATCCATGTGAAAACAGCAGTTTCCTATAGCCCGTTTAGTATGGAAAATCCTCCATTTTGCTTCTTTTGCCTAACTGGCCATTTCCCCTAGAACCGCAAGCATATATTGAAATCCCACATATGTAGGGTGTTATTGACAGGAGTTTTGCTATGATATATCAATCTTAAAAATGTTTTCTGTTCGCCAATTGCTTACGATTAGCTTTAAATACAAATAAATAAGGTGGAATAATTATATTTTAAGAGAAAGAAAGGTCTGGGCTTGTTTAAATTAAAAGTACTAAAATATTTTATAGTATTTCTCCATTCCCAATTACTTTGCTCTAAAACAACTTTACCGTCGAATTTTGATACTATATTCTTATTAAGTATATAAAAAATGAAATTTTCTATTAATATTGACCTTAATTTATACATTTTAAAATAAAACATCTCTAAAAATAGCAAAAGATCCTTGCACGAAAATCCTACATATGTGGGATTTCAATATATGCGAACCGCAATAGTCGGCCAAGAGATGAATCCAGTTTACTAGAAGTATTAGGCTGGCCACACATGTCCCGAAGTTCAGTTCCGGAATCGACCGTTTTGCAAAAAAGTTCCGCTTCCGATCAAAACCTCTCTCTGAATTCAGCGTCACCCCGATTTTAAATTCAGAAAGAGGTTTTGGTCGGAACCTTTTTGCAAAACGGTCGATTCCGGAACTGAACTTCGGGACGTTTGTGGCCAGCCTTATACATCCTAATTTAAAGGCCGACATGTTTGACAGTGCAGTTAAATTGTAGTTTGAAAAATACTAATGCCCGGTAGTTCTGATTTTTTTGTGTGATGTTAATATTGGCCCTTGAATGGCAATAAAAATAAACCTCACGCGTAGTGGGTAATAAAAGAACACAAAATGATAATGAAGTGTTGTTTAAATCTAATATTTTTATTATATTTGCAAATTCCAAATGAAACGTTCACAAAATATACGAGTATTAAAATTATTGAGAGAATTTAAATGTACTTTTAATTATATAAATGTGATGATCTTGTGTATCACCAGCTTTACAGTATACTTACGTTACCTACGTAACATAAGTATTTTTTTACGATACGTAACATAAGTAACATAAAAGTATCATAAAAGTAACATAATCACGGTTTACAAAGCAGTAAATTCAACATAAAATCCAAAGCAGATGAAAATAGATATTGCAATATATTTCATAAAAAACTGTAGGTGTATACGCATAGCATAATATTAGAATTCATTGATAAAATGGTAAACATACTGTGATAACCACTTCGAATTTTTGAGAAAATTGTGTAACCAAATTTTTTCCCAACACTTTTGGACACAAAACCCTCAAATATCACTTAAATTTTGACGGGAAATGTATTCTTACAGTAAGGTGAAGGATTACTTGTGTAGAAAACACAATTCGACGGTTAATATTTCGATTTATTATACCTAATAGAAAATTAATATCGAAAATTGGGTAACGTAAAAGAAGTGTTTTGGTACACTTTTTCAGAGTCTGAAAACTACCCTATGTATTTAGACTAAATTTCTGAAATTAAAGAATATTATACCTTTGAACTATATCTGTTTCATAGAAAAAGAATTTTTCAATTATATGTTAACGATTTCTTACAATGAAGAAAAAAGTTGACGATTTTTATTTGTGACAAGGCGTTTTTCCACTAAAATTCCCCCGTTTTGGTTTTATTTTGTTGATTATTTATATTAATTGTAACCTTTATGGTAAATAAATTATTGAAATTATATAGCGAAATAGACAAATAATGAAAATAAATCACAATTATAACATTGGGTGCAACGGGTTTCCTGAAATCTGGTGGCACGTTTTTCATGCGTCAAATGTGGAAAAAAATACGGCCTTACCCATGGTAACCAGACAGAAACTCACAATGACAAAATCTCAACTGTCAAAAGGGTAACCTACTATTGATTGATCGCAACTCAACACCGGAAAACCTGTTGCCGACAATTTCAATATTGTTGGGTTAGGTTCGTTAGGTTGTTTTTTTTTTTTTGCACACAAAAACAAATAAAAAAAAACAACGGCATCAGATTTCCCGGTGTTGAGTTGCGATCCTGTCAATAGTAGGTTACCCTTTTGACATGTGAGATTTTGTCACTTGAGATTTTGTCATGGAACCCTTGGTTGAGATTTTGTCATGGAACCAAGGGTTATCAAGAAAAATCTCAAGTGACAAAATCTCACATGTCAAAAGGGTAACCTACTATTGACAGGATCGCAACTCAACACCGGGAAATCTGATGCCGTTGTTTTATTTTATTTGTTTTTGTGTGCAAAAAAAAAAAAAACAACCTAACGAACCTAACCCAACAATATTGAAATTGTCGGCAACAGGTTTTCCGGTGTTGAGTTGCGATCAATCAATAGTAGGTTACCCTTTTGACAGTTGAGATTTTGTCATTGTGAGTTTCTGTCTGGTTACCGGAACCCTTAGGCTGGCCACAAACGTCCCGAAGTTCAGTTCCGGAATCGACCGTTTTACAAAAAGGTTCCGACCAAAACCTCTTTCTGAATTTAAAATCGGGGTGACGCTGAAGTCAGAGAGAGGTTTTGATCGGAACTTTTTTGCAAAACGGTCGATTCCGGAACTGAACTTCGGGACGTGTGTGGCCAGCCTTACCCATATGTGTGGTTCCATAGCGAATACTGTCCAAATCGTGCTGTCAAAAATCGAAATATGAGGCATATGAGCCGAATTGTCAAAGTTTTTCGAGATTTGCAAACAAAAATAACGATTTAAATTGGCTTTTACACTAATTTCTAGATTAAATATAATTACATAATTTTCCTCAATTTTACGATGAGTTTTTGTGATCTTTGTGGTATGGAAGACGGAGATAAGATCAGAAATATTAAAAGCAACAAAGCTGACTTTGATATGCTCTTACAATTCCAATGGATGGTTAGGAAGAAGGTTTGCCCTCTGAAATGCTTATCACTTTATATATTAGCATACCTCAGTTTTGCCATGCAAATAAATTGCGATATTCTGATAATATTTTTCCAGAGGTCCAAGGAGAAGATGTTACTAAATATTGTGTGTAACAACTGTAATCTGAAAATGACAAATTTAGTCAAAGCAGTTAATGAAGTGTGGAGTCTTTATAACTTGAATAAAAATACACTAAGAGGAAACAATGATGATCTCTATATTTTGACAAATGATCAAGAAATTGTCTCCAAAGATATTGATTTTGGTAAGTATATATGGCTTTTACTATTAATTTTTCATCGATGTTAAGGTTCCGAGACTGGTGAAAGGCAGGTAAGTTGAGAGTTTTATTTCCCAATTCAATTCTAAATCAAAATTCTTACGAAATAATATTTTTATTCCAGAAACAATTAAAAATGTAAAATTGAAATGTCAATTAGAAAGTAGTCTACGGGTGGAGGGATGCACTCAGTTGGAATGGCTGAATGATTCTGAATCATATAACAATAATTCACATTCAGATTGTATTGATAATACAGTTCTAGAGAATTCTGAAGCAACTCCAAATAGTGAACAAATGTCAAATGAAGACATATTGAATTATAAAGAAAATAGAAATGAAGCAACTTCAAGAAAGTGTGGGTATGATTTTTCTTATTTAATAATTGTGAATTTGTTGCAAGTGCAAATTACAAAACTTTTCTACATAGTAATTGAGATAAAATCATTTTATTATTGCTTCAAATTTTCTATACACAAGATAAGAATAACTTGAGCGACGGAATCAATATTGGCTTGTTTTATAAAAAGAGGCTGAATATCAAGAAAATTTGCACTAGATTCGTTGCATCTTACCTTGAACATGTTATCAACCAAATACAGCCATTATTATATCGAACAAATTATGAGAATAATCTCAAGTTTCAGTAAATTCTACAGGTTACTTTGGAATTATTTTTTATTGCGAAAATGAACAAAAACCTACAGCATATTCTCATTTATTGATGATACCTTTCGAATTTTCGCCAGTTCGAATCCTGTTTAAGGTCGACCATTGTTTGCAGGGTAGGTTGAACCCAGGCTGCTTCACTGTAGGGTCTTGGGTTGACTGTAAGATATTGCTTTTGCAAGATGTCCACACTTTAGCATACTACTATTGTCTGGTTTTAAAACACATTAATTTGTGGCTAATAAAGATTTATTTATTTACGACCCTTAAAAGATATTAGTAAATTTTTATTTTCCATTATCATATTATATAATCTCTTATCCTTTATTTCAATGTTTTAGAAAATCTTTATACAGCTTTGCCCTGACCGAGTTCTCTCGTGAATTTATTATCAAAGGAGAAGGTGGCAACACTTTGGCGTGTACCCTTTGTAATAAAATCCTTCCCTCCAGTAAAGACAGAGTGCATCACATAAGGAAGTCACATTTACATGAAAGACCATTCTCGTGTCAGATTTGTAGTAAGAAGTTTACAACAAGACGCTTTCTGAATCATCACACCAAGTTTGTTCACAATGGGAAGACATTACTCTGTCAGGTGTGTAGGTCGTGATTTACATCACTTGTGGGGTATAGTGACCACTTCTTCATTCTTCTCGGGTGTACCGTGTGTAAATTGTCGATGTTGTCTAGCTTTCGGCCTACTTGCTGAGACCGACTTCAGGACTAATGTCGAGTGTCAACCATAGAATAATAATATATAGTACCTGTGTCAACAGCTCGTCAAGGTTGACAATCTACACACGGTACACCCAAGAAGAACGGAGAACAGATTAACAAGGACCGTGAAAATCTACAAAGCTGTCTGACGAGGATTTAGTGACTTATCATATTTATGTTACATATCTGATTAACTGCGTCGGTGATCTTATCCAGACATACAAGATTATGAATGGCTACTATGATGGTTCCGATATCAGCTCCACCTACACCCCGAATATGAATTTCAGAGGATCCAGGGGTTGTGTGGGGTGATGTATTTCAATAAATAAATGCTAATGTATTTAGTCATTTGCGTGTCGTCATTATTTCTTTTATTTGGGTACCTACTTGTGTTTAACAATTACAACATCTCTCAGCTGCATAAATATTTTTAATAATTACTTACTTTATTTTTCTAGTTGTGCGGTTTAGAATTCAAGAGCATTTCAGTATTCAAAACTCATGAAAATGAACATTTGGGTAGTCCAAAATATGTGTGCCCCCAGAGTAACTGCAGTAAGAAATTTTATGGACTACCTGCCTTAAGAAATCACACTAAAGGATGCCATTCAGGTGATTTTGAATCCAATTTATTTATGTGTATATGGGAATCTGATATTTTGTTATAATGTGAGGATATATTTCTTTTCAGTTATGAAACACGTCTGTGAAAAATGTGGGAAAATATTTTCAACTGCGGAAAGAGTCAAAATTCATTCTAGAAGGCATTTCGAAAGAACTGTCAAATGTCTGTTGTGTCCGCAGATGTTTTTCACAAAGAGTGATCTCGGGCCTCACATGAAACATCACAAAACCTGGCCATGGAAATGTTCCAAGTGCAACATGAGTTTCAAGTCAACACGGGGACTTCAACAGCATTCTTCAGCGACTCACGGAGAAAAGTTAACTAGATACCAGTTGTACCAGAAAAGCAACACTGGCTGAATGAATTCAAATGATTATGAAAAGAGATCATGCTAAATATAATTGTACAACATGGGTCAGAGAAGTGGGCGATTTTGAAATAGTTGTAAATAAAAATTCTGTTGTTTTCCAAAAAAAAATTTATCACTTTGAATTACACAAAATATATAAAGTGGTACTGGAAAAATCAAGAGAATCAAAAGCATCTTTTCTCTGCCCTACCATATTGTATTATCAACCACATATTTCATGCCTTTTATTTTTCCCGTTCACTAAATTATTGATAAAAAATAAATTGGTATTTGAAATTTGCAAAAAACATAATGAACATACTAGCTAATACGAGGTATCTTATCTCTACACAGTATCAATTCCTCTTTTGATATATTCCTGATAACAGTAATACCAATTTATTTCTAGATTATTTCAATAATGTTTTCTGTTATCAATACATGTTGTGATTTAGATATTGAGGTTTTGTAGTAAATAATGTGTAAAATAAATGTTAAATTTCACAAGACAGAATGGTTAAAAGATTAACAATACGATGGATTCTGGAGTTGAAGGTATTACAGAAAGACAGCTGATATTATCAAATTATTTCCTATAATTCATTTAAGTATTTTTCTAATTTTACACTCACAGAAAAGTTAAAACTCGTGTGAGTAGAACTTTTTTCAAGGGAATTAATTTCTCTAGTATTTACATATGTGAGAAGATTATGCTGAATTTTACCAACTTTTCGGTGAGGAATAGCGGAGGTAGGAGTCATCTAGCACAATTTTTTTATGAAAAATAATGATAAGTGGGTCCTATTTCTGCTATTCCTCACCTAAGAAGTTGATGAAATCCAGCGTTGGTATTTCAATGATCAGACTTTTGAGTGGAATATAAAACATTAGAATAGGATATTCTCTATATTTCCTTTTTTCCAGTGAGAAGGAAAGCTTTTTATAAGTGGGGTGTATTCTCTGCTATTGTTATAGTGACACTATTGGTGTGTGTTAGTTTACCTTTCATAATTACATCAAATGAATCATCCAAATTATTACTATTTGGTTTGATTGGTGGAGTACTTCTAATGTTGATATTTGCTATTGGAATTATGGAATGGTTCAGAAGGAAATCAAAAGTCAGAAAGAGACTTGCCGAGGAGCAACGGATGGCTGAAAGATTTGATACATTGGTAAGATTCATACAAGAATGAGATTTATTTGGACTAAGGGTATTATTTACAATCCACTTAGTATGTTAGTTGCTGCTTAACTTCTGCTGCACTATTTTAGGAAAGACGGGATGTATATGCTCCAAGAGTATTATCAGAACTTGGCTCTTGTGTGTCAGCACGCTCATCCTGGATACATTTCAGCCCAAAACAACACATTGCTGCTTCCGAAATAGAAAATTAAAAACCTTCATCAACATAAATAACAAGATTGATCAAACAGTGAGTTTGGTACTGGATGGCAATTTCTTCTAACCAACCCACACAGGGTCATGCTACATCTTTTTTGAAGAATTTTATTGTATGTATTTTGTTTACTGTCTTGTTCAAGGATAAATAAAAATTAGACAACAAGAGATCACTCGTTTTTAATTTATGAAATGTGATGGTGTTGGTGAAATACCGAATTATTAAAAAAAAGCTATTTTCTACAATCAATAAGCTCTTTTAAATCAGGTTTTTTAGTTACCGGTAAAGGTGGAAAATAAAACGCGTGCAGCCTTTGGGAAATAATTTTGAATTTGGTCACCCTAACTAGGTATTTTGTATGCTAGCAACATAAACAATTTGGTGAAAAATAAAATTTTGTACTGGCAGCACTGACGCCCACTGGCAACATCAGCTGTTCGTGAAACGTCATGGAAGACATTTCTTAACAATTTCTTGGTGTTTTATCGGTTCGGTGGAAATTGCGGTAATTCTTTCAAATAATCATTCAGTATGACGTTTTCTCCGTTTCGTAAGATGGCACAGAGTGTAAAGATTGTTTAATGCCCGTTAATTGATAGTATGCATCATTCTGAAAAGGAAAACAGTGGTCCTGTTCCTCAAATGTAAGTATACATTGTTATAACAATAGATGGAAGGTGATGTCTATTGTGTTTGTTTATTTCATTATTAAATTTACTCGTTTAATTAATACAGGACGCGTACTGAGTTGCTTTAATTTATTTTTGTGAATTATTTTTGTTCATTGATTTTGTGCAGTGATTATTAGTTGTTTTCTTTTATTTTACAATTTTATTTTCGATTAGTGAACGAGGAGGGGGACAGGATTTCATAGCTGACGCTAAAAGAAGATTGACTCTTGAAGGTCCAACAAAAATCACCAGGTAAACTAAAAGGGTCAAACCCTAATCTAATCTTGGTGCAATTTCCATTGTGATCTTTGTAGAAGCTTGGCTAGAATTTAGTTTTCTAATATTACTAAATCATAATAACAATGCGTGAAGGCAGGATTGCCAACGCACTTCTCAGTACTATCAGCCAGAAAAGTCTACTACATATCATTAATAATTGATATTAATATTCACCTATCCAAATATCTTGATTAATAAAGATACGTGGAGCCTAAAATCCAAACATAATTAGTTATGTATAATGCCTTAGTTAATAAATATGCAATCTAGATCTTTTGCCATAAATAAAATACTCTCTATTGAACAAATAATATGACCAGAGGCAGGCTTGATGACAATTTCTGCCTGCCAATCCCTTAACACTCAACACATTCATGACTTTAAACTTAAGGATCCAGGGCCCAAAGAGCCAGACACAATTACATAATCTATCTATCCCCTCACGCCGCTTCCCTTGTCCCTTGCGGGGTAGTCAGAGAGGACAGAGAGCCAGACTGCCTTTACCCACACTCCGTGCTTCCGTCACATTCATATCAATGTAATTAGCCTTTAATAAAAAAAACTTTTTCTATCCGTCTATCTATACTCTCACGCCGCGTCCCTTCCAGGGTAGTCAGAGAACAGAGTGCCAGACTGCTATCCTTACACACATTCCTAGCTTGCCTCACATTCGTGCAATTTGTCATGCATGCTCTCCGATTCCTTTTACTCTGAACGCGTCCACACAAAAAAGCTTTAAACTTTGCTATAGATTTGATACAGGCTATGCACAGTTAGGTAGATTGTGATTAAATACCTACAAAAACTTGTTAAAATTTCAGAAAACATGGTTAGATAATTATTTTATTATGTTTTTGATAAAATAACGTAGTGTTTAATTTAAACATAGGAGATGACGGCAACATTATATTATATTGACAGAAGATTTTACATGAGCCTTCACAATAACCAGCCATATGAGGGTTTACATTATTATGTATTTGTTACTGGAAATCTATGAAATTTAGGAATTGTATACAAATCCTAGGAATGTAGGAATAGTGTTAAATAATTTGTTACAGGTTCTTTAATTCATACTTTTCTTAGGAAACATATGTTTTAGTAACTCAAAAACTTGCCACGCAATGGAGAATAAAAACATAATCAAACCAATGAACCTGTTTATTTTTGCTCGTAAACTGGAGTCGCACTTCAAACTACATAATTTTATATTACTGTTTAAAAAATGTACCTAATTCCTATTAAAATGTGTTCACTAATACATAATATATTAGATTAATATATAAAATATTATTTATTAAAAAAAAATACAAATAATGAAATTTATTTCACACATTTCCTGCCGACTTTGGGTATTGTATATAATGACGGATTTCGTACATTTCTGGTCACAATATGGAAATACCGTATGTGTAAACTGTTGTTGATAAGGTACACTAACTATATCAATTCATTATGTATGCTACATACTCGTACAATAATTGTATCACACAAACGTAATTTAATATCTACTTCACTGTTGAAATGTTACAGTGACCAAAAAGACAAATCTATTTAGAGTTTGTTGTCTGTTTAAAGTCGACTACGGAAGATTATGTATGTTGTTTTTAACAAAAATTCATTTTTTACGCAAATTATTATAGTAACTAATATTTGTTTACATTTTAACAAATTAAATTATCAAATTATAACATTGTTGTATCCATTGTGTAACTTATTTTATCAGCATTAATTGAATTGTAACAACCTAATAACCCTAGGTATTATATTCTTAATTCCAATAGATCACATGAGTCGTGTAGAATGTAAAACAACAATCAGTGAGTTCAGAATGTGGAATGTTCATATATTCTAAGCGCGCCCACACATGTCCGGAAATTCAGTTAACTGAATTGACCGTTTGCAAAAAAGCTCCGACCAAAACCTCTCTCAATGTCACCCTGATTTTGAATTCAGAAAGAGGTTTTGATCGGAGGTTTTTTGCAAACGGTCCATTCAATTAACTGAACTTCCGGAAGTGATCCGGAAGATATTTACATGGCAACAGAAGTAACAAAAAACCGTATAAAGTTTCAATATGAAATGTGACTCCGTTTAAATAATACAGCAATCTGTAATATATGAAAGTCAAGAGCAAAAATTTAGATAATATGATTTTTCAATCCGAGATCAGATTGCTGTTTCGATACTACGTGACTCACTTCTTATGCAAATTGAGTTTAAAAACTTTTGCTATAGTTGTGTTGGTGTATTGTCTACAGTAAAACCATTGGAGGCAATGCACCTAAGTATTTAAGTAATAACATTGTTACGTCATAATATTGTACTGATTGCATTTTGTTTGGAAAGCAGTCATAATGTAGATTAGTCACACTAACATAATAACGCAACGTAAAACACACCAAGATAAATATATTTAAGTTTTGCATTGTTTTAATTTTAGGCGAAAGTCTGTGGAAAATCTTGTAATATCTTCTCACGATGCAATCGGCCAGAGCATCAGCCATGCTTTGTCCTTCTCAGGAGCCATCACTCAACAAGGCACTGTGCCGGAACACAGGTATGATTCATACATTGTCTAAAGTTCCTGGGATTCAATTCAACATTTTTGTAGGTACTTAACCCACCAAGACCGACTGTGACCGTAAAGTCACAGTTGTAGTAGATATACTTATTGCCTCCCCCCACTCTTATTCTTTACTTTTTAGAGTTCATATTCACACGGTTGATTGACAAAACACTACCGAAAATTGTAGAGTTGTAATAAGCCGGGAAAAAAGTGTGTGCTCATGGCTGCGCTGTTTTGAATTTACCCAAAAAATAAATGTCGACCCTGAAATACGTAAAGTGTTTTAATTTTTTACCTAATTGTTTTATTGTTATTTTTATTGATAATATTTCTTTAAGACACTACAGGGTAACTACAATATGCATTACATTTCATAAAATATATTTATTTTTTTAGTTATTAGCCTCAAAAGTTAGTGTGACTTTAGGGTCACATTCGGCCTTAACGATATCAAATTGCAAATAATACTAAAAAAATGCCTATAACCAAAATTTATCAAAATGTTTTTATAATCATTTTGATACTTCATTAAATTAATTAGAATTACAATCTGGATCTTGGAATTGTTTTTATTGTTAAAAATTGCCCCTTCAAAATGGGTTTATAGTCGAAAAAGTTTCCCATATACTTGAAAATGATATGGACGACACTGGAGGTGGCGAGATAGATGGTGTTACTGACAAATTTATTGCTTCTCTCGATTCAAATATCTTAATAGATGAGGATAGGGCAGAAAATGACGAGGGCGGATGCATAGAAAATCTATGTAGGCGGCAATTGTCTGTGGCTGCCGAAACAGTTTGTAAGAATCATCGTCGTTTGGGAGATAATTTTCAAGTATTGGTATATGTAAAGAATAGTAAAAGGACATGGATTGAATGGGACCTTGTGCACATCCCGACAGACAAGTTTGACTATGAAAAATGTTGTAGTCGTGAAGAATAAGTCCATTGAGTGTTTGACAACGTTGGTCCTTGTATTAAATATTTCGCAAAGTATCAAAAAAGTGAATTGTTAATGATTTTTTATTATTTTTTTTATTATCAAAATAACTACTTAACTATTAAAATGTCAACCGAAATATTATTTGCTTCATTTTACTCTCTAAAGACCAAAAATGTAATGCAATGTATGAGTCAATAAATTTCTCATACAAATTATTTTGATCCCGTTAAGTCCGAGTGTGACCTATAGGTCACACCCCCCCTAGCCCCTCCTATAAACGTTAGATTTTTTTTATTATTTTTTAGTATCAAATTATACATACTAGAATAGGAAAACGTGAAAAAACATAAAGAATATCGCTAAATATAGTTCTCGGTCTTGGAGGGTTAATCAATTATTTTGGGGAAATGTTCCGATTGATATTTCAGTAGGAGTTCGTCACGTTCACCATCGCCATGCCGTCGTACTCCTGCCCCGACTATCCTGGAACATGGAGACTACCCTGGACAGATCTCAGACAGTGTTAGTATATTACCATGTCGTACTTATTCCAACAAATAGATAATATAACAGATTCTCGAGTCTTATATGAGAGAAAGAAGAATTATTTCAAATTTGGGCATATGATTGGCATATTTGGTTGGGGTACAGGTCTCCTAAGTAGAGATTCCCAGTTCAAATCTCAACGTTGACGATATATTCTGCACTTCAGAATACAGACTTTTAATCTACAGTATGTAAGGAATGTATTTGGAATGGTGTATACAAAGTAGTGGCGAAGAGTAGAATTCTGTAGCGGGGAAGCTGGGACTAACACTTTGGATTGCATTATGCTCGATTAGGATTAGACCTATTGTTTTATTATCCTTTAGGATTTACCAGGAAGGTAACTCGATGGTAATCATGTTCTTAAAACCTTTCACCACTGATACAAAACCAGATCCTTTTCAATTAAAACTATGTATTATTGCGATCTCAATTCAAATTGACCTTGTACGATTACTTGTTCAATGATATCAACAGTTATACCAAACTTGGTGTTGGTAGTGTAATTAATAATTATGAGTCATGCAATAAATGCAACTACATGATTGTTTAGTACTTACACATGTCCTGACAACATAGACTCCCTTATTTGTCCCAGCTAACCCTAAGGGAAGTATAACCATCATTATTATAATTACAAAATAATCAATACGCTATGCACTCACTTTGTGGGAAGTTGTCAAGGTGTGGATTTTAGTTAATAATGTATTTTTACTAAGGGTTTTGATGTGAGAGTGAGAAATATCTCAGATAGTAGCAGAACATAAATATTTTTTAAGCTAGTTGCCAAAAGTATAAATAACTCTATTGATATATAATCTGTGAACTCAGTGATATTCTGTTTTAACATTTTGTGGTTTTTCCATCAATAAGATTGTTCAATGAAATCAATATTGATTAATTTTCTTTTTTTTTTAGTAATCCAAAAAGTTACAATATTTTTTTGCTTATGTTATAAAATAAGAGGTAAGTTATTTTTTTTATGAAAAAAAAAGGATCTGAACTTGTGCACACAAACACAAATGATTAAAAATATAATTTTAAATTATAGGTAAATATATATAAAACTGATTCCAATATTTCAATTCGCAATGCAACTTATGTAGAATTACCTCACATATAGTCCATCAAGAATGAAATGGTTTTTGATGAAGATGCTGTCCGTAGCTTTTCAGTTACCGTAGTGGCAACACTCGTAGTATTTCAATATAGAAATGTCCTTATCGTATTCCCAAATTAATCTGAGACCAACTCTTTCTTGTCAGACATGGGCATTCAATTGGCCATAACATATTATTTAATACCTAACCCACATTTTTAACGTTTGGGTAGTCAGTGAAAGTCAGTATTTTTAGACTTCTGGGTCAGTAAAATCAGAAATTTTGAAAACTGAACATGTTTTGACCACTGATCTCTGGATCAGTCAAGTTGTAGTCAATACTATCATATACTGAGATAACCATATATCGCTAAAGCTAATGGCATAGCGTGAGATTCGCCCCTTTATTTAGAGATATAAATCCAAAATTCTCAAAAATTGACGGGAACTATAAAGAACTTCTAGGCTGGAGTGGGATAACTAAAATTTAGATATTGACACGATACAAAAAGAGAAAAGCAGTGCGGCAGGCAAATTTGTTTCGAATCTTCGAAATTTACCCGAAAAAATGCCGCACGGGGTGGACCGCATCCCCGCCTTCCCCTCCCCCATCTACGCTACTGCATGTCGGGCCTTAAGTGATACCTATTTTGTAATTTGGGTGTAAAATTTATTGATTAAGAGTGCATGAAACTGTTGTTATTTTTAAAAGAACTACATCATGGAATAGACTAGTTAATAATATTTGATAATACATAATACTTGTACCTCCTGTCCGTATGTTCTTATCAAATAGTTTTCAATTACAAACAATGTTAATTAGTTTACACAATAATATAGCCTAGTCTAAAACTGTTGTTTGATATAGATAATGGAGTGCTTCACACAAACTCCATGCTGTTTATTATTATATTTTACGTTGTTTCAAATAATCGTGGGGACTGGAGAATGTATAGTGGTGTTATTGTTTATATCAAAATACATTGCATTTGAATCGAAATATCGTCATGTCGTACCATTTTGTGATTGAATCTGTTGAATTTGTTTTAATATTTCTAATATGGCGAACACAGAGATTCTCCATACATTATTTGTTAATGTAAGTTTGTCTGTATTGCCGAATTATTAGAGTAAATTGTACCGTCGTATTTATTTCGTACTATGGTCTAAAATGTCCTGGTAAACAGGCTACAATGCTAGCATAATGGAGCCAGCATTTCAAGTAGAGTGCGGTTTCGTTCACGTTTCTATTAGAAAATTCGAGTTTCATCTAGTGTCAAGATTATTCAACAGGATCTTTAAGCCAAAAAAAAAAATTAATTGATAGGTAAAATAATATAAAATAGAAAAAATATCTCTGTGGATTTTATTCCAAAGTTATTTTAAATACGTAAATCTTGAAATAAATAAATTTGGAAGTAAATATGTAAAACGCCGTCTATTGAAAATTTTGTTTTTTTATTGTCAAACGCCTGATGATGAGGATAAGAATCCTCGAACGCTAGTCGCAGTAATTAAAGTCATTATGTGGATTTCATACCATACACCCGTGCTAGATTTCGCTATTGCTCTCCTAAAAAATTTGGTGAAATCTAGCAAAAGTCTTTCATTTTTGGCTTGTAAATTTATTTATTAGATATTTATTTTCCCGCATTCGATTATATTATTCAGTTACAACCGAGTGCACGCAAAGTTTTATGAAAAATCCTGGGTGCACGTACGCTAAACGTTTTATGTATCAGATATAAGATTTTCTTCATCTTACAGGGAAGCGTCCAGAGTTCCACGAGGCAAAATACCGACAACCTTTCCACCTCGCCTCCCCCTTCCCTCTCTGTGAGTGCCCCCACCCCTGAGCAGGCCTCCCCCATCCCCCTCAACAGGTCTTCCAGTGCAGAATGTAACCCCCGCAACACTCCCAACCTCTCCAGTAAGAAGGAGGAGTCATCCAGGAGTAAGAAGAAGTCATGGTACAGCTCCCTCTACCCCACATACAAAAGCAGATCTGAAGACTTTAAGAGGATTTTCAAGGACGTACCAGATGATGAGAGACTTATTGTAGGTGAGTAGAAAAACAAAAAGAAACTGATGAAAAGTGCATTACTAGAGGTTCAAATCCTACTGTCGACTAATAGACAAAATGACTCCACTCTTGTATAGTTTCTCATGAACGCATTACAATATGTCATTGCACGAAAGACAAAGGTAGTATCGGCAGTATATACTCATAATAATAAATGCATAAGGTCCCACACTTCTTAGCACACACACGAAGTTGCTCTAAGTCGCCTGCAAATGTTAGCACACATGAAGTTAGCTTCAAATATCGCAGCAGCTGTTAGGAATATGATACTTTGTAATCGTTAAGTTGGCAAACTGTGGAAACACATGCTGGCAATATAATAATAATAATTTTCCTCCCGCTGTCCTCCCTTCCACTCTTTTAGAGTAACACACTTGACAACCAGTGAAACTTTTAGTGGTCTCTTTCCACTAAAGTATTTTTAGTAGCAGTTAAAGAAAGATAGCGTGAGCTCTTTATTGCTGAAATGTGTCGCATCCATTCTAACTTATATCAGTGCATTGTATTAGGTCCACGAGATCCTGTCTTTTATAATTATTACAGATTTCATTATATCAAAACATTTGTTCCCATAACTTGTCATAAATATACATTGGGAAAACGAATGCAGTTTTACTGCCGAGGTGCAAAAAATCATTACTAATCCTCTAATTCCACAGACGGCTCATGACTCAAAGTATTATTTCTCTAAAATTGCAAAGTAAATAAACTGTGTACTATTTTTGTTCACTTTAAGTCCCCGCACGTCTCTTAGTCCCAGGTACCTAGGGCATTGAATCTCCCGATGTATAGACATTAACAAATATTTTATTATGTTTTTTTTTCCAGATTATTCCTGTGCAATTCAGAAAGACATCTTGGTGCACGGACGTCTGTACGTCTCATTGAACTACCTGTGTTTCTACGCCAACATATTCAGATGGGAGACCTCCTTATCCCTGCGTTGGAAGGACGTGACGGCAATTACCAAAGAGAAGACTGCCCTAGTGATTCCCAATGCCATTCTCGTTTGTACCGAGAGTGAAAAGCATTTCTTAACATCGTTTGCTGGTCGAGACAAAACGTATTTGATGCTGTTTAGAATATGGCAGAATGCGTTGATGGAACAACCTATGTCTAGTCAGGAAATGTGGCAATGGGTGAGATTATTTATTTATTCGATTTGCGTAAGCTTACTGAACAAGTAAAAGTTATTCCAAGATATTGTTAACAAAAACATCACATACTGTTTCTTTACATTATATTAATTTCGTAAGCACTTATACCCATATCCAATGATGAAAGAATGTTCTATTATCACTTCAACTTTGTCAAAATTTTGTATGAGAGTGTTAGCATGAAACATGAATAACACAAGGACAGAAATACATACCCTTTAAAAAAACAACAGGGCCCAAATTTAAAAATTCCAGTCTGTTAAATTGTTGATTTCATATTTTCCAATATGTTTGCCAATTTACAGCACGTGACGCCTTAACATTGGATATTTTGTAGTCTAACTTTGTAAATTATTCCTAGATATCGGGATATAGCAAACAATTATTATAAGCATTTTTTTATTATTGCGTAAGCAACACCAAATTTATAAATATGTACCAATTATGTATCCATGAAAAAAGATATGTTGGATTACTATGTTAAACTAGTTTAAAAGAATAAAAGAAAAAATATAGGCCATTGTTCTATAGACTAAAAATTAATAATTCATTATAGATCTAGATTATCTGTTCTTGTAGTGAAAGTTGAAGGGATTTGTGGATAGTTATTCGTATATTTTATTTTATTGCTTAATATGATCCAACCAGAAGATTCTATAGACTCATTGGCGGAAGATAAGTCTATAGATATTGAGGTGTATATTTCATTTTTGTCTATTTATCTATCTAGCCCTTACGCCGCATCCCTTACGGGGTAGTCAGTGATGACAGAATGCCAGTCTGCACCATCCTTACTTACACGCTCCGTGCTTCTGTCAAATTCATACATTCGTCATGCATGTCCTCTGTTTACTTTTGGTTAAAACGCATCCACCCTGTTGACACATTCACACATCTTTCATTCTCTCAACATGCCCAATCTGTCAAAACTCAAGTAGTTTCATTTTAGTCACTACATCTTTCTTACAGCCATTCATTTTTCTAATGACCTCTTTTCTCATTACTGTTACTACAAAAAAATATATTATAAAAGTAATACATTTTAATTACCTACCCTCATGACGTGACCCTTGCAGGGTAGGCAGAGAGAACAGAACGCCACACTTCCCTATCCTCATACACTTCTTGCTTCTTTCACATTCATTCAATTTATCAGACACACTCGTCTGTTCGTTTCCGTCAGTAAACGTTCATCCCTGAGTATCTGATCGATATGATTTGTAATTCTATAGAAAAAAAAAACAAAGCAAACAAACACATAATATATCTTATTATAATGGATAATTTGTTATCATATTTTATCATATAGTTATCTATAATTTACATACATATTATCATAGTGTATGTGTGTGTGTGTGTACAGTCCATCTCACTGCTACTGTCGTCATGTTTCACCTTAGCATTGCAGTCATTTGAGTGTCAAACACCACATGGAGAATATTATCAGCGGGGTATTGAAACAAGTGATAATTATTATTTTCATAAGGTTAGAATTATTATTTATTTACACTTTCTGTGAACAAAACACACAAATATGTGAACATTACACATAATAGATAGGTACTACTGTAACATTTATTTGTTGAGGTGATTTCATTACAGTGCAGGTAACCGCTATTTCACAGTTAAAATTTATTGTTATCATCTTGTATTTGTGACGGGTTTACTTAAGAGTTCTATAACATTCAATTTATAATGAATAGAATACATCAAAATAGAACAGTATCACAAAATAAAATTATTCTCTCACGCCGCATCCCTTGCGAATTAAGCAGAGAGAACACATTGTCAGACTTTCCTATCCTTACACACGCTTCTTGCTTCCATCACATTCGTGCAATTCGTCGTACGCACTCTATGATTCGTTTTACTCAGGACATGCTGTGCTTCCATACATTACATCGTACATTCTGTCTACATGTCCCAACCATCTCAACTTGTTTACTTTCATTTTAGCCACAACATCCAGTTTACATTCACTCAACTCTATGATCACTGCATTTATTATCATATCTCTCGAACGTTTTTCCACACATCTGATTTGTGTATTTATTAGTGTAATAATTATTTGATACATTGTCAGTTACAAATAGCGTATGTATTGTATTGCAGGTTCACCTTTGCTACGGAGAAGAGTTAGGATTTAATTCTGATGACGAGGATTATGCCCAGAACTTTTTAGAAGAAGAGAAGCTGTCTGGTATGAGACTGTCGGCTGAGTCAATTACAGAAGTGAGTACCTCCATCATATTATAAGATATGTCTTGTTTAGGAATTGTGTTAGTAACTTTCCCTCTGTAAACCTCGTAATGAAATCTTTCTGAAAGATTTTTTGTAACTCCTTATTTAAGTGCTAAAAATACTATAATGGCCAAGAAAATATTGTCGTTTGTAGATCTTCGGTAGGGGATATAAATAAACGCTAACCTGTGATTGAGTGGTTGCAAAAAAGTGACCAAAAATTTTCGGATTCGTATATACGCCTTTGAAATAAAACTGGTAACGGTACATCGACTCCTAAGCTTCGCAATGTTTTTCAGTTTCCTGAATAGTTTGAGTATGCATCACTTATGTGGTATTGCATGCTGAATGATGATACACAGTTACGTCAAGAAAAATACGCTAAATGTGACGTTGTTAAATTTTTTATCAGGTTTCAGAAGTAGATAAATCTTTTTATTGTCAATATATTGGTCACTATCTTATCAGTAATTGATTAGTATTCATATTTTAACACAGTGCTTCACAATTTACTAATATTTATTGACTCCTATTTATAAAAAAGGTTATTTTAATTTCTTATTATTGAGTTTCTGCAATTACCTCATGTGGGATTTTTAAACCAACTGAATATTTCAGAAAAAGGTAAATCATTAAAGCTATCTTATGCAAACAGTTATTAAAGTTCATTGGTTGAACGTTTCGTCAAGTTATTCCAATCTGTATGTTATATGGAACTGTTGGTGCCAGCTCTTAAAGCGAAAAAACCGACAAAACGTATGACCGATCGATACATCCCACTACGGAGCCACAAGAATATTTGAGTTATTAAAGTGTTTGTTTTTTGTTAGAATTTGTGAAATTATTATACTACCTATGTTTCTACAAATTTCAATGCTGAATAATTTGCGACAAGCTCGCCCTAGTGAACAAATTACATAGCATATTATCGTGTTCAACGTATTGATACTTACTTTCCAAGTCTGGAACATTATCAAACTTTGTGACCCCAATGTTCGGCCACCCGGATAGCCCTGGCATTCGCCAGTACAGTTTCAGTGACTCAACTGAACCGAAATGCGAACTTTCCTGCCTGACTTCATATGTTCTTAGAGAGTTTACACAATGTGTCTCTGGTGTAAATGATTGTCGTTGTTATCTACTCATGTTTAACATAATATTAATGAATGTTTATGTTTTGTTGTCAGGATTTCTTGGAGCACGCTATAGAAGGAGTCCACTCGTCTGACATGATGGGAGTCGGCTTGGAAAGCAATGGTAATACACGACGCAGTACAGCCCAGGGTGCTATGGTGGCAGGTAGTCCCGGGAGAGACATCAACCCTCCCCCTCCCCCCCCTCCTCCCGTCGCAGTGGAGGCGATGCACTCCACATGCTTGTATTTATATATTTACTATATCTAGCATGTTTAGTGCTTACCAATAGTTGTTGAAGGTTTTCATGATGATCCGTATGTAGAGTTGTTTTTTCACTGAAACGTCGGAACATTTCGTTTCTCTACACGATAAACCCGAAAAAACAACTTTACTTAGTGCTTACCATTACACACCTCAGAGTTATACAACACTTCTTCTTCTAATTCTTTAGTATGCATACAACCGTCGTACAAGTTATCTAGGAGTCATAGCTCCGTGTCAATATTCTTCAAGTTCTATTGTTCTTGGCGTCACCTTAGATTTTCTTAAGAACCCCTACAAACTTCTTGTCAGGACCTCTACTATGTGTTGGACAGTCTCGATCTGGCCACATTCACAGAGCGGGTGATGTGGTGCATGCGTGTACATTTCGGCCACGTTGATAAGTCTTGAGCACATTTTAGTCAGATGTTAAAACAACTAACCAATGGGGATGATCTCAGTTCATCGCCATTGGTTAATTTTTTCATTGTCCATCTGCATCATTTGATATTTTGATGTTCATTACGAGTTGCCATAGAGTTATATACACATTCACATTCATCCATACACATTCAGCTACCTCCGGAGGTCATCCACCCTTGTGTGGGGAAACAAAGATAATCAAATATTGGAAAATAACGGTGTTATTTTTTGTGAAAAGCAGTGTTATTTTTTTTCACATCGCGTGTTGTCTCCAAATCGTGCAATCGAATTTTAACTCAAATCCAGACTAGCTAGAGCTCTCAAACTTTCACCAGTTGTGTAAACTAGACGACATAACTATTCTGTGTCAGCCTTCTCCAGAGACAAAAAATATGTAAAGCGTTTGAAGGGATCGAAAAGAAATTAAGATTGAAAACCAGGTTTTGTCCAACTCAGGCCACCGTGAGACGCGATCGAGAGGATCCAGTCATCTCTCAATGACACCCGTGCCCACATATACCCAGTGTTCTTAGTACATTGTGGAATAAGTAGTATTGTATAACTCTGTGGTACTAGCCTTAGCTTTATAGATATGCATGCCTTAGTTAGAAGATGTATTTTGATACTAAAACATTACTATATTCACATACAATACTCTCCAATACAATACACATTAGATATGGGCGCTGATGGCCAATTCTACAGCGGCGGCGTAATGTGTAAATTTCCTTGGCGGCGTGGCCTTGAACCTTAGATTTTTTTTATAAAGGCTAAAAGAACATAAAGAAACCACATTGCTGGTACCAAAAGCTTTATATTCTTTAATGAAGGAATGGAGGAAATTTTAACCATAAGAAATATGTATTGTATTTTTATTGCTAATTTTAGAATTTTTATGATATTATGACAAACGAGTGGTAGTAATGGGATTTTGTGTGAATTTTTATATTCAGTTATGTATCGAGGTAGAAAGTTGCATGTTTGCCCAATTGATGCAGAATTGCGTCTACTTTATTTTATAAAAGAATAAAAATGTCGCAAAAATGCATCATTTAGGAGTTATTAATAAAAAACTGAAAAAAAAACCTTACGGCGGCTCGCCAGCGCGACGCCCATATCTAATATACATACACTAGTTGGAGCCTACCGGGGAAAATTCACATAGGGCTAGACACCAGGCGGAAGCTACCTGAGAACACGATTCCCATCGAGTTACCTTTTGGAAAAAATGATAGGTATAATAGTGTCTAATCTGACGTAGCCCAATAAGAAATGTTAGCCCCGGCTTCCCTTCTGCAGAAATCCACCCTTTGCCACTGCTGGACACATTCTTTTCTTGGAAGGAATGAGATTATCGGAGAGATGAGTGACTGTAAGATGTGTGTAGTAACTAAAATGAAAGTTAACAACCTTCGATGTACAGGGCATGTTGAGAGAATGAATGGGCACAAAAAACTGAAAAGGTGTGAGGAAGCATGGCCATTCGAGACCGACCTAGACCGATCGTTACAAAATTACTATGATCAAAAGAAATTGGAAGGCATGTATGATAAATTGCATGAATGTGATGGTAGTCCGAGAGCCCGCTGCTTAATTTATGACGTATCTGTTTTTTGATCGAAATGTGGTACAAATGATAGCTTACCAATAGGGTATTACATAGCACTAGGGTTGCCTATCAAAATCTTGCCGCAACCCCCCCTGCCCCCCCCGAAAAGGTCCCTCTTCGCGGTTTTTCGCATTTTATAGGAATATGGTAAGAGATAGGAGAAAGTAGTCAATGACAAAAATAATCCTTGCTAAATTCTCTACAAAAAATGTTAAGTTAATTTTTTCGTAGAACTAGCAGTTTACCCGCAATGGCCGGTCCAAAACCGAAATTCATTTAAAAAACTAAAAAAATGAATTTAAACTAAATTGGTTGAAAATTGATAAGAGCTACAGGAAAATAGTCAGAGAACGAATTAATTACCATAGTCTTAGCTACAAAACGAGCTATAACTTATTTTCATACATCTAATAATTTAGGAGTTATTGCAATAAAACTCAGTGACGAAAATTCTTAAAATTTAGTGTTTCATAAAATAACCAGCGATATAGCGCCGCAGGCCAAAACTTTTTTTCCATAAAATGTTAGTGATAATGGGTGGAAGAAAGTTAAAGAAAAAAAATAAAAAAAAATTTTAAAAAAAAATATCCTGTTTAACCGGCCATTACGGGTAAACTACTAGTCCTATGAAAAAATTGACTTAACATTTTTTGTAGAGAATTTAGCAAGGATTATTTTTGTCATTGACTACTTTCTCCTATCTCTTACCATATTCCTATAAAATGCGAAAAACCTCAAAGAGGGACCTTTTCGGGGGGGGCAGGGGGGGTTGCGGCAAGATTTTGATAGGCAACCCTAGTGCGATGTAATACCCTATTGGTAAGCTATCATTTGTACCACATTTCGATCAAAAAACAGATACGTCATAAATTAAGCAGCGGGCTCTTGGACTATGGAAACAAGGAGCAAGTGTAAGGATAGGGCATTTTAAATTTCTGTCCTATTTGCCTACCTCGCAAGGGATTTAGTGTGAAGGTAAAGCTTAGATAGATAAACTTGTTGACATAACAAAAATGTGTAAAAAACGATTTAATTGTCAAAAGTTATTGCCATTTGTTGTAAATCGTCTAGTCACAGTGAGGTACTTTAAAAAGGTTTTGTTTTTTTGAAAGTGAAAAATGCCAGAGAAAACAGGCACCAAAGGGGAAAGCTATTTATTGTCTTTTATTATAATACATACACACACACATATACACAAATGTAATATCATTTAGAGACTCAAGTTTTTATTAATATCTCAATTAAAGATTAATACTCTTAGCCCAACCAGCATATGTCAGTAATTAAGTTGCGAAAATACTACTTTTTCAAACATGGAGTTAGCCACCAGAGATCGCCACGCAACGATGTGCTCGCCCCAGTGAATGTTATTCTTCGAATTTTTTTCTATATTTGTTCAATTGGAGTGATCGTAAGACTGTGTTGTGGAGAGATTGAGTGAATAAACTAAGATGGTTTGGACACATTGAAAGAATGAGTAACAATAGATTGACAAAAAGAGTGTATTTGGCTGAAAGAATGATGGCAGAAAATGTGGCGATCCTAGGTCAACCAGGATTGATGTAATATGCGACAGTGGAGTAAAATAAGCTGCGATCCAGATTGCTATATTTGTTATACTTGTATCATAGTCATGAACAACGTATAGAAATGTATTTAGTAGTGGCGAAAGGTCCTCGATAAAATGTGTTCTATCGAGTTACCTTTTTGATTTAGTATGACAAAATCTGTCTAATTTGACATAATGCAATAAAAATATGTTGGTCCCGGCTTCCGTTCCACTGGTGCTTAACATAAACTGGAATGAGTCATTTTTCGAATTGCCCCAAGTGGGACGTGAGCCACACATTGGGAAACACTGGTCGAGATATTAATAACAAATATTTTAAAATACAGACTTGTAAAGATTGACATCTGAGATATAATATTAATTTACAGATGTTTCAAGGTCCTAGCCTGTTTTTTATTACAGGGCCGGTTCTAGTTGTTTATTCGCCTTCACTTTCTTACAATATTATATTTAATTTTAGTTAAAACATTGTTGGAGGACCCATTGCAGACAACATTGTCGTTGAATGTTTGCAATATCATTATGTTGTACGAAAGTTTACACACACTTTTCACTCGCCTTGTGTGCAAAGTTAGTTAAAAATTGACAGCCTTTATTGTTGGTGTATGCTGTGGCCGCCCTTAATTGGGGAGTCAACATGAGATGTTTTTCTTTATTTTATGATAATGTATTCATGTTCTATGGGTGTCGCATATAATATAAAATGAAATAAAATAAAGTATTCAATTGCAAAGGCCCACAAACTCTTTTAGTTAATGTTATCGGTTTTTGAAAAAATGTAGAATTTACAGTTTCAGGAAACAGAATAAAAGCGTAAAACTGGGGAAATGAAAGGTCATCATATAAATCTGGTTTATTGTCTAAAGTAGAAATGTTTCACAATAATAAGTATACTAAGAAACAGCAATTGTGAAGTAATCAATTTTTACATAGAGTTGCCAGACATCCCGGTTTTGTGCCTTGTGCCCCGGCGTTAGATACGCATTAGCGGTAACCCCCCCCCCCCCCCCGCTCATGTAATTTTTCGGCTGTTCCGGTTAGATTTCCAAGAAATCTGGCAACCCTATTTTTATACCAACTTTTGAAGAGATTTTGTATGTAAATGTTTCACCGTTGCTACAGTATTACAAATAATGTACCTCCATGTGGCTGTGTTTCGATACGATCTATAAAATGGAGCATTACTGGACACACCTCTGTAACTTTACACATAACCTCTCCTAACTCTGTCACAGACTCATATTCTGTAAAGTACTTATTATTATAACCTACACTAAACCATGTGAAAATTAACGTCAAAATGGTGTGGATACTGCTGGATCGTATGTAAATATTATTACCTATCAACAATCTCACAATTACTATTAATATTTTATACAATTTTCCTTAACCATCTACTATTATGTCATATTGTACTCATTGAGTTTTTTTAATTGAATGTCACTTTAGTTTTTTCGCTTTATTTTGTTAGTTCTAATGTTAATTATGAATATTAAAGAAGTCAGAGGTCTGATAGTGTTAAGTGTTTGTTAATCAAGGACTTAGGAAGGAAAATGGAAAAGAGTGAGTGAAATCAGTGCTAGAAAATTTATATACAAATCATGTTCCCGAAATCAGTTCCATCTACACGCTGAATACCAATACCCATTTGAGAGAACATTCTATGAAGCTCGCGAAGGGACGGTTTCACTGTAATCCGAGAAAGAATTTCATTTGCAATAGAGTGGTGAATATGTGGAACCGCACCTGAAAATGTGATATAAGCACTATCAATGAACAATTTGAAAAACAGATTGGATGACTTTCTCAGAACGACGGATGGCACAGACATTGATTTGAGCCCGTCAGCCTATGTAGGCTGCTTGCCCAAAATTAATAATACATAATAATGGATTTAATATCACCTTTGAAGTATTATTATCTACATAGTTGTCATTCAAGTTACATAATTATTACGTTCTGCATAATAACATGGAGTATCAATCATAGTATTCAATCTTTTCATATATTTATTTGTTTTTTATAGAATAAATAAATCTTCATTGGCTAATGAAAAATATGCACACCTAATTACAAAAACATGACAATGTAGTGTGCCAAAAAGCGGACTTATTGCAAACGCAATATCTTACAATCAACCTGAGAAAAGAAAGAGATAACTTTTTATAATATAAATAATAATTATTATTTTTGGGACTAGGCAAATAGAACGATAGGATAAGGAAAACGATTGATCAAGGTTCCACTGTGTTTCATAAGCGTTACAAATAAACTTATTCTCCGCATGAAATAAGCACTGTTTTAAAAATCAATCACCTGGGATTTACACAGTTTGCATCAAAATAAATACATAACATTGTTTCACTGGAAATGTCCCATACTTTATTATATCGTCGATTATGTATAATCGTATTCTATTTGTTTGGTTCGCCTTAGTTGACTAGACAAGTTAAATCCCTTGCGATATTAACACATGTTGATACACAAACCTTGAGACATAATGATATGTTTAAGTATTAGCATAATGAATTTAAATAGACACAACATTTGTTGCCTGGTTTAAATAATGTTTATGTAGTAGTTGAATAATATTGTGGCAATATGAAGACAGGTGTGCTTACTGAATATTGGATTATTCTCTCCATATAAATTTATCATTGACTTGTTTTGTATAAATCAATATACTGGTGTGTACATACTACTATTGTTATAATTTGTGTTTCAGCAAACAATGGTAATATTGATGGTGATCTACTCCCGACTGACATGTCCGATTCTTCCCAGAGTGATATTGATAAACCAATCAGGTACGCCAACTATTATTCTTACAATATATTATTCCTGTGAGATTCTACCAGCTATGTTTACCATGAACTCTAATGTGCACCTGAGAGGACACCAGCTGAAACTGACAACAACGGGGTTCACATCCAACCCACAGAAACATTTCTGGACCAATAGAGCTGTCAGTGCTTGGAATCAGTTGCCGGAGTCAGTGGTACTTGCTCCTACCACCAACAATTTCAAGAATAGACTAGATAATCACAACTTATCTGGGACTTGGGTCAAAACAGCGAATGCTGCCTACCCAATAACAAATAATAATAATAGTGAAACTCGGATTTTACGTTTTTCTAGGGACTACGAAAAAAAAACGTAAAATAGGGGAAAACTTAAAATGTGGGAAATGATATTTTAGTATGTCCTATAAAAACGTACTTAGTTACTTTTCACTGTTAACTTCATTGTCATGTAGTAGGAGTGATTTCTTGACAGTAATTATGTTTACAAGAAACAAAAGTGAATTATATCACTAAAAAACTAAATTGAAGGAACTGAATTTACAAAAAATATAGATATATTACGCGACACTAACATTTGAATTTCGCGCCAATTCTAACAATGTGCAGTGTCAAATTAATCTACGTTTTTTTAACATCGAAAAAAGGCAGTTTTTATAAATTTTCGTAAATAAATAAAGGAACTTAATAATTTTATAAGGAAAACTAGTGATTTTTCGGAAGCAGCCGAGCACATCGAATATTTGTCACAAATTTGACCCTCCAGGTGAGCATGTACATAATTTAACGCGCACAGGACGTAAATCACGCGCATTTCACCTGTGAGTATAAATAATAGCACTTCGTACATAACACACTTTATATCGAGTAAACATTGAAACAACTATTTATTACTTTTAGATTTCAAAAAGTCACTTACTTTAGATAGTTTTTATTTAGACACGTATTTATCATTAGGTAGGTACATGTCCAATGACCTAGATAATTTTTTTGCAAATATCAAACGGTGTGCCGGGGCCTCTTCGAGTTTCTTCTCACTATCCATTAAGGCTGACAATACACATTGCAATTGTGTAAATATAAATTGGAATAACAACCAAAGTCAAAGTAAATTAAATAGGAATTGTTTTTTTTCCAAATTCAACACAATTGGTACACTAAAATTTCGCGAAAAGTAAATCACAAAGCACTGTTTAAAATAATACCCACGTGTAGGCATATATTAAATACCTAAATAAAACGAGTAATCAGTATGCTGCGCTACAATTAACTGGAAAAAAATACGGAAACTTTAGATTAAAGTTATACTAAACACTTCCAGTGATTAAAATTAACACTATACTATGCGCCGCAAATGTTTAGATTCACAGGAAACCAAACGACCGGATGCACGAGGTGTATGTATACATAGTACACATACATAGGTACTACAAGTTCAACATGTAGGGATGTACTGGGGGTGGTAGGGGGAGATAAGATAACATCGGCGGGCCACGTAGCGAAACACGTTGGGTTGGCATTAAGTAAAAAGGTAGCAATGTGACTTGACGCACTTTCTTTACGTAATATTTTTTGTCCAACTTTTTGACAAATAATTAAATTTTACATGATTTTGTATAGATATTTCAGACAACTTTACAGCTGAAAAAAACGTAAAATCCGGGAATTGTTTTTGGCGCCTGACGTAAAATTCGGGAAATTTTTGTTCTGGAATGTATGGGAGTGAAACGGGGCCGGCCAAAAAAAACGTAAAATAGGGGAAAACGTAAAATGCGGGAACTTAAAATCCGAGTTTCACGTAATATTGTAGTATCAAAAACAGCACTGATCTGTCAAACTGTTATTGAATAAAACATTGTATCTAAATTGCTGTTCTTGACTCTCATTACAGATTTTACAATCTCGTATTTACAGTACATATTTGAAACTGTGTGACTTTTTATATTAAAGAATAATGTATATGGGTTAGGGCTGCTTTCGTTACTATATTATACTCTCGCATCCCTTGTGGGTTGGGCAGAGCGAACGGAACTCCACGCTGCCCTATTCTTGCACATTCTTTGCTTCCGTCATGTTCATGCAAGTCGTCTATCCCTTTTACTCAGTTCATGTACATTCCCGAGGATCTGGTCGATAGAGAATCCCGGTTATCCTAAGTCATCCAGGTTTTATTGCACCTCTTCTGTCACTTATGTATATTTTCTTTATTATCATTTCGTCATTCATCCTCTCTACATGTCCTAACTATCTCAGCTTGTTCTTTTGTAGTTACAACATCCATGTATTTATATTGCATATGATATTTCTGTTTACAGCTTTGGTATAGATCATGCTGCGAAGTGCAACGATCCACACGAGGGCAAGAAGCTGTTATGTTTAGATCTGAATATTCACATTGATCAACTGTTTACAATGCTCTTCACCAACTCCAAGTTTTATGTGGAACTCTTGGCTTCAAGAAAAGCTACAGATTTAGTGCAGGTACAATAAACAATGACTACAGTTTATAGTAAATAAACATGTGACAAATTGTGTCGAGATAAGTAAGATTCTGATGATATCATACTAAGACTTAAACATGGATAAATGTGAATATGTTTTACTATTGACCGTGATGGTATAGTAGTAGTGTCAATATTTTATTAAACGGTTTTGTATGTATTTTCCAGGGATCATGGAACCACGATGCAGGGACCGGACTTAAAACACGGGTTGTTTCATTTACACTTCCATTGAACCAAACTGTCGGACCAAAAACAGCAGCCGTGACTGAAACACAGGTTAGTTGATATGAAATACAGTTTGTCTGTCTATTTTATCACATCATATCTCTTGCAGAGGACAGAGCGCTACACCCTTCTGTCTTTACACACATCTTTCTCTTCCATCGCATTCATAAAATTCATCATACTTACTCTCAATTTCTCTCACTGAACACTCGTCCTTCAGGTGACTCTTGAATGGCCATGCTTTATGGCACCCTATATTTGTTCACTAGGGCGAGCTTATTGCAGTGCCATATCTCTGCCAACTAACCCCAGTTACATAATAATACCAAAAATACGTAGATTTTTAAAATTTAATTTTCTTCATCATTTTGTTCTTCTTTCTTCATGTCCAAACTGTTTCAGCTTGTTCCACTCATCTCTCTAATTACCTCATTTTGTATTATAATTATAATATTGAATGTTTCCAGGTGATGTTACCATGCACCAAGCCTGGGCAACAATACTCTATTGAGATAACCAGCAGCAATGCTGGGATTCCCTATGCAGATTCGTTTGTTGTCATGGTACACTATTGCTTACACAAGATATCGGAAAATGTAACCAACTTCCAAGTTTATGGACACGTGAAGTACAAGAAAAGCGTTTGGGCTGTTATCAAAAGTAAGTAACTAAGAAATATTGGATTTTCTATGTGTAGTTGTTGAAATAACAAATACCCACCAATTTCAACAAAAAAGATGGTTGGAGTCTACGCTAACTACCAAACCTCACCTCAGCAGTTGCCAGTAGTACAAAATATATAGCGTTTCATTCTTGCTTCGTTCATCAGCCTTCATGACACAGCTGATCAAATACCGGCTTGTCAGGTTGGACATTTGGATTCGATTCCCGGCTACGGCAGATGGATGGACTGCTATCAGTGAATACATAAGTGTAAAGTGATCATCTCGATGTTTTTGACCATCGGTACATGGTGGAAGCCAATTTTTAAGGTAAAATGAAAAGACTAAATATTTAGTTTAAAATCCACAAAAATGACTTTAAATTACGCGACTAGTGTTTGAGGGTTTGCACCTTCATCATCAGGCATTTGTGAATAAAGTTACTTTTTTATTGTGAATAAAGTTAAACTTTATTCATAATCGCCTGATGATGAGGGTGCAAATCCTCGAAACACTAGTCGCGTAATCTTAAGTCATCTTTGTGGATTTTAAACTAAATATTTAGTCTTTTCATTTTACCATGAAGTGATCACATTAAACCATCAGGATGGAAAGTCCATCTTTTGCTGTATACCTGTTGAGATTACTAGTACTTGACATTATTTGGTTATTGTCTACTCAGATACAAGAATGTATTTTCAATATTTATTATTTCAATATTTATTATTTCAGCATTTATTGAGAAGAACAGTGTAGCGGGACTCGACGAATACTTTGACTGTCTCTCCAAAGCTTTGTCTGTGGAACTGGATGAGGATAGAGGACTTAGCAAGAGAAAGAGTCGAAGAAGGCGGAAAGGTATACTAAATATTATTTAATGTTATCAGCCAGGCAGCTATGGTGATATGTCTGATCTCACAACAGTATTCACTCACTCAGTCTGTCGAGTCCATTGTTTAAATACATTCACACTTTGTGCGACAACAAGCTCCATACATACACTTGGATAAGAAATATAGCGCACAGGGTTCTACTTGAAACTGTGTTTGTTTATCTCCAAACTGTGACCTCTTAAATTGCTAGTATTTTGGTTGATACAGAACATCAGCTCCAGTTTCGACCAAACATAATGTTGGTTTAATATTTTATAAGTGTCTTAAGAGATCTTTCTCTTTCACCGATACTCACGAGTAATAAGGCCCAACACATTCAGACGTTCTTCATAATATGTTGAGTTTCTAAGGCCGTTTCACATTTTGATACTGCTTGAGAATTATTACATTCTCCTTTGAATAATTATTTTTATTTGAGATTTACCATTTGTACATTTGTAGGTGCTCAACGAGATACGGTTGTAGAATCAGAACTCCTCCCCGGTATTTCCGGCAGACCTCTGATCCGACATCGCTCTCCGGGTGGGAGAGTAGTTGGTATCCAGACTACTTCGGGAGGTCCTTCACCCAGATTGCTGTGGACCATTGTTGCTGCAATAACTTTCCTAGTTGTCGTCAATGCCGCGCTCTACTACAGACTGTGGGGCTTTAGTTTCCTCCACATTGATAACAGGAGCAGTAAAATCATGAGGTTAGTCAAATATTACTTAGTATGCTAGAATTACACATCCGGAAATACGTAATCTGAAATTGATTGTTCGTAAAATAGTTTGACAAAGTCTCTCTCTGAATTCACAAATCAGGGTAACAATTTGACCTTGACATACTTTGCTCATTTAATTTTAGTCGAACTTTTTTACAAACAATGTACTTCAGATTATGGAAATTCCAGATGTGTGAGTCCACTTGTCCCTTTGACATAACTGAAGAAAGAAGAACTAGGGTTGAGTGGAGTGGAAACGAGAATGTTGAAAAGAATGTGTGGGGAAACATCGAGAGATACGATAAATAATATGGTTATTAAAGAGATAAGAGATTGTAAGACAAGTGTTATGACTAGAATGAAAGTGATAAAGCTTGGATGGTTTGGGGATCCTGAGAGCATGACTGAAGACAAAATTATGAAAAAGATATGTTAATTGAAACAAGATGCGTGAGGAAGCCTGACCGTTTGAGACTGACCTGGACTGATCATGTTGACTAGATCCCCGAATATGGAGGCATTTATGTTATATTAGATAACTTCTACATGGACGCATGATTTTTTATTATTCTAGTCCTGAAAGTCCGTCACCTGAGCTGATAGCCGAGTGGTCTAAACTACTGAAGGAACAATCTTCATTCCACTTAGGTGAATTGGACAGGTGGAGGAAGGCACTCAATGATGCAATTTCTCTTCTAAAACAGGTAATATTCATTAACATATGCTCTGAGTAAAAATCATTTAAAAAACAAGGTGATTTTGATTTATTGTATTAAATGGGGACCAAATATCAAAAAATATCTACTAGACTCACTGCGTCTTACCTTAAACATTTTGTCAACCAAATTACAGCATTATGCCTAACAAACTACAGGAATAACCTCAGCAAATTTCAGAGGTAATACTTTTATGGAGGAGAATTAAAAGAATCACATTTTTAACAGCTAGAATCATTAAAATGTATTCTCATTTATCCATGTTGTAAGTATTAGGATGATATCTTTAATATTAGCTGAGTAATCTCACTTTTCTTGATGTGATTATTGCATGTTCAGTTACTATGGTCTAATTAACATTTTGTATTGTTTTCAGACTGAAACAGCTTTAGCGAACCTTCAGTCCATAATTAAGCCATCAGTAGAAAAAGCGACATCGAGTCTCCACAACTCAGAGCTGTGATCAAAGCGTGAAACCCTTATTGGCCAATTATTTATACTTTATTATATTACATTACATTCTTAAATTATAAAATATGTGAATGTGGCAACCCTGATCGCATCATTAAATGTTTACTAGCCATAAAATTAGGATTGCGATACTATTATTACAATTTTATGGAACGTGAAAAACATTCAAAACCAAAACTGCCGTCCTAAGGAAGAACCGCGTATGAACTAAAATGTTGAAACTGAGATAATCGCGAAAAACGTCTTGTATCGTCCATGTAACTCCATACATTTGCATGGGATAGATGGGTTGCATATGGAAACTCAGACTTTTTATGATTGTAAAAGGCGGATCTAAGGTTGAAACACTCATTTCAATGGAAAACTCAAAATACCTAAAGGTGACGTATATTTCATTATTATTTGTTACTGGGTAGGTAAAAACTGTGGCCACACATACGTAGAGGTTTCTATAAGCAGAAAAAGGTTAAAGAGATGGATGGTCATAAAAACAGCGACTCTGTCAATAAGGTGTTAAGGGTTGTAGAATTTACTGCGACTAAACATATTTAATTCAGAGCTATATTTTTGTTATTTTCTGTAATGAGTCGCCATCTATCATTTTGTATCATCATACATATACAATATACAGTAATCTCTTGATATTTGCGGGGGTTACATTCTTAGATAATAGTACTGTGAATATGGCGGTATCACTGCACACTTTGCGTACTAATATGTTCTGATCTGAATAAAATTATGTATCTAATCTATCAACTATGTATGTAAGTAGTAATGAATTATTGTTGTGCGTTCACAAAGATTCCAGTTACAGTGTAACTAAACCTTATGTAATATAGTGAGAAGTATACTTGAATAATTATGTATGTACTAATTGGGGGCTGTCCAAGATATGGTTTGCCAGTGATTTATTACTAATGAATAAATAAGTTCAATTAAACAAATTAAGGATTGAATCCCATCAAAGTATCGCTTTTATTCGAGTGTAATATACTCTATAGACAGTTAAGGGTGAATTGTGGACATCTCTCGACAGTAAAGTCACCAAGTAAACCAACCGGTCGTAAGTCCGGCAGATGTTCATCTTGAGAGACTAACATAATCGTTTAAATTGTAACTACGAATGTAGAAACACCCAGCAATTACAAAAATAGAAAGAGCGTACAAATTCTTTTCATTGACGTGTTAAATTTACGTTTCTAAATTATTCTCTGTTTCATACGTAGAAATGTTTAAATTTAATTCAAATCTCTTAAATCATAAATTATTCTAATAATCACCTGCGATGCTAATTAATTATGTACGTGGAACTTGCATGACTATTTTCGATCGGTTAGCTTTATATTGGACAGCCCTGTAGTAATTAATGTATTAAAGGAAAGTATATCGTGCAATATATAGGATTGTATTTATTGCGTTTAGTTAGGAAATAGTTTTAGAGGTTTATCTGTGTTGTTAGAATATTGTAAATATTTATTTTATTTAACTTAGCAGTTAATGTATTACATGATATTAGAATATTCTGTCTCAAAGTTATTTTATTTACTGCGTAATTATGTAATGTATTATTATGATTGTTAGCGTAATGTAATTTATAGGTTTTTATTGAAGAAGTTTTAGAATGTGATCTTAATTGTTAATATGTATTAGGTTAGTGTGTGTAGATTATAATGTGTTATACTATAGAGCAGTGGTTCCCAAAGTTATCTGGGTGCCGACTCATCTAACAAAAATTTCCAATTTTGCGACCCACCTCTTAAGAAAAGACGGGGGGGGGGGGGGGGGTGTACTAGCACCAGATTTACAATTTTTCTCCGTATAGGCACTCACTGAGTTTTCGCCGCCCTCCCCCACCACAAAAATTTTAAATTAGCGCCGCAGACAAAAATTTTTAGTCTAAAAAGTGCATTAATATTGGTAATGTTCAAATTCCGTAGCGACGAGTGGTGGAACTTATTCAAGGAAAGAATCCAAATCGCCGGTGTGTAGTGATAATATAAAGTTTTTATTGATTATTCTTTAGGGCCCACTCAATATTCGCTCGCGGCCCACTGGTGGGTCGCGACTCATAGTTTGGGAAATACTGTCTCGTCAATGCAAATACTACTACCTATTTTAGCTTATTGTATAAAGTTATTGTAAAAAAGGGGACCGAATATCAATAGAATACCCACTAGAGCAGTGGTTCCCAAACTTTTAATTTCGCGTACCACACACGAAATCATAAATCAGTAGCGTACCACTGAACTGTAACCGTTAAAAAAAACCTTCAAAATGGTAAAGTAATAAAAACTGCAACAACTGTTTATGACAACATTATCATTTATTAATTATAGGAAAAAAATACAATATTCTTAGTGCGAAAAATGGTGCTGCATGTTCGAGACAAGATAGGAAATATCTGGCTTAAAAACGTTTTTTCTAATTATTTACTGTGTATGTTCTATGGCCATGGCTGCTTGCGTACCACCTTAATAATTATCGCGTACCACTGGTGGTACGTGTACCATAGTTTTGGAATCACTGCACTAGAGTCACTGCGACTTACCTTGAACATTTTATAAACCAAATTACATCATTTTATGTCCAACAAACTACCTGAAATAATCTCAAGTTTCAGTATATTTCAGAGGTAACTTTGGATATGTTTTTTTATTGAGTTTTGTACACATACTTTGATAAGTGGTTGGTTGGCAGACATTGTCTACGACAATAAACCCGCCATTTGGTATAATATTTTACATCCAATAAAGATTTTTTAATTTCACTTATTTATTAAAATTTACAAATATCAAATTTTTAACTGCAAAAGCTGCTAAAACGTATTCTCGTTCATTTTTGTTTCAAGTCTTGGGACGATATTTTGAGTATTAGCTGACTAATCTCCCTTTTCCCAGTGCAGTTTTTCGCATGTTCAGGTGGTCTCTCAAGGGTTTATTGTGTGTACGATTCTTAGATGTATAAAATTCAACTAGTGGGAAGTAGAAAGAAGAGTTTTTCATTTCAGCCAAAACTCTAGTGAATGCTCTTTAATTATTGACAATATGTGATCGTATTTTTATGCCGTGTCGAAATGTTTACTTAGGAGCAAATGAGTAAAAAGGATAGAATGAGACTGACACAAAAGTAATACTAGAAAGTATGTGACGGGTCACCTGACCAAAAGCCAAGTTTACTGGAGAACGAAAAATGTGAATATTTTATTTTATTTTTTTTTATGGAATCACGTTCCCCTGGGCACAAAGTGATCACTGAAGCCAGCCAGTGCCGACTTTTATACATCGAAACACCCATCCTGCACCTGAGCTCACATAATGCTGCATTGTATGATACAAATACCTCTCGGTCTTAAGGAAAAATCTGTAACCTTTATTTCTGTTGTGTCAGTTCCATTCCTTTTATAATAGGGCAGTTTAGTGATAGTGTGTAATATAGCTTGCCTTCGGTTAAACATTTCCTAGTCATTACTAAATTATAAATATAGTGACTACCTAGGCTAACATTGTATGGAGTATTTAGGTGTTAGATATTATTTTTGTTTTGTCTGATAGCACAATGTGCACAAACGTCAATTGTTGAGTTTATGTTGCTTAAATTATTGTTCACAATTCACATTTATTACTATAAATTATGAATTATGTATGTTAGAATGTATAGTCTATCAAAAAAGGGCTATCACACACGTCCGGAAGTTCAGTTAACTGAATCAACCGTTACCAAAAACACTCCGACCAAAATCTCTCTGAATTCAGTGTTTCCTGATTTTGAATTCAGAAACAGGTTTTGGTCTGAGCTTTTTTGGAAACGGTCGATTCAGTTAACTGAACTTCCGGACGTGTTTGATGGCCCGAAAGGTTGATCATGGAATAATAATTTTATTTGCTGGCAACAGTGTCATTTCTATTGGAATATACTAAAAATGTTGCCACTATGATGGTCGCCGAAATGCTGCATGCACCATCCTCATCTAGAGAATCTTTCTAGACAGACTGCATGTAATTATGTATTTAAGGAAATCAACTGACAGTTTTTTGTTATAGTTTTGTATAACTATTGTGTACTATATTTTTTAACTATGTATTGTCATTCAGTGTATAATAAACCTAAGGGGCTATTCCAGTACAGGGGTGCCAACCGCAATCAAGTAAATTAAAAAATCCTTGTCGTAATCCATCATTTCACTTAATTCTTATTATGAAACATTTTCGCTCAGATGCGGGTGGTGCCGCTAAACTGAAATAGTAACAACCTTTGTATTTTAGTCTTCCAAGTCAGAACACGGTACCTATCTTCAGAAGAATAATTAGGAACGATCAGCATAATATCATCGCTGTCCGTTAATAACACGTCACCTGAGAAAAACAAGGTTTTAACTGAATACCAAAGTGAAATCAATTTTTTAAACACTCGTATCTTTTACCACGGATGGAACCTTATTAGGCTCTCCACATACGTCCGGAAGTTTAGTTGATTGAATCGATCGTTTGCAAAATACTCCGACCAAAACCTCACCCTGATTTTGAATTCAGAAAGAGGTTTGGGTCGGAACTTTTTTGCAAACGGTCGATTCAGTTAACTGAACTTCCAGACGTGTGTGGAAATCCTTTGTCTCGTTATTTACAAAACTACTCCCACTTTGCAGTGTTTTTGTTAATTGTATTTGTAAGGAGGTTAGAACATTTTCAGGCAAAAAGTAATGGCAGTCAGAACTTTGCTATTCTCAGATGATGAATAATGCACAGTATTTTATCAAAAATCACGTTAATTGTGACTGGATTAGTCCAAAAAATGTTGATCTTATAGTTATCTTTGTTTTAAATTCACAACTTGCACAGAAGTTAAATCATTCCTTATTCTTTAACATTCCAAAATTTGCAGCTTTCCCATCAGTCATTGTTCACGTGATTGCTATTGCTGTATACCACCGCCACCTTGACATTTCTCTTTCTCTAGCCAGTAGGATTAATAGATAAAATGTTATAGGCGAGGTCGCCGTCGCTAAGGAAATGTATGTAATAACAGAACGAGTATGACGGACCACATATTACATTCTGTTAAATTTGACAGGAGTAGTGGTCCTATTCGATCATTGTGCTGTGTTGCCAACTGTTACAGCACAGCTAGACCTACTCTAGGAGGCGGCGTGTATACTATTTGGTAATCAAGCGTTTACCTTCAAATTAATTGTTATCTGACTCAATCAATATACCTATTTACATTAAGGAATGTATTATTGATCTGTTCACCAGATAATCTAGAATTATAACCAAATATTTCTTACCAAGTTTAAGAATGGTCAGTATTAAACAATTATATCCTAACCTTATTTTAATTAAAATGGATTTTTCATTAGAAATTGTGTACTAATAGCTATATTATCAGATTCAGTAATGTCTAGTATGGGATATTACTACGTAGAACAAAAAGTAAAAATCTAGTGCATGGTGCTCTGTTAAAGATATCACTAACATCCTATGCTATGTTTATACTCGCTTCACATCCAGATCTCAAGTTCCTTATTTTGTCAGCTCCTACTAGTTTTAATTTATGGTAGTACATATTTGCTATGGATTTCGCCAACTTTATAAGGCGAGAAATAGCAAAGATATGCTAATACAAAATTTGCAGACTGCATTTTCTGTATTCCTCCGTAGTTGGTGGGTCCAGGGTTCGGGTTATTCGCAAGGGATAGATTGTAATACCCTCATTCTAGCAGTCACTTACATTTTGTTGCCCACTAATTTATTTTGTAATGTATGTACATAGGTAACAAAATTATGGTAAAATGTCTCCAGGTTTGAGAATAAAAAAGGACTGTCTCAGAACATTGTTTTTCTTTATCACGACCCTGAACACAAAAAACTAATGTTAACAAGAAAGGCATATACTGTCAATAAGCCTGTATAGGTGCTTCTCCAGATGTTCTTAACCGGTCGAGTGTGCCAGCAGTTACAGCTTCTTTCCCCAAGCCGTTCCAGGCATCCACCACCCTATCGGCCAGGAAGTGCTTCCTGGGATACAGTGAAAAGGATGACTCATTCAGTTTTAAGTGATGTCCACTTAGTTGTGACATAAAAAAGAGTCACAATCTCTTCCAATACAGTCAATCAGCATTATAAAGATCGGTGATTTTTTTTTATCCGCTATTATAAGCCACTGCAATTTAAATGCTTGTAGCCAGAGCTGTTCCGAGTACAGGCAAAAAGTACTCGAGTACTTATACAAGTACAGAGTACCGAGTACATCACTGACCAATGAAACACCAAATTTCATTACATTTTTTCATTCTTCTTCTTTCGTATGCACACGACCATTGTACAAATTTTGCTATAAGGTTCGCAGATGCACGGGCTGGGCGATTTTGGGAGGGCCTCTGACCCAGCTTCCGAAGGAGAGCCCAAGCCTTTCGACTTGAGTGCTTGAAGTCTAAGCTCTCCATCAGTGTAGACCAGCGATCTTTTCGGGCTGTGTCGAGAGACTCTAGCAGTTGGTCCGCTACGTTTTGATTTTAAGTGTTCAGAAATTCATTATAGAGTCTCTCGCACTCTTCATTCCAGCCCGGCACATACGCTTTTCGAAAGCCTCTGGGGATTGTTTTCTTCGCTGTGGCGAGTATAAGGTCCACAATTTTTTTATAGTTGGTAGGGAGTGGATCTAGGGTCTCAATTTCGTTGTCTAAGATGGTCTTATAAGTTGCCCAGTCCGCCTTCTGGAAGTTCCATCGGGGTTTTGGTATGGAGTGTATGACTGTGAGTGTGTGTCCAATCGTAGCCATCACAGGCCTGTGTTGACTATGGGGAAAGTCCCCGGCCACGGTACGAGAAATAGGTTGGGATCTACCCGAGCCGTCCCTGGTGACAAGGCACAGATCTGGATTATAGTCGCGGTTCCACCTGGCAGAGCGGAAGGTGCCCCTCTCCTTAGCATCAAATATGAGCTGCAGATTGGTCACATCCATCCACTCCACAAGCTTCTCCCCCTCCAGGTTGGAGGGGGAGAAGCTTGGGAGCACATGGGATTTTGTAGGCGCAGTGACGATATATTAGATATGAAAATGGTACTTACTTTCTTTTAATAACTTTTCGCACACCTTCTTCCTTATTATGATAACACTTCCACACTCTACCACTGTGAAAGGACAACTGACAAGTCTCTACTTGCATAAAAATATACTTATTGCATAGTATGATTGAAATGTACTCGAGTTCTTGAAATGTACTCGAGTACTTGAAATGTACTCGAGTACTTGGAAAAGTATTCGAGTATTTTTTTTGGTCTAAAATGCGCCGAATACAAGTACATATAAATAAATGTACTCGTGACTGAGTACTGAGTACACAAAAAGTACTCAAAGTACAATGTATGAGTACTTGTACTCGAGTACCGCCCAGCTCTGCTTGTAGCTGTAGAATGTTTGCAACCATGTGTGGTTTGGAGATTACATTTGGGGTGTGAATTATAAACAATTAAAACAAGATGTATTATTGCAATTAGTGAGTATTTATTGTCATCTATTTGGCTCCTCCACATCAATTACAAGCAGTATACTTACCTCTGTAAACTCAATATGTCCTTCCTATTATTATAAAATACCTATAAAAAACAAGAATAAATGGCCTATTGGTCCCATGCCTCATTCATCCTGTTAGTTCCCTCATAACGAGTCCAATCAACTCATTGTTAAATCTGCCATCGCAAAACACACTGGAATCATCTCCTACTCCATTTGTCACAGAAATAATATCTCATACCCGCACAGAACAACATCATGATACAAAGATAACATGTCAAATCACCTTTGTATCTTTAGATGTAAATATTTCAGACAAAACATTCTGATCCTCACAAGTAATATTCTTCGCAGTACGAGGGCTGCAATAAGAAAATCTCTATTTACAAATAATTCTATATGCCCACTTCCACCAATTTGGTCTTCCAATGAAGATTCATCAAGTAAAAAGATTTTTAAAAGTCTACAAATAAAATTATGGTGAAGTGATTGTATGTGACATTGTTCTGTGGTTAACTTACCGTTGTGTCTGAAAATAAAGTATGTTTGTATGATGATGCAGTAAGATGCATAGCGGAAATAAAACATCCTTCACACCGTATCCAGATTTACATATTTATTGTCAACATAAATCCTTCATACACGGCATGATAGGAAATATAATAAAAGATGGTATAATGTAAAGTTACATTCATTTGTCCTCTGGCTTGGAGAACACTAGGGTGTATCCACACTTGCCACAGTAGTGTCTGTCCTCCATGGCAGCCATGAATACTCCGGCTCCGCACCTCTCCTCGGGGCACTCACGCCTCAAACGGTGAATCTTCCCATTCTCGTCAACCTGGAACAGACAAATACAACATGAATTAGAAAAACATTGTACACTTTGGGATATTATAGTTTGGATGGTGGTACTAGTCCACAGGATTGAAGTAAGAAACTGCTGAGTTAATACATATTTAATGAGATAGTAATATGTATTATTCTCACCTTGTAATATTTGAGTACAGCTAGTTTGACCTTCTTCTTCTTGTGTTTGATCTTCTTGGGTGTGGAGTAATTCTTCTTCTTCCTTTTCTTAGCTCCTCCCCTCAACCTGAGCACCAAGTGAAGGGTGGACTCTTTCTGGATATTGTAGTCGGAGAGGGTCCTGCCGTCTTCCAACTGCTTTCCAGCGAAGATCAATCTCTGCTGGTCTGGAGGGATCCCCTCCTTGTCTTGGATCTTGGCCTTGACATGTTCTATGGTGTCTGATGGCTCCACCTCGAGGGTGATGGTTTTGCCCGTGAGGGTCTTCACAAAGATCTGCATGATGGTGTCCTTATATTAATAATTAATATCTGAAACAATAAATTCCCATGTGCTATAATAAGAATATGTTGCACAACACTAGTTTGTATGTAATGAAGCAATTAAGATGAATGTGCATCATAATTCAAGTTTCCTCAGTTCAAATTACACTAGGAAGGATCCATTGGAAATAGTCATTTTGTATAATCATTAGCACATCATAGTAAAGTAGGATACATTTTATGAGACAAATCGAGAAAAGAGATAAAAATGATAAACCAAAGTAGTTTAAAAATGTGAAATGCTTAAAATGGTACATAATTACACTGTTTCTTGGTTTTTCGGGTGAACTGTGTGTAGATAAACTTGGATCGACGTTCGAAAAAACCAAGAGACGTCAATCGCACACCGTGAAAACCAACATTTACTTGGTTCGTTTACACAAAGATTCTTATCCTAATCATCACAAGACAATCATACAAATTAAGTTGCAAATGCCTGACAATTAGAATGGCAATTCTCAAACTTTATTCGAGTATAATAAACAGACATTCCATTTTTACCTTTTAAAAATTAATCTCTTGTACTATTGTTAGAAAATCATGTTTCCAAAGCAAGGAAATTAGAAATAAAGTATCTTTCGAAGCCTCAATAGTTCTGTTTGTTAGTTGCTTTTGGGGCTTCAATTTCACTGATCCTCACTACAGATTTGAGATTGTAAATCGTATACTAACTGGTGAACACCAACTATAATGAAACAATGGTGTTTTCTTATAAATATATTTAATTGTATCACATAACATAATAATTATAATAAAGAGATAGGAGAGACTTAGACTAAGAGGACAGCATTGATGCATCCGTCATTCTCAGGATTGTTAGTGACCTGAGCGTACTTGCCCCAAATCACTTTACCAGACTGTGTCACTAAACCTAATTCAGATATATTCACTTCCAATACTGTTCCTTTAGTGATGACACCCAGACTAGTGAACATGGGGGAACTGGGATTCTTCTTGACTCCTATGATGGGGAGACAGAACGTTGCCTTCAGTTCCGGATGTGTGACGTGTGCCTTTTTAAATCTGAGTGCCATTGGTCGTATGAAACGTTCAAACTTTGGTGGTTTCCTGGTGAATCCTTCTCCCACAAATGTGACTTTAGTAACCATCCTCTTCCAAGCTTTCCTTCTGGTCTTTCCTGATTTGAGTACTTTAAATACTTCGGCATCAGACTGAGCTCTCACTTTGGGTATAGGGACATCCCATTTGCCTGCTTTCTCCTTTCTCTTCTGTTTGATCATGTTAGACAATACCTTGGCTCTGGACTGAACATCTCTGTCAAGCAGATACACTGGCACGGCTCCCTCAGATACTTTCTCAGTCTTCTGTTTAACTTTCTTCTCTTCGTGAGCCTTGATTTTCTTTTTCATTTGTATCTTTTCATTCCTTCTCTCTTTGTTGAATATCTTAGCCTTGATTCCTCTCAGCTTGCGAGCCTTCTCCGCCCTCTTGTGGGGCTCTCTCGCCTCCCTCTTCCTTTTCCTCTCCTCATAGTCCAACCTTCTCCCATACAGCTTCTGGTGACGTTCAATATATTCGTTCTGCGGCATGGTGGATGATTAACTGTAAACGAAAAACAAATAATAAAAAACCCATCTACAAATATGCCCGAGGTCATTTCAGTTTACGAGCCTGTCTATCCTATACTTTGTAAAGGCGGTACCAGCGAATGGAAAAGACAGTGACAGCTCCTTCTGAAGATGACTGGGTTGTCAAAATATTTCACAGTATGGACATTTGTAAAATATCTAGACATTTACTTACCAAGCACAACAATCCTTTTCACGTTCAACTAATTATGCTCTTGCCCACAAACAGAAAAACCTCGAGCATTAAATTACACACACTTGCGACATAACACGCCAAAGCCACGAGGTGAAACCACCGGGTAAGTTGGAAAATGTGCGGAAAAATGGACGGTGAATTCACACAACGAAATATTAACGGGTCATTCTAATATACAAAATCTAAACACAAGGTAAATATTACATATAATAATGACATACTTAAACAAAAATATTGGGACAGGAGAAACACTCACCTACTCTCCATCCACGCGGCGAAAAAAAAGAACGGGAAGGCGGAAACAGTTACACAGGAAGCGAAGGGAACAAAATTCATAGACAAGAAGACAAGGCAACTCAGATATTTATTGAAGTGGCAACATATTTCATATTCCTTGATTCTCTTCCCTCAAATACCTACCTAATTCATTTTGTTGAGATTTTATTTCATATGCTATTACTTTTAGCTTTACGAAGTATTTATTAAATATAAAATCATATTGTTTTTAATAGAACAGAGTTAATCCAAATAACCGTGAGCTCCTGCCAAAAATCTTAAATTATATTCTCATGTTAGTCAATCACCGAATCACAATTATTGTTCGATTCCTTTACAGAAATATCTGTTTATTCTGTCGAGATTTGAAATCATACAATGTAAACAGAATCTACTACAAATGGCCGAATGCCAAACGGCCGACATGGACAAACGGCCGACAGAGACAAATGGCCGACACGACCAACTGGCCGACTGGTACAAATGGCCGAAAGACGAAAGGCCGAAATCCAAACGGCCGACATGGACATATGGCCGACAAGTACAATAGGCCGACATCCAATAGGCCGACACGGACAACTGGCCGACAAGGACGAATGGCCGACAGGACAAATGGCCGACAATGACGTTTTCAATCAAGATAATGGTTAACAAGCATCGCCCAGCAGACATGGGACATTACTGTAAAAAAATAATGTTGACCGGTTAGGTTGTTTTTTATTTATACTAGTAAGGTTTAATTAAGCGCTGAAAGGCACTTGCAGCCGAAACAAATGAAAAACCGTTTTTAACGCTTAAAAATTGTGAACCTGCATGTTCGCTGGAAAGTTGAAAAAGTAATGTCCCATGTCTGCTTGGTGTTTTTGATCTAATTCGTGTAGCGGCTACTCGCGGCGCTAGTAGTAGGTAATTCTTTCAAGTATGTCTCATACTTATTAAGTATACAGTGGTTGCATAAATTCAGGAGCAGAGCTATTTAACCTTGGGTGCTATTGGCAAAAACAGTGTTACCATTGTCTTTTTTTTTCAGAAGTCTCACCGAAGCCTGCGATAGTAGAGTACAAGCCTACATCCTCGAATTCCATCACCGCCATGAGTGGTGACATCACCTTGTATCGGTGACAAACACCTTGTCTCGGTGACAAACACCTTGTCTCGGTGACAAATACTTGAATTACGGAATATTTTTTCCCATACAATTTAGATGGCGTAACCATCGTCAAATGTCAGTTAGGCTTGGTTGGGCCCGGCCTTCATGAACAATATGGCGACGGCCTCGGTCTCACGGAGCAAACTTGGTTTAGTGTTGCTTGATGTGATAATAAGATATGGTAAAATTTTTTCGCTACTTTCAAATTATATTTCGGAACTGTTGTTTAAAAAACTAGCCAAATTTTGGATTGTTAGAATAAACTGGCAACTTTGTTTTTCAAACTTGTGATGTGATCATTATTTCAATCTTTTTTTTGTGTCGGCCATTCGTCCTTGTCGGCCAGTTGTCCGTGTCGGCCTATTGGATGTCGGCCAATTGTACTTGTCGGCCGTATGTCCATGTCGGCCGTTTGGATTTCGGCCTTTCGTCTTTCGGCCATTTGTACCAGTCGGCCATTGGTCTTGTCGGCTATTTGTCCGTGTCGGCCATTTGTCCTGTCGGCCGTATGTTTTGTCGGCCGTTTGTCCGGATCCCGTTTCGAACAATTTGTATGTTCGACGGAGTACTCGACCACCTAGCCCACGTTACGCTTTTCTTTTCGTTCTATCGTTGTCTTATATCTATGCATCAATTTGTCATTTCACCAGATTTGTACCTACTTGTGTTGTGTCTTTTAATGTCTGTCAAAATATTTTGTCATAAATAAAAGTACGTGAGAATATACTTTTATGGTGAGTTTTTATTACATTTACAGTCAATTACATGTCCTACATATTTGAGACAATTTTCAAAGCTGTTTCTTATTGTTCTGTTGATTGATTGTAGGTTATCTCTACAGACATTGCAAGTGACTTATCCAAAAAAATGCCTTATTGGTACTATGATAAGAAGGATTTATTAAATACTCCGTCTTTTAAAGATGGCATTGATAATGAGACGGAAAGTCGGTATAGAAAGGAGGGAGCGCGGTTTATTATAGATACAGGAACCAAAATGGATTTAGGATATAATACAATGGCTACTGGAGTTGTATATTTTCATAGATTTTACATGTTTCACTCGTTTCGCACCTTTCCTAGATATGTGACTGCCTGTTGTTGTTTGTTTTTGGCTGGTAAAGTTGAAGAGACTCCCAAGAAATGTAAAGATATTATTAAAATAGCGAAAACATTATTAACCGATTCAAAATTTGCTACGTTTGGTGAAGATCCCAAAGAAGAAGTTATGATGTTGGAGAAGATATTATTGAAGACAATTAAGTTTGATTTACAAGTGGAACATCCATACAGTTACCTGCTCAGGTATGCCAAGTGTCTCAAGGGAGATAAAGCCAAATTACAGAAGATGGTTCAAATGGCCTGGACTTTTGTAAATGACAGGTAAGTAGATGTTCCCTTTTTTTCTTTTTCTAATCTATACACAAGCATGATTAGGGTTGCCAGATTTCTCGCAAATTTAACCGGGACAACCCCCCCCCCCCCCCCCGCCGTCGACGACGAAACGTTTTTTGATGCATTTTTTATTTTGGCGCTGTATTTTTATTTTTACTCAATTTGACCACTGAAATAAAAAACGCATAAAATTTTATCCTCCGTCGGAGGGGGGGGTACTCCTATGAAACTATTCTTAATTTTTACTTATGATAAGTCGTAAATTTTACGAACCGCTAATGCGTAACTTTTCTTTTTCGTAGTTTTTATACAAACTGTCAAAAATACCACAAAATGTTAAAAATCGTAAGAATATAGTAACATTTCCGGAAACCGGGACATTTAGGCGTCCCAAAAGGTTTGTTCGGGACACCGGGACACGGAGCGTAAAACCGGTGACAGTCCCGGTAAACCGGGACGTCTGGCAACCCTAAGCATGATATTATAAAGATAATCACTTTGATGGATCATGGTACCCTAACTAGACATTTAGTTTGATGAGAAGAGAGTACACTTATTCTTAACCATTGAATAATGAAATTAAAGTATGTTACAAAAACATTCAGTGATTTTTCACAAAATTCAATTTATTATGCCTAACGTTTTCACTAGTAGCACTATGAAGGCAGTTTTAAGAAACTGAGAATTAGTTTCTGAAGAACTAGTTATATTAGTACAATATTTAATTAAGAGTGAGTCTTCTAGGTTGAGTCTAGACATGAGCGCCACGCCGGCGCGCCGCCGCTGATCACGGTCGGCGCGCCGCCGCCGGCAAAACGCTTACGCCGGCGGCGTGGGATCCGTGTAACTAAAAGTATTTATCCTGCGTTTCTTTAGACAAAAATCGAAATAAGTACTTTACCAGTTTAAAAAAATTAAGTATTCAGCTGTGGCGACGCTAGTACTCAGTAATTATATAAGACATCGAACAATAACTAATGCAGTGTTAACCCATTCCGTCGTCTCAATTTCGTTAATTTGGTTTTGCATAAAAAGAAATCGGGGAATTTTCTGTGTCTTATTTATTCAATACTAAAACAAGAAATAGGATGGGATGGAGGTATTAATAGTTTGGTTCTTCGTGGTGGAAATTAAATGAAAAACAAATGTTATTTTATGTAAGTAGATTTTTAGGACAACAGTCGATTTTACCACGCTGAAATTTTTAAACCACGTGAATTTTGGCAGAATATCTGACCAAAATATGCAGCCTTTCGTCTTTTCGGTCAACCGTTCTCTCTTTTCATTAGTTTAACCTTAGATTATCAAAGTACCTAATCAAAATTATTTTTATTCCACTTAACTAGATTCGCTATACTTCATTTGTTTTAATACAACACTGTGGAAATGATAATGACTCCTTTTCTCTTGACAAAACGATATTCATTTGGTAATTTTTTACGTTTAAGACCTTGAAGGTGGCAAAATGTGAATATAATTAAATATTTTAACGTTAAAATCCAATTATTTCGCTCACCCAAAGCTGCATTACAATAATAAAAAAAATACTATCACTACTCTCAAATTGTAATTTATCTTTCCACCGGTAAGCATTACGTATTCCGGTTGATATTATTATGAATTTGTGCACCTTTCGACGAAAAACGCCATAATTTATGTTTATTCATTAAATATCCTTATTTTTACTCCTAAAATAACATCGCAAATAAGATAGTTTAATTAAATTACACAATTTTATTAAATTACCCTTCAACTACAAACAATAGTACATACAACACATATGTTTTTACAGCTTATGCTCAAGGAGTTTTGTATTTTGTGGGAGGTCGACCTCGTCATCGCAATTCTAGACTTTATTTCAGAGTTTCAATTTCACCCATCGTTTAGCTAACAGCCCAAATATTGCCAAATGAGAAACCTGTTCGACTGCACCACTGCCCATAGTGAGGCTCATTCTGACGCGTTTGACTTTATGGCTTAGTTTATTTTAATCTGCCCTCCAGTACCATGAAAAAGCAATAATGAAATTCTCCATTATTTTTCAAGTATGGGCTTTTATTTTACTTTGTCATTGAAATAATCATAGTTTTTCAAAATAAATAAATCGAGTTAATCATTATCCTTTTCACATATGCGTATTTAATCATTTAAAACAATAATGCAAAAAAATCTAATGCTCCCCCTCACTTTGTATCCACGCCGCCGGCGTGACGCCGCCGCCGGCAATTTTAGACATGGGCGCCGCCGCCGGCTTTTTTGCAGCCGGCGCACATGTCTAGTTGAGTCACATCAATAAAATTAAGTGTCAATTAAACATCATCATCAGCCCGCGTTTGCCCACTGCAGGACATGGGTCTCCCCTCTCCTTCTCCCGCTCCTGTGCGATTCCCATCCACTGGGGTCTGTCAAACCTCTTAATGTCGTCCATCCATCTGGTAGGTGGTCGCCCTTATGGGTTCCGTTCTGTATCCGTTAATTTTCACTCGGCGTGTCAACGGACGATTATCGCGCGAAGCAGAACGCATTTGGGTGATTGTTCCAATTGGAATTGTCAAACAGAGATAGAGATATGAGAATACTAATAAGAGTGAGTTGATAGATATACATCGAGATAGCGATATCGCTATACTCTTCTTTGGTAGAAAGGGATAGACATATCGCGTGATAACAAGAGTGAGTGAACTGCACGTGCGGACCATTCTATTATCTATGGCGAGCGAATGTCACCCAACAATTTTGTTGGGTGTTATTCGCAACAACCGAGCGTGTCAACTGTGCACATAGAACACGTTGACTCGCACAACCGAGTGAAACGCACTGATGATAGAACGGCGAACAATAGAACCATAAACAATCGAGCGAATCGCTGAGTGAATTTTAACGGATACAGAACGTGACCATGGTCTTTTATCGCCTCTTGGTCTCCACCCCAACAGTCTCCTTGTCTATCTGTTGTCCTGCATTCTTGCAATGTTCCCCGGCCATCTCCACTTCTGCACCGCTATCCTCTCAACTACATCAGTCACTTTAGTCTGGCTGCATATCCAATCATTCCTCTTCCTGTCTTGCAGTTTAATGCCCAACATTATTCTCTCCATTTTTCTTTGAACTATTCACAGTTTGTTGGCAGACAGTTTGGAAAGAAAATTAAACATAATTTTCCTAAAATATATTTTTTCCGGAGATGTTTTGTCATGCTACCTGTATTGTTTATTTTGTAGTTTATGCACAACATTAGCTCTACAATGGGAACCTGAGGTGATAGCAGTAGCACTCATGTTCCTGGCTGGGAAACTGAGCAAATTTGAAGTAGTGGACTGGAATGGACGACTACCCAAACACAAAGCCTGGTGGGACATGTTTGTGGAGGACATCACTACAGAGCTTTTGGAAGATATTTGTCATCAAGTAAGTGTATCACTGCACTATGTTTTATTTATTATGAAGCAAACAATTATTCATTATTTATTCATAATTCATTATTTATTTACACCACTTTTCGTGAACAAAATACAGTGATATGCAAACATTACAAATATAAATAATGCCACCCTATTCCTCCAACAGTAAGAATGGCGACAATAAGTACTTAATATGAACAGAATACCACGCTACAGCCATCACTCCTTGTAGTGTAGTGAATAAGATCCCTACTACGCGATACGAAGGTCTGGGCTTGATTCCCATCCGAGATGAACTAAAATAGCGAGTGTTTCTGAAGTGTAAATTGGTCATTTAAGCCAGCCGAGGTCAGACGTATCACTGTTGTAGGAATGCTGAATTAAATTATAACATTTGTTCACTAGGGTGAGCTTATTGCAGTTCTGCGATCTCTGCCACCTAAATCCATTTCTAAATTATTGCATTTTTTTCTAGGTACTGGATTTATATTCTCCGCAGTCATCTCAGTCATCTGGAGGGGACAGTCCCCCTCTGCCTCCGCCACCAACCAAGACTCTTCCAGAGAAGAAACCTCCCGCAGTGTCTCCTCCACAATCTGTGTCCCCCGCGCCTCCGAGCGTAGTGTCCAAACCTCTCAGTGTCAATACACCTATTAAGAATGGAGGAGAGAGAGCAGAGATGAAGCCCGAGGCGGCACAACCTATTAAACCAATAGTCAACATTGAGCCATTGAGATTTCCATATCCTCCGACTAACTTCGGGACCCTCCCACCACCGCATGCTTTGGCGTTTCCTCCTCCAATAATCCCCTCCAACATCCCCCCTCCCCCTCTCCTGCCATTGCCTCCTAGGCCACCAGTCATATTCTCAGAGCCCCCCCCAACGCACTACCCCCCTCCCGTGACAGTCCCCCCACCAAATTACTTCCCCCCTCCTCAATCTCGTCCATATTTTCCTCCACCAACTTAGCAATAATTAGATCGTAGACTCTCACCACTAGGATACACATTTTTTTTATTTATGTAAGAATAAAAAGTCTTTTAAAAACAATCTTTCAGTTGTAATAAGGCTGTTTCCTGCACCTATATTGATAACTGTTTCACAATGGATCACATTCCACACAACCGAGGGCCATCGTTAAAAACTGAATAAGTCATCCTTTTTGTTGGATCCCAGGGAGTACATCCTGACCTAGTATAAAGGTGGTAAATGTCTGAAACGGTTTATCAGAGAGAGTTGTATTTCCTAGTAGACTCGACCAATTCAAAAACAATTTGGGTGAACCTTACACTGAGAAGAAAAAAGGAGTGATGATAAATAGATTCAGATGTAAAATTTAAATATTTATTTAATATAAATAATATAAAGATAACGAGAGAATACAATGTATATAAGTATGTAGTATAGCATGTATAATAGAAACATTTGAGAGAAGTCCATAACAATCTAAGGCACCATGCAACAGGATGGAACTACACTACAGTAATTCATCAACAAAATGAAGAGAAAAATTATATTATATTATCTAGTATTCATTATATTTTTATATCATATAATTATGATGGTGATGACTATGTGGACAGTAAAACCATTATATCTACAAATTTAATTTCAATCTCATTGATAATTAGTATAACTATGAAAAATGTGTTAACGGACACTTTTGGAAGACAAATTTTATTCATCGAAATCAACCATCATAAAATTTCTCAAACATTTCAATGAGAAAAGCATAAATTGTACTACTAGACTCTGAAAATGAAGAGGTCATGACCTCTCTGGGTTCCTGTAAGATATGTATATTGAAGGGTGATAATGATTAGGTAGGCACAGAATTTAGATATGCGTTATACTGGTCACATATATTTGTGAGCCTTTTTTGTTGTATTTGTAAAGGGACGGCTATACCTGCCTTGCTTATCGCAGGTGTGAAATGAACAATGAACGCATCTGTGTGCATTCTTGTTCATTGTGCGCTCACTAATACTACTATAACTGCGTGTACGGACTTGTGTGTAATTATGCTATTACTCACACTACAAAAAAGGCTCACAAATGTACGCCACCATTATACTAAAGTCGACTGCTTTATTTTGAACAAACTCGAATGTGCAATACTATATCATTATAAGGTCTAGCTTCAATTGCAAAGTTGACAATGTTTTGGATGTAATAATTTCTTGTCCCTGTATCAAAGTAAGGCACTATAAAACAACTTGCATTATTGCAAGAAAAGATTGTTAAAAATTCAGGTTTTTTAAATTTATGTTAAATAAGGGAAATTTACATTATAAATTAAGCAAATACTAGTATAAAATTAACCCGATTCGAGTGAACCGTTCAACACATGCGATGGATGTTAAATAGGCTATGTACATGAGCAGCTCATATGTTGTGATTGTGTGAAAATTCACACTGATGTAAGAACTTTCCACGTATGAACAAGACCCCGACATGTTACGGGAATCGGGTTAAACGATAAAATTAAAGAATAAAAGAAATATTTAAGATAGTAAATGCACAATGATTAGACTTTGTATGAACACAAATAATGAATAAAATAAAACGCTGTTTAACTTCCACTAACGTATTTAGTATTTCATTAAACGTTTTCAAACCGAACAGTTTATCTTAACTACTAACAATGTGTAGGTTTGATAACGTTATAATTAAATAAATACGTTAGTGGAAGTAAAACAGTGTTTTATTTCATATATTTAAATAGTGAATTAAGTTAGGAATTGTACGTGGATGTTACGAGTCTCATTTTCGTTAAGATTTTACGATAATAGCCTAATGTAAATTGTACACACAAATTTAAAAACAACTGTTAAAAGAGATAATTTTATGACTTAAATTTTACAGCGAGTATTTTATCATTGGAAGTTTGTAACGAAGATGAAACAATAAATAATTCTAATATACCCACTTGTGACATCATTACATGAATAATAATAATGCAAAGTAAATAATATAAAATATGCAACCAAACAAATTGACCAATTTCATTTAAATTGATATGTTGGTTTAATACAAGATATTTCAACGAGACTTTGATAGACAGAATGCAGTATTAAGGCACAGTGCGTTTGTGAATTTTCACTACAATTATTTTACAAAACTTGTACACGGATATGTATTCAGTATTTGTGGTGGGCGTTTACGCTAACTAAAGATAACTTAAACAGATGCTAATGTTAACCTTGATTAATAGTTATTGTTAACTGCTAACGTTAAAATGGTCATCTCATTACTGATAAATTTCGGAAGATTCCCCGTTAATGTCACGAGATTAACAACAGTACCTAGTCGTCTATTTTTCTGTTGATATTAATATTACCGTTGATGGGCTAATATGCGCCGGAATTTTGCTTAGTTTTCTTTTTGTGCGTTTGGTCGGAATATTTACATACTCAGTCTGGTATTGGCTTGGATTAACATTAGCAGACAATTTATGTCAACAGTGTTGACGTGTTAAATAATAACAACTGTTGAAGATTAACTATTGACCTTTATTGATACAGCTTAATTAAGTATTACTAAATCGTCTCAAAAGTGCGTGTGTCGGGGAACACATTATTGACTTGATATAATTTTAAGAACGAAACAAGTGAAGACTTAAGTGAGTAAAGAGAGCAGTGTCTATGAATATGAATATTTGCATGTGAAATGAGAAACAGTGATACATAATATACATTAGGTAGTATAACAAACGATTATGAATAACATGATTAATTGTAAGTCTCAAACATAGTACCTACAGTCTAATTGTATAACAATTAAAAAGGCACATAAGTTATGGTAAACATCTATATTCTACAATGTGCAACAACAATATACATGTGTACGGTATGTTTCTGTCTAACTATTATAGTATTACATTGTGTATTGAATTAATGACTGTAAAGATATATTGACCTTTATCTTTTGTGTGTAACGGTACATGTTACAAAACAAGTGTTATAGTAGTCAGCACAAGATTGTTAAGATTATACGTCATTGGTAAAAATAAAGTTATTACAGGATTTTTGGCGAATCTCCAGCATTATAAATACAATTTTATTTGAGACATGTCTTTATAACGTAGAAAGGATTGATTGTGATAATATTTCGGTAAGGATGGACGCATTTTGAGTAAAAGGAATAAAGTGTGTGTATATTGCATGTGTGAATGTGACGGAAGCTGGGAGTGTGTGTAAGGATAGGGCAGTCTGGCGCTCTGTGCTCTCTGCCTACCCTGCAAGGGACGTGGCGTGAGGTTGCAGATAGATAGAACATTTTAGTATACCAAAATTAGTCAATTATATCAATCTTAATATATAATACAAATGTATAATGTTATACAAAAGCTCGTCATTATAATACATTCTATATAAATATATAATACTTGCATATAATATTTCATTTAACAATAATACTCTCAATGCATATACATACAGTGTATATTCCTCTCTCTGTAATCCAATTCTTATAAATTGATAAAATTTCCAAAAAATTCAATCAACGACGTAACAATGTATTTAAATTAGTTTTAATTTTAATCAGATCTTAATAATATAATACAGTAGTAGTACTTAATATTTATACATAAATAGAAAAATACTGATTATTATCATTTTAATACAGACATTTTTACAATGTTAATCTCAATATTAAAAGTAGTAAAGTAATTTCATAATTTTAATATATAAAGTAGTAATGATTCTCATTGAACTTAATAATAATATGAACACTCAGTTACATATAATATTTCATTTATTGGTCACCCTACTATGCCGAAGCCAGCGATAGTGTACACACACGAATTCCATCACCACCATTGGTGACCTCACCTTGTATCGGTGACAAACACCTTGTCTCGGTGACAAACACTTAAACTATGGAATATTTTTTCCCATACATTTTCTCCCACTCTTGGTGATGTCATCATCGTCAAATGTCAGTTGGACCCGGCCTGTATGACAAATATGGCGCTGGCCTCGACCACGCATATACCTTAGTTATTTGTTATAACTCTCTCTCTCCTGTCGATTTCCTCACTGCTGAGGGTCGCGATCTCCAAACCCAAACACCCGTTGCTTGACCAATCCCCGCCACGCAGCTCTGTCCTCGGCAAGATGCACTGCCCTGTAGATGGAGGGGGCAACAGTCTGCGTAACTTGGTCCGTCCATCGCAAAGGTGATCGCCCTCTGGGTCTCCGTCCCGGCGTGTTTCCCGTGATTATTAGCTTCTCGAGACTATCTCCCCCTCTGCGAGCGATGTGTCCAAAAAATTGGAGAATTCTTTCCAAGCATAGAGATGACAATCTCGATGTGATTCCAAGTTCTTGTAGGATAGAGGCATTTGTCCTTCTTGCAGTCCATGGGATCCGCAGCATGCGCCTCCAACACCACATCTCGAAAGCGTCAACTCTAGCTTTGTCCCTCGCTCGCAAGGTCCAAGATTCCACCCCATAGAGGAAAATAGAGAACACAAGCGACCGCACCAATTTAATTTTTAGCCCTCTGGATATACTTCGGTCCTTCCATATTTTATCAAGGCGTGTCATAGCGTTCTTCGACATCCCAATCCGTCTTCTGATCTCCGCCTCGCATCCTCGTGCGTTATTTAGCATGGATCCGAGGTATGTGAAACTCTTGACAACCTCCAGGTCAGTGAGTGCACCTGTTATCTGGAGTTGGTTATTTCGGTCTACGATCATTAGCTTTGTTTTGCTTCTGTTTATCTCCAAACCCAGTTTTCGACTTTCTATTTCCACTTTCTGGAGCAGTTCGGCCATTTCTGTTTGTAAGAAACATGAGATTTGTGCTATTCACATAGAAAGTACGAAATTCACTAATAAAACTGTTATCCATGTTATAACTAGAGACTGGAAAATATCATTACGACAATACAGTTTTATTAGTGAATTTCGTACTTTCTATGTGAATAGCACAAATCTCATGTTTCTTACAAGAATACTGTGAATTTTGCATATTTTACGCTAATTTTGACTTTCAGTTTTGAAAAAAAGACAGGTGGCTTTGGAAGTAAGAAGAACTTTACCAAAACAACGTTGCAAAAAGGCGATTTTCATTTTAAGCAAATATTCCACTGTTTTTGGTAATTTTCTGTACGAAACATTGTTCCATGATCAATTTTTTTAATATTCCCGTGTATTGAAAACTAAAGAACTGTCCACTTTGATGAAATAAAACGTATGAAGTATAATGCCACCTTTCGCCAAAAATATGAAAAACAACACCATTTTTTGCGAAAAGTAACACCACTTTTCTCAAAAAACGACACCGCTTTTATCCAGTCTTTAGTTATAACTGCTTTATAGTCCTCCATTCTTTATCAACCGCTGAAGCAACAGTTATTAATTACAATTATGTTTTTATTTCATTATCATATAGAATGTATTGAGCAATATCATTCATGAAAAAATAGAGAGGTGAATCCCATTCACTACTATTCATGTCCTTGAATTATTGTGTACTATATACAAAGCAGTATTCCTTCAACAGTGTAGAAGAATTAAGGATGAACATTGTCGGGCTTACGACCAACCTCGGCTGGCTAAGTGATCACTTTATACTCCAGAAACATTCTGCATTTCAGTTCACTCCCAGCCATCCCAGCCGGGGCGAACTGAAATGCCGAATGTTTCTCCAGTGTAAAGTGATCACTTAAGCCAGCTGAAGTTGGTCGTAAGCTCGAAAATGTTCATCCTTAATTCTTCTACATTGTTGTAGGAATACTGCATTGTTTTTATGTACTTTATTTTCTAATACGTTTTCACTTCAGCGGTAGAAATATGTGTTACTATAATCAAAGTATATTTAGATTGTCTTAATAGAAATGAGTTCCCCCTTTAGGATATTATATTAATCTGGTTTGCTTCAAGTAATATATGAGTAGTGAATGTATGAAGCGATACTGATGTACGTTTAGTATCAAGTTGGCCCTCTGTTGGTGCAGGAGACTAATCACGCGAGGGATGTCCAGTTCCTTAAATGAATAAATATAAACATTATATGTTACAAAATTCCAGTAGACATTTGAAAGCAAAATTTCTAAACATAATGTTTTTTTAGTGTAAATTTAAATATTTGATCTAATTTAAAAACGACAAAGATCATGCACTAGATCGCAGCGAGATAAATGTGTCGAAGAATATTTCAGGAATATATCTCTTTTTCTGAAGAATCTGTACTGCTTAGGAAAAATCCACGCAGATGACGCACTAGACAGAAGTTCCACGTAAGTATCTTAACAAATTTTTCTATAGCGTATCTACTATGTTCGGGTTGACTGTAAGATATTGCATTTTATTTTTTGGCACACTACCATTGTCTTGTTTTTGTAACTCTATATATTTTTGGCTAATAAAGATTTATGTATGTATCGATGTGCTGGAATTGTTGTTAAAAAATGGTTGCAAATCATAAAACGGTGTTGTACCTGATTATGTTCCAGAGTATAGAGGAGTAAATCAGATGCAATGGTTACTCCAGTTCGTCCTGCACCTTGGGAGCATCCCACCACTAGAGGGGGGTTGGAGTTGTGTAGGGGAGCCATCTCAAATGCACAGTGCTGCCGCACTCCAGACAGTTCTTCCAGGAAACCTGCAACAAACATTCATGCAAGATATTATATACTACTATATCCAATATCTTTTTTTTTTAATTAAAGGTGATCCGACAACGAGTGATTTAAGTACATAGTATCCAATATCCATCCATGAAATTATCTGTTAACTGTTTAGTAATTTCTCTGTAATGACAAGTTATAGTTATCTGAACGGATATACAGCAAAGGATGGACTTCCCATTAGGCTTATGACTGATCGTCGACTGGGCTAATGTTATCATTTTCTGCAAAACTGGTGTTGTGACAAGAATGAAAGTGAATAAATTAAGATGGTTTGGGCATGTAGACAGAATGAAAGATGACAAAAAAGATTTATTTGAGTGAGCTAAGAGGGGATAGGAAGCGCGGCCGCCTGAGACTGACCTGGCTTGATCATGTCGACCAGATCTTCAAAGATGGATGCGTTTTGAGTAAAAGGAATCGGAGAGTGTGTATGATAAATTGCATGAATGTGACGGAGGCTAGGAGTGTGTGTAAGGATAGGGCTGTCTGGTGTTCTGTCCCGCAAGGGATGTGGCGTGAGGGTATAGATAGGTAGATAGATGGACTTTACACTAATAACTATAACCAATTCCAGTCTATTCAACTGCTGTGGCCCGGAATCAAACCCAGACCTCCAGTCTATCTGGTATCATATCCGCTGTGTCATGAAGGCTGATGAACGAAGCGAGAAGGAAACACTATATATTTTGTACTACTGGCAACTGCTGTATATCCGTTGAGTTAACTACTTGTTATTTCATCTACGACATGCAGAAAATCTGATGTTTTTAAAAAAAAAATGTGAAATTGAAAATATTCTCTGTAATGTACCTAAGAAATGTTCTGCAGATGGTGGTGTGAGGCTGTTCTCAGGCCACTCAGTGTACTGCATGTGCCACACCGTCCTTGTCTGTCCTATGCTTCCTGTGCTCGTCACAGACTTGCCATTCGTCACCCGCAGTCTGCTCGTCACTACGTAACCTGTTGATTGACTCGACTCCACAAATACTTGAAACTGTAAATACACAAAAATGTTATACCATATGTACATAACTTGGCTGAAGAAGGACCAATCAGAAGTGAGATGCTGATGAGATTAGAGAGACGAGTGACTGTAAGGCGAATGTTGTAACTAGAATGAAAGTGAACAAGTGGAGAGGATGAATTATTAAAGGATGACAAAAATACACATGTCGATGAGGTCCTCACGGATGGCTGTGTTTCGAACAAAATGAATCGTAGAGTGTTTATTGCATGAATGTGATAGAAGCAAACAGTGTGTGTAAGAATAGGGAAGTCTGATATTTTGCTTGCTCTGAGCGCCCCACAAGGGATACTATTCTAACTTTTCTACTGATTGTAAGCACATGATGATACTACATACCTGTCCAAACTCCTTTGTCCTGCCAACCTGCAGATCAGGCAGATGTGGTGGAGGGGACTGATTGTGTATGTACGCCATCACCCTGGCTCCCGCCTCCCACAGGGCCTGCCAGACTCCACTGGACGCCGCACCATTCCCCACTGACAGAGCTATGTAGAAACGCTGATTGCTTCCAACACTGGCCTAAAATAATGACATAACATCGTAATTACTAATAACAAATTATACAAATTGCTACACATCCGTTTTACTATATTTACTAGGGTTTAAATAAATCCTCCTAAACATCAACAGTACTGGGTTAAGAGAGCCAGCGTTTTTTGGAGCATGGTTTCATTCCCTGTTCCACAAAATTAAAGTTTCTATTCCAAAACACAAAACTAATCAAGTAATCAAGAGGTTCAGTGACATAAAACAGGAAAAAACATCCATCAGTGGATTTTCGTCCAAAGTTTTTAAATATATGTAGGTAAGTAAATCTTGTAAGACACTAATATAAAATTCGAACTACATAAATAAGGGAAACGTTAGATAAATGGCATTTATTAAATTTTTTGTACATTCAATTACAAGCAAGTCTAGCATTTTATGTATGTAGTATAAGATTTTGAATATAATATTTACTGTAATGTGTGAGGCGTTGATGTATCCATATTTATTAAGTTTAGTAGGAGTCAGCCTCACTCTGTTGTCATCATAAGGCAGATAATCCAAGTTGCCAGCATTCAGGTGTGAGTTCTCGGGGTAAAGCGCTACAGTTATATCTGTATTTATATCACGTCCCTTCGGTATTCTTTCAAAAGCAAAGGACAGTTGTGCATCTGCCATCTTTCTCTCCAAAAGTTGGCACTGAAAAACAATAATAAATACATAAATGACATTAGTTACTAAACAAAACACAAATGGAAAATATGTTTTCTATTCAACTCCACAAGCATCATGTTTGTGTACACACAGAATGACAAAAATAGGACCTGTGGTACTCCTTATCTCTACGATTTATTTCAAAATAATCAAAATAAAATATAATCAGGTTTACCATAGCTTCCTTTGATATGCTCGGTGGTAGGGGTTGTCCTTTAGGTAACGCGGTTGACCATCTATGCTTTTGTGTCGCTTCTACATTGGCTTGATTCTTCTTATTTTTATCTCGCCCTAGGGTCGCACTCTTCACCTCTGACTTGCTGCTTTTCCCGCCGAACATTCCCCATCTTCTTCTTTTCTTTTCCTTCGCGGCAACACTGCCACTTGTAGTGGAAGACAATCCACTGGTCTCCATATCGTAACCGCTGTTGTTGGTTGAATTGAAGAAGGACGATGCAGGACCACTGAAGTCTAATCCGCTATGTATCGTAGACGCCATTGATATTTGTGAATCGTCATGGAGATTATCTGACAAACTTTTGGATTTAGTGAAAGTTCCCGTCGATTTTACGATTCCCGTAATCGGTTTGATATCGTCACTGCTATTAATAGTGATTGTCGTAATGTTGTTACTATCCGACTGTTGTATTACGGGAGGCCTATTGGAATTTACGCTAGAAATAGAACCTCTTAACGAGGCATTACTCCCCACTTCCGCATTGGATATGTTAGACAAGGACTCTTTAGATATGGCAACAGACATGAGAGAATTGGTGATGTCTAGCAAGTCTTTATTATTATTATTTAAAGATACTTTGGTTTCATTATTTGACAATTGCTTAACGTTTTCGTTTGATTTAATCACTTGCGCATTTACGTACAAACTATTTGGTGAATATTTGACATTGTTCACTTGAACGTTTGTATTAAATGCTGGTGGTGGTAGATTGGATGAAACGTTCACGTTACTCGTTGGAGGATTGTGTTCCGTATTTAACATTATAGAAACTGGATGACTGACTTTTCTTTCCACGACTTTGCTAACATCCGGAGGAGTTGTTAAGCTACAGGCTCTGTCTCTTACGACAGATTGTGAGATGTCATTGTTCTGCCAAGGTAATGGAACATTTTCGTAGATGGGCTCTTGAGAATCAGTGACCGTCTTCAATTTAAGCGACTGTGGTATAACCATATGGCTCCTATATGGCACTTGAGTAGTTGGCATACAATATATAACGTTCCCTCTATCGTCGTGAAGTTTCTGTATGTGATTAGATAAATGATGAGGTGCTTGAATTAATATATGTCTATTTGGTACATCCATTACAGAGGCTAGGTTCTCATAAGTGCCGTGAGCCGGGGGCATCAATGTCGGTGTGTAACCCATCATGTTGTGAGTGTTACCCGCGTGTAGATGACTCATGTACTGTCTGCTTAAAAACGTTCTGGAAGAAACTAAATCGGGACTAGAACCAGATACGTGATTGTTGATGTATCCTCTGTGATAACCAGCTAAACTTATTTGACTCGAGACAGCTAAATCTGGAGTGGAGTTGGAAGCCAATCCATTGGATGGATAAGGAGGCGGTGGTTTATACACATTGAGATATTTCTGATGAACGCCTCCTGGCATTAAAGCGTTGGGGAAACCTGAATAGTTGGCATCATGCATTATAGAATTCAATCCATAAGTCATGTCTTCGTGATGTCTCAAGGGTCCATTAATAGCCGTGTGTCTGGTGACATCGGGATAATGTATGGGACGATGTATTTCAGGTTGAGAGCCGTAAATGAATGGTTTAGCTGCATTGTGATGCGAGTGAGTGTGTGATTGATGATTGGTGAAATGTACAGCCTGGAGTCTCTGGTTGTATTTCTGTTGCATGGCCGTATCGTAGTCAGGGGCGGCTCTGTATGATGGAAGAAGAGATCTAAAAATAAAGGTAATCGAAAAATGATTATTTTCTTTTATCTACTCAGTAGAGTTGAGTGGGCAGAATCAATATGTCATTACATAGCAATAAATAATACATACTTTAATTTATCAATATCATTCTGCGATCTAAGATGTCCATTGGTGTTTGTAAGATCAAGGCAGGATGTGGAGAGAGCTCTGTGTGCGGAGGATAACTCATGCATGGGCTCCATATTGTGCAGACCCTGCTGGGACCCCCCATGCCCCGCAGCACGGACCTTTAAGTCCTGGACTTCCAACAGCCCTGGCATACTGCCACTGTTCATCTTGTTCAACGGGACACAGTCTAAATCATCTCGACTGTCTGATAAACCGTCATTCTGTAATATTGAAGAAAATCGCATGTAAATTTGACATGGGTGAAACGCACTGATTTTAGAAAGAAAGGAAGTAAGGACAAATTGTGTGATTAAGGTTAGAAATACGTGTTGGAAGCGAGTGGATGAGTATGTATATTTGGATATTTTGGACGCTAAGATGGGGATATCGACTGAAGAAAGCTGATTGGTGCTAGGATGAATAGTGCGCTCAGACCGATTGTTAGTACCAGCAATGTGTTTAGGAAAGGTGCTAGTGCACAATGATTTCTTGGTTCAGACCTTTATGTATGCTAGTGAGACTGGGACAAGGCTGAAGGACAAATCAGGGTGGAATATAGGGGAAAATACTGAGAAATAGGATGAGGAATGAGTTTATTAGAGGTGAGTGACTGTAAGACGAGTGTTGTGAGAAAAGTGGATGTCAGGAATTGGATTATCCTTTACTGACCTGGAATTTGGGTTGTGCCTGTTGATAAGGTAAGACAGCTTGGTTGTTAGACACGAGGACGGCTTGTTGATATTTCATGTAGAATGTGTGTTGCAGCACACACATCTTCCACACATACTTCCCATCCTCAGCAGTGGGGAAGACAAAGGATGCGCTGTCCGATGCATTCTGACATTCTATACTAAATGTTCTCTTGTGATTTATAACGTTTGTTATGTCTGTCCACCTAAAACACATAATTATCTATTAATAAATTGCTTCAGTTCCATGAACTGTGACTGGACATGCGAAAAATTGCATTGGGAAAAGTAAAAATTACTCAGTTAATACTACAGATATGATCCAAAGCCATAAAACATGGATATCTTGAATAAAAAAATAATATCTTTTGGTGACTCTAGCGGTTAGAAATATATTTTTTGTGAGTTTTCTTGATAAAACATAATTCCCAAGTTACATATAAAATTGATTGAAACATAAAATTATTCCTGCAGTCTTATATATATTACACTGTAATTTGGTCGATAAAACGTTTCAGGTTAGACCGTTGACGCTAGCCGATATTTCTTTCATATTCGGTCCCCTCTTTACATATCAAAATAGATAGGGACACACACAATCTTAAACATTCATTATTTGTCTCGTTCAAGTCAAGTATTTTTACTTGCGGTTAAATGATGATAGCATAATCTTTACAGCTTAAATATACTCGGCCTAGCCAACGACTACGACTAAAACGCTGAAATGAAATCGTTTTTTTTTAAATAGCATACAGACAGAATAAACTCGTGATTAAAAAAAACCTTGTGATAAAATTGTTTTCAAAATGAGCCACAGGAAAGCGAACGATTAAACAACAAAGGTGAATGGCAATCGCATTAGATAATGTTATCAAACAATGGGGAATTATACAATAGCTTGTTTATAAATAACACGATACATTATTCTAGGTACTTGAAAATGTAAAGAAAACTATTGATAAAGCAACACATCACAAACAACAACATGTGAATAAGTTATACTCTTTACTTTATCTCTTCTGCATACAATTAGTAATTCAGAAACCAGAATTTATGCTAATATAATTTTTGGGTAAGCAGCCTAGGCTGATGGGCCCAAATCAATGTCTGTGCTATCCGTTGTTCTAAGAAAGTCATCCAACCCATTCTTAAAAATGTTCACTGATGGTGCTTGTATCACATTTTCGGGTAAACGGTTCCACATATTCACTACTCTATTGCAAATATAATTCTTTCTCTGATTACTATGAAATCATTCCTTGGTGAGCTTCATAGAATGTCCTCTCAAGTGGATATTGGTATTCATAGTGTAAATAGATTTAATAAATGTAAATTTAAAAACATTTTTTTTTTTACACAAATAGTATAAGCGTGAACATTGTGTGTGGATCTCAATCTGAGATCCGCGTCTTCTGCCCCACCCTCCAGAAATGAATCCACCACTGGTGGGAAAGAGAATTCATTGCTGAAAAAGGATTATTGAGAGTATTAATAATAAATAATAGGGTATAATGTGTATATTTACTTACCTATAAAATTTGGATGTATCGCAGTTGTCAATGGCCACCATAATACCCGTAACAGAAATGGCAATCACAACTTCATGCTGTCTGGAGTGATCTTGAGCTATGAACGTCTCCTGGCCGTATCCACTTAACATCTGACAAGCCGTAATGTATCCCTCCTCTGCTTGGGCCTGCATCAATAATATTTATAATGAATCAGAGGCGGTGGTATAGTAATTTAAAAACAAGGTACATTATCTTAGGTGCCAACAATGGGAAGGATCTATTTAATATAAAAACAATAAATATCATAGACTATAGTAACTAGTGCTGTTAGATAGAAATAGTATTCTCTCCCTTTTTATACAGTTATTTCTTCTGTAAACATATCGTAGATACTGCCTGTGAAAAATGTTAAGGTACACCTCGATTTAACCAATATGGTCCAATTTAAAAAAACTAATTAGAAAAATGGCAAATTGATAAAATATTGATAAATATTCTAATCCATCCCTTCCTCTCATGCCGTGTCCCTTACACACACTTGATGATCCTCTTTATCTTTCGACAGCCGCATTTCCTTAATCAATTTTCTTTGTTATCATTCGTCCTCTACTTGTCTCAACCATCACAATTTGTTCACTTTCATTCTAGTTACTTAATTATTGATCAAACCAATATGAAATTTTTTAATGCATTTCAGTAAAAGTTTTATGCAAAAATAATATGCGTTCAATCATCACACATTATGATAATGTCAATCATGCACAAACATACACATACACTATATTATTAGTGTCTATCATAATAAATATAATATGGAATGTCTGAATGTGAAATATCTACAATCATCTATAGATATGTATTCTAATATATTAACCACTCCTTCCTATAAATAGTAGACAGAAAGTTGTGGTGAATATATAATCACTAATTATAATCATTAATAATCATATCACTGTGATTGATTATACCTACACCACATTACATTATATCAGCTATATTACCTGTATTATATTATATTAATAAGACAATGACATCATCACCATTCTATAAAAAGGAGACGTACAGATACTTCAATGGGCTGGACAGTGGACATGTTACACTGTGGCACACATAAAACCTTTACTGTCTACACAAATCCTATAATGATTTGAGATATACTATACCTAAATTATTTTAGGTATGGAACCGGAATTTATCTGCATTGCACAGACGGAAATACATTACAGTTTTTCCTCAAGAGAGACGAGAGCATCTTCATTCACGTAATGTAGCATTATGTGAACTCCCTTGGGGAGTAAACAGGATGGATGTTTTGATGCTTACAAGTCGGCTTTGGTTGGCTTAAGTGATAACTTTATGCCCAGGGCAACATTCACCTGTTCCACCACATCTTGCTGTCAATAGGGAACATGCGCGTTTTTTTTTTATTTACTTAAAAAATAGTACAAAAAATTAGAAAAAATATGGTATATTTTTTGCAAAAAAAAATGTAATATTAAACTTTTTATAGCCATTTAAAAAAGTGATTTGCGAATTTGGCGCGAAAACACGCTATCTGTGGTATACCAGTCGCGTGACGTCACTTAGCAGTACTATATCCCGACGGCCTGTCAAATCATAACCGAAACGTGTTCTGCTGCGTGGTATTCTTGGTATTCTCGTGTGTGTGTGTATTTAAGAAGAAATGGATAAAACCTACATGATACTTGCTTCATTACAAACACAATAAAAACATTACAAATTTAGAAGCTACACAATTTGTAACTCTTATTTCATAATATAAGTTGTTTTCAAATATGAACCACACTTGTATGCACTGACAGAAGGGTTGTTTCATGCTTGATCATTTAACCACTCATTTCACCAAAACTCAATAAATATATTTAAAATTCATTAAGCAATACACTATAAAGTATTATTTTAATAACTTAACACTAATTTATAACTCAAGTCGCTCATTTTGATAACACAAAACATTGTGAGACTACAGAATTACCTGTCTTTCTTCACACCGCGAATTTCTGCAGAGCAAAAATCGGGATTATCACTAAAAAACATTGTCAGCATGTTTTCGTTGACATTGTCCGATTGTCCTTTAACGTATCCTGTATCCACCATATCGATAATTATCGTAAAAATAAAGTATTTAATCGAAAACCGAAGCAACCCGAGCGACTCACAAGTACTAAATATGCGTAGTTGTATGTTTGACGTTTAGCCACTCGTGCGGTATGACGTCACACACGAGTTGACAGATCACGGCGCGTTTCGTATTTTGTCGGAGAATGCGGATTTTTAATTTGAAAATTGGGAGTGATAAGTTCATATTTATAATTTTTTATTAGGATATTCGTGATCAGCGTACTCTTATCGCTGTAAATCAATAGAAATTATTCATATCCCTCACGCACGCATGTTCCCTATTGTGTAATTTTTGAAAGTCGTATATATGCTACTGCTGGAACTTATTTCACATTGATCCAATGTTTCAGATGCTAACGCCAGCCAAAGCCGACTTGCAAGCATCGGAACACCCATCCTGCTTCCTCCCCAAGGGAGTTCACATAACACTACATTATGTGAATGAAGATGCCTCTCGTCTCTGTTGAGGAAAAAACTGTCACCCTGTAATGTTATGCAAGCCAACACTGGGAAGTCACAAGGCTCCGAGGCTACCTATGACTAAACACTGGAGAATACTATCTATCCCCTTACGCCGAGGCAGAGAGGACGGAATGCCAGATTGCTCTAAGTATCTAAAATTCGCAATCGCAGTAAAATGGTTTTATCTGTGAATTTTGTGTTCTTTGTAGGTGTTCTTCACAGGAATAATAGGAAATTTCATGCTCTCTCCTCTGCCACAGTGCGAGGTGATAGAGGAGAGTTTTTCGTCACAGAGAGGTTGTTGAAATCAACAAAGAATATGGGTGATCCCTTCTTGTAGGCATATATCCACTCTATAAACTAAATGCTGTCATGGACCTTCTTAGTTTTAGTTCATCTCAGCATTGAATTGATTGTTTATTGTACTTCTTGTGCGTGTGTTCCTGACAAAACGCTAGCAGAGCTTTTCATACTCTGTTGGCATTGTCGTGATATAATCTACCAGCCTTAACATTAATGAATAGTTGGTAAACAAGTTAGTGTTACCTGCGAGACATTGTGTAAGGCTTGATGGTGTTGTATGACAGCTGCTGTGAGCTTCTCCAAGTAACCACCCTCCCTCAGCTGCGCCTCCCCCACCACTACACTCCCCTCCACCATCTGCTTTGGGAAGCTCACCAGGTTCTTGAGATATTCCACTGTGTGTCTCTCCGTATCATGATTGCCATACTCCGCCTGCCGACTGTAAGATGCCAACACAACAGCCTGCTGACAATCACACACGATCCTGCCTTCAAGCAAATCATTCTTCAATTGCAAGAAGTAATGATACCTTGTCATCTCGTCTGTTATTAGACTCGTCCCCGATACAACATAATACATAACCCGCAAACACAACTGATGGGAAGAGGCATGCTTGTCCAGTTGCCTCTTCAAAGGTCTCTCCAGATCCACCCATCTCGGTCGTTGTGTCCGAGGCACGTATCTCAATCCAAAGAATTCGGGTTGGTTGATCACCAGCTTCTGACAAACATTCTCTAAGCACTCTTGTCCAGTACTATCTGAACCCAGAGTGCATTCCACGACAACTCCATCTAATAACTCAATACTTATCACGAATAAGCTCTTAGACACGACGTTGTACTGCCTACTTTTCTTTAATTTTAGTTTGAAAGGCATTTTTACATAAAATAAGTTGTTTACACCTTACGTTTCGTCGTTATTATTATGTTTTGGTAGGCGGACATTTCTACAAGATAAAGTGAAATCGGATCTCTCTTTTGAATTTCGCTGAATACCATAAATCACTACAAAGTAACGATTAAAAGACACGACGATTCAACATAAAACACTATCATTTCGTACAGAAATGCTTAAAATAAAAGTCGAAATATAAAATTATTATAAATACAAACTAAAAAATGACACATCCTCGCGCTGCCATACTTTGAAGTTGAACAACTTTATTATTATTTTCTTCATATGGCAACAACACAATTGGCTAAAGGCAAAGGCAAAGAGATTTTATATTGGCTATGGTGAACAGTGGTTGCACGTGGTGTGTCCTTTGTTACTCTAGAAATTAATTGTGGATAAGTGGCTTATTGCAATATATTCCTCGGTCTCAACATTCCTGTAATATCGTAAACAATCTTGTACTTACTTATTTTTCAACTGTGTCGTGAATATACATACTTCAAGGGCTGGTAAGCTTTTTCACTTTCACCCTGATGTCGGAGGGAGCTCCTCCAGACCCGTGGCCACCAGATGGCTCGGAATCGGATGGATCCATGGTTTCCGTTCCAGATATCGGGATGCCTACTTCACCTTCCCATTATGTGACGGTGAAGGCCAAATCTCGAAGCTTAAAAAGAATACGATCATCCAGCGATGATGAACCTCAAGATAAATCATCTGCTCCCGCCCCCATCCCCCCTGAAAATTCCTCTTCTTCTTCTAAAACTACTGATGAGTTAACCCCTTCTCCCAACGCAGCCCCTTCCACCAATAGTATCCCTGCAGCCCGGTATACCGAACACTCGGTGGGCCCTTTCATAGTCTTTGTCTCGAACCTTGATAACACCCCCTTACACCCAATTAATTTTGGAAAAAAATTAAATGTCTTCAATATCCGTAACATAGTCCCAGGAGGAGTGATGAAGTTAGGTAGAAATAGAATTCAGCTCACTTTTACCACCGGTAGTGCAGCAAACGCCTTCATAACGAGCGATTTTATTGCCCAGTCCACTTTGAAAGCTTACATTCCCACTTTCAAGACAGTCAAAATGGGGTTAGTTAGGGGAATAGACGTGGATGTTACGGACGACGAAATCATGAAATACTCCGAAATTCCGGATGGTTGCGGGAAAATTATCAAAACCAGGAGGCTCAACAGGAGGGTGGTAACTCAGGGCCTGGTAACCTGGGAGCCTTCCCAAACTGTTGTCCTCACCTTTGAGGGGCAATTGCTTCCAAAAAATATTTACCTTTATCACAATTCTTTGCCCGTAGAAATTTACACCTACCCCACCACACTATGCCACAAATGCTGCAGGTTTGGGCATGTGATGAAAACCTGCCGGTCTGTGCCCAGATGCTATAAATGTGGCAAAGACCACATGGGCTTGGGGTGCGAGGCTGTGGAACCATTTAATTGCATAAATTGTTCGGGTCCCCACATCGCGACCAGCCCGTCCTGCCCAATTTGCACTCGCGAAAAGGAGGTCAAGATGGCAATGGCAACAGAGAACATTTCGTACTTTGAGGCAAACAAAAAAATACCCCTTTCGACAACAAAAACTTTCGCAGAGGCAGTTTCTTCTGCCACTCATTCTTCCAGCAGCCGCCCCACTCAATCCTTCAATTTATCACGTCCCATCTCGAGAGCCTCCACTTCATCTAATACTCATATACCCACTTCTTCATTCAGAAAAACGGTTCAAATCACATCAAAACCCAGACCCAGAACGCCCGTACCCTCACCAAACCCTCATAATCTTGCCTGGTTCCCAAATGGCCAGATTGCAACGAACGGCGAAGATGGTAACATTTTCAACGTCCAACCAGATAGGCAAAATTGTTCCTCTCAAAACACCCACGAAAACATACTTCTGATGATAATGAATCTTCTCACATCAATCCTGTCCAATAGCAATCAAATTCCGCCCAACGTTGCCACTAAATTATCACAAATTTTCTCTCTCTTCCCCTCCCTTGATACTTCCCAAAATGACGCTGAAGACAATCCTTCAGTGGAATAGTCAGAGTATAAACAATAAAAGGGATGAATTCTTAACGACCCTACGTACTAATCGGATCTCAGTGGCTGGAGTGTCGGAGACTTGGTTGGACCCGGATACCCCTCTTAGGGTGCCGGGATACCACATCCTCCGAGACGACCGGTCTGATGGATACGCCGGGTCTGCCCTATTCATCCACTCTTCTATCCCCTACTGCCAAATTCAAATTAAGCCCCCGGACTGCCCCTTCGATGTGGTCGCTGCAAAAATTCATGACGTCACGATCCTTAATATATACATTTCATCTTCATATCGTCCATCAAAATCCCAGCTGAACGACTTACTATCTAAAATTAACGGACGATTTATTATATTGGGCGACTTTAACGCCCATCACGAACTCTGGGACCCTCGACGTATTAGCGACAGGCCGGGACGAGAAATTGTTGACCTCCTAAACGACTTAAACTTATGCCTACTTAATGACGGCTCCCCAACTCGCATCTGTCGCCCAAATCAAAACGCCAGTGCAGTGGACCTTACACTATGTAGTCCACAAATTGCCCCAATACTTAAGTGGAAAGTTTTGGGCGACACACTTGGAAGCGATCATTATCTGATTCTTATTGAAGCCTTAGACTTGGTACCTGAAAGCAATGCCCGAAGACAGTCTAAAAACTTTCCATCGAGAGTGAAGTACAATACCCCAAAAGCGGATTGGGGGAAATTTTCAGAGGGCGTAAACTCTCAAGTTGAAAATGCCGCGGAACCCAGCGAGAATGACGTTCAACAAGGTTATGACAATTTGTGAAGATCCTTCAAGAAGAAGCGGATAGACACATTCCAAAGATGCGCAGTTCTAGATCTAGAAACCAAAAACCCCCTCCACCCCCTTGGTGGGACGAAGAATGTCAAGATGCGGTGGAAACACGTAAAGCATGCATAAGGGAGTATAAAAGTAATATGTCACTGGAGAATTACTTAAAAGTAAAGAACTCCCAAGCGAACGCCAAACGGGTGTTAAAAAATAAAAAACGATCCGGTTGGAAAAAATTCTGCTCGTCCTTATCACCAGACACCCCTACTTCACAGGTATGGAATACCATAAGAAGATTTGGCCGATCGTTCAATCTACCCAAGCAAGTACCCACCTCGGATAGGTGGATACATGAGTTTACGAACAAACTAGCCCCTTCAACGGCACCGAACCTTGGTGAGGTGACATGTGACTATGAAGTTGACGAATCCTCCTGGTTAGACTCGAATTTCACTTTGTCTGAACTGAAAACAGTTCTTCCACGCCTGTCGGATTCGGCTCCAGGTCTGGACAGCATCCCTTACAGCTTTATAAGCCATCTATCTGACGAATCGTTATCCCATTTTTTAAAAATTATCAATACTATCTATAATACAGGAAGAATCCCATTGGCGTGGAAATCGCAAATGATCATTCCAGTTCTAAAACCAAAAAAAGACCCAAACTCCGGATCATCTTACAGGCCGATAGCTCTGTCCTCTACTCTCGGTAAGATCACAGAACATATGATAAAGAGGCGATTAGAATGGTTTGCGGAAAACAAACGAATCTTCCCGAATACCCAATTTGGCTTTAGAAAGGCAAAAAGCACGGCGGAAAGCCTTTCACTTTTGGTAACGGAAATTCAACTAGCCTTTTCTAGAGGAGAGCACGTAGTAGGAACGTGCCTGGACGTGACGGGTGCCTTCGACAGCGTTCCTTTGGGTATTTTGGAGCAAAAACTCCGATCTCTCGGAATTCCCCCGAAATTGTCATTTTTCGTACTTAACTTGTTCACTGAAAGAGTTATTCATATTAACAACCACCACACAGGCGATACAATTACAAGAACCTTGTCGAGGGGCCTCCCGCAGGGTTCAGTCTTGTCGCCAATCTTGTTCAACCTTTTCACATTTGATGTTAAATCCTCCATTCACCCCTATTCTCAAATCCTTCAATACGCCGACGACTTTTTCCTGTATGCCGCACAGGTCCTTCCTTTCACCAACTGCAAAATATTCTAAATAAGTCGTTGCGATACCTTTCCACCTGGATCGAAAACCATGGCCTGGAGCTGTCCCCATCAAAGAGCAAATGTGTGGTATTCTCTCGAATGCGAAAAATCCCCCCCCTTGAAGTTAGATATAAAGACCAGGTGATGCCTACTGCGAGAGAGGTCAAGTTCCTGGGGGTCATTTTGGATCGGAATCTTTCATGGACACCCTATGTTACCGAAGTTAGCAATCGGTGCCAGGCCTGCCTGAACACCATACGTGCAGTATCTCGTGTCTGGTGGGGCTGTCATCCACAAACCCAAAAACTCTTTTATAACGCTTACGTTAGGAGCCAATTGGACTACGCGACATTCCTAATTGAACCCACGTCAAAAAAAAAATCTACACAGATTGGACAAAATACAGTATCAGGGCCTCCGCCTTATAGTGGGAGCCATGAGATCCTCCCCCGTTAACGCACTTCAGGTGGAGACGGTGGACCCACCATTGAATCTTAGGAGACAATATGCTGCGAACAAATTCGTTCTCAAATGTTCCCGAATTACATTGCATCCAGTCATCGAAAAACTCCGCGACCTATCTTTGTATTTAAATACCCCATTTTGGAAAAACAAAAACCCGCCATTGCTCATTAATGGTCTTCGTTTATACTCAGCATATTCGCACAAAATAAAATCACAGAATACTCTGCCTATTTTCTCCTTGCCTTTTGCGGTCCAAACATTCTCGCCAGAAATTAGCCTCTCGTTCAAGATTCAAAGCAAAAGATTCGCTAGACAAGAATTTGAGACACACATGGAAACTCACTGGTCTGGATGGAACACTATCTACACCGACGGATCAAAGCTAGAAGATGGAAACACTGGGGCAGCCGTTTGTGGTGATGCTCTCCACGAAAAAATCAAACTACCTAACGAAGCCTGCATATTCACGGCCGAGGCCACCGCAATCCTGGAGGCAGTCAGATACATTGCCGACCTCCCCCCCGGAAAGTTTCTCATCCTAACGGATTCTCTAAGCGTCTTGGAGAAGTTAAAATCTCCGGCGTACCAACACCCTGATGATGAATTGTGTCTCCTGATTCGGGAACAAATAATGCGAGCTGAGGAGAGAATTAAGTTCAATGGTTGCCCTGACCTGGATACCAAGTCACTGTGGTATTCCAGGGAATGAGAGAGCAGACTCTCTTGCTAGAGAAGCAACGGCTTCCGGAACGTTCCTCTCCCAATATGTCCCTGTCGCGGATTTTTTTCCAATCTTGCACAAAAACATGTTCCAGACGTGGCAAACCCTGTGGTCTAATCCCAACAATGTCAAGGGACGACGGTATGCGAGCTTGCAACCCGAGATCCCGAGTAAGCCGTGGTTCTGGAGAGTGAAACTGGGCAAGTTCGAAATATCCTCTCTTTGTCGCATGCGTTTGGGTCATTGCTGCAGCGGAGCTCACCTGTTTAGAATAGGAATTTTGGACTCACCATACTGTGAGTGTGGTGGGGACGAGGATAACCTTGATCACATCTTTTTTGGGTGCCCAATATATGACCACTACCCACAACTTCTGCAGAAACTAATAAGTTTGAAAATCCCTCTACCCACAAATGCGCTAACGCTATTGGCGAGCAACAATCCCTCCGTGTACAGAATTTTAACATCATTTCTCAGAACTAATCTCATTAAATTATAGTCCACGAATGAAAGACCTTTCCTTTTTTCCTATATACCCTTTCCCTACGCCTCTGACGACAAGAATGCTAAGGAGAATGTAGAAAAGCAGAAAGAGATTTAAAGATAAAGAAAACCTTCAAGCTGTTTCAAGACCTCAGAAGAATTTGACACTGGCAGGAACACTCTTCATTAGGGTGAATGCCAAAATCCACAAGAAGAAGAAGAGATTTTATATTACTCCTTGTTTCATATAACTTGGCCACTGGCTACATAGTTTCTATACAAAAAGTGTGACAAGACGGATGAAACGAAATACAGCGACATAATATATTAAGTACTACCTATGTAATCTCTTTGACTTAATATATTATGTCGCTGGCTAAAGGCGATCGCCAAGCCTGTCACTGAAAACCATGGATTTCATAATACTAGTCAACTGGATTCTCTTCTTGGGCGACTATTGGGACCCTGGGGGAAATGACCAGTTAGGCAAAAGAAGCAAAATGGAGGATTTTCCATACCAAATGGGCTACAGGAAACTGCGGTTTACACATGGATTTTTGGTTTTCACTGTTTATATTTTAACTGAAAATGAATTATAGACATCATATTAAATTAGGGTAAATTGCCTTCTTTTATTAGTATGTTGTGTTGTTTTTTTTTCGTTGTTTATTATTGTTTTGTTCGAAACTTGTTCTGTGTGCACTCTTCGGCGCAAAGGCTGAGCGCTGTAATCGTGTAATGCCGAAGAGTGTAATATTTTTACTTAAATAAATAAATAAATAATAAATAAATATTGACATAATTATAGGACCTCAAGGCAAGGGATGTAAATAGTCATTTAATCAGAATTTATGAGCAATTTTATAACACAGGAAACGACACATGATGGAAGTAATTTAAATTACTTTTATTTATTTTTTCTTATTCTTTTTTTAGATTTCCCTTTAAGAATTAAATCTTATGCACCGTTAAAGAAAGAAAAAACTTTGTGAACAAATGTGTTTTCACTAGTTCCCTATCAGTGGCGTATATATAGGATCGGGGGGGGGGGGCGAGGGGGCCCGCCCCCAACGAAATGTCAAACAGTTATGTGCCATCAGCTATAGAAAGATCCCAGGTTCATGACTTCACCCATTTTTCAAAAAAAATTCGCCTGCGGCACTTCTTTTTTGTTGCGTTTTTACACAACACATAATGCCAACCTAAAACACAACCTTTCTCACTCACTTTCACGAAAAAGTTTCGCCTGCGGTGCTATTACTACTGTTTTTTTATAGGTCTGTGTAAAAAATTTAATTGCCTTCCCCAGGAGTTTTTTTCGCTCCCCCCCCCCCCCCCCCCCGAAATGAAAACTTATATACGCCACTGCATACCACCAATTATGATATTGAATATCCAGGATGTGAAGACGTTTTAAATAAATCATTTATTATGTAGGTACCTATTTATTTTTCCATGGCTTTTATCATATTAAGCTAATGTGTATGTATTTATAAAATATTGTCCAATTAATGTTTAATTTATGTTGTAATTAATGCAAAGAACTACTGTCACTTCCTTTCTCCATTTTCCTTCCTATTCCTGGATCCATTCATATCATATTTCTTATATTATATATATCTTTCTTCTATACAGGGTGTTTGATAGATGGATACAGATATTTTCAGGAGTGATAGTAGAGGTCATTTAGCATCTTTTGAGCCAAACGTAGCTTAGTCAAAAGTCGCACGGTTCTCGAGATATTCGAGATTTTAACTTTTTTTTCGAAATACCCCGAATTACTCAAGTTTTAGCCCGATAGCATCGTAAGTAAAGGTACCTACTTAGTTCTATCATTCTTTTTGGTTACCTGAATATATGTTTAGTCTATTTAAATCATAAGTTTCAATCTGAAATACAATCATGTTAAAAAAATATCGGATTAAAGTTTCGAGAAAGAGATATTTCAAAAACGAGTTACGACTTTAGAGAAGATTTTAGATAAGAAGAAAAATGTTCAAAGATTCAGAAATCTGGAAAAAACTTCTCTGGTTTATGCTCTTTCAAATGATATACCTACAAAACATTATAAAAAACATTAGTTTCGAAAATCTATGATACAAAAACTTAAATAGATCACCTCTAATTTAAGCAAATTTCCATACAGCTGTTGTATTCTCTAAATAAATAAATAAAAAAATTACAATAAAATAAAAGCAATTTAATTTACTTCCATCGTGTGCCGTTTCCTTTGTTATAAAATTGCTAATAAATTCTGATTAACGGACTATTTACATTCCTTGGTCATATAATTATGCGAATATAATAATAATAAAAAAAAAAAACACAAAAACACCAAGACAAAATTACTAAATACACAAATTTGGCTGAAGAAATACGGGATATGTGGCATCAAAATTCAGTAAGGGTGGTTCCGGTAATAATTTCATCTACGGGGGTCGTACCAAAAACGTTACACAAAGCAATTAAAGATTTGGATTTGGGCAAAAATATATATAAAGAGTTTCAAAAATCAATTATAATTAGCACATGTTCAATAGTCCGGAAATTTCTAAACAATCATTCATAACCACAAATTTGATAGAAAGCAAGGACTTGGCTTTTGTCCGTCCTTGCTTTCTTATACTACCGGCTTTTTAAAAAGCTGAGATGGGTGGAGTATAATAATAATAATAAAATTTTATTTACCGTAAATATCTATGTACAATATAATTAAAATATAATCAATATGACATTTTGCACAAGATGTTCTAATCCCCAGACAGCAACTATCGTGCTGGTATAAGGGGACACACAAATATAATTATATAACATTAACACTACATATTTTCACTAAAACATTATAGGTATATGATGTCTATAATTCATTTTTAGTTAAAATATAAACAGTGAAAACCAAAAATCCATGTGAAAACCGCAGTTTCCTATAGCCAATTTAGTATTGAAAATCGTAAATTTTGCTTCTTTTGCCTAACTGATCATTTTCTTTAGAATCGCAGTGCTCGACTAAGAAGAGCATCCAGTTTACTAGTATTACTACATCTATTTCAACTATTTCAAAAAAAAATATGCAAGAAACAAGTTAACCAACATCATCATATTAAAGATCTAACTAAATAAAGCCCAATGCACACTTCACAAAATATTACAATTTTTATAAACATAAACGAATCTACTACAAATGGCCGAATGCCAAACGGCCGACATGGACAAACGGCCGACAGAAACAAATGGCCGACACGACCAACTGGCCGACTGGTACAAATGGCCGAAAGACGAAAGGCCGAAATCCAAACGGCCGACATGAACATATGGCCGACAAGTACAATAGGCCGACATCCAATAGGCCGACACGGACAACAACAACAATAAACAATAAACAATGGCCGACAGGACGAATGGCCGACAATGACGTTTTCAATCAAAATAATAGTTAACAAGCATCGCCCAGCAGACATGGGACATTACTGTAAAAAAATAATGTTGACCGGTTAGGTTGTTTTTTTATTTATACTAGTAAGGTTTAATTAAGCGCTAAAAGGCACCTGCAGCCGAAACAAATGAAAAACCGTTTTTAACGCCTAAAAATTGTGAACCTGCATGTTCGCTGGAAAGCTGAAAAAGTAATGTCCCATGTCTGCTTGGTGTTTTTGATCTAATTCGTGTAGCAGCTACTCTATGGTAAAAGCGAGATTTTAAAATGCAAAATGCTCCTAGTTCAAAATTGACCACGCGCGGCGCTAGTAGTAGGTAATACTAGGCGCTAGTAGTAAGTATACAGTGGTTACATAAATTCAGGAGCAGATCTTATTTGACCTTGGGTGCTATTGGCAAAAACAGTGTTACCGTTGTCTTTTTTTTTCAGAAGTCTCACGGAGCAAACTTGGTTTAGTGTTGCTTGATGTGATAATCTCTCTCTCTCTCTCTCTATACCCTCACGCCACGTCCCTTGCGGGGTAGGCAGAGAGGACAGAGCGCCAGACATCCCTATCCTTACACACACTCTTAGCTTCCGTCACACTCATACAGTTTGTCATACACGCTCTCCGATTCCTTTTACTCAAAACGCGCCCATCCTTGAGGATCTGGTCGACATGATCGGTCCAGTCCAGTCTGGGGCGGCCGCGTTTCCTCACACCTCTTCGTTCACTCAGATATATCTTTTTTGTCATCCTTCATTCTCTCAACATGCCCAAACCATCTCAGTTTGTTCACTTTCATTCTAGTTACAACACCAGTCTTGCAGTCACTCGTTTCCCTAATAACCTCATTCCTTATCCTATCTCTCAGCGTTTTCCCACACATTCTTCTTAGCGACCTCATTTCCACTGCATTCATCCCGGATTCATCCTTCTTCAGCCATGTCCAAGTCTCGCTTGCATACATTAGGGTCGGCACCAAGACAGCATTGTGCACTAGCACTTTTGCTTTCATAGACACATTGCTACTACCAACAATCGGACCGAGTGCACCATTCGTCCTAGTTCCGGCCAGCTTCCTTCTTTCAATGTCTCCATCACAGCGTCCATCTCTAGTAAATAAGCTTCCCAAATATACATACTCATTCACTTGCTCCAGACAGTCATTACCAACTTTTATCATACAATTTGTCCTTACTTCCTCTCTTTCAAACACTAATACTTTCGTTTTATTTACATTCATGTGATAATAAGATATGGTAACATTTTTTCGCTACTTTCAAATTATATTTCGGAACTGTTGTTTAAAAAACTAGCCAAATTTTGGATTGTTAGAATAAACTGGCAACTTTGTTTTTCAAACTTGTGATGTGATCATTATTTCAATCTTTTTTTTATGTCGGCCATTCGTCCTGTCGGCCATTCGTCCTTGTCGGCCAGTTGTCCCAGTGTTGCCATATATACAGATTTACCTGTATTTATACAGATTTTAGGCAACGGGAACGGACAAATACAGATAACAAATTTTAATCTGTTTTATACAGATTTTTGGGATTTTGGAAATTTTCTATGATAAATCAGAAGAATAAAGTAAAAAGAAACAGATTCGATCACAATTGTCATTTGATAATTAGTAAATAGATGAAAATCTCATTTATAGAATGAATAAAAATATGTACAAAAAGAAATGAGTATATTTTATGTAAGCACGAGTACTGTTATTTTCTCAAAAAGGCACCACAAAGGTTAGTTTTTCAATAAACTACAATATTTTGTTTGTTTTGAAATTTTCATTTATACAGATTTTTTGGCTATTTATGCCTTTTTATACAGATTTTGGCTTATTATAATCTCATACAGATTTATACAGATTTCTAGACTTTGAAATACAGATTTAGATTTTAAAAGTGTGGCAACACTGAGTTGTCCGTGTCGGCCTATTGGATGTCGGCCAATTGTACTTGTCGGCCATATGTCCATGTCGGCCGTTTGGATTTCGGCAGTGTTGCCGTTTCTAGTATTTTTAATACTAAACTAGTATTTTTTGAGGCATTTTGAAGAATCTAGTATTTTCTTTAGTATATTCCGATAATCTGGTATATTCTAGTATTTTTGATCAAAATCTAGTATATTTAGACCTTATTCTAGTATTTTTCGGTACTTCGCAATATTATTTTGTTACGCTTTTAAATTTTGTACAGAAATGACCAAAAATGAATGAAAAAAATGTGAATATATAGTTGGTTTATTCATTTTATCACCCCCCCCCGCTCGCCAAATTTTTAGTCGTCAAGGTCAAAAGAAAATAGTACGATTAAAAATTGTAATAAAATATTGAAATCTCCCCCCCCCGTCGACAATTTTTTTGTGACAGAACTTTTTTGCGCTGGTGACGAAAAAAAAAAGGTCAACGGTCTTTTTCAAGAGTCACTGTTTTCCTAGGGACCCCCCTCCCCGTCGACGAAAAAAAAAAAAAAAAAAAAGGTCGACAAAAAAATTATCTGGTATTTTTCTAGTATTTTTTTCGACCCCATCTAGTATATTCTAGTATTTTCTGGACAAAAATCTAGTAGTTTTCCAAATTTGAAAACGGCAACACTGGATTTCGGCCTTTCGTCTTTCGGCCATTTGTACCAGTCGGCCATTGGTCGTGTCGGCTATTCGTCCGTGTCGGCCATTTGTCCTGCCGGCCGTATGTCTTGTCGGCCGTTTGTCCGGATCCCTCTATGAACAATGTAAATTTTTATTGCATGGAATTTACAAAAAATGTAATATCATTTCTTTGTTGTTAGTTCTTCGCATTTCCTTACTTAGTGTAGAGTGATTGAATAAATGATATGCTCTTTTTAAAAAATACATGCTCTTTTTTAAAAGGACATGCTCTTTTTCTAAAAGGACATGCTCTTTTGCAAAAAGCCTTTTTTCTCTAAAAGGACATGCTCTTTTTGAAAAAGACATGCTTATTTCCTTAAAGGCGTGCCCTTTTTTTAAAAAACATGCTCTTTATCTAAAAAGCTCTTTTATAAAAATACATGCCCATTTCCTAAATGGACATGCTCATTTTCAAAAGGAAATGCTCTTTTTCTAAAATGACATGCTCCTTTTTAAAGAGATTGAGAGATAATGCAATATACCTTATCGATAATAATAAAATAGACATTGCATTAACTAGAGCCATTAAAAGCTAAGCTAAGTGCTCATACCTTACTTCTTTTTTTAAGGGGACATGCTCTTTTTTAAAAGGACATGCTCTTTTTCAGAAGGTCATGAACTTTTTTAAAAAGACGTACTGTTTTTTTTTAAAGGGACATGCTCTTTTTAAAAGAACAGGTACTTTTTTATAGAACATGCTCTTTTTTAAGAGGACATGCACTTTTTTAAAAAAACATGCTCTTTTTTAAAAGGACTTCCATTTTTTCAAAAGGACATGCTGTTTTTTCAAAGGGACATGCTCTTTTTTAAAAGGACGTGTTCTTTTTTAAAGGGACATGCTCATTTTTAAATATAGCATAATTATGGAATTGCTTCCTTATGCAATTACCGCATAATTGTTTTATAATTATTGCATAGTTTTTGCAGAAAGCAGTTTGTAGTGAAAATGACTGAAATAAACAAATAGAATTCCCAGTTCAGCTCCTTTTATTAAAACTTCATAAGGCGCTTTTCATCTTTTACAGCAAATTGTGTTTTTCAGTCACTCTTCATTGATATTCTAGGTACGAAAAAAGACAAAAGTTTAAATCTAGATTGTATAAATTATCATTATAAGTTTATCTTTTGAAAACGAGGTATAGGAGCGATAATAAAAAAGGCATTGTGTTTGTCATATAGGTGGTTTATTTCAAGCTTATTTAGTCAATATTTTTTGTGAACAAAAATTCCATCTCCAAGGATGAAAGTACCTAATGTGAATTATTACAGAGGGAAAAATTAAATATTATTGAAAAATTGTTCTTAAAATAAGGAATTCTTTATAATTAGACTTAATATATTACAAAATGGAGTTGTTTAATTAAATAATATGAATGTAATCGATAAATCAATTCACATAAACATGGTAAAATAAATTGAACAGTTTTACACTGACCAACAGTAATAGAATTATATTATATTTCTTAATCGGGTTACTAATTAATTGAATCTTTCACTCTAACGCCTAATTCACATTAGTCCAATAATTTAGTCAATTAAATTAGTGACCAAACGTGACTAAGGCATGAGAAGACTTTTATAGTAATCATATTTTTCCTTCCTAAAAATATGATTACTATAAAAGTGTTCTCATGCCTTAGTCACGTTTGGACTATGGGAGAAACCTATTCACTGCACCATGTTTATGTAAACAATCAGTCAAATAATATTCTGTTATAAATGGATATAAGAAATAATCAAAATATATTACTGTGTGACATAAGGCTCCTAGTATTAAAAACGATCATTTCGTTTTCTAAAACTGTGCATACTTGTACAACATACCAAAAACGGAATAAAATATCTGAACTTTAGTCACATGATGCAAAAGTTGACCCGAATTCCATTTTTTTAGTATTTCCTGATCAAAGCAAAGATCCTTATATTTTTTGGTTACTTTTAATACTACGAGCCTCAGTAAATGAAATGCATTTCCAGAATTCTTTGTCAAAGAATTATTAGCTGTTTAAAATTTTAGTTTTTAGTTCATCTCAAAATTTCGTATAATTTCAATTTACTTAAAAAATTAATGTCTTTAAATAATATTATAGTGATACAGCTAGGTATTATTTTTTAATATTTTCTATTTTATCCTTCAAAAATATGTAATTAAATAGCTGATATTCTTTACAATTTAGATTGAAAGTGGTGTATTCGTTGTAATCATCAGAAATATGTGCGACAAATAGAAATTAATATCATTAATTTAAAAATTGATTGGGTATAGCATCATCCAGTGACACAGCTACCCAATATAATGTACAAACTTTTGAATACATCACTTTCATATCTTTTCAATTTCATACCCAAGAAAAATATTTAAAATTTTTTTCATTTCTACTCAGCTTTTTAACTTGCACTAAAAAGCTGTTTTTTGGAAGACAACTTCATTAGTTCCGCATTTCATTATAAAATCATGCCTACATTTTTGCAAAAACTAGATCATATTTTTTTGTTTTGTAATTATTTATGTACCTAACTAACTATAATTTTTTAAAGAGATTTAGTGTGAAATCTGATATATTATTTATATTTGCTCGCAGATAGAAATAGCAAATAAATTCTAATTAAATTCTGATGTCTACTATTTTTTTATTGGGATGCATACTTCTGTTAGGGAAATAATAAAATAAGAAGATAAGTTATTATTGTAAGTATGAAAATAAGTGTGAAGTAATTATTTTGAACAAAAAATCTTATTCACCAAATCTTTCCAATACAATCAACAATTTGACAGCTGGCAACTTAAAAAAAAATGTCAATCAAATGAAGCTATTGGGAAATGTTTGAGGTCTGGAAGCAGGTTAAGGCTGGCCACACACGTCCCGAAGTTCAGTTCCGGAATCGACCGTTTTGCAAAAAAGTTCCGATCAAAACCTCTCTCTGAATTCAGCGTCACTCCGATTTTAAATTCAGAAAGAGGTTTTGCTTGGAACCTTTTTGCAAAACGGTCGATTCCGGAACTGAACTTCGGGACGTTTGTGGCCAGCCAAAGGCATTTGAAAATAAAAAATAAAAAGACCTTCTGACCATCAAAATATTGATCGGATAATATGGGAAAATCATTCCCTTCTATCTCAACTTTCTTCCAATGTCTAGTTGGACACTATTGATTATTCTAGATAGATGTGATGTATCTTTAGATTGCCACCAATCAATTATTAATTGTTGAAGATTTGTTTCAATATTTTATGCATTTCCCTATTGATAGAAACTAAGTTTTTTCACTGTAACTTATTTTTAATATAACAATATTATTCATTCTAATTCAGACTTAGTTCCCTTTGAATGGAAGACCCCAATTCAATAAACAAAAACAACTTCTTTTTAACCAAGCTAAATCATAGAACGATAAGTCAAGTGAAGACCTTAAAAACAATAATATTTTATTATTATGTACAAGTACAACATAGAACTAACTATCAAATGAATTAATATTATAAATAATTTAAAACATTGGGCCAACATGTGCCATCATTCCTTTTAAAGGATAAATAAATAGTAATTAATACAATGTTTTCCTAAAATTAAAGTACCTTATAAAAACATTAAAATATAATATTTATTGGAAATAACATCTAGGTGAGCTTTGAAATAAAATACTTCTTTATTTTCAATAAACACTATTGTTAGTAACCAAGTCCAGTGTGGCAATATGTCGTAACGTAATTATTATATCATTCACTTTGATATCACTTTGGTCAACTCCTACTGGACTTGGATACTGAAAATGACTTCATAAAATTTGTGGTAAACACGAAAAGTTTAATGACGATAGAATTGTGATACGCTTCCAAATTCAAGCACCAAAATATTAAATGCATTATACATTCAAATTTGATTTCAAACTTTACAATTTCTTAACGAAATGCAAAATTTCGCATAGTGAGTGTTCTTAAAAACTTTGGTGCCTAAATTACTGTTGTATCAATTTTGTTTAAAAAAATAATTTTGTACTTCCAATTATTGTATTTGTTTCCGAATTGGTGAACAACACCAAATGCAACATACAAATCTGCCAGTACGTATTCATTATAAAGATTACATTGATAATAAAGATTGTATGAGAAACATTTGGTTAATTCCCAGTATACAATAAATACTTGTACTTGTTGGCAGATAAGATCATATCTAGTAAGGAACATATATAAATGTGAGAAGAACATTGAACATTGAGCCCCTTCTATTATCCGTGACAAATCTATGGTGGACGCAGCGACATAATATATTAAGTACTAAATATATTAAGTACTCTCTTTGGTCTTCCTCAATGACACTATATATTAGTAAGTACTTAATATATAATGTCTTTGGTCTTCCTACATTCGAAGCCTGCGATAGTAGGGTACAAGCCTACATCCTCGAATTCCATCACCGCCACGAATGGTGACGTCACCTTGTATCGGTGACAAACACCTTGTCTCGGTGACAAACACTTGAACTACGGAATATTTTTTCCCATACAATTTTGATGGTGTAATCATCGTCAAATGTCAGTTGGGCCCGCCCTCCATGAACAATATGGCGATGGCCTCGCTACATTTATAGAGGTTCCCTAGATCATAGTGTTGTGTACTGGTCAAGCACAGAAATAATTTGATTTTACATACACAATTATATGTAATTTACTTATATATTTTTCTATTATAAATATATGTGGAAACTACACATTTACCAATTATTAAACTAATAATGTCATAAATTGTTGCTTGGAAAATGCTTATTAATCTACAAAAAAAAACACAATTATCTGAAATTTGATATTTTCTTTTAAGCAAGGCTTAAAGTTGTATTAATTTTTTAATAATAATATTTTTCTACAAGTTTGAATAGATAATTAGCATTGTGTGCATAAGTCAAATATAATTTAGTATAATACAATAGTAATTTAATTAAAATTAAGTGTGGAATGATGAGATATTTATCCTGCTACTCATTATACACAGGAGACTTCGGGCTGACTGAATTATTATAAATCCACAGACTACATTCTGGTGGACACATCTTATGGTACGAGTAATAATTAATATACTCCATACATACTTAGTTCAGATTTATATTGAGGCATTCTTAATTATCAGACTGATTCATCGTACATTACAATAATTATCTAGATATTTAGTAACTTATCTATTTCAGACTAGTTTATATATTCTGTTCCCTGTTGCATTTTTATGTCAATAAACAAATAAAACATCCTCATCATAAGACAACTCCCGGTTGGACAATACGAGTATCGCAATCACAGATAGGTATCTTACTTATAAGGTAAGCTACACACCAACTATGTTCTATTCACAAAGAGTCTCTAGTAACATCCACTACACTTGTATGAGCACCGTACATCTTATGGTAGAATGCCTCGACCTCTATTCTTCCTACGCCAGCCCGAAGTCCATAGTGGGATATGTCTCTCTATATCTCAGTACAATACATATTAATTAATTGCAGTTACTTACAATACCTACTACTTACATAAAAAGATGAATATTCTATACATAATATACCAAACATTCATTGGATGCGATTAATATAATATTGTAATATCCATGTGGCTTCTGCTAAGTATATAAAAATATAGAATTATCATCTTTCATACAAAATACTATACACACTGGTTGTTTACTTTTTTTTAGATATTTATAAAAATAATTTCACTACTCTTTCATTTTCTTTGCAGGAATTACGCAATTACGCCTTTCCTGCACTATGTTTATAAAAATATCACATGTTCGTTATAGCAATGGAAACAACACCGGTGGTCCTGCCAATAACATCTAAATAGTGTACTTCCTCTACATAGTTATAATAATAACTAATAATATTTATATCAAGTAATACTAAAATGTTTTAAGTGTCGCGTAGCAGTGATAGTACATTTACTGTTACAATAATTTAATAATGCATGAATTTTATAAAATCAATTTGTTGAATGGCATTAGCATGAACTGTCGTAATGTTATTGAATCAAAATCATATGAATTTTTCGCATCTGCTAACTTTCTTTTAGTTATTGTAGTATCCAAATTAGGCTGATAGATTCTACATTTGTACTGTATTACCATAAAAATTCTACGCGATACCTCGGTATTGTATTGATTCAATAATGTTAGGACAGTTTTGTCTTTGTCACATAAAAACAATTAACATTATTAGGCATCGCAAGCATAAGAGTTTTGTATTTGAAAAATCTTAACATCACTGGCAAATTATTTATAAAACAAATAAGTACAGAGACATCACAATATTGAACAATATAGTTTCATTGGAATAAAATCAGCATCTGCTCCAAATAGTCAGAAATCTTAGGAGTCGATTGCATTAAGGTTATTAACATCACACATATAAAATGATCTTGTATTTGGATATTATGGAAAGACATTATAATATTGGCTTACAATTTAAAAATCCTATAAAGTACTCAGTAAGCAAATTAATTTATAAATTTACGAGCAAGTACCTAGTGAATGAGGAGAATAGAGATTTTTTTAAGATTTTAATGATATATTGCAGTTGCTAATTTGTGTCTCACATCAATGATTGGATTGTGTCAATCTGGAAATATTAGTATTGTAGGTACTTGCTCAGATTTTTTTTAAAGTATTGCTATCTATATGATAGACAACAACATGGGCATCGTCGGGGAGCGGCCCTCCTTCCCCCCTAGAGATTGGAACAAGCATATACTTCTATAAATTTTGGTTGCCCCCCCCTCATAGCTCCGAAGCTGGCGACACCCATGGATAACAACATACTATTTGATATTTACAATTAATTTGAAACAATCCAGTCAATGATTTATTTATTATATTATCACCAAGACTAGATCATTTTTATCATTAAATTAACACAACAATAATTTAAAAATAAAATGATCAAGTTCAGTTGAATGTCATATAAATAAATATTCAAAAAAGTATTCAAGAGTAAAAACTATTTGGATGCAGCAGAGTAGCAGTGCACTTTCTGTATTTTGTGGTCACTTAACACTATTCTATCCTTGTTATTATAAGCAGGTTGCATTAACCATTCTCAGATGTGACATTACCATTCTGTTTATAATTATAAGGATGAAAAATTGCTCTAACCATTTGGTAACTCCTTTTAAAACCTAATTTAGTATACAAGCTTTGCGAAGCGTCATTTTCGGGTCTGATAAAAACAAACGGTTTATATCCTCTTTCTGAAACTTCTTTAGTTAGATATTTAGCTAAATGCAAACCGAAGCCTTTCCTTCTAAACTCTGGCTTGGTTTGCATTGAAAACATAGCACCATAATAAGACTGGACCATCCACGCGGCTAAGTTACCCGAACAGAATATTCCGTAAGCGGGTAACTCAGATACTAGCTTCTCAAACACTTCAACACATTCCATGTCGTTGGCAGGATACAGGTCGTGAATAGACTGCATGTGCTGTGGCTTAAGGCGGCACATCTCTACATCACTCGGTAAACTGAAATGGCAGGAATGTTTTAATATTCTATACACAAGCACTGTAATCCAATACACTAATCCAAGCACTAACTCATGTTCTGTACTTTGTTCATTTCTCATGTTATTATTGTTACAGCCTTCAGTCAAATGAATGGAAACTGATCACTATATGTATTATTATTTATTTATTGACAAAATATTTCCTAGCAAATAAACTTACTCATCCATATTAAAATCTTTGGGTGGGTCTTCACAAATATACACATCTCCATGCACCTTCTCCAAAGTTCCAATCTTCTGATAAAAATCTTCTATCTTATCCACTATTGCCGAGTGTGTGAAGTTCAGGAACAAAGGATGTGTCCAGTCAATGAGAATATCTTCCGATGTGAACAATTCCAGAGAATCCAAACTATCATTTGGACAAAACACACTTACACTCTCATACAATCTGCCATTGGGCTGAAATTACAAAATCAATCAAATCATTAGTTATGTTGCTTGTCATCTGAATTATGCTATTTAATTTGCTGTTATCATGAATTTAAATATAATTGTTATATGAGGTTCGAGTTGTTATGACAAAATATTATATGTGGGCACAAGCAACCCATCCTTTTAATTAGGAATGGTAATGCATGCTTCAACACCTGTTGCTGGTAACCTCATATCCAGGGTTGCCAGATTTCTTGGAAGTCAAACCGGGACGACCGAAAAATTTCAAGAGCGGGGGGGGGGGTGTACCAACGCAGGATTTTCATTCTTTTAGGTACAGGCACAAACTTTTTGCACCCCCCCCCCCCCCCCTTAGAAAATCATGCGTTATAAAAACACACCAACAATTAGCGCCGCAGGCGAAATTTTTTAGATAAATGGAGACTGGTTGTTTGGTTATAGTAGGCAAATGAAATGCGTAACATTATTTGTTTTTTACATTATTTTGTATATAAATTATCAAAATTACCACAAATGATTGTAATCCTAAAAATATATCAACTATTCCGAAAACCAGGACATTTAGGCGTCCCGAGTGGTTTGTTCGGGACACCGGGACACGAGGCACAAAACCGGTGACAGTCCCGGTAAACCGGGACGTCTGGCAACCCTACTCATATCACACTGGGAGAAGCCGCATTGGTAGGTGTGACTAAAATAAAGTTGTATATTATAAAATTGACTATACCTAACACAAAACAGATAAAGATTAGGTACATAAATTTGTAGGTGATTTATAATTACCGTGGCAGTGCAGCCAGGGAAATGAAGGCACACAGGATCCTCAGGCCAATTCTTCGATACATAGAAGTGGAAGTCCCAAACACGATTATTCAGATACGTCTTTATAGTCTGATGAAACTGAAAATAAAACAAAATGTTATTAAAACAAAGCTTCAAATAATTTTTTTTGGCCGAAGGGTGAAAATTACGCTCTATTTTAGCTTGCCCTGACGCTTGAACGGTTTATGCCACAAAAAAGATTTATATGTCAGTTTGTATGAAATTTAGTGACGTTTATTCTTGTCCTGAGCTTCTTTTCTCTAAAATGAATACTTTTTTAATTATCGGTCAAAGTCTGAAAATATAGCATTTATTTTTCTTTCTTTCTGAGATAACTCAGGACGCATCACATTTAGGAGGTGGCAAAGTTGAAATTCGGATTCAGCGCCCCCAAAAGCATACAGGACGATGGAAAAAAAAACACTTCTATATTTTTTTCTCCGCGAAAACACCATATTTCTGGACTATTGTTCTTTTGAAAAAACACTGAGTACCTATAGGTGTCATCATCATGACACAAAAGTCATAAAAACATTTAAGAATTAATTTATAAATTAAGTATATACTTAAATATTGTTTTTCACTTCATTAAATTTTACCTTTAAGTATTTAAGAAAAGAAAACAATTATTACTTATTACAAATCATGTCGTTTAACGACATTGAAGTAGACAATAAAGCAAGCTACACAGGGCCAGTGCTACTATACGCGAGAGTTAAACGACAGCCCGGAGAGGCAAGATCTGGGGGTGGCCTTTTGACTGATGGAAAATGAATTTTTATATCCAACCACGATAATGTTATATGTTAAAATGTGTTATGTATAAATGTTATGTTATGTATAAATGTGATATGTTAAAAAATCGTCTGTGGTGCCTGCTGCAAGGGTTATCATAGCTTTTCAATATTATTGAGAGTTATAGGTACTTATTGACGCCAATGTTTGCAGAATATGTGCGAGTTGGTCTGGGCTCTTCGAAGTTTTGCCTGGGGCGGCGGAAAACTTCGCGCCAGCCGTGAAGCATTTTATACCAATAGTTATAATTAATTAATTACCTAAAATATATTGAGATGGACAAAGTCACCATCAATATAATTTATTTCTGGGCTTATTTCGTTATTTACAGAAAGCAAATAATTTCTCAGATTGTAGAAAATAAGCCATTCAATAAATTTAGGGGCAAAGTGTAAAAAGCGAACATAAATTTTATACAAGTGGTGCAGGATTTAATTTGACTTTACTGTTCCATCGTTTTGTTCCATCTTTTTAGGAATACTGCCAAGATACATTTTTACTTGCCAGTTCTACTTACAGTTGGGTAATATAATATTCTAAAGTAAAAGTTTTCTTACATAACGCCCACATAGATTGTTAATTAAGAAAAATTAAACGAATATGATTTTTTTAACTGGATATCGTAATACCAAATGATTCTAGCATAGTCATACATTTCCTGTGAAATTTTCACCAACAGTTCGAGAGTATAAAGATAAATCTGCCCCTAATTTGTTAAGACTGGCTTATTTGGAAATATCACCATGTCATTCCGAAAAGTTCAGTAACTATGTTTTATATACACTAGCCGAATATTAACACAGAACATGCGTGACGGTAAGTAAATACAAAATGAAAATAATTTACCTTAAGCGAATCCGGCAAATACTTTTCAAGAAAATCTAAAATTCCCGGTAACTCTTCTTCTCTCAGCAATCGAAAATTCTTTCCTTCAAGCACGATTTCCATTTCTGAAAAGATAAAATGAAAAATGTCTTAATTAATTGAGGCAATCAAATGATATTAAATGCTCACGATAAAATACATGAAAACATGGTAGAAGGGTAGATAGATTGATTTTTTAATTTTTACGTTGACTGTAAGTACCTAATCGGCAAAATGTCTTGTAATATATGACGATGTTTATATTTTTTACAAAATTAAGAAATATTACAAGTATGTAATCGAAAACCGAAGGTTGTGCCTAATTGAAACCTTGTCCACGTACTTGGAAGGTGGAGGATTTTCTGACGGGTATCCAATCCACGCAGACACCGTCACATGTAACGTAGGTAAGTAGGTGTAAGTAGGAGAAGATATCTGACGCATATAGCCATTATCCTACGAGTAACATGAACTGAGGTTTGATCACTTCACCTACGCTTAATTTGCAAAATTATTAATTACCGAACATTCCCACTAGGTACTATTGCGTGCAGGGAGTGGGTACCGGTATTCTATTTCTGTAAGCATTGTAGATACGATGTACCACCAGTCATTTATTTTCTAAGAAAGTCCAGAAATCCATCGAATTCTTTCTTTTATTGAATTCCAAGACAAGTAGGTACATATACTAGATGGGGAGATCACTGAAAGCAGGTAGTGAATTACTACCCGCAAAAGGAGTATTCAATTAAACTTGTCTGAAAATTCCTGAAATATCGTAAAACCCAACAACCTCGTTAACCTCACCATTTATATTGAAATACTCCAATCTAGTATCTAGTTAAACCCACATAATAATATGTACAGTAAGTAACAACAGTAGCAATCACTTCACTTAAATAGTTTCATAAACTTATATTTGTTTAAAACAAACTTAGGTAGAGTTGGTGATTTTCTGAGTGGCTAACGGTTTAAATACGAGATCATGGATCGTATCCTACTAAGCTACTTTTAAGCATTTTTAAGCTTTCGATAAAAGCTAATTCTAGATTAGCTCCAAAAAGTCAAATTTCATCTCAGTATTTTTATGTAAATTACAGGTCCTTTTTACATCAATAGGTAGGTACGTAACAATAATAGTTTTTAATAGTTAACAGTATTTTTTTATAAAAAAAAGGAAAAACTTTCAAACTAAATAAGCTTTTACGTTCTCCGCTTTGTACATTGTAGCATCAATAAATCAATTTTATTTCGTCTACGAATTCCCTCTCGACTCACAAACCTAAATAATATTTCGTATTTAGTAAATAGTAGGCAATCCAATATGTAATGTACCTACATCATATCTATCAGTTTGTTGTAAAATGTGACTTTATCCATATTTCCCACAAACTTGAACAGTGGCTTTAGTCAACATAAAAAAGCACACGTCACCGACTATAGAACACGTAAGCGAAAACCAATTTTATTATGCAAACAAATCAAAGGCAGTGTTTAAGTTAGGAAAATAAGACCCATCAATAAACGAAAATAGAAAAGTTTGTCATCGTAGCTTTTAGACATCAGAATCATTCAAATTTATTATCATAATTTGTGAAGGTTACACAATACACATACAAGTATATGATATGCTGCGGCATAGGTATGTAGTCTGAGAAATTGATGTACCTTAACGTATGTATTATTAAGATTTTCGACATGGTGGAAGTCCATTTTCAAAGGTAAAGATGAAATCGACTAGCATGTAGTTTAAAATCCACGTAACTACGCGACTAATGTTCGAGGATTCTCATCCTCATCAGCCGTGAAATTTTATTTGATACGAAAATGAACAAACATCGAAAAAAGGGTTGTAGCACAATTAATTCTCGGAAAGCTAGAAACGGTTTTAATCACTTCATTAGCATGCAATACGGCTTACGGCTGAAATCCCTTGTTACCGTCAATGTATAACATACCTCAAAGGCTCAATAGATGATTGGACCATTTGAGTAAAAAGTTGGTGCCCGAGAAGGAATGGATTGATTGAATCAACATTCGTCCATTCAACCTATCCTAAAAGTTTTTTTTATAGCGCAATAGTGGTAAAACTATCACTAAGTTAGTAGGAACATTAAAACCTAGTAATATAAGAATGCCAAATTCGTGTGTTTCACTTACAAAACGAAGGTAATGCAATAAATATGTAAATTCCTTTTTTTATACTTTCAAACCATAGCTATGTAACGTTATGTAAATTGTAGAAGGCTTATAATATAATATACATGGCGTTACGTACGTGTAGCGTGTAGCGTGTTATTAAATAAGGGTTGTTTGGAAATCTCGGTATGTTATTTCATGAATTTAATATGATATTTTAACAGGTAGTGTATTGCATAGTTAACTTTTAGTAACACAATGGGAATAGGACAGGATATTAGTATTTATTTAAACAAAAAAGGACAAATATTTAATTAAGTACATACAAATTTAGTAGGTATAGTAAGAAGACCGTGGCGAACTGAATTATGTATTATTTATGAGAAATATATCTAACAGATACGAGTATACATGGGCGTCGTCACTAGCGGATCCAGGGGGGGGCTAGGGGGCTGAAGCCCCCTCCAAAACCATGAGTGACAGTACTTTATATACAACAAATCTGGGGGTTTCAGCCTCTTAGCCCCCCCCAAAACGTTTAGTGACAGTACTTTTTACTATGTGACGACATTCAGCCCCCCCCAAAATTGAATCCTGGATCCGCCACTGGGCGTCGTCAGTCACAATCGTCAATCTCTAGGGGTATATATTTTTTCATACTAAATGATAAAACCTCCCAAAAAATCACATTACTACGACACATTTTCTCATCATGTCATACATTTTCTAAAATTAGTATAAATAATCCATCAAAATACAATTGTTTCGAAAAAAAAAAAAAAATGCCTGCGGCGCTATTTTTTTTTACTTTTTATAAAGATAATTTTTTATACATATTATTGTGCAAATTGTTATGTAAGTACATTTTCAGATAAACCAAACCATATCACGATCTTTTTCATTATATCTAAAAAAAACCGCCCGCGGCGCTATTCACGCTTTTTTCATGCTATTTCTTTTACTTTATCTTTTGTTCCCCCCTAGCTCCGAGGCTGGCGACGCCCATGCGAGTATACCTACAAATGCGTAAACTCAACAGATGGAAACCGTTTACACAAAAGCACATAATCATCCCCTAATATCTATTATGAGTAAGATATCGTAAAATAGAAATGAGTCGTATTTCTTTTATGAAAACTCTTTTATTTTTATTAACTAAAATATACTGTAGTAAATACTTTGAATACGTCTCTTAAAGGAGAAACATGCGGAGACGAGCAATCATGTCCACCCACACAGACTTTTCTGGCAGCTATTTTAATTAATAGAAAGCTAATTAAATGTTGTAACAACATTGGGTCTAGTAATGATACTGTACTTGTTAAATTCACTGCTAAATTTCACAGGCTGCTCAAGGTTGTTTTGTCACATTTGACAACTATTTGGTCCTTCTTCTAAACACAACTAATAAAATTAATGATACTCATATTATATACCTGCGTGATCCAAAACGTAAATGGAAATTTTATGATTGTAAAGTTTCAGTATATAACGTGGGTAAATACATTTTAATTAAACGCCATTATGCTTATTTCTTTCTAGAAAATACTGTGACCTTGACAATATGTCATAATCCTTTAATACTAATCAAAAATGAATATTTTTACATAATGGCAAAAGAAAAATAAACACGCCATCTAACGAAAATTATGAAAATATACAAACTTCATTTAAAAGCTCTTATAAAATGACAAACATTTTTATTTCCCAATACACTGCGTATTTTATGCGAGCAGTTCAACTAAATGTATTATACTTTCATCATAACAGGTTTTCAAGCATGCTAACAATTTTGTGTTCTGAAAATCTATGTTGGAAAAATTACGCTTTTGGTTTTTACCTTTTTTATAAATTTTGCTTTTAACCCTTTTTAAAAGGCAGACCATTATATACTTGGAATAATTTCATAGGTACTTCGAAGGCACACAACATTGGAAACTTTGAAATGAAGGTTATATTTTGGAAATCCCACAGCGCCAAAGAATATATCGTTTAATGAAAACAAAAAGTGTGTCAATGCTCTCAAGTATCTAATATAATCTGTCACAGACTTGCGTATTTAGTAAAAATGAGCATCTAATTGCCATATACCTATGTCTTAATTAGATGCACAGAAAAGTTTTGTAAAGTTTACGTTGTTTTCCATACAAAAATGTTTGGCACATAAAAACTACGAACGAATTTAATTTAGGAATCTATCAAATAAAATATATAATGATCGCGTAGAGAAAAATATCAATTTATTCAAACTCGGGATCATAATGAAATTGCTTGATTAAAATTTTTGTATAGGATACACACCTATGAACATAGACATACCTAGATATAGTTTACGAGATGACATTCAAATAAAATTTATACATTTCTGTTAAACTACGCATTTACAAATACCTACCTCATCAGTAATTTATTTTCGCCCTAAATAAATTGTTTTATATGTATATTCCTTTATCATGTACGTAAATCTGTTACGAGTTATTCGCATGAATATGAATATACAATTTCAAATATCCCTAATGATGTAAATATATATTATACCGTAATTTGACAACATCACATAGAATTTAATACGATTATCTGGCGGTAGGTTCCCATTAGGATATATGACATGAAATTGTCAATTATTATTCGCATAGCAATTTGTTATTTCGTTATATTCCCCCATTATCCCTTAGTGCTGAAACATTTTTTTTGTTATATCTTCAGAGAGGCTTAAATTTGAAAATTATCGTAGTTTTTTCCCAATTTCAGTAATCCCAATAAGATGAAAATATTAGTGTACACAGTTTCTTCACTCGTATTCACTTAATCCCGGATAATGGTCAAACAAGAATTACGACACTTAAAATACATATTGCGCAAGCTGCCTTAGCTGGGAATTAATTAACGAGATGCTAATTCAGGGTAGGAAGAGAAACCCGTCGGAGAGTGCAAATGACCAATTATTGCTTTTCTCTAATAATAAACCAAAGTGTCCTGACTGACTAGAGTTGCGGATGTTGTACAACGCATCGCAGGGCTGAAGTGGGACTATACAGGTCATATGGCGAGAGCAATGGATGGTAAATGGAGCAACAAGCTCTTGTTCTGGCGTCCGTGGGTCGGTAAACGCCTTAGAGGCCGACCACAAATGCGTTGGACAGACGCACGACGTCCTGAAGTTGACAACTGGCCTCAAATGGAGATCCGAGGCAAAATCCAGAGAGCCCTATACCCTATATCCAGAAATGGAAGCTGCAGGGCTTGTGAAGAAGAAGAAGTCCTGACTTACTTAATGACCGACACGAATGAATGACTCACTCATCAACGCAGAGCCCAAACGACTAGGTAATTAAATATAATACGATACAAAAAAAGGAAAAAGCGTGAATAAAGATCAACCTGTAGTTATACCTACTTACACCCCAATGGACATATTGTAAGAACAGATAATAATATGCAGAATAAATATTTTAATTCGAGTTATATTTAATTAATTAAAAGACACGCAAAGTTTTTATATAAAATAGAGCCATAACTATTAAATTAATAACATAATAACATAAAATAACATAAAAATAAAAATGTAATGCTACTGCCATTGTAATTGTAATTTTATAGTCACTTAAACCAACTTTTTTTAGTTTTTAATTCATATTAAAATGTGTCGTTGTAACAGAATTTTATTTATTTTTATTTGAATTCCAACTAAACGATGGCACTAAACTATGAGTCACATTCTAAAGAATTAAATTATACGAGCAATTTTCTTGGATAAGCTGCATACGGATAAAGTTCATAAATCCCATTGGTTAATGATCTGTTATTAAAAACATTATTAACTATAGTATTTTTTCCCGGTATTGCCCAGACAAATAACTGGAATATTGATATACCTGGATATTTATTTAATTTCAGTGTACCAAATATATAATTAATTTCAATACTAATCCAAAATGCTATAGATGTTGCTTATAGTCAGGAGTAAATAAATACGATGTTAACTTTTGTGAACCTATAAAATGGGTTTTCATTGCCTAATATTTTTTTTTGGATTTTATTCCTAGTTTTGTCTATTAGTGTAATATGGATTAGCGTATTAATATACCTTTTATCCCCATATTAGTACATTAGATTACACTTACTCGATATAGGAAAATATATATGATCGACGTAGAGAGGATGAAACATCAAACTAAATAAATTTTAAAATAAAATTAAGACGAGAGATTAAAGAGAACCGTTTAATTTATAAAGATGAAACGAAAATTCTCAGAAAGCTCGGCATGTGTTACGTAATTGAATTCAAAACATTTTAGAATATCCGAGACGTACGTAAACGTAATGGAAATTAGAGGCATTACATAATTACAGCGTAAAGTACATAAGATTATAAATTGTTGGAAATTAAACAGCCGCCTACATACATGTTTTCTTTTTTGCAATTTTCACTTTCTTGTCACAAAGTTTCAAATGTTTGACCTTTGCCAAAAGTCACATTCAATCTGTAAACAATATTAGTTAATTCGTTGCTTGTCATTGTAGTCGTAGAATCATTGTACAAGTAAATAAAATGTAAGAGTCAAAGCTTCGCATAAGTATTTATCAGAAAGTCTATACACTAATATACCCGAAGTACCTTATGGATTTTCCAATAGCAATCTCTAGCCAATGTTGGAACAGCATTCCACATGTAATTCTCATAATGTAATCTACCTTCGCATTCGCAAACAGAAATTAATACGAGTATTTTGTTGCCAGAACGTATCTGAAATATTGCGAATAATCTAATTTTTCCGTAATATTTTGAAATATCGACGTAGGCGAATTTGGGTCTCAGGTGGAAAAGTGATATGAAAATTGTTGTATTGATGACAATGACTAAAGGAGATCGAAACAAATTTGTTTGCCTGTGGCATTTTGACGTGATTTCGTGCAATATCAATATTGAAAAAATAATATTATTATATTGTCCATGCTAACAAAAGAAACAGATAAACTCTGATGACACTATTTGTGTTTGTTTATTTGAACACAAAACACTTTCAAGTTATGACACGCGACTGCGATTATGAAACATCTATAGGTACATACAATATGCACCTAAATGTGGTGTAGTTGCTATAATAAGTGGCAACAACTGCGCCATAACTGCTACAGTGCTACAAGTACCCAACTAGCAACAGTATGATGTTCTCTAGGTTTCGTGTTTCATGAATCACACTACATCACCGCCTCACTGACTTCAGCACTACAAAGTACTCTCAAGGTTATACGGGCATGAAAAATATTTTGCATTGAAGCTCACGCGACCGTTTGTAGGTAAATGAGCAAAAAAATATGGAAAAACAATGCGGTGTAATGAATAAATGTATTTTGATAGAGGATATTTACTATAGTTTCAATACTTTTTGTGGAAAATTAATTCAAGTACGAAAAATTAAGATAAGAGAAAAGTAATCAATAAGTATCGGAAGAAATGAAAGTTTAATTGAAAACGTATTCTTAATTGCAAATAATATCTTAATCTATAAATGTGAGAAGAAAGAATTAAATACTTAACTTAATAAGAATCCAAATACTGAGTCGTCTACAAATAGATTTCTTATTAAGAAAACAAATCAGCCAAAGGTTAGACTATTAATAATGAATCGTAAATTTTCCCTTGGAGTAATAACTAAACATACATTTCCTAATCTCCCACGTCCAAAACCAATGGTGAACGAACTTTGTACCTCGTAGGTAATTGTTCTGAGACTCCCTTTAACAAACATAATTCGAGCTTCTGTAAATAGAAAACAACATTTTTACCTCAAAAATCATTTTTTGTTGTGTTTAGTTAGCTTGCTCTGGTATTATTAGAACTACACATTCCATCACAAAGTGACATACAGTAAATAACAACAAAGTCGATACTAAATCCCCTTACAGTCTTAAATAAAGAAAACTTTTTACACGAGAAAATATTACCTACAACATTCCCTCACACAAGCTTTTCCAATATTTCATTTTATTTTCTGATTTTTCTATCTACATAGGTACGCAGTACTTAGAAGTCTAATCTTATAACATCTATTTATTAACTGTGTAAAAATAAAACAATCGAGTTAACACCTGATGACGACACGTATTAATAACTCATCTTGTGGATTTTCTTCACTCATTTTTTTTTCTTGAAAATGTATCATGTTATTATCGGTCATTTATTTAATATTGTTGTCTTTCAGTAACATCGATTTGAATAAATTGTCCAAATTCTAAATCTGAAAATTTAAACTTATCACACCCCTATGTATCCGCTAGCTACGAGTACTATGATGGAAGATAAATATAAGCAGCATATTTATCTACCAAAAAGTTTACAGAGGATGAATGAAAAGCATTTCCAGCTTGTTCTCACGACAAGAAGTTTTTGTAATTAATAAAGTTTCATACATTGTTTTCTCCTTACAAGAGACATTTCTCTAGACAAACGAGATAACCTAAATGTGTTTCGCTGATATTTGTACAACAATAGAGGTTTTAACTGAAGCAACTCGACGTTTTCCACGCAAAAGTTTTTTTTGTTATTTCATTTTCAGCGCAGTTTGTGTGTCATATGAATGAATGCGATTTTCAACGATATTCTATTAAATATCACTAAAAGTTTAAAATCATAATACATACTCTATTTAACTTAGCACCGCCTAGACTAGAGCCACTGCATATGACTATGGCTTATTCTAATGCACAAAGATAAAAATAATAAAACGTATTAAATATAGTAGTTTACGTAGAATCTTATTATATAAACTCATGGGTGAAGCTTACACAACTTTTAAAGTAAAAGCGTCCATTAGAGACTTTATAATAGCGGCAGCTTTATGGAAAATACACCTTAATTTCAATTATTATACAACGAGCGTCAGCATATTATATAATAATTAATACAGATTTTTTTATTTCGTTTTATACTTAAAACCGTTACATAAGATTTTCTATTAATAATTTTTTACTTATAATAAAACAGATTTACTTACATTTTACCTAACAGAGTAAACCCACATCTCTGCTAATAAAAAGGGACACGTATTCCTATATTGAATTCATGTTACGTGAGGATATTTTCTTACGTCAAAGATTTTCCATTTAAGATACCTTTGACCTCGACTAATCCATCAAGTTTCCCCTAATACGAGTATGTACCGCCACCATCACACCGTAACACATAAAGGAATATAAAAGACCTCGATACATTCAGACCAGACGATTTTCAGGAAGAGTTTTACCTCGAATCACCTAGAAATTTGTTATGAAAATCCTCATAATTGATTTATGACTTTTTCACGTTATATCCATGTCTCTTGCCGTGCTCAAAGCAAGTATTGTTACATTATTATCATTCTATAAACGCGTTACAATCACGATATCTGTAGTGAGGTGAGGACCCCAACCCACTGGGGTCCACCGCTCCATAGTAACCACCTTGCCTTGGTACCTGCTAGAGTCAGCAACTGAAAGCAGCGAAAACTTGTTCGTAATATACATAAAATAATAATTCATTACGCTTTAGATTCTTGAAACGTTCACATAAATCATAAAACATGAAATTATTGTTCTTTGTGCTATCTTCATCGTCAATTGGATTATCGTCTGGCGTGATTGAGATTTTACATCAAAAGTTAAAGCGTTAGTGACTCAGTTTTGTCTTTAAATAGTATCAATAAATCACCACGATAATTGATTACTAATTCAATACGAATTGTTCCCTAATCTAATATTATTTTTATCCACGATTAGTAAATGTATCAAATTAATTTTCATCTCGTTTTATAGTTTGGTGAGAAGACCTTATTCTATATCCCTAACCATATCATCTTCACTTCAATTAAGATTCCCATTATAAAACGATTGGTTCTATTTGAAAAGACTAAGAATAGGAAATGTAGGTATCTGAAAACGTTGCGATATATTGTTAGTGTACAATGAATTAATATATATTGAAATTGATCCAAGAATTAAGAAAACAGCACAAATAATTAAAATAATCACGATTGATGTATTTCCTCCTACAACAAATATACACGTTATAGGGTCTATATGTAGTAGGTTTTCTAGTATAAATAAACGTAATGAAGGTAATTTCTACTTATTGTTTTATGAGCCATTGTCGTACAAAAGCGTAGGTACCTAGTGATGTATAAATTTAATACCTGCTAAAAAATTGTCTAATTTATTAACTAGTACCTACCTAATCTGACAAATAATAGCTTTTTTAGAAGGATCATTTATAAAAATGGCTAAAAGAATAGTTTATGAGGGTTTAAAAGAAAGGTCACGAGTAAAAAGGAGTGGGAAAACTTAGGAATTAATGATGTTAAAGGAAAAAAGACACGTAGACGAGAAGGAACTTGTTTAATACAACTTGACAAGATGAAATATATTCTGGTACTTTTTTTACATACTTAGGTAAAGTAATTCCTTATAAATTTTTGCGTCTTATTTTTTTGTAACTCGATGGTGAGAACTTTCCTGTGACGTAAAGAAAAACCTAATGATACGCTTTTATTACATTTTTTCTTTATTTTAAGACATGAAATTTAAAATAATACTTTCCCGTACACTTGACATCTTAACTTCAAAACAGGGGACGAAAATATATTGAAAATTTGATAAAATGTTCTATGTAATTATAGAGATAGTATAAAATAGATTAAAGCAAAGAAAGACGATGTTATTGAATATCAAATTAGAATCAATTTGGCGTAATTTTTCAATCAAACGACTTTAACTTGGTCATTTTATTTTCAGGGTTGACGATAGAAGGAGTCTGAATAAGTCTGTCGTGTTTTTTATATACAGATTGCTATAAAAGCTAAACTGTGTCTTTGTTTTTATTGCCAGGAAGTTTGTATATTATTTATTTGGAAATGCTTTATGAAAAACGAAAAGTTACAGTTTTATCTGAGCTTGTAATCTTACAGCTGATCAGATAAAAAAAGGCTTACGTCCGAAAAAAAATGTCGATAGCAACGAGCGGGTATTTTACTTCAGTAAAGCTGTAAAAACTTACTTTCAGGACCAACGTAGGATATCTAAGAAAGTATTTGCTAAAACTAACTAAATATAAGCTCGAGGTTTACTTCACTTCAAAAAAATGTAATATACACAAAATCGAAGCGAGCAATAGTGTAAGCTAGGTTATTCAAATATAGCTTCGATGTGCCAACGTACGAGTATTAAAAATGTAAGCAATTCAAGCACAAGTAATAATAAAGAAAGCAATGCAATTTGTATAAGCAATGCCATACAATATGTATGGATAATGTAATATAGATTTTCATATAAGATGCCGAACATTTTCCTACAGAGCGAAATTCTGTAAATATCAAATGTATAATCATGGTATTTAGTTATAATATTGCCCAAAAGATTACGTATAGAAGAGCTGTCAGTCGTTATTATTGTGTGTATTTTATCAGAATATAGCAATCTTTTCTCTATATTCATCCATCACGCCGACTTTTTTCCGCAGAATAATATTCATTCAAAATACTGCTTCTCTTGGAATGATTTATTACTAGCCACACTGTATATATTTTATTACAACTCTTGACATCCGCAGTATGTCTGCAATGTTGAATTGTATTTTTTCGAGAATATTTCACGTACTACAAACATAGCAAGGAAAATTGTGAAAGATGGGAACTAAAGTGTTATTGTCTACACTTTATACAATATAAGTTCGTATAGTATACTCCTTCAAACGATAGAGAGATAATTTGAATCGTGTTTTCCATTTTATATAAAAAAGTTCAGCATAAAATTTAATCCCAAACGATAGACATACTTTGAAAAATAACCCGCCATTTGACTAAAATTTTTCACTCACTATTTATTTGTACTTTCTTTCAACTCGTGATTTTAAATAAAATGTCATCGACGTCGTGCGACACGTTAAGTGAAAAAGCTCTGACAAGCTCTAACAACTTATTTCTTTACAAATAAAAGTAATGATGTTCATTGATTACTTGCTTTTAGGAGTTGGATGTAAAATGATTACTGTAGTAGATTGCGTATTACTTAAATTATAATACTTGCAAGGAAACATTCACCAGACAAGAAATATTTGGTTAAGTTTCTTAAAAAAGGCGCAGTTCAATATAAAAATTTTCTTTCGTATAGGATGAATGATCGTATTAGTAAAAAAATATACATAAGTCAATAAACAGCTTATTGAAGAATTTGTTTTATTGTTGTTTCTACCCTATTACATTCATCTCTTTATTTCTTCTAAATTTTCCTATAAAACCTTTTTATACGCGATCTGTACGGATTAAAAACTCGCAATAATGTGAAGGACAATGCTTGTACTCATAGGGAAGTGATATAAAACTTAATAGGCCAATTCTCTACAGTCCTTGAATATCAAATGATAGAAAGATATTAAACTACATATAATATCAAAGTTGTGGATTTCACTGTTTATGTTTCGTTTTATGGAAATAATGAAGGCAAATTACCGAGTGGAAATTGCTTAGATTTCATTAAATATGGGCAAGTTGGTTGTTGATTTTGGTTCGTAGGGATGACATAACTATACCCACAATGCCTTCCTAATGACGCAGCTTTACTGAGTTACTACTGAAAGACTAGAAGTATTAATGAAATTTACTATACCTACTAAATTAACATCAGCTATATTGATGGTAATTGGTAATTACCGTCTGATAATGCAAGCAGTAAAATGTAAGAAACTTATTGTGCGTTGTGGTCACGCACAAATTATCAATTATGTATGTTGTGTGTATTTACTATCTTATTGTTTCCATGCAACATCTCTAGATGTTCTAGTTTTTGCATATTTTCATACAGATTCTTAAGTTTCTTGTCCTCAAAACGTGTCCATACAGAAGAACCAACCTTTCTTTCACCGTTTCACATTCGGTCAATTAACACACTAGGTACGTATTATTTAATTTAAATGAAAAAACGTGTATAGACATTAAATGGGAATTACATAAAAAAATAATACGACTCCTGTGAGGTTTGAAAGGTAAATTAATTACGCCTTGTAAAATATATGATACTAATTTAATAAAAAGTGAAATTGATGACATTCCATATGAGCTGCGACAGAATTAGCCTAGGTATCCCTGAAAATTTGTAACGTATTTTATACAATGTAAGTACATATTATTGTCATGAAAGATTAAATCAGATTGGATTGTGCTTCGCGGTATTTCATGTGTGGAATACTAATTACTATTGTGAAACACCACGTAACACTAAGCAATGCAAATCAAGCTTCTTAGTCGTATTTGTGAGCTTTACCCAAATGGATTGCATTTCATGGATAATACACATTTAATATTTATTTTGCTACATTGTTAATATGGTCTTACTATAATTTATTATATCGCATTTATCCAGACACGTATACTAGCTTTTCAACAAAATTTTCAGGAATAGTATTCCTAATGTATTTACGTTATTTAGCGAAAAGAAATAAGCTGTCAAATGTTTTTTTACGTAGTTTACTACTTAAATTTACAAAATTTTAAACATATTGTTACCATTGTCTATTATACGCCCAGAAACAAGTTCGATAATGTAGAAAGATATTCCGATAATAATCTTGAAAATAAGGTAATGGTGATCGAAGATTTTCTACATAAATAGTACCTAGTACATTTATTATAGGTACAAAATAATAGCTTTTATTCATAATGATTTGTTAGAGGAATGCCAATTAACGGTATTCATTATATTATTGTTTGCATTTATTGACCATATAATCAGCTAATTATATCAAAAGCAGACTCGGATGTCAATAGCAATGAAATTAATGCCGTATTGTTCCATTCAAATCCATAGATTAATCCAACGGTACATTTACATCCAAACATAATATTGTTTCATCAAAAGCACGTTTCTACAAAAGATGATTCTGTATAAGAAAATCAAATTAATTGACGTAATTATACTCCTGTGTTACGATATAACACAATTATGAAATTTTTGAATTATATTATTTAACAGAAAACTATCATCTATGCTTTTCCTTTAATTGTGAGAACTGAGAACTAAATCTAATGAAGTTATTTGATTTGCAAAATTATAGAATATACTATTAAACTTTAGAATAGTTAGTGAATTACAAATTACGATAAATTGTTCACTGATTTAGTGTTCACTGAGTAATTAAATCAGGGTGGCTTTAAGCTCACAATTTTATCAAAGAGAGTACCTAAACGTGCCTAAACGTACGTATCTGTTTTCAAAGCTTCTTTATCTTGGTACAGAATACTCCTAATTATTTTTCTGTATATGTTACTAAAATATTAGTACAAAATATCAAGTTTTTCAATTTTTTAGTTAATACTATAAATATGAAGTTAATATTTGCATTTGTTCTATATAAAATATGGTATTTATCTTCGCAATACAATATTTTTTCATTCCAGTCAGAATTTCATTATTTTACTACTTCTGTATGAATTTCCGTCCTTCTACTAACTAAACAATAGTATTAAGTATATTATCTATCTTGGATTCTATTTAATTAGTATGATCTTATCTTCTCGAGAATAATAAACCGTAGTAACGACTACTACGTTAGAAAACATGTAGAATGATTATCTCAAACACTGATTCGGAGCAACCGATATTTTTCCCCAAAATCTATGAAAACAATTTATAATAATTGTAATAGTATTTCTTAAAATACAATCTTGCCATTAGGCTGACCAAAAACACAATCTGTAGTAAAAAAGTATCCCAGTAGTCCATAAGTAGGTGAAAGTATCCTGTATCCTGTCCGATGACATTAGGAAGGTGGCAGGACAGCAGTGGCATAGAATGGCAATGGACAGAGAAGTGTGGATATCGGAAAGGGAGGCCTATGTTCAACACTGGACGAGGGAAGGCTGTGATGACGATCCTGTAATAATTTTCGCTTCAAATGTCCAGCGATCCAAAAAAAGAATAAGATACTTTATTACTGTCCAAAGATTATAATTTATTGTGATGATAAATAGCATGTAGGAGAATGGAGATAAAAGGAAAATAGAAACAATAAGGGAGTCAAAATACAAGAAGTTAATAGATTATTGTAAGGTCAGGGTTATATTATTCTTACTATATAATATAGGAGCGCTTCTCAAATATAATCATGTCATATCTTTTTGTATTGTTCGATTATATGATATTGACTGTTGGTTTTGTGTCTGTTTTTATTCATTTTACTATTTGATATTTTTTGCCTAGGTTTACTTTCATTTTCATAACTTAATTTACTTTTACATTGTCTTTTTAAAATATCGGTAATTCGCAGAACCTTCGCTGGTCTATGTAATGGTGATATTTTTTTTGTATATATTATTTGTGTTGACTGTATGGTTTTTCAAGATAAAATAACATAAACCTCAACTACCTCTGTCAGGCTAATTGGAGCGTTAGTAAAAATGTGAGTATGAGCTCTCTATGTAATAATGGAACTCTTCACCTATAATTATAAAGAACTAAAAAAAATGTTTACGCACCACCGTAAGCTCTTATCGTAGTATCTTTACACTGTAAGATGATTCATATAATTAGATACACCTAGTAGATATAAATACATAATATTTACTTATTTATTTTACATATTTATTTACACTTTTGGTGAACAAGATGTGTTAACATTACAAATACAAATCGTAACATTTATTCACTGGGGTGTGCCTATCGCAGTGCTGCGATCTCTGCCAGCTATAACCCCATATAATAATGCAAAACTAAACACAACGATACTGTAGTCTATGTATATTTAAAAGAAAGGTGAAGAGATTATTAAATATTAGAAAACATTTTAAAGGACTGAAACTACTCAAATTTATCCTATGTTCTTACAAGAAATGATCAAAAGACATTACCTAACCATGTATCGTATTTTTAGGAAGGCTTCTTAAAAAGTGTACGTGAACCGACAATAAAGTTAATGAAATCGCTTTTAAATTGATTTACGCCCGGAACACCGTTATAAAGCAGTGGTATAAAAGTAATGTTAAAGTAACACATTATCATTAACATGGAACAACATGCCAAAATAGTAATTCATGTGTATTTACATAGGTATATGCTTTCCCTTAGTAGATTATACCAAATACTATGTGGCGTAAAGCACAAAAGAAACAAAATTATTTAAATTGGTAACCACGAGTATATTATTAAAGTAAGGCAAATATAGATTTTCCAACGATCGAAGTATTCCAACAAAATTCATAAAAGTGGTTGCTAGGGAAGAATTTTACCTCAAGAGATGATCAAAGAAGTAAGATTATTCATTTATTCTTTTATAAAACTCCTCGGATTATCTGATACGCAGTCTGAATCTAAAATAAGTGCCCGCCTTTACAAAAGAACATTATTAATATTCGGGTGCTTTTAAGAATCGGACAATATAAAAACAACCTCTTTAGTGGAAAGAAATAATGCTTCCGATTGAAAAATATGACATCAGATAATTTAAAAAGGTTTATACAATTTACTTAATTACCTCCCACTCAATACAGAGTGTATAGAAAATGTTGTATTATGGGCAAAATTGATTAGAGATTCAGAATGGGTAAAAAACCTCATTGTTGAAAAAGCATAATGCTGATTACGATCTTATATGAAAGTTTTACGAACACCTGACTAAAAAGAGTGGGGGGCTGTTCTACAACCCAATAATCTCACATGGAATGATTGCACAGGTATTCGGAATATAAATTTAAATGTCTGAGATTTTCCCAGTGAATTATTCCTTAGGTATATTTTTAAAACATCTCGAAAATCCTCGGTGGTACGATTCTCCTCGTTTATTCTTAACAAAAAGTATTCGGTTGACTTGATATAAATTTATGGAGGTTGTCAGAGCTTTAAGTTTGTTTTACTCGGAAAACTATAGCTTATTATATGCTACGCCACCATTAACTTTTATTTTATACTTTACTTTGATACTACGTTCAACATGTCTGCTACAATTTACCATAGGACCAATTTTTTATCGAAACTCAATTATATTACCAAAGTGGCTGGTACCAAAACACAAATATTTTCCAATATTTTGTCGTACGTTTTACGTATTACATTTTTTAGTTATTTATTGAAATACCTTATTTTAACGTCACAGAACGTGACTTTTTATTTGTTTAGTTTTGATGAAAATTTTCATTTTAACATGTCTCTTGAAAAAATATCATTGTAAAGAAAATTAATGGGAATTAGAAGGCATATTTCAAGAAATGTCCAGTCTGCCTTAAAATTACTTAATTAGAATGTGGAACAACATAGTAGTATACAAAAAACCCGGTGGGTATTTACTATATTTTCTGCTGGTACGATTCATCTCTACCTTTTCCCAGTAGATGAATTAAAATCTGAATAAGAACATTGGTATATTGATAATATGGCAGTTTATGTATTAAGAAAAACTGTTAGTAAAATTGCGCAAAGAAGAATTTGCGAATGTCTGTCGGGAAATTAGGATGTCTTGAATAATTGTGCTATAAACTTATCGTGTGAATATAGAATATTAACACACCTAAGTTGAAGGAAGCACAAGAACTTCTATACAAACATATTACAGAGGTCTTATTCATAAGAGAAACTTTTGATTTATACAAAGAAATTTGAACAAAGTTTTCCACAATAATACAACAGACACAATACAATTTCTCATCTATAATTCGTCTGCTGGTAGACACTAACTCGAGGTTAATAATGTCTTGTATAAGTATACACGCATAAATATTCAGAAATATATTTTAAGATAATGTATAAAGCACTGCATTACTTAATACTTAACACGAGGTATTTTTGAGAAAAATACAATGAAAACTTTCGACGAACCTTTTGTCAATCGGACTGTGAGAGAAATTCAAAAAGGACTTTTAATATCCCAAATAGATATTTAACATCAATACTCAAGACTTTTCATTTTCCTCTACGTGATATAAATCCATATTTTAACATGATGTTTGTTTATGTGTAGACACACGCAAAAGATCTCAAATATACTCGTAATTTTATTTATGTTTATTTTCAGAATAAAATACATGTTTCACATTATAATATAACAACCAGCGACATAATATATTAAGTACTACCTATGTAATCTCTTTGATAACAACAAATACATTTAAAACAAAATTATTATTGTATCGCGCCCGGCGAAGCTGCGTAGTATGCTTGTGTCCGGGTGTCATATGTCATAATATGTCAAAATCGGTAATTTCGCATTTAGGTGCGCAATCAAAAATAATTGACTCAGCTTTTTCAGTTCCTTCTCAATTTCTCCGAAGGAAACGTCTAATATGAGCTTTATTACAATAATATGATAATTAGGTACCATATTATATTTAACATATGGAGCATATTTACCAAATACCTTATAACAATTATGTACTAATTTGAAACATAATATTTTTCATGTAAATACATAGCTAGGTACGTAGGTATTTGATAATAGAAAACATTTCAAGTCGAACTTAATACACGAGGCGAAATATTATACGACGATACTCACAGCAGGTATTAATTCTTGTACGAAATAATAATAAATGGTAAAAAGGTTGTTGACGTTCAATCATAATATAATAACATTATATTATTTGAGTAGAGAAAATTATTGCGCAGTAATATTATGAAAAGCCACGATGTTATTTTCTCGTGAACACTTTATTTCCCATGTGACGTGAACATCATTATATATGGAGAGATCCTTTTTATTCAAGCTGTAAGCAATATGTTATCCAATCATATCCTGTGAATAATAAACAATCATACTGAATACAAATCGTAATCGGCAATTCATGTCACTGACAGAAAAGTCAAAAAAGGAGAGAATTGAAATATACGGAGGTATAAAAAAGATGAAAGGCAGAATAAACAAATTGTTGATAAGCTGTACGTAAAATTTAGGAATGAATTCAATAAAATCGCGAAAACGTCGATCCATTTTCCGTAGTAGATTTCTTTGAATGCTAAAACTAGATTTAAAAAAATTAACATCCTATCTACACTACACGGCACGGCACTTTTTTATATCTTGATTTCTCGGATAAGATCTACTTTTATCATCTGACTTTAAGATATAGGTACTCATTTTGGGCATCCAGAAAATTCCGCTAATTTGACTAATACTAATTCGACTAATAACTAATTTCATACATTTTAAATTATTTCAAAACTCTCACCAATAATTGTAATTATTATAATGTGAAGAACAATGTATGACGTCGATTTTTAATCGCATCATAATAATTACAATTACCTATTGTTCTGAAATTTAAAATAGTGTAGAATGTATGAAATTAGTCGAATTGGTTATTAGTCGACTTAGTATTAGTCGAATTTTCTGTAAATCCTCATTATGTGAATTGACTCATTTGCCATCCAAAAGTAAAAATAACGGGGACATTGTTAGACAGATTATCTTCTTAAGAAGGAAAACTTTGTGTTGGATTAGCTCTTCCAGACATAAAAATCTCACAGAATAATGCAAATTAAGATTTCTTAAGCTTCGTAGTTCAAACGCAGTGACCTCTCGCTAACGAGAAGTTTTTGATCTCTACTTTACTCAAATTCCCTCACTTTTCCCTCACTTTTAGATAATTTTCAGGTAAAGTGCTGTCGAGTTTTAAGTTGCTTGAATATTAGGGTGCCTTCCCACGACAAGTGAATCCGGATTCGTACGCGAATCTGGATTAATCCCTTCCGGATGGATGATTTCGTGCACGGGATATGGGGAAATAGTTCCCTATTTTTATAATAATATAATAATTCATTGTATTAATATTTTTAACTTTAACGTTGTAAATTTTGAAAATATCTTGAGTCCGTTGAAGCAATAAATAAATAAATATATAATATAATAAATAGATAATAATAATTATCTCTGTCATACTGTTGAATATATACTAATTCTGTTTTTGTGTTTAAAAATTAGATCGATCAGGTACGAGAATAAATTATTGTCTTTACACCAATATTAATTGTAATTTAGTAAAAAAAAAATAAAAGAAAGCATTGCCTGCGGCATTAATTAAACTTGTTTGTGGGTGATATTTTTTAAAGTTTGTCACACGGAGTTTTTGTATCTTGTATCACGCGTTATTTTTCAACACCGGTTTTTCTCAAATTAGCTGCTAATCTCTCTCAGTCCCGTTATGGGCCCGCTACACGCTCGCGAGTCACCACGACCTTTTGGTGTTCATGAGTAAAAAGGCGTCAACGGTCGGTTACGTACATGTCAAGACAAACGATCCATCCGCACCCCTTTTTACTCATGAACACCAAAAGGTCGCGGTGACTCGCGAGCGTGTAGCGGGCGCATTATGTGTCGGGGTGTACATTATATTTATTTTGTACGGGAAAAAATGTCTGCCATAACTGGAAATTAGAGAACCCATTAAATAATTTATTTATTTATTTTTAATATTATTAATGTCGATATTATCAGAATAAAAGAATACCGGCCCAGTAACAGTGCAAAAATTGTGCTATTTCAGGTCCGTGGTATTAGAAAAATATAATGATTGGTACCTTAAACTTTTTTTCATTTTAAATAAAATTATAATTTCTTTTATCATTCGTGTGTTATTTAGACTAATAGATTAGGTACATAATTTTTGAAGGGAGACATTTGAAAGATTGGCATCATACTGATAAAATCCACCACATGGACTTATAATTCGATGTAACAAAATTCCAGAAAAATTAATTCAATAAATAATAAGAAAATATAATGTTCCCCACTCTATGGCAACTGGGGAATCTAAATTTATACATTATTTATTTTGTTTTTCATTTTTCGAATCATGCAGGTGTGTGCATCTCTTTCACTCTCGTTGTATATTGTAACAGTACGAAACCCATAAGCATATTGCTCAAAATAAATAAACCCCACAAAAGCCGTACAAAAGCCACACAGGATTTTTTTTAGGGATAAAAGCACAAATCTAATTGAATTTTGTAAATAAAATTAATTGTATCGATTAGTATTCGAGTAAATTATATTAGGAACTAGAATAGATTAAAAAATACGAATAAGCAAGCGGATCTAAAATGGGATAGACAATGATTTCAACATTTTATAAATAATTCATCTACTGAAATCCAACTAAAAAGTTTAAGATTTTATTATTTGAGGATTTTTTATTGGTTTTTAATCATCTGTAGACCATATTTAAGGCACTTGGAATCGTCAGGTTTACAAACACAAAATCAAATGCAATAAATCACTAAACACAACAAAAAAGAATGAAAGCAATAAACACATAGACAAAACTATAACACATTTGTGGTACAATTTAATGCAGGTCTGGATGTAAATTGTCCAGAACTACATTAAGTACGTCCTATTTCTGAAGGGTTTTTGTGTTTTTTGGGGTTCATACTACATCATCGTAAATACTCCTATGGGTTTTTCTTCGGAAACCGTTGTGTATACACGCGCTGAAACATGTAAGTAGGGTTGTCAACATTTTTTCAGCTGATTATTCCATCTGCATCAATAAGTAATTTTAAAAAGTTATCGGAAGCCTGGTTGCTAACGCGCTCGATCATCGATGCCGACATACCTTACTTCACGACACAAGCTTTTAAGCTTGTTATGAAGTGTACAAATATGTATCAGGGTGTAATTCGATAATTTTATGAAAACAAAAGAAAACATACACATTATCTTATTGTTCTTGATATCAGTTCTTAACTCTTTTTTTGTTGCTTCCTTCATTATCCCCTCCTTTCTTCCTCTTCCCATGCTTCCTCCTTCCCTACCATAAATGTTTTATAGATATAAGATATATATTTTTAACTATGTAATGTAATCTATTTGTTTTGCGTGTGTGCTAATTGTGAACGGATGTAATTGGTCTTGTGTATTGATATTTTTGTATTAATGTACCTGCCAATGTTTGTTTTTGTGACTGTATCTGTTCCATGTGCAATAAATAATATCTACTTATCTATTTAAATAAAAACTGTCATTTTATGAACTGCTTGAATTTTATAATATTTTTATTTGCTAGAAAAGTGTGGTTTTCTCAATTTTCAAATTAATGTAAATTACACACTCATTCGTCAGTCGAAAACTGCAGGCAATGATATAATTCTTAAACTGCGTTTAAATTTTACAAGTGAAGCGGATTTGGTTAATATTTTCTTAGTTTTAATGTTGCCAAAAAAAAATATATATAGTATTTTGCGATCCATATATTTCTTGCAACTCACTTTCAATATTATTATTATACTCTAGTACGGTTGACAACCCTCGTTGTTAGTGAATATATATCCGAAAATATATCGAATAATAATTATTTTTATTGTAAAATTGTTACAAAAATATACAAATTACCCGACTAGCAAAAATTACAACACGTTATTTTCAGTTAATGTAGGTAGCTACATGTTATCAATTAAGTATCATATTCTTGTATTATGTATTTTTGTACCTATGAATAACTTTTGAATCAGTATTAATTTACAGTAAGTAATGTTAAGAGTATGCATACCGACATTTCAAAAATTTCTAAAAACGGGAGACCTTCTATCTCGACAACCGTTATTAATTATGCTTTGGAACAAAATAGGGTAGATGCATTGAACCTTTATATAACCGTATATAACCGTAAAAGATTTTTTATATCTTGTATAGATTTCTCAAAAAAAATGGAAAACACCTCTGATCTTTTTTCCGAAAGACGGAAACTCGTTTCCTGAAAGTCGTTGAGTAAAATTTTTTTTTGTACTGATAATATGCATTAAAACCTAGGGAATAACCGTAAAAGTTTTTTGATAGACGCAAAATTAACCTCAAAAAATTAAAAAAACGCTATTTTTACCATTTTATCATGCGATTGTCACGCGATTTTGAACCTTAATGCCGTGGGAAAAGACTGTGACGTCATTCCTGGTGCCAATTATATAGGTAATACCTACCGATTCGGTATAATACTTTAAGTAAAAGTTAATGTCGCCGCCACACGCTTGCGAGCATCTACGAGTTTTTTGCGTTCATGAGTAAAAAGGCGTCAACGGTCTGTTACGTAAACGAGCCAAGACAAACGTTCCATCCACACGCCTTTTTACTCATATACACAAAAAACTTGTGGGCGGTGACAAATGGAATATATATGTATTACGTTTAATAGTTATACTATAGAAAATAAAGTAACGTAATAAGCTAATAGGTACCTACATAAATATATACATAATTATATTTTTTAATAAAACGTTTTTTATTTTGTGAGAATCAACACACACACACACACACACACACACACACACACTCACACACACACACACACACACACACACACACACACACACACACACACACACACACACACACACACACACACACACACACACACACACACACACACACACACACACACACACACACACACACACACACACACACACACATAATTATATTACACATTTTGTAATTATCAAACTATAAATTAACATTGAAATAATTAAAAAAAAAGTTTAATTTTAATTAAAATACATTTTAAAATAGAAAAGAAGAAATAAAATGAAAAAAACTGTCTGTTTGGGATGTTTCCTAAAGAAATATCTACGTATATGTATATTGGATTCAACACTTGTATTGCAAGTTATCCAAACGCTATGGATTAGACGGATTCATCTGGATTCATCAAGGCGTGTCCGCGGATTCACAGGCAACCTATTTCCCACGATCTGTGCACGTCTGCGATATCACGTACCGCCATACAAATCGCTATGAAAAAGTCTGTAGATTCACGGACTCACTCCTTCCCACGGCATGCGAATCTACGGACGAAGCAGGATTCACCTTCCGTGGGATATAGCCATTAAATTTACCGCTCATTTAATATTTTGTAATACGAAGTAAAGGAGTGATGAGGGAAAGCTGGATTCATAATTTGTGAATTCTGTATGACACGTCGGTGAAATAACTGTCGTTGAGTTATGGAATATTTGCATCAGCAAACTAGTCAAGGACGGTATGATCTAATATTATGTAGATTTTCTATGTCATGTCATATCTATTTATGTTATAGATGTGTATTTTATCTATTGTGTTATAAACAAACCACCAGGGTAATTTTCCTATACATAAATATAGAGAGATATGGGCTCGAAGTTGTACGATTGTATGACGATATGTACGATTGTATTATGACATAACTAGTTACAAACATATTCTTGTATATTTTACAGACTACTACGATATTTTTGATACTTTATACATAATTGAATAAGATTAAAATAAAAACTTACAAATACCATTTATTCAAATTGACAAAGAAGAAAATTGGTTCTCAGTAAGATCTCTTAATATTCTTGAAAACCAAATACGAACTCCACGTACTCGTAGCAATACAAACTCTAACTTTAAACTTTTTTCGTTCAATATGATAGTGAAAAAGAAAATCGTTCATTGAATATAAAGGTTCTGGATTTGGGTCCTAGGTAATTACAAACCAAGATACACCTACATACATTCTTGGAATTGTAATAATACAGGTGTATATACATACATAAATACAAACGCTTCTTTGATATAAAATTGAAAGTCTTTTATCGTAATCCCTGAAAGAATTTTGTCGTATGAATTAAGTTTTTTATAACAACCGAACTAAAGGAAGAAGTAGTGAGGACGTTTTTATATTCGTTATGAATTATTCTGTAAATAGACACTTAAAAAGAGACATTGCCTACGTGTTTTTTCGTAACCCTCGTCGATTTCATTTCTCAGAATGTTTTATAACATTGATTTTATTGATACATTTTCCCAAGGGTTTTTAGATAAAATACATTAAGAGATAAAGAATTTCAGGAAGGATAATATTTTTTTCTAGTATTCTGAAATAAAAATGTCAAAGAAAATAAAATGAGTGTGAAATTTCATCAATTTTCTGACATATGTCTTTCAATAAAGAAAACAATAAAAATCGTTGAAGCAATTTCTGAAATAGTCCAATATTTGTATTTTAGACCCTGCGCATGAGCCTACAATCCTTTGATATCTGGATAGGCAATTTTTTCAGTATTAGGCTGACGAGTTTATATATGTCAACCATGTATGATATTAGGTCTGATTCTGTAAGTATTTTAACTTAGATAAGGTCGTTCCAAAATTTTAAATTTAAGTCATTTTTAGTTTGATACCCTATTCTCTATCGTTGGCCCAACTTAATTCTTAACAATTTTTAAAATAAGTTAACCAGAAACAATTTTAGTTCAATATTATTGTCTACTGTACATCGGGCATGCGCTTTGTTATGTATCTACTAGTTACAATATTATTGTTATTTTGACTTGACAGATGGTATTGTCAATATTACAAAATAAAACATTTAATCGGAAGCAACTCTTCAAAAAATTCCCAGCAATTTCGAGGAAGTCAAATAGGATCATTGTAAAATCTCCGCGGCGTGATAGATATTAGATAATCACGGGTAAAAAACGCTTTACTCCTGTATGTTAGTGAACCTGGGATTCTAAGAGAAGATGCGGAGATGTGGAATGAATCTGGAAGACGGCTATATCCTTAGCTAGGCAGTTGGTAGAAAGAGGGTGATGAGAAGAATATTTCGACCTGGACTAAATAAAAGTATATCGACAGCTGATGGTCAATCAGTTTCATCTTCTTCGTGTGTTATAAAGTTTTATTAATGCTTTGTGTCAGATCACTTGCACAATGGTCGTATTCGCAGACGAAAGAAGAAGAAGTCTTATCAGAATCATTTACATGTTGAATTTTATATTTAGTAGATAACACGTTTGTAATAATTAATTGTACTGTGAGTATAATCTTTACATAAAAATACTTATTATATTTTACTTCGTTTTTGCTGTATTTTCTTATGAATAAATGAAAACCTTTAGAGCTTTTTCTTTTAAACTAATGTTGTTTTAATCACTTTCAATTTTACTATAAAATTATTTTGTAGATAAATAGATTTGTATATAGATTGACATTGAACCTATCTATCTACCCATCTTCCTATACCCTCACGCCGCATCCTTTGCGGGGTATTCTTACACACACACTTCTTACTCCCAAAACATTCATACAATATTGTCATACACCTTTCAACTTCTGCTTTTACTCAAAATGCGTCCGTCCTTGAGAACATAATCGGCCAGGTCAGTCTCGGGTGGTCTCACTTTCTCGCATCTCTTCTTTTATTGACTTTTTGGCCATCTTGTCTTCATTCATTCTATCCACATTCCCTGATTTCTTAACTTTCACAACCCCAGTTTTACAGTTACTCATTTCTCTTAGTACGCATTCTTCTCAAGGACCTCAATTCCACTGCGTTCAACCCTGTTTCGTCCATCTTCAGCCAGTCCACGTCTCACTAGCATAATTAGGGTTGGAACCAAGACAGATCTGTGCACCAGCACTTTTTCTTTCGTAGACATTAACAATCGGTCTGAGCGCATTTTCAATCCCATGAGGCTATTAAAAAATGTGATTGGAAGACGGTGTAGTGACTACAATGATTGGACGGTTTGCGTATGTTGAGAGAATGAATGATAACAGGAGGACTTAAGGTATAGTTTTGGATGATAGAAGAGGCGTGAGGAAAAGGTGCCGTCCGAGACTGACCTGGACCGATCATGTCGACCACATCCTCAAAGACGGACACGTTTTAAATAAAAGAGATCGTAGAGCGTGTATGACTAATTGCGTGGATGTGACGGAAGCAAAAAGTATGTGTAAGGAAAGGGCAGTTTGGCGCTCTGTCCTCTCTAACAACCCCGCAGGGGACGCGGCTTAGATATAAGTTGGAATAGCTACTTTTCACGTTACGAGGATGAAATGAACTTCTTCCACGAAGGTCTTGGTGTAGGCAGCTGTAGAATATTTATTTTGCTACCCTTTTTTGATTTTCTACTTCAACATAACGTAACACATAAGTACTTAGCATAATTTTATGTGAAACGTATGAAATTCGATATTAAAACACACGTATCAGAAGGTAGAATTAATAAGCCGCATGCAACATAGGTGCGGCTAAAATAAGTTAAAAATTAACTTAAATAAGCACATTTTGACAGAAAACTATTCCAAAATTAAGTTACAGAATACGATATGAGCTTATGTTGAACTAGTGGCCGTACTATTTCAAATATGAGAACACTTTAAGACTTAACAAATTAAAATCAAAGTTACAGAATAGCAAATGCACTTATCTAAGTTAGTGCGTTCTAATTTTAGTTTAGCTTGTGTTTAAAAGATAGAGAATCAGACCTAATATGTACATAGGTAGACTCTTCTGGCTAATAATACTGGGAAATGTGTTGGTACGTCCTGTCTCCGCGTATTATGTTAAATTAACACATGTGAAATACGCAGTTATCGACGATTTCTTCCAATCAAACTAATTTGATGGAAAATTTAATTTGAAATAAGCAAAACTTTAAACATAATTTATAAATAAATATAATAAGTATGTAAAAGGTAGGTACGTTAAATAAGCACACTCATATACCCATACACACACGCATACCTACATGGAAACACGCTCATATATGACAAGGGAGGAAGGTTTGTGGGAGAAAGAGGATTAAAAGAAGGATAATCAGAGGTTCTGTGATATCAGGTTATGGTATTTGAGGTAAGGTTGGAATGCTTCAATTTATTTTTGAAGGCGGAGATATATAGTTATAATCTTCAAAATAAATTAAAAAACAAGTCCATATACTCTCAGTAATATACTCGGTCAAATTTACCTATCAAAAAAATAACTGTTGAAGCAATCTATTGCAAATAATGGTGACTGGATGGACTGTCAAGAGGATAAAGCCTACAAAGTTTTTCCGATAAGCCTATGGATTCACTTAAATATTAAAATGAGGATCTGCGCATTGATAATACACCTATGTATAAAGAAGCAGTTTAGGTGTGAAGGAGTACCAGTATTTCAAAGGTGTAATAAATAAATCACATCTTTATACGACTAACATATTTTCCATTCGCGGCAATAAAACGATATATTATTGTGTGTGTAGAAGAAACAAGATGAAGAAAAGACCTGTAGGTAATTCATAGAACGTGCGAGAACTATCAAGTAGACAAATAAATAATTTCGTAGAGAAATTCTTCAGTCAGAACAATAAATAATATTTCCATGAATATAACATCACAGGCTTTGGAACTTATAAAAAGATAATAATAAGAAAGAGTACAAAAATTTTACCTATACGAGTATTAGAATACACACCCATTGACGTACATATATTTTTTCTATTTCCACAAGCAATACTTCGTATATCAAATACGAATATTTACTCCCAGAGGATTTGGCATACCTATACTTTTTACCTAAGAAAAAAAAACATACGTATTTTTCTGTCTTCTGTAGACGTATTATTACCTGACAAATATACTTTTTATAGATAAAGAGCCGGCTAATGGAATATGTTTTCCAGATGTCTTAATAATAAACTTTATAAGAAGCTTTTTTATAGGGAACTCACATTAAACGTTTAATGTCCTTAGCCACGATTCGAAGTTATGTTTTTTTAGGAAAAAGGAAAATCTTAAGGTATATTTTGAATGGGTAAAAAAATCTTCCCTTCATAATTAATTCCCATCACGATTTATTCATTAAAAAGGTTGTTCTGGGAGTCAATCTCATCAAAACTTCTAACCAGAAAAAGGAACATTCTCAATAGAGTTTTTCCCCCACGTTGAAAAATATGAAGCCCTTTAACTGTCTACACGATTGACATATTAATTAGAATGTTCATATTCTAAGTGACGAGAGGATTGTGAAAATATACATTTTTTGTGTCGTTCAATCTTTGAAGAAGTGATGTACATTCGTCGCTTGCTACCTCATATTGTGAGAATTACTGCAATACTATAAATGAAATTACAATTCAATTAGGTCAACGTTAATTTAACAACGTAATTTTAAGCTTCTATCTTGCCAATTTTAAAGCCGAGTTTATTTAATACCTGGAAAAAAACTTTTCCAATTACCGATTTGTCTGAATAGGCAGCTTGGTAAACAACTTGAAGATATAATTTAAGCTGTAATTTCTTGTGGAGAGATTGCGACAATAAGTTGAGAAGTAGATATCGCTTAATCTAGATTGGCGCAAAGTGAGCAGCGCCGTACCGCACGTAAAAACTAATAATGGTAATACAACCTTCACGTATAATATTTTCACCATATATTATTATTATGATAGACGTCCATATCACAATGTTATACCAAGTTATACTCATTTATTCTGGATTCTCCATGACGTATACTTGGATGGAAGCCAAAGAGAGTAATATCCTGCTGTAAATTTCAAAGCATCATTTCCTAATCAAAACATGGCTTGATATTAGCTTTATATCTACAGAGGAAGTACCTCTGACAATTCATTAGAACATCTATACCTAGGTATATAAAATGTAATAGCGCCTACTATTACATTATTGTCTATCTTAGATCAAAACCGATGAAGTAGACATAAAAACTGTACACTTTTTTTGACAATGTTTTCTCCCATTCTCGTGTAGTGCCATAAATCAAATGGATTAGGAGATTATCTCGTTCTAACTTTGTATAGTTTCCCAATTTTGTATCGGTTTTTGCACAAGGCAAATCATTCATTCTTATCCGAATTATCTCATCTATTACTTTAAATGCCTTCTTTGTATTTTCTTAATATTATTTTATTTTCTTAACAATTTTACTGTAAATAGGTCTTATAAATTGTAAAAAAAACAACAGCGCCAATTATGTACCTACTTTAAAATGTTACCATTTCATAAATAACACATTTTATCAGAATCAAATTTACAATAAAAATACTAATATAAATAATTAGGTACTTTGGCACCCACGCGAACCTTCAAATATTTAGAAACGACTTGTCTAAATGTCGATCTGACATGATTTGGAGAAACGTGTAACTCAGAAAGAAAATAACAGTACAAATGGATTTCCTGTGATCGTTTGAATAAAATATGAATAGACAGCTGAGCTTTGAAAGTACAATTTATAGATACCAAATACATAATGATACAGCGATATTGAAGTTCATGAAAGTTTATTGGTATTTACTTTGCATAACTGCTAGGACGTACGTTCAACACTCGTGCAAAATAGGCGACTTAAGAAATTACATAAAACAGATATAAACGCTCAGATTTAAAAAAAATGATACACCTATTATGAATTGTAGAAATGTGTTCTTCAAAAACATTTTAAGATGATTCACAACACTTCATGTTTCTTCTCAGGTTGTTGTAAGTATTCTCAAGTGCTTCATCTCCTCGTGGTTGTATGAGAGCATTTACCTACTAGCGCCAACACAATAATATTTTTAATTAAAAAAACGTTTCTGACTGTTGTAAATTGTTTCTCATTTTACTAATATTAAGGCTGGTTTGTAAACACCTACCTTAATTAATGACTACCCCCAAATGTATTAATTTTCCCAATTTGTAAACTTTCTGAATCCTGTTATATAAAATATGAAGTTTTTTAAGAATTTTAATGCGTATCAGTGGCGAATACTGGAGTTGTGCAGAAGGGAAGCCGGAGCAAACATTTCTCATTGGATTACGTCAAATTAGAGACTATTATACCGATCGTTTTATTCAAAAGGTAAATCGATGGCAATCGTGTTCTTAGGTAGCTTCGCACCTGATGGGTATATACGAGATCTTCAATATTATTGATACTTTCGATCTCCAGCATATTATACGAGACACTCGAAGACCACCCATTCAGAGTGTCTCTATTTAAGATGCAACGATGCTGTCTTGGTCATTCATACAACAAACGTGATCCTAAATTTCCAATCTCACAAGGCTTAAACGGTGTTCAAGAAAAAAATACACGTAACGCAGTAATTGACATGTAGACAGAAAGAAACATATAATTGTTATGTACTTAGATATTTCTAATCTCAAGAAAATACTAATAATTTACCTGCGTCCTTATGTACATAAATAGCCGAGAAATTCTAGGCCTCTTTGCAAAAAAAGGTTTTCTGTAATACGAGCAACGTAATTTACAAAGCGAATCCCAATATAAAAACAGGTTGTATTTACAAAAGGTTTGTTACTAACTAACGAGCTTTCTGAAAACTTACAAAAGCAGTTTCGAATTTCATAAATATTTAAATATACCTACGCCGGTTACTTAATTGCTTTTTGAAGTCCAACAAATAAAAAATATCTTCAAAGTTTGAATGTTTTATTAATATCTTTCGATTGGTGTTTCAATCTTATTTCGGAGCATGATAAAAAATAAATTATTTTCTTAATTACATTTTAATTCATTGGGTATTTTTAAAATTTAGAAGCCCCGTTGTTGCCAAGAGAGGATCGAATATTTATTCGCGACTTACCTCTTTGTAGAATAAAATATTCCAGGATTAATGAGGCAATATTTCTTGGAATCGATGGTTATATAATTAAGTTTAAAATTATCGAATTATTTAACAGTTTCCTGGGCAGTACGCATGGGAGAGTTTCGCGGATCGCATCCCTTTGGAACATGACTCAGGAGAAATTGTGGCTTTCTGGAAGCGGAAGGAGATATAAATGAGTGCCGACCAACAGGAGAAGAAGATGACTAACAGATTTATCACAAAGGTCACATAACGTCCAAAATGTATATATTAACTAGAATTATTAATTGACTTTTGAAAAACGTGTCTAAAATCACAATATGTCCACATACCTAAGGTTCTGGGTGATTATTTTAACCTCTAAACAATTCAGAATAAAGAGAATCATTTCAAATTGCTACGATTCAAAATCTCCTAAACTCAGAATATTTTCCTCTTCTTTCCATCTTCCGACAATGTCAGCTTTTCAGCAGGTTGAAGCAAAACGAAAATAAGAATGTGTAGGTATTATGATAGACACTTAATAGATTCAAACTCTTACAAAATAGCCTGAAACTGGAGTGTATAGTCTACAGTGAACTCTGCGGTTTATTCTGTTCAGTGTTTAATTCCCATGAGGCATCTGATGTATAAGTAAAGTTTTGTATAGATATACCTATATCCACTTGTATGGTATTATGGATTCTTTGACGCACCAAGGTATTGTTACCCTACTAGATAATGTATGAGAAATGCTGCTTATTATGTATTATTATTCTATACTTATTATTAGTGAACCTTATGCGAGTCTCTATGATTATTAGATACATGACTGAGTCTGAGGAAGATTGGAGAACCTTGCTTCATTAGATTACTCTTCACTACATGTGTCTCACATCACATTAGTACTTGCATAATATGTATGGTGGGAGTATATAAGTTTCACCCTTTAACAAACGTCTACAAATTGTATTCTAATTTATTGTAATAATGCACGTAAAAATATTGTCACATCAGCATGCCACCACTATACTCGTACCTACATAGATTTTGTCCTAGAATATCATTAATTATTCCTTGTTTTTTGTTAGTGAATTTATGGATTTGAATTTATGCCAGATTTAAACCCCGGTGCTGCGCTGGCGACGTACAAAGTGTGCAGGAAAGTATTGGGTTATGTGTATGCAAGCCAAGATACTTTTTAAAAAAATTACAGAGCTTTACTACTTTACTACCACCTAATTTGACAAAAACGTATTTAGTAACATTCAAGAAACTTTTACTAAATTGTCCATCATTGGGAATATATTTCTAATTAAAAGGAGCCAGGGTTAGAAAGTGTCTCAAGAGATTACATAGTATTTGATGTAATTTACGTGATCACAATATTGAAACCAATAACCCAACTGCCGGACTTTGTCACAAGCCCAATGAAAATAGGTACATCCTTCCCTGTACGTATGAGATACGTATTATATCCTTTCCTAAGCCTAAGCTTATTTTGTAATTGGTATTGTAGGTCGGTATTTGCTGAAAATTTGGCAAATTCACTCGACGTATTAAGTACTACAATGTTTTGGTTGAGGTAGGCGGTTTGTGGTTGAGGATATACAGTATACACTATACAATCCATACATAAATAAAAGTGATTCACTGTTATAAAATGTACGAATTGATTCCTCGCGACTAACATTCGGAGAATATCCTCCTAATACGAGTATATTGTAAATGAAAAGGGAATACAGAATAGATTCATTTAATGGATTTCAAACTAAACTGTGTTACCTCATGGTTAGGTAAGAATTTTATGTACCTATACCATTCCATATTATAATAGTACAGGCATTGTTTTACATTATAATAATGTGTATCCACGTTATGTGTGTGGATATATGTTTAGAAAACGTGATTGAAGTTGGTAGAGAGATTACATATTGCCGGACACTTCTAAGTATTTAAAAACCTTAGCGTGATTGCTTTCAAATAGTAATATTATGTGAAAACCTATAATAACACAATTTTATCAATACCAGTGTATACAATATTTTGTCTAGACGATTCTTTGACTATAGGTATACTGCTACTATTTGCCCTTCAGCGCTTCTCTAGGGAATACGACTAGGTCATAAGGCCCCGAAATGCGAACAGTTTTGTGTGGAACACAAAACCATACTGAGTTGTTGGCGTTGTGACCCCTCCTCGTGTTCTCTTAAGGAAGACGGTTATTAATTAATGTTTTAAATAATGTTAAGACATTAATATAGATAAGATTTATTGCAGACTGAAAGAGAAATAATTGCACCAAGTTATTATCATTAGGTATAACTTAATGGCTTTTTCTCCATTTGTCATGATTTTGTTCCACAGATATCTTAAAACGATTTATGTTTCTCTTTTTTAAAATTATGTGGCAAGCAATAAAAGATTAATAAAGTCTACTTTATCATATTTTACAACCTACGATTATATTCGTAGAAATTCCGCTCGGTTTTGGGGGATGCTTTTCACGTGAAGCATAATGACATTTTATTAAAAAATCTTATTATAATAATATGATTTATAAATCTCTAAGATTATCAGGCAGGCAGAAGACGTATTAGATCAACGTAGGTAGCCGATAAACTGGAAAATTTTGCTTATACTGTAAAGTTAATTAATTTCCGATTAGTCCCGATGCCTTTTTCATATAAAAAATCCCTTCAATACAAAACATGTAGCGTGTTGTTTTTACACTATTTATTTTTCATGTCAATCACCTTTGAAAATAAAAAAGTGTCTAATACCATCTTCCCTGCATGAATCAGTTTACTACAGTTTTACTGAGGCATGTTAAGAATTAGGATTTTTTGTTAATATTTCCTCTAATAAATTAATATTACTAAACAATTATATACCAAAAAGCTCTTACACTAAACTACATATTTTATATATCGTGGTTAACCATCTATTATGTTAATTACTTGTTCCTACCTAGACATATTAATATGCCAATATTGCGTATTATTATATTCCCTTTATTATAATACAAATCGTTAAAATTCTTAAGATATTTGACCTAACATTAACCGTAGAACCTAATTTATGGACGGTGCTAACCGATCATACTAAACACGAAAAACAACTATTTTACCTACGCACGAAACATCGACAAATTAAGGGATCGTGAAATAGTATGAATTTTAATGTTTTTTTTGTACATAACTCTATGAATTGAAATATGTTGTTATATTGCATCATGTTTCGTAATGTTACTAACATTATTATATAAGTATATAAGTAATTTAATTTTGCATCTCCAATAGTATGTTTCATAACATGAAGTTGTTTGTAAGGAATAGATAAACGGGATAGCTAATATACGAGAACAGTTACGCTATCAGACATAATTACGTAAACAAATTCTGTTACGAAACATACTACTCCAGCTGTTGCGCAACATTATTCTAAATACAATACAATGTTCATATTGTATTCCAGGGCGGTCTTGTTATTCAAATTTTTCCTTTTTATCATATTACTAGAATAATAATTTATTTTTATATAATGATATTAAAAGCGTAACACGACACAATGGAACCCGCGTGTAGTACGTAGGTATATATATGTATAAGTACTAAATACATTCCATTTCAGTAATAATATGTAACGTAACTTCCAGGAAACAGGTTTTTGTATAAATTTATAATAACCTACGAAGGTCATGTGTAGGGGAGGACTCGAATATGCAATATATGTATTATAAAATATTATTAAGATTGAAGGGATCCGTACCTGAAGATGGATAAGAGTTAATTATATGGATACGAAAAAGCTCGTCCGAAATTCCATACACCGTGAGGCACCATATTACTGTTTTGAGTTATTTATTGTGTCACTAGGCCTAATAGAGAAGGTATTGATTCTATAATGATCTTGGATTTGGTTTCAATCTATCAGAAATTTCACTTATCAGAAAATGATATGCCGCAATAATTTAGACACCTTACCTACATACAGTATCAATTTTAGTTATAGGTAGTCGGTACAGAAAGGCTTTGATGATATTGAAGTATTATTAACAACTTTGGATTCATTTCTACCTACGAAATTTTAAAAATATTGTAGCCCCAGGTTCTTCTTGTTTGTAGATACATACTTCTATAAATATTTTTATGTCTGAAAAATACTGAATTCCTTCCCATCGTACATCGTGAAAATTTACAGAATAATGCTATATTATTTCGTCGTGTTAACTACTTCGAATCAAGTAATCAATCGATTAATAATTTTACTAAACCAATTTACAAACGCCTATTCTACCTATTAATAAGTGTGCAGTATTGCATATTGCATTGTTTAGTTCATCTACAAATCCCACCGTATGTCTATTATGGTTCCCGGATTATAACCCATAGGAATATTGCTCAACATGAATAAATCCCAAAAATGACAAAAGCCCTTAAGAAATTAGCTCAAGGGATAAAAGCCCAAACTTTCTAGTTGGATTCCAGTACATGAATTCTTTATAAAATGTTGACTATTTTATTGTCTATCCCATTTCAGATCCGCTTATTTATTTGGTTATTTTCTAATCTATAGTAGTTTCTAACACACTGAAAGAAATCGTATATACTAATAGATACAATTAATTTTATTTTCAAAATCCAAATAGATTTGAGCTTTTGTCCCTTGAGCAAATTTCTGAAGGGCTTTCGTCTTTTTTGGGATTTATTCATGTTGAGCAATATTCATATGAGTTTTTATCCGGTCACGGTCTATTATATTTATAGGCCTGCAAGATGTTGTTGAATGGTTGATGAGTAGATAGAATATATACAGGAAAAAGCTCTTTAAAAATATAGGTAGGTGGCTACCTGCCTACAAATTAGCAGAGGAGCTTTTATACTGCAACCTGTAACCTTGAGATGAATTGTTTTAAGAACTGCACTTATAAAAATTGAGAATAAGTAACACGGCCTAACTCTATCATTACTTGATTAAATCCTCCATATAGAGAAAACTTTCGACTTTATTACAAAATGCCATTTTACTGCATTGATCTATTTAACATTATTCATACATGGTTGACCTCGATATAATTACGTGCTTCAACCAGTTAACTTTTCAGGAATGTAAATTCTATGTTTGTGTGTAATATTGAACCGAGAATAAAAATGAACGACTTAAAGGCATGAATAATTCCTAGTGTAATATGAATACATAATTGAACTTTTTACAGGTGAGTAACAAATTTAATCGCTTTGAAAATAAGTCACTTTGCACCCCTATAATAATTATGCATAATAAAAGGAAAAGGAAATATTGAGGAAAATATATTATTTATAAAACAAGTACATCTTCCCCTTTAAAGAAAAGTATTTTATATTGTAGAAGGAATTATTTGAGATTCAAGATTTAACTTCCGATAATTATTTTAAATCTAAAATTTTAATGGCATCTAGACATTTTGGATACTTTATTTTTATTTAATTTAATATTATGAAGATAGTTATGTTGTCTGAGAAAACGTAATAACGATATAAAATAATACATATATACGTGTCCAAAATACTAACATGAAATTCTATATCTAAGTCAAACGAGTAGACAGTTACGTATTAAAACGATTTAATTTAGAAAATTGAATTTACATAGTTTCGTAAGCCATTGTAGGACCTACAGCATATTGTATAGAATGATATGTATTACACTATTATATATAATAGCTTACAGGGTAACCCTCTCCTATTACATTTCAGCCATATAGATATAAGTAGAATAATAAAATAACCAACGAACCCACAACTACAAAAACAATTTGTGTGAAACTTTAACTTTCATGGTATAATGAAAGTTACCTGAATCTCACTCCAGTCAGCTTTAATTAGACTCGTTAACACCGAGTGTTTGCTCATACTGTAAATACAGTAAAGAAATGAGGGAAATATCATGTTGTGTCAAATGATTCAGAAAATTTTCTCATGAAAAGTTATGTAAGTGCTTGGAAATGGAATGTACTCCATTCGCGACTGATTAGAGTTTAAAGTGGTTTAGGGAGCAAACCAAACAATTTCTTCAAAGAGAACATAAAGATATAAAACCCACGAATAAGTAGGTGCTGTACTATACCTTTCATGCACCTACTTAGATTTACTATAAATTTGTCGAATTTATGAGATACCGTATACTATAATATTTCATCACCCCACAATCGTGTCGAGGTAGGCACAGAGGACCTAGCATCACACATTACGACTTACGATACTTCTATATTAGGTAAATTCGTCGCTTTCAACACAGCTGTAGAATTCCTTATACATGCTTTATGTTTTCTTTCATTCAAAAGGTATCCATCTTTTAGGATTGTACGATTAAGATTGTTGCATTTTGATTGGTTGTTGATTCATAAACCGCAAAGGTGAATCCTGGCACAACGCAGAATGTGTGCCCATTCTGAATGAAATAGATATTTGTAAATCTGCATAGGTAGAAAATATTTTTAAACAATAAGTACGAAAAACTTTATAAATTCGCATGTACGAAATAATATATTTGTGTATAAGACAATGACGTATTGTATTGTCAGTTCATATACTCGTATTTTTTTTTATGAACGAATCTTTGAAGGTGCATAATTTCAATACACATTACACACGTGTCTTGTCAAAACCAACATGTACTTGGCAAACATGAAGACATAAATAAGTGTCATGTCGTGTCATTAATAATTAAACTAATGTATCATTTAACTGTAGAAGTACATTTATGTAAACCGAACACCTGTAATATGAATTATTGTTGTGAACATTACAGATGTACTAATACATATTTGAAAAGTCCATACAAGTGAATGCACATGATATCAAATATGCAGCATAGAAACTATACAATTCTTTACAAATGGTATAACGATAAAAGATCGATAATGGAAATTCTAATGTATCCCTAAATTCAACCGAGAAGATTTATTAAACGATGGGTCAAATTAAACTATTTAATGAAGCGTGCAAATTTCTCTGTCTTTCAAACGATGCTCTATGTTCGAATTCTGCGATGGTTCATACCATCACACAATACTCAGAAAGGTGAAAAAAAGTCATCGTCCGCATAATGTAGCATGAAGACTAACAGCATGAGGTATTGAAGAGAATGCTTGATCAAGTTATGAAACTACGTGCGGATCTGCATCTGGAAAATATGTGCTGGTTGGATTGCACGTGATCTGGTAGAAACTGGCAACAGTGGCAATTGGGACAAGACAGTTTGATGCTAATAATTTCCAGAAATGAAAATTTCGATCAAATTATTTGCAGTACTGAACTTTCAACTTGTCAACAAATCGTTTACTGATTACTTCTCTTTACATATTGAAAAAAAAAACTTATCTCTTATAGACATACCGTAAGTACTTTTCAAAATACTTATAGGTAGGTATATTTTCAACATGAACATTTTGCACAGTATTCATAAGCATTCTTCCAACATCGGGATTAAAAACCGAACTTGTCTAGCTCGAAAGCTCGCTCGCAAATTAATTAAAAATTGCAGTTAGAAAGCTACGTAAACATGTTTGGTCTTGTCTTCCCTAATCATGTAGTATTGAAATTACTTACATTTTTTTAAACAAAATAGTTAATAAAAAAAGAAGCAAATATAGATGTGAAGTCTTACCACGAAGAATAGTCTCCATGAAACTGTTCATCCTCTTCGCCTGCAGCTCCTTGTTGGAAGTCATCTTAAGTCTTCTTTCTCCCACAATCTTATAAGAAATAAAACTATCAATAGCCACACCGACCTCACCACACTAAACCTTATCCAATAAAACACGAAATCAAACAACAGCTATTAAAGATCAATACAATTCCTCGAGAATTTAATTTTATAAGAATGAAAAGCTTTTATAAGTTTCTACCAACGGAAGTTATTTGAGAAATAACAATTCTTGGGAAACCAATTTATATTCTAATCATCGAGTTCAAAAACTATCGTGAACCTTTTTCCTTGTATAAACAAACATTATAAAACAGCGAATGCTTCACAAAGCAAAAGGATCTTATAGAATCTATATAGAGCCTTTCTGTTACTAAATATTTACTTTTTTTTTTTATCACAAGATTCCAAATTATTGTATTATTTTAATTAAAAAATCGTATTTATAATGAACGATAAACCGAGTGAGTAATCCCAAGCGAGTTGTACGTCGTTCGAGTTCGCGCGGTTTACTGAACAGTGTTGCCGTTTTGAAATTAGCAAAACTACTAGATTTTTTGTCAAAAAATACTAGAAAATACTAGATGGGGGTCGACAAAATACTAGAAAAATACCAGATAATTCTTTTGTCGAACTTTTTTTTTTTTTTTTTGGTCCTCCGCGAAAAAATGTCACTGTTCTGTGAAAATACGTCGACGGGGGAGGGGGGGTCCCTAGGAAAAGTGACTCTTGGGAAAAATTGACGACCTTTTTTTTTTTTTTCGTCGCCAGCTAAAAACTTCTATCACAAAAAATTTGATGACGGGGGGGGGGGGAATATTCTATGTTTTATAAATTTTTTTAATCGTGCTATTTTCTTTTGACCTTGACGACTAAAAATTTGACGAGCGGGGGAGGGGGGGGGTTTAATAAAATGAATAAACCAACAATATATTCACATTTTTTCGTTCATTCTTTACTGATTTCTGAACGAAATTTGAAAGCGTAAGAAATTTTTGTTGCAAAGTGCCGGAAAATACTAGAATTAGGTCTAAATATACTAGATTTTGATCAAAAATACTAAAATATACCAGATTTTCGGAATATACTAAAAAAATACTAGATTTTTCAAAATGCCTCAAAAAATACTAGTTTAGTATTAAAAATACTAGAAACGGCAACACTGTTACTGAATAGTGAACATCTCTGAATGTATTATTAGGTATTGTTTGGTAGCTTTTAGTGAATAGCAGGGTATAGAAAAAAGTTCAACAATGAAACGTTTGTACACTATTATTAATATATACCTAGTATGAACTTGTACGGGAAGCTTTTTGTAACGTTCTTTTTTTTCAATTTGCCTCATTTCGACACATTCCACAGGACCACATTTTAAAACTTTTATTTGTCGAGGTAGTACACCTTCATTTTTTATATCGATCCTCATTGTTCATAAATACTCAAAATTTATTTCATAATAATATGTCATGTACCTAATATTTAAAGTTTTGAAGACAAGTAGACACAGTTGTTTAAATTTCTGCGGCGCTTGTTTGGGAGAATTAAAAACCTTTAACGGAAAAATTTCATTAACACTAAATACATACGTAAACTGTTAAGGAAAATCAGTGGAGAATTGTGAATGATAGGATATCCTATTAAGAAACCGCCATAAATAACCACCGACTGGAAAATCAGTTTAGTTCCTCAAGAATGCTGCTATTTTCATAGCTTAGTTAGATCTTAGAAATATTTCTAAGTGACACTTTGTAACTTTATAGGAAACAAATATCAAAACGAACAACTGACATTTTCCTTTTATTATCAGATCCAACATTTTTCTGAAATATTAACTCTTAAAAATAGCAGATAAATGAAATTCTCAGTTTGCCCCTGTGGGATCATGCAAAAGTAGTGTGCGCATTTTATTATGTTATACCTGTCGCCACAATATTTCTAGTATAGGTACACGCAGTGTATTCATTCCCCGCATCACTTTAATACATAATGTAGTACATAGTACATTATATACAAGACACCAAACACGCCGTAAGCTTTACAAGGAATTGCACACACAGATAAACTTTACGATAGTATTGATGGTCAATGCGCGAAGGGCGAGACGACCCTAGGCATAAAAGCGCCCATAAATTTTTATTTGCCATTTTGAAATAGAGATAATTTAAATGCAATCGTTAAATCAAGGAATACCTACATACAGTAGTATCCATATCGGACAGTACAGGCAGATGAGACTAAGCGCCACACCGTACAATTAAATATATTAATTCCTCGCTTTTATCACGTTCTTGTGTAATATCTCATACCTACACGCTCTACGGTTCTTTGTAGAGAACCAATTGTTTGTAGAATTAGATAACCTTGTTTTCTTCGCCATCATCAGTGTATAAAATGCCCTAATTTATTAATGTTATTGAATTTGATTGAATATGATTGAATATGATTGTGTGGCCATAGAGTTCATCAAACACGGTGGACAGAAAATTCTCGAGTGGTGCCTGAGGCTCTTCAACGTGTGCTGGGGGAGTGGCTGCACTCCTGAGGATTGGAGGAGGGCAGTCATCTGCCCCTTGTACAAGGGGAAAGGCTCAAGGTTGGAGTGCGGAAATTATCGGGCTATCAGTCTGCTGAGCTCTGTGGGTAAACTGTATGGAAAAATACTGATTGAAAGAGCAAGAAAAGTGACTGAAAGTAAAATATGGGATGTCCAGGGTGCCTTCATGAGTGGCAGGGGGTGCACCGATCAGATCTTCTCCCTACGGATGGTAGTGGAAAAGCTTCTGGCTAAGCACCAGAGGCTCTTCTGCGCGTTCGTGGATCTAGAGAAGGCATACGATCGTGTGGATCGAGAAAGACTGTGGCGTGTGCTGTCGGAATATGGGGTGAGCGACCAGTTGATTCGCGCCATTGCTTCCCTATATGCGGAGAGTTCTGCTTGTGTCAGGGTGAATGCTGCGTTTTCGCAGTGGTTCACGCTCACAAAAGGGGTAAAGCAGGGTTGCGTCATGTCACCTTGGTTGTTCAACCTGTTTTTCGACTACTGCATGCGTCCTCTAAATGAGCTGAATGTTGGTGTGGATCTAAATGGAGTGAAAGTATGTGCGCTAATGTTTGCAGATGATTTAGTGTTGATGGCGGATGATGAATACGAGTTACAACGGGTAGTATCCTGTGTGTATGAAAGCTGCGATATGAATGGTATGAAAATGAATGTAAATAAAACGAAAGTATTAGTGTTTGAAAGAGAGGAAGTAAGGACAAATTGTATGATAAAAGTTGGTAATGACTGTCTGGAGCAAGTGAATGAGTATGTATATTTGGGAAGCTTATTTACTAGAGATGGACGCTGTGATGGAGACATTGAAAGAAGGAAGCTGGCCGGAACTAGGACGAATGGTGCACTCGGTCCGATTGTTGGTAGTAGCAATGTGTCTATGAAAGCAAAAGTGCTAGTGCACAATGCTGTCTTGGTGCCGACCCTAATGTATGCAAGCGAGACTTGGACATGGCTGAAGAAGGATGAATCCGGGCTGAATGCAGTGGAAATGAGGTCGCTAAGAAGAGTGTGTAGGAAAACGCTGAGAGATAGGATAAGGAATGAGGTTATTAGGGAAATGAGTGACTGCAAGACTGGTGTTGTAACTAGAATGAAAGTGAACAAACTGAGATGGTTTGGGCATGTTGAGAGAATGAAGGATGACAGGATGACAAAAAAGATATATCTGAGTGAACGAAGAGGTGTGAGGAAACGCGGCCGCCCCAGACTGGACTGGACCGATCATGTCGACCAGATCCTCAAGGATGGGCGCGTTTTGAGTAAAAGGAATCGGAGAGCGTGTATGACGAACTGTATGAGTGTGACGGAAGCTAAGAGTGTGTGTAAGGATAGGGATGTCTGGCGCTCTGTCCTCTCTGCCTACCCCGCAAGGGACGTGGCGTGAGGGTATAGTAGTAGTAGTAGTAATTTGATGCAATTTTATATCATTGTTATAATTTGTTAAAACTACGAGTAAGTATATTTAACAGTTCGGCTCAGAAAAAATGAAAATGGGTTAAAATGACTGAGATACCCACCCAGATTCATCATATTCAATACAAAATAATCATTTCGACTGATTAAAATAAAACATTACAACCTATACCTATTACTAAAATATACGACACAGAACCTATACAATATATGAGCTAGCCCCGACAATCAGTGGCGTAGATTTAGTTTTCATTCCTCCCCTTCCAAAAGCCAATATTATATCCCCCCCCCCCGAAAAGAAAAACTTATTTAGCATGATTATTTCTCAGAGCTCAAGTGCTTTGCACAATTAATTCTTCTGAATTAAAAACAGCCCTGGTTCAATAAGTATCCGTCTAGCCGTGTTCCGATATTACGATTCCCTCCACACACACAGACACCAACACTAAAGTATTGCCTTTTATCGAAAGCTGAGTATTTTTATTATTATTATTACATCCCTACATGCATTTGTTCTAAAAAAAAACAATGGACCATTCATGAATCATTCCATATTATTATCATTCATTAAGAATTTTTACAGGTTTGGACGTGTCATCGTCGTAGATAAAGAATACTAAAAATATATTTTATTTTAATCATCCAAATATTCAAATACATATCTAAAAAAATTTGAGTCATCAGAGCTATTCTGGGTACAATGAAAATTCTTTTTTTTAAATCATTTTTACGCAAATACTCGTATTAATGCAATTTATTTGGAGTGTGAAGGAAAAAATATATAATATGTAGAGACCTTTGATTATTGAAGTACTTAATCAAATATATTTCGTAGAGACTATGGCACTTGCATAGTACGTAAATCAGTAACTGATATATGTACAATACAAGAAATTGTACAAATGTGATGGAAGCCAATAAAACGTAGGTATGTCGTGTGTGGTAATCTATCAGTAGGTGATATTGCGATTCATAGTGATAATAATAAAATATATAAATATTTACTATTGCTCCAACCTTCCATTGTTGTCTCAATTCTAGTTTAAGAACTATGAACCTATGTAATGTGATATTGTTTCTTGGTTTTTCGGGAGAACCGTGTGTAGATAAACTTGATCGACGTTCCGACACTCCTAGTGTCTTCCTCTTCGGACACCAGTAGGAGTGTCGAAACGTCGATCAAGCGTTTATCTACACACGGCTCACCCGAAAAACAAAGAAACAATGTCAATCGCATACTATATGAAAACCTTCAACATTTACTAATGTAGATAAATACGTCACGTTTTTGTACTGGCAGGCAGAGAGGACCGACCGTCTCACCTTACGATCCTTGCATGCATCTTTCGCCACATACATGCAATGATATTATATAATAATTTAGGTATATCTCCAATCTAAATCAACGTTCTCAATTTATACGTATCGGGTGTTACATATTTACGTTGGAAGCGTTTCAGGTATTAATAATTAATAATATTCCCGAAATGAAATCCTATTAATAGATTATTATTTAGTATTGCTTGAGTAACAAGCTATTATTCAAACTGCCTATTATTTGTCACAGAACTAATAGTAATTATTTTAACGACATAAGCCACAGGTAGATACGAGTAGATGGCATGCGACTTTACTTTCTGCTAGAGAAGCAAATGAAAGAAAAACATCGATAAATCAATTCCTTGCACATCGACAATCAAAACTGTAAAGTATTCACAACAAAGTAGTTTCTGTAAATGAATTCATTTTGTTTTCAGAATCTTAATTAAGATTATGCATAGTACGCTATTAATTGTACACGGTTTCCTATGTAATGCAATCCTAATTGGGTAATTCTATATACCCGCTGTTACCCACTATCTGCAACGTAAGGAAAAATATACATTAATTTATTATTATTTATTATTAATTAATGTGTTTGTATTTTTCTCTTTACAATGTCATTATAATTATAGGAATACACAATATTGATATGGAAAACAGAGTATTGGGTACCTACGTAGTTCACTGATGTACGAGTATGTATACTAAAATGAAATTTCTTACTACCTTTACTATTATAAAAAGATCGATATTATAGTCATACAATGCAATATAATCATTAATCACCTGAATCTGATATCCACCATACTTTCGTTCATCTTCTATCACTGTACAACTTTCTCATATATGACAATGAATTCAGAGTGTTTGGTAGGAAATGGAGCATAATAATTATGCGCTACACAAAATTTCTTAGCATTATAACCTTCTCGTGTTTCCTGTCAGAAGATAGTAGAATAGTAAAATTATAGAATACTACAGACTATGTCTCGCTTGTACATTCAACAATAGGATATCTTACTAATTGTAAAGTATTCTACATAGGGGCGAGAATGTAAGTAGGTTCCTATCACTATGGTTTCTATTAGGAATCTAAATTGCTAACATCACTTTCCTACTCACCATCAATTCAATGTCCGTCCATATATAATATGTCTATGGTCCACCCACCTGTTAATAACCAAGTAGGTAAGTATATAGATATAACTAGTCATTGAAAGCTATAAATGCTATAATAGCTACCTTATTTGAATTGATAACAAACATAAGTACCATCAATAAATAATAAGCATATCAAATAATAGTGATTATTAGAAAGCTTTCACAAACGTATAATATAAAAACTATATTAGCTAAATGATACGACAATATTTTTGAGCTATTAGACAACTGTGCTGTGCTTGGATAGGAGAGGTTATTACCGGATTTAGGATGCACTAATATGCACTTGGAAGACTCACTAAGGGTTGTGAAAGAACAGGAGAAGGATGGAGATTGTATGTTTGATTGTATGTATTGAATTTCACGCGATACATTCATTTCTTCGCAAAAGCAAAACCATTTCAATCAGAAAGAACTATAGAAAAACTGAGCTGCGTAGATATATTCACCAGTATTCAAAAGTTTTTATGATACGAACCAAAATGTATTTTTCTATTGATCATATTATTATACAATATTGTCCCTTGATCTTCTTAACAAAAAAATCCTATTGGTTGGAATTTATGCTAACAATCCAGAAGGTATAAATCAATACATACACAGTAATGTATTATTTCCAACAAACCCTCTCAAAACCGACTTCTAATTAATAATTTTAGGAAATGTGACATAACATAGGGATAAATAATATCCGTAAAGTAGGTAGGTACTTTGCTGTCAAATAATTATTAGATGTCTTTAGATATAGTATTACTACAAACTTGCTTAATTATAATTCATAGGTTAACATGAAATATCTCACTTCAAGCATCTTGTGAAATATTCATGAATGTTACAGAATACTATGACATTTACAATATCGGCTGTCTAATATCTAAGATGAAATAATAATTCTATTATATCCTATTCCCTCACGCCACATCCCTTGCAGGGTACGCGGAGAGAACAGATCGTCAGCCTTTACCATTTTACATATACTTCTTGTCTCCATCACATTCATGCAATTTGTCATACACACTCTATGATTCCTTTCACGTCACGTCACACCCGTATTTATATATTCACATTAGACAAGCTTCTGTGCTTTTAAATACGAAAATCTGCTATGCATAGGATTATAATATGTTAAATAGATACTGCAATCCATCGCTATAATTTGGGTGAACATAATCACTAATGCAATCAATAATAGCTTACATTGGGACCATAAACAATACGTGTACGGTACCTAATTAATTTATGTTAATCATATCTGTGCCGCAGTGCCTGGCCTGGAATCGTTACTTCAGGCAAGATCTTGGTAACCTTAACATATTTGGCATAGGTACTAATTTGTATTGATAAGATTATGGATACTTATGTTATACCTGGAAAATCTTTGTTTTTCAGCTTGCGTGCGGAAGATCTTAAAGTCATTCTATACTAAGGGCAATAAAGTTATATTTTGTTCTCATTATTAAATAAATAAATAAATAAATCTTTATTGGCCAGAGAGAATATGCATAGTTACAAATAGTGTGACAAAAGGCGGACTTATTGCAAAAACCAATATCTTACAGTCAACCCGAGAAAAGAAAGAAAAACCTAAATACTATAATAATAAATCATCATAGTACCATCATTACCACACAATTGATGATAGCTGAAACTAAAAGCTTAACCTTTTCAGATGTTCTTGGTCAAGAACAAATTGCATTAACGTCTTGGTGTCACTTACCTACGCTTATTCATCTAGTTTACAACTATCCACAAATGCTTGATCTGCTCGCTACGATCTGCTCAGATTAAATACAACTAAAAGTAAGGAACCTGTCCGTGTTTTATCACACTTGAATCTTAGATGACTGACTTCATGAAAGTGTTGAGTGGGTAAATAATAACCTCCCAAGAATCTCTCTAGACTCTCTCGATTATAACAAACTACTCTCCAATCTTCATAATGGCCAGACAACATAGAGGAACTTTTCACATTATACACTTTCTTATAACCTGAAGTTGACAGGCAACTTCAATGAAATTAAATGTGAAAGAAGGCAAAACTTAGAGAGTCCGTTGTCAAAATGACATAACTAAATTGGGTCTACATATAACTTGTTTACTAAAAATCATTCTTCAAAACTATATAGTGGGTAGTTTAAGGAGAACTACTGTACTTACGACCTACGGTTTCAGAGGTATTTGGTTGGGGAAATTTGGCAAAATTCGCCCTGCTAATAAATTACGTAAGAGATTTAAGTGTTGACATTGAAATTT